>JBAPLH010000127.1:0-600000 GCA_037897445.1 Ceriops zippeliana
AGAGTTTTACTAGCATTTATAGTTGTTTCGCTTCAATTAATATGCTAGGTTGTTTGGCCACATGTGTTATATTTCTTGATAAATGTGTCAAAAAGTGTATTTGGATTAAAAAAGAGTAGCCTTGCTAACAAGAAATGATGGCAGGTACTCTCTATATTTGAATTCAACAATTAATATCAATAATGAAATGAAATTCAAGATCAAGGACTCTATTATTTGTTAAATTGAATGAATTCATCAGTTATAGATGGTCCTCCATGGGCATTTTTTCTCATAATGAATATCCTTATTATGAAGGAAAAAAAGTTAATTTTCAAGGTTATTCCACAAAAAATAGTCCTAGTAACAATAAGAGGAGCCTAATTCACATGATACAGATTAGAATGTCTTATAATTTTCAGAATTAAACCAGTTCACATTTGCACAAAATGCAAACCATGGTGAATGACACATTTGTCTAACTGATTTAAATAGATTTAGAGTTTTATAGTGTTTATACTTGTTTTGATTCAATTAATATACTAGGTTGTTTAGCCCACATGTGTTTTTATTTCTTGATTAAATGTGTCAAAAAGTGTGTTTGGAGTGAAAAGAGGCGCCTTGCTAACCAGAAATGATGGGAGGAACTCTCTCATTTTGAATTCAACAATTAATATCAATAAGAAATGAAATTCAAGATCAAGGACTCCATTGTTTGTTAAATTGAATGAATTCATGTTATAAATGGTCCATAGTCATTTTTTTCACAACGAATATACTCATTAAGGATGAAGTAGAATTTAGTTTCAAGGTTATTTCACGAAAAATAGTCCTAGTAATAATAAGAGGAGCCTAATTCACATGAACAGATTAGAATGTCTTATAATTTTAGAATTAAACCAGTTCACATTTGCACAAAATGCAAACCATGATGAATGACTCATTTGTCTAACTGATTTAAATAGATTTAGAGTTTTAATAGTGTTTATATTTGTTTGATTCAAATAATATACTAGGTTCTTTAGCCACATGTGTTATATTTCATGTTAAATGTCTCAAAATGTGTGTTTGGATTAAAAAGAGGAGCCTTGCTAACAAGAAATGATGGGAGGTACTCTCTATATTTGAATTCAACAATTAATATCAATAAGAAATGAAATTCAAGATCAAGGACTCCATTATTTGTTAAATTGAATGAATTCATCGTCATATAGATGGTCCATGGGCATTTTTCTCATAATGAATATCCTTATTATGAAGGAAAAAAAGTTAATTTCAAGGTTATTCCACAAAAAATAGTCCTAGTAACAATAAGAGGAGCCTAATTCACATGAACAGATTAGAATGTCTTATAATTTCAGAATTAAACCAGTTCACATTTGCACAAAATGCAAACAATGATGACTGACTCATTTGACTAATTGATTTAAATAGATTTAGAGTTTTACTAGCATTGATAGTTGTTTCATTCAATTAATATGCTAGGTTGTTTGGCCACATGTGTTATATTTCTTGATAAATGTGTCAAAAAGTGTGTTTGGAGTCAAAAGAGGAGCCTTGCTAATAAGAAATGATGGGAGGTACTTTCTATATTTAAATTCAACAATTAATATCAATAAGAAATGAAATTCAATATCAAGCACTCATTGTTTGTTAAATTGAATGAATACATCTTATAGATGGTCCATGGGCATTTTTTCTCTTAATGGAATATCCTTATTATGAAGGAAAAAAAGTTAATTTCAAGGTTATTCCACAAAAAAATAGTCCTAGTAACAATAAGAGGAGCCTAATTCACATGAACAGATTAGAATGTCTTATAATTTCAGAATTCAGAAAAACCAGTTCACATTTGCACAAAATGCAAAAACCATGATGAATGACTCATCATTTGACTAACTGATTTAAATAAATTTAGAGTTTTACTAGCATTTACAGTTGTTTCATTCAATTAATATGCTAGGTTGTTTGGCCACATGTGTTATATTTCTTGATAAATGTGTCAAAAAGTGTATTTGGATTAAAAAGAGGAGCCTTGCTAACAAGAAATGATGGGAGGTACTCTCTATATTTGAATTCAACAATTAATATCAATAAGAAATGAAATTCAATATCAAGCACTCCATTGTTTGTTAAATTGAATGAATACATCTTATAGATGGTCCATGGGCATTTTTTTCATAATGAATATCCTAAATAAGAAGGAAAAAAAGTTAATTTCAAGGTTATTCCACGAAAAATAGTCCTAGTAACAATAAGAGGAGCCTAATTCACATGAACGAATTAGAATGTCTTATAATTTCAGAATTAAACCAGTTCACATTGGCACAAAATGCAAACCATGATGAATGACTCAATTTGACTAACTGATTTAAATAGATTTAGAGTTTTACTAGCATTTATAGTTGTTTCATTCAATTTAATATGCTAGGTTGTTTTGGCCACATGTGTTATATTTCTTGATAAATGTGTCAAAAAAGTGTATTTGGATTCAAAAAGAGGAGCCTTGCTAACAAGAAATGATGGGAGGTACTCTCTATATTTGAATTCAACAATTAATATCAATAAGAAATGAAATTCAAGATCAAGGACTCCATTATTTGTTAAATTGAATGAATTCATCGTATATAGATGGTCCATGGGCATTTTTTCATAATGAATATCCTTAATATGAAGGAAAAAAAAGTTTAATTTCAAGGTTATTTCACACAAAAAATAGTCCTAGTAACAATAAGAGGAGCCTAATTCACATGAAACAGATTAGAATGTCTTATATAATTTCAGAAATTAAACCAGTTCACATTTGCACAAAATGCAAACCATGATGAATGACTCATTTGACTAACTGATTTTTAAATAGATTTAGAGTTTTAATAGCATTTATAGTTGTTTCATTCAATTAATATGCTAGGTTGTTTTGGCCACATGTGTTATATTTCTTGATAAATGTGTCAAAAAGTGTGTTTTGGATTCCAAAAAAGAGGAGCCTTGCTAACAAGAAAAATGATGGGAGGTACTCTCTATATTTGAATTCAACAATTAATATCAATAAGAAATGAAATTCAAGATCAAGGACTCTATTATTTGTTAAATTGAATGAATTCATCGTTATAGAGATGGTCCATGGGCATTTTTTCTCATAATGAATATCCTTATTATGAAGGAAAAAAAAAAGTTTAATTTCAAGGTTATTCCACAAAAAATAGTCCTAGTAACAATAAGAGGAGCCTAATTCACATGAACAGATTAGAATGTCTTATAATTTCAGAAATTAAACCAGTTCACATTTGCACAAAATGCAGACCATGATGAATGACACATTTGACTAACTGATTTAAATAGATTTAGAGTTTTAATAGTGTTTTTATACTTGTTTGATTCAATTAATATACTAGGTTGTTTAGCCACATGTGTTTTATTTCTTGATTAAATGTGTCAAAAAGTGTGTTTGGAGTTAAAAAGAGGCGCCTTGCTAACAAGAAATGATGGGAGGAACTCTCTCATTTTGAATTCAACAATTAATATCAATAAGAAATGAAATTCAAGATCAAAAGACTCCATTGTTTGTTTAAATTGAATGAATTCATGTTATAAATGGTCCATAGTCATTTTTTTCACAACGAATATACTCATTAAGGATGAAGTAGAATTTAGTTTCAAGGTTATTTCACGAAAAATAGTCCTAATAATAATAAGAGGAGCCTAATTCACATGAACAGATTAGAATGTCTTATAATTTCAAAATTAAACCAGTTCACATTTGCACAAAATGCAAACCATGATGAATGACTCATTTGTCTAACTGATTTAAATAGATTTAGAGTTTTAATAGTGTTTATATTTGTTTGATTCAAATAATATACTAGGTTCTTTAGCCACATGTGTTATATTTCATGTTAAATGTCTCAAAAGGTGTGTTTGGATTAAAAAGAGGAGCCTTGCTAACAAGAAATGATGGGAGGTACTCTCTATATTTGAATTCAACAATTAATATCAATAAGAAATGAAATTCAAGATCAAGGACTCCATTATTTGTTAAATTGAATGAATTGATCATATAGATGGTCCATGGGCATTTTTCTCATAATGAATATCCTTATTATGAAGGAAAAAAAGTTAATTTCAAGGTTATTCCACAAAAAATAGTCCTAGTAACAATAAGAGGAGCCTAATTCACATGAACAGATTAGAATGTCTTATAATTTCAGAATTAAACCAGTTCACATTTGCACAAAATGCAAACAATGATGACTGACTCATTTGACTAATTGATTTAAATAGATTTAGAGTTTTACTAGCATTGATAGTTGTTTCATTCAATTAATATGCTAGGTTGTTTGGCCACATGTGTTATATTTCTTGATAAATGTGTCAAAAAGTGTGTTTGGAGTCAAAAGAGGAGCCTTGCTAATAAGAAATGATGGGAGGTACTTTCTATATTTAAATTCAACAATTAATATCAATAAGAAATGAAATTCAATATCAAGCACTCCATTGTTTGTTAAATTGAATGAATACATCTTATAGATGGTCCATGGGCATTTTTCTCTTAATCAATATCCTTATTATGAAGGAAAAAAAGTTAATTTCAAGGTTATTCCACAAAAAATAGTCCTAGTAACAATAAGAGGAGCCTAATTCACATGAACAGATTAGAATGTCTTATAATTTCAGAATTAAACCAGTTCACATTTGCACAAAATGCAAACCGTGATGAATGACTCATTTGACTAACTGATTTAAATAAATTTAGAGTTTTACTAGCATTTACAGTTGTTTCATTCAATTAATATGCTAGGTTGTTTGGCCACATGTGTTATATTTCTTGATAAATGTGTCAAAAAGTGTATTTGGATTAAAAAGAGGAGCCTTGCTAACAAGAAATGATGGGCGGTACTCTCTATATTTGAATTCAACAATTAATATCAATAAGAAATGAAATTCAATATCAAGCACTCCATTGTTTGTTAAATTGAATGAATACATCTTATAGATGGTCCATGGGCATTTTTTTCATAATGAATATCCTAAATAAGAAGGAAAAAAAGTTAATTTCAAGGTTATTCCACAAAAAATAGTCTTAGTAACAATAAGAGGAGCCTAATTCACTTGAACGAATTAGAATGTCTTATAATTTCAGAATTAAACCAGTTCACATTGGCACAAAATGCAAACTATGATGAATGACTCATTTGACTAACTGATTTAAATAGATTTAGAGTTTTACTAGCATTTATAGTTGTTTCATTCAATTAATATGCTAGGTTGTTTGGCCACATGTGTTATATTTCTTGATAAATGTGTCAAAAAGTGTATTTGGATTAAAAAGAGTAGCCTTGCTAACAAGAAATGATGGCAGGTACTCTCTATATTTGAATTCAACAATTAATATCAATAAGAAATGAAATTCAAGATCAAGGACTCTATTATTTGTTAAATTGAATGAATTCATCGTATAGATGGTCCATGGGCATTTTTCTCATAATGAATATCCTTATTATGAAGGAAAAAAAGTTAATTTCAAGGTTATTCCACAAAAAATAGTCCTAGTAACAATAAGAGGATCCTAATTCACATGAACAGATTAGAATGTCTTATAATTTCAGAATTAAACCAGTTCACATTTGCACAAAATGCAAACCGTGATGAATGACTCATTTGACTAACTGATTTAAATAAATTTAGAGTTTTACTAGCATTTACAGTTGTTTCATTCAATTAATATGCTAGGTTGTTTGGCCACATGTGTTATATTTCTTGATAAATGTGTCAAAAAGTGTATTTGGATTAAAAAGAGGAGCCTTGCTAACAAGAAATGATGGGAGGTACTCTCTATATTTGAATTCAACAATTAATATCAATAAGAAATGAAATTCAATATCAAGCACTCCATTGTTTGTTAAATTGAATGAATACATCTTATAGATGGTCCATGGGCATTTTTTTCATAATGAATAACCTAAATAAGAAGGAAAAAAAGTTAAAGTCAAGGTTATACCACGAAAAATAGTCCTAGTAACAATAAGGGGAGCCTAATTCACTTGAACGAATTAGAATGACTTATAATTTCAGAATTAAACCAGTTCACATTTGCACAAAATGCAAACCATGATGAATGACTCATTTGACTAACTGATTTAAATAGATTTAGAGTTTTACTAGCATTTTATAGTTGTTTCATTCAATTAATATGCTAGGTTGTTTTGCCACATGTGTTATATTTCTTGATAAATGTGTCAAAAAGTGTATTTGGGATTAAAAAGAGGAGCCTTGCTAACAAGAAATGATGGGAGGTGCTCTCTATATTTGAATTCAACAATTAATATCAATAAGAAATGAAATTCAAGATCAAGGACTCCATTATTTGTTAAATTGAATGAATTCATCGTATAGATGGTCCATGGGCATTTTTCTCATAATGAATATCCTTATTATGAAGGTAAAAAAAGTTAATTTCAAGGTTATTCCACAAAAAATAGTCCTAGTAACAATAAGAGGAGCCTAATTCACATGAACAGATTAGAATGTCTTATAATTTCAGAATTAAACCAGTTCACATTTGCACAAAATGCAGACCATGATGAATGACACATTTGTCTAACTGATTTAAATAGATTTAGAGTTTTAATAGTGTTTATACTTGTTTGATTCAATTAATATACTAGGTTGTTTAACCACATGTGTTATATTTCATGTTAAATGTGTCAAAAAGTGTGTTTGGAGTCAAAAGAGGAGCCTTGCTAATAAGAAATGATGGGAGGTACTTTCTATATTTGAATTCAACAATTAATATCAATAAGAAATGAAATTCAATATCAAGCACTCCATTGTTTGTTAAATTGAATGAATACATCTTATAGATGGTCCATGGGCATTTTTTTCATAATGAATATCCTAAATAAGAAGGAAAAAAAAGTTAATTTCAAGGTTATTCCACGAAAAATAGTCCTAGTAACAATAAGAGGAGCCTAATTCACTTGAACGGATTAGAATGTCTTATAATTTAAGAATTAAACCAGTTCACATTTGCAAGAAATGCAAACCATGATGAATGACTCATTTGACTAACTGATTTAAATAGATTTAGAGTTTTAATAGTGTTTATAGTTGTTTCATTCAATTAATATGCTAAGTTTTTTGGCCACACGTGTTATACTCATTAAGGAAGAAGTAAAATTTACTTTCAAGGTTATTTCATGAAAAATTGTCCTAGTAACAGTAAGAGGAGCCTAATTGACATGAACGGATTAGAATGTCTTATAATTTCAGAATTAAACCAGTTCACATTTGCACGAAATGCAAACCATGATGAATGGCTCATTTAACTAACTGATTTAAATAGATTTAGGGTTTTAATAATGTTTATACTTGTTTGATTCAATTAGTATACTAGGTTGTTTAGCCACATGTGTTATATTTCTTGATAAATGTGTCAAAAAGTGTGTTTGGAGTGAAAAGAGGCGCCTTGCTAACCAGAAATGATGGGAGGAACTCTCTCACTTTGAATTCAATAATTAATATCAATAAGAAATGAAATTCAAGATCAAGGACTCCATTGTTTATTAAATTGAATGAATTCATGTTATAAATGGTCCATAGTCATTTTTTTCACAAGGAATATACTCATTAAGGATGAAGTAGAATTTACTTTCAAGGTTATTTCACGAAAAATAGTCCTAGTAATAATAAGAGGAGCCTAATTCACATGAACAGATTAGAATGTCTTATAATTTCAGAATTAAACCAGTTCACATTTGCACAAAATGCAAACCATGATGAATGACTCATTTGTCTAACTGATTTAAATAGATTTAGAGTTTTAATAGTGTTTTATACTAGTTTTGATTCAAATTAATATACTAGGTTGTTTAGCCACATGTGTTTATATTTCTTGATAAATGTGTCAAAAAGTGTGTTTGGAGCCAAAAGAGGAGCCTTGCTAACAAGAAATGATGGGAGGCACGCTCTCATTTTGAATTCAACAATTAATATCAATAAGAAATGAAATTCAAGATCAAGGACTCCACTGTTTGTGAAATTGAATGAATTCATGTTATAAATGGTCCATAGTCATTTTTTTCACAAGGAATATACTCATTAAGGATGAAGTATAATTTACTTTCAAGGTTATTTCATGAAAAATAGTCTTAGTAACAATAAGAGGAGCCTAATTCACATGAACAGATTAAAATGTCTTATAATTTTTGAATTTAACCAGTTCACATTTGCACAAAATGCAAGCCATGATAAATGACTCATTTGACTAACTGATTTAAATAGATTTAGAGTTTTAATTGTGTTTATACTTGTTTGATTCAATTAATATACTAGGTTGTTTAGCCACATGTGTTATATTTCATGATAAATGTGTCAAAAAGTGTATTTGGATTCAAAAGAGGAGCCTTGCTAACAAGAAATGATGGGAGGCACTCTTTATATTTGAATTCAACAATGAATATCAATAAGGAATGAAATTCAAGATCAAAGACTCCATTCTTTGTTAAATTGAATGAATACATCTTATTGATGGTCCATGGGCATTTTTTTCATAATGAATATCCTTAATAAGAAGGAGAAGAAGTTAATTTCAAGGTTATTTCATGAAAAATAGTCCTAGTAACAATAAGAGGAGCCTAATTCACATGAACGGATTATAATGTCTTATAATTTAAGAATTAAACCAGTTCACATTTGCACGAAATGCAAACCATGATGAATGACTCATTTGACTAACTGATTTAAATAGATTTAGAGTTTTAATAGTGTTTATAGTTGCTTCATTCAATTAATATGCTAGGTTGTTTGGCCACATGTGTTATATTTCTTAATAAATGTGTCAAAAAGTGTGTTTGGATTAAAAAGAGGAACCTTGCTAACAAGAAATGATGGGAGGCACTCTCTCATTTTGAATTCAACTATTGATATCAATATGAAATGAAATTCAAGATCAAGGACTCCATTGTTTGTTAAATTGAATGAATTCATGTTATAAATGGTCCATAGTCATTTTTTTCACAAGGAATATACTCATTAAGGATGGAGTAGAATTTACTTTCAAGGTTATTTCATGAAAAATAGTCATAGTAACAATAAGAGGAGCCTAATTCACAAGAACAGATTAGAATGTCTTATAATTTTTGAATTTAACCAGTTCACATTTGCACAAAATGCAAACCTTGATGAATGACTCATTTGACTAACTGATTTAAATAGATTTAGAGTTTTAATTGTATTTATACTTTTTTGATTCAATTAATATACTAGGTTGTTTAGCCACATGTGTTATATTTCTTGATAAATGTGTCAAAAAGTGTATTTGGATTCAAAAGAGTAGCCTTGATAACAAGAAATGATGGGAGGCACTCTTTATATTTGCATTCAACAATGAATATCAATAAGGAATGAAATTCAAGATCAAGGACTCCATTCTTTGTTAAATTGAATGAATACATCTTATTGATGGTCCATGGGCATTTTTTTCATAATGAATATCCTTAATAAGAAGGAGAAGAAGTTAATTTCAAGGTTATTCCACGAAAAATAGTCCTAGTAACAATAAGAGGAGCCTAATTCACATGAACGGATTAGAATGTCTTATAATTTCACAATTAAGCCAATTCACATTTGCACGAAATGCAAACCATGATGAATGACTCATTTGACTAACTGATTTAAATAGATTTAGAGTTTTAATAGTGTTTATACTTGTTTGATTCCATTAATATACTAGGTTGTTTAGCCACATGTGTTATATTTCACGTTAAATGTCTCAAAAAGTGTGTTTGGATTAAAAAGAGGAGCTTTGCTAACAAGGAATGATGGGAGGTACTCTCTATATTTGAATTCAACAATTAATATCAATAAGAAATGAAATTCAAGATCAAGGACTCCATTATTTGTTAAATTGAATGAATTCATCGTATAGATGGTCCATGGGCATTTTTCTCATAATGAATATCCTGATTATGAAGGAAAAAAAAGTTAATTTCAAGGTTATTCCACAAAAAATAGTCCTAATAACAATAAGAGGAGCCTAATTCACATGAACGGATTAGAACGTCTTATAATTTCAGAATTAAACCAGTTCACATTTGCATAAAATGCAGACCATGATGAATGACACATTTGTCCAACTGATTTAAATAGATTTAGAGTTTTAATAGTATTTATACTTGTTTGATTCAATTAGTATACTAGGTTGTTTAGCCACATGTGTTATATTTCTTGATAAATGTGTCAAAAAGTCTGTTTGGAGTCAAAAGAGGCGCGTTGCTAACAAGAAATGATGGGAGGCACTCTCTCATTTTGATTTCAATAATTAATATCAATAAGAAATGAAATTCAAGATCAAGGACTCCATTGTTTGTTAAATTGAATGAATTCATGTTATAAATGTTCCATAGTCATTTTTTTCACAAGGAATATACTCATTAAGGATGAAGTATAATTTACTTTCAAGGTTATTTCATGAAAAATAGTCCTAGTAACAATAAGAGGAGCATAATTCACATGAACAGATTAGAATGTCTTATAATTTTTGAATTTAACCAGTTCACATTTGCACAAAATGCAAACCATGATGAATAACTCATTTGACTAACTGATTTAAATAGATTTAGAGTTTTAATTGTGTTTATACTTGTTTGATTCAATTAATATACTAGGTTGTTTCGCCACATGTGTTATATTTCATGATAAATGTGTCAAAAAGTGTATTTGGATTCAAAAGAGGAGCCTTGCTAACAAGAAATGATGGGAGGCACTTTTTATATTTGAATTCAACAATTAATATCAACAAGAAATGAAATTCAAGATCAAGGACTCCATTCTTTGTTAAATTGAATGAATACATCATATTGATGGTCCATGGGCATTTTTTTCATTATGAATATCCTTAATAAGAAGGAGAAGAAGTTAATTTCAAGGTTATTCCACGAAAAATAGTCCTAGTAACAATAAAAGGAGCCTAATTCACATGAACGGATTAGAATGTCTTATAATTTCAAAATTAAACCAGTTCACATTTGCACGAAATGCAAACCATGATGAATGACTCATTTGACTAACTGATTTATATAGATTTAGAGTTTTAATAGTGTTTATACTTGTTTGATTCCATTAATATACTAGGTTGTTTAGCCACATGTGTTATATTTCATGTTAAATGTCTCCAAAAGTGTGTTTGGATTAAAAAGAGGAGCTTTGCTAACAAGAAATGATGGGAGGTACTCTCTATATTTGAATTCAACAATTAATATCAACAAGAAATGAAATTCAAGATCAAGGACTCCATTATTTGTTAAATTGAATGAATTCATCGTATAGATGGTCCATGGGCATTTTTCTCATAATGAATATCCTGATTATGAAGGAAAAAAAAGTTAATTTCAAGGTTATTCGGCAAAAAATAGTCCTAATAACAATAAGAGGAGCCTAATTCACATGAACAGATTAGAATGTCTTATATTTTCAGAATTAAACCAGTTCACATTTGCACAAAATGCAAACCATGATGAATGACTCATTTGACTAACTGATTTAAATAGATTTAGAGTTTTAATAGTGTTTATAGTTGTTTCATTCAATTAATATGCAAGGTTCTTTGGCCACATGTGTTATATTTCTTGATAAATGTGTCAAAAACTGTGCTTGGATTAAAAAGAGGAGCCTTGCTAACAAGAAATGATGGGAGGTACTCTCTATATTTGAATTCAACAATTAATATCAATAAGAAGTGAAATTCAAGATCAAGGACTCCATTATTTGTTAAATTGAATGAATTCATCCTATAGATGGTCCATGGGCATTTTTCTCATAATGAATATCCTTATTATGAAGGAAAAAAAGTTAATTTCAAGGTTATTCCACAAAAAATAGTCCTAGTAACGATAAGAGGAGCCTAATTCACATGAAAAGATTAGAATGTCTTATAATTTCAGAATTAAACCAGTTCACATTTGCACAAAATGCAAACCATGATGAATGACACATTTGTCTATCTGATTTAAATAGATTTAGAGTTTTAATAGTGTTTATACTTGTTTGATTTAATTAATATACTAGGTTGTTTAACCACATGTGTTATATTTCATGTTAAATGTGTCAAAAAGTGTGTTTGGAGTCAAAAGAGGAGCCTTGCTAATAAGAAATGATGGGAGTTACTTTCTATATTTGACTTCAACAATTAATATCAATAAGAAATGAAATTCAATATCAAGCACTCCATTGTTTGTTAAATTGAATGAATACATCTTCTAGATGGTCCATGGGCATGTTTTTCATAATGAATATCCTAAATAAGAAGGAAAAAAAAGTTAATTTCAAGGTTATTCCACGAAAAATAGTCCTAGTAACAATAAGAGGAGCCAAATTCACTTGAACGGATTAGAATGTCTTATAATTGAAGAATTAAACCAGTTCACATTTGCAAGAAATGCAAACCATGATGAATGACTCATTTGACTAACTGATTTAATAGATTTAGAGTTTTAGTAGTGTTTATAGTTGTTTCATTCAATTAATATGCTAGGTTGTTTGGCCACATGTGTTATACTCATTAAGGATGAAGTAGAATTTACTTTCAAGGTTATTTCATGAAAAATAGTCCTAGTAACAATAAGAGGAGCCTAATTCACATGAAGGGATTAGAGTGTCTTATAATTTCAAAATTAAACCAGTTCACATTTGCACGAAATGCAAACCATGATGAATGGCTCATTTGACTAACTGATTTAAATAGATTTAGAGTTATAATAGTGTTTATACTTGTTTGATTCAATTAGTATACTAGGTTGTTTAGCCACATGTGTTATATTTCTCGATAAATGTGTCAAAAAGTGTGTTTGGATTAAAAAGAGGAGCCTTGCTAACAAGAAATGATGGGAGGTACTCTCTATATTTGAATTCAATAATTAATATCAATAAGAAATGAAATTCAAGATCAAGGACTCCATTATTTGTTAAATTGAATGAATTCATCGTATAGATGGTCCATGGGCATTTTTCTCATAATGAATATCCTTATTATGAAGGAAAAAATGTTAATTTCAAGGTTATTCCCCAAAAAATAGTCCTACTAACAATAAGAGGAGCCTAATTCACATGAACAGATTAGAATGTCTTATAATTTTAGAATTACACCAGTTCACATTTGCACAAAATGCAAACCATGATGAATGACTCATTTGTCTAACTGATTTAAATAGATTTAGAGTTTTAATAGTGTTTATACTAGTTTGATTCAATTAATATACTAGGTTGTTTAGCCACAGGTGTTATATTTCTTGAAAATGTGTCAAAAAGTGTGTTTGGAGCCAAAAGAGGAGCCTTGCTAACTAGAAATGATGAGAGGAACTCTCTCATTTTGAATTCAACAATTAATATCAATAAGAAATGAAATTCAAGATCAAGGACTCCATTGTTTGTTAAATGGAATGAATTCATGTTATAAATGGTCCATAGGCATTTTTTTCGCAAGGAATATACTCATTAAGGATGAAGTAGAATTTAGTTTCAAGGTTATTTCATGAAAAATAGTCCACGTAACAATAAGAGGAGCCTAATTCACTTGAACGGATTAGAATGTCTTATAATTTTAGAATTAAACCAGTTCACATTTGCACGAAATGCAAACCCTGATGAATGACTCATTTGACTAACTGATTTAAATAGATTTAGAGTTTTAATAGTGTTTATACTTGTTTGATTCAATTAGTATACTACGTTGTTTAGCCACATGTGTTATATTTCTTGATAAATATGTCAAAAAATGTGTTTGGATTAAAAAAGAGGAGCCTTGCTAACAAGAAATGATGGGAGGTACTCTCTATATTTGAATTCAACAATTAATATCAATAAGAAATGAAATTCAAGATTAAGGACTCCATTATTTGTTAAATTGAATGAATTCATCGTATAGATGGTGCATGGGCATTTTTCTCATAATGAATATCCTGATTATGAAGGAAAAAAAAGTTAATTTCAAGGTTATTCCACAAAAAATAGTCCTAATAACAATAAGAGGAGCCTAATTCACATGAACAGATTAGAATGTCTTATATTTTCAGAATTAAACCAGTTCACATTTGCACAAAATGCAAACCATGATGAATGACTCATTTGACTAACTGGTTTAAATAATTTAGAGTTTTAATAGTGTTTATACTTGTTTGATTCAAATAATATACTAGGTTCTTTAGCCACATGTGTTATATTTCATGTTAAATGTCTCAAAAGGTGTGTTTGGATTAAAAAGAGGAGCCTTGCTAACAAGAAATGATGGGAGGCACACTTTATATTTGAATTCAACAATTAATATCAATAAGAAATGAAATTCAAGATCAAGGACTCCATTCTTTGTTAAATTGAATGAATACATCTTATTGATGGTCCATGGGCATTTTTTTCATAATGAATATCCTTAATAAGAAGGAGAAGAAGTTAATTTCAAGATTATTCCACGAAAAATAGTCCTAGTAACAATAAGAGGAGCCTAATTCACATGAACGGATTAGAATGTCTTATAATTTCAAAATTAAACCAGTTCACATTTGCACGAAATGCAAACCATGATGAATGACTCATTTGACTAACTGATTTAAATAGATTTAGAGTTTTAATAGTGTTGATACTTGTTTGATTCAATTAATATGCTAGGTTGTTTGGCCACATGTGTTATATTTCTTGATAAATGTGTCAAAAAGTGTGTTTGGATTAAAAAAGGAGCCTTGCTAACAAGAAATGATGGGAGGTACTCTCTATATTTGAATTCAACAATTAATATCAATAAGAAATGAAATTCAAGATCAAGGATTCCATTATTTGTTAAATTGAATGAATTCATCGTATAGATGGTCCATGGGCATTTTTCCCATAATGAATATCCTTAATATGAAGGAAAAAAAGTTAATTTCAAGGTTATTCCACAAAAAATAGTCCTAGTAACAATAAGAGGAGCCTAATTCACATGAACGGATTAGAATGACTTATAATTTCAGAATTAAACCAGTTCACATTTGCACAAAATGCAAACCATGATGAATGAGTCATTTGACTAACTGATTTAAATAGATTTCGAGTTTTAATAGAGTTTATACTTGTTTCATTCAATTAATATGCTAGGTTGTTTAGCCACATGTGTTATATTTCTTGATAAATGTGTCAAAAAGTGTGTTTGGTTTCAAAAGAGGAGCCTTGCTAACAAGAAATGATGGAAGGTACTCTCTATATTTGAATTCAACAATTAATATCAATAAGAAATGAAATTCAAGATCAAGCACTCCATTGTTTGTTAAATTGAATGAATTCATCGTACATATTGTCCATGGACATTTTTCTCATAATGAATATCCTTATTATGAAGGAAAAAAAGTTAATTTCAAGGTTATTCCACGAAAAATAGTCCTAGTAACAATAAGAGGAGCCTAATTCACATGAATGGATTAGAATGTCTTATAATTTCAAAATTAAACCAGCTCACATTTGAACGAAATGCAAACCATGATGAATGACTCATTTGACTAACTGATTTAAATAGATTTAGAGTTTTAATAGTGTTTATACTTGTTTCATTCAATTAATATGCTAGGTTGTTTAGCCACATGTGTTATATTTGTTGATAAATGTGTCAAATAGTGTGTTTGGTGTCAAAAGTGGAGCCTTGCTAACAAGAAATGATGGGAGGAACTCTCTATATTTGAATTTAACAATTAATATCAATAAGAAATGCAATTCAAGATCAAGGACTACATTGTTTGTTAGATTGAATGAATTCATCGTTAGATGGTGCATGGGCATTTTTCGCACAATGAATATCATTATTATGAAGGAAAAAAAGTTAATTTCAAGGTTATTCCACGAAAAATAGTCCTAGTAACAATAAGAGGAGCCCAATTCACATGAACGGATTAGAATGTCTTTTAATTTTCGAATTAAACCAGTTCACATTTCCACGAAATGCAAACCATGATGAATGACTCATTTTACTAACAGATTTAAATAGATTTAGATTTTTAATAGTGTTTATACTTGTTTGATTCAATTAATATACTAGGTTGTTTAGCCACATGTGTTATATTTCTTGATAAATGTGTCAAAAAGTGTGTTTGGAGTCAAAAGAGGAGCCTTGCTAACAAGAAATGATGGGAGGTACTCTCTATATTTGAATTCAACAATTAATATCAATAAGAAATGAAATTCAAGATCAAGGACTCCATTATTTGTTAAATTGAATGAATTCATCGTTAGATGGTGCATGGGCATTTTTCGCACAATGAATATCATTATTATGAAGGAAAAAAAGTTAATTTCAAGGTTATTCCACGAAAAATACTCCTAGTAACAATAAGAGGAGCCCAATTCACATGAACGGATTAGAATGTCTTAAAATTTTAGAATTAAACCAGTTCACATTTGCACGAAATGCAAACCTTGATGAATGACTCATTTGACTAATTGATTTAAATAGAGTTAGAGTTTTAATAGTGTTTATACTTGTTTCATTCAATAAATATGATAGGTTGTTTAGCCACATGTGTTATATTTCTTGATAAATGTGTCAAAAAGTGTGTTTGGATTCAAAAGAGGAGCCTTGCTAACAAGAAATGATGGGAGGTACTCTCTATATTTGAATTCAACAATTAATATCAATAAGAATTGAAATTCAAGATCAAGGACTCCATTGTTTGTTAAATTGAATGAATTCATCGTTAGATGGTGCATGGGCATTTTTCGCAGAATGAATATCATTATTATGAAGGAAAAAAAGTTAATTTCAAGGTTATTACACGAAAAATAGTCCTAGTAACAATGAGAGGAGCCCAATTCACATGAACGGATTAGAATGTCTTTTAATTTCCGAATTAAACCAGTTCACATTTCTACGAAATGCAAACCATGACGAATGACTCATTTGACTAACAGATTTAAATAGATTTAGATTTTTAATAGTGTTTATACTTGTTTGATTCAATTAATATACTAGGTTGTTTAGCCACATGTGTTATATTTCTTGATAAATGTGTCAAAAAGTGTGTTTGGAGTCAAAAGAGGAGCCTTGCTAACAAGAAATGATGGGAGGTACTCTCTATATTTGAATTCAACAATTAATATCAATAAGAAATGAAATTCAAGATCAAGGACTCCATTGTTTGTTAAATTGAATGAATTCATAGTATAAATGGTCCATGGGCATTTTTCTCACAATGAATATCCTTATTATGAAGGAAAAAAAGGTTAATTTCAAGGTTATTCCACGAAAAATTGTCCTAGTAACAATAAGAGGAGCCCAATTCACATGAACGGATTAGAATGACTTATAATTTCAGAATTAAACTAGTTAACATTTGCACGAAATGCAAACCATGATGAATTACTCTTTTGACTAACTGATTTAAATAGATTTAGAGTTTTAATAGTGTTTATAGTTGTTTCATTCAATTAATATGCTAGGTTGTTTGGCCACATGTGTTATACTCATTAAGGATGAAGTAGAATTTACTTTCAAGGTTATTTCATGAAAAATAGTCCTAGTAACAATAAGAGAAGCCTAATTCACTTGAACAGATTAGAATGTCTTATAATTTTAGAATTAAACCAGTTCACATTTGCACGAAATGCAAACCCTGATGAATGACTCATTTGACTAACTGATTTAAATAGATTTAGAGTTTTAATAGTGTTTATACTTGTTTAATTCAAATAATATACTAGGTTTCTTTAGCCACACATGTGTTATATTTCATGTTAAATGTCTCAAAAGGTGTGTTTGGATTAAAAAGAGGAGCCTTGCTAACAAGAAATGATGGGAGGTACTCTCTATATTTGAATTCAACAATTAATATCAATAAGAAATGAAATTCAAGATCAAGGACTCCATTATTTGTTAAATTGAATGAATTCATCGTATAGATGGTCCATGAGCATTTTTCTCATAATGAATATCCTTATTATGAAGGAAAAAAAGTTAATTTCAAGGTTATTCCACAAAAAATAGTCCTAGTAACAATAAGAGGAGCCTAATTCACATGAACGGATTAGAATGACTGATAATTTCAGAATTAAACCAGTTCACATTTGCACGAAATGCAAACCATGATGAATGACTCATTTGACTAACTGATTTAAATAGATTTAGAGTTTTAATAGAGTTTATACTTGTTTGATTCAATTAATATGCTAGGTTGTTTAGCCACATGTGTTATATTTCTTGATAAATGTGTCAAAAAGTGTGTTTGGTTTCAAAAGAGGAGACTTGCTAACAAGAAATGTTGGGAGACACTCTCTTATTTTGAATTCAACAATTAATATCAATAAGAAATGAAATTCAAGATCAAGGACTCCATTGTTTGTTAAATTGCATGAATACATCTTATAGATGGTCCATGGGCATTTTTTTCATAATGAATATCCTTAATAAGAAGGAAAAAAAGTTAATTTCAAGGTTATTCCACGAATTGTCCTAGTAACAATAAGAGGAGCCTAATTCACATGAACGGATAAGAATGTCTTATAATTTCAGAATTAAACGAGTTCACATTTGCACAAAATGCAACCATGACGAATGACTCATTTGACTAACTGATTTAAATAGATTTTGAGTTTTAATAGAGTTTATACTTCTTTCATTCAATTAATATGCTAGGTTGTTTAGCCACATGTGTTATATTTCTTGATAAATGTGTCAAAAAGTGTGTTTGGTTTCAAAAGAGGAGCCTTGCTAACAAGAAATGATGGAAGGTACTCTCTATATTTGAATTCAACAATTAATATCAATAAGAAATGAAATTCAAGATCAAGGACTCCATTGTTTGTTAAATTGAATGAATTCATCGTACATATTGTCTATGGACATTTTTCTCATAATGAATATCCTTATTATGAAGGAAAAAAAGTTAATTTCAAGGTTATTCCACGAAAAATAGTCCTAGTAACAATAAGAGGAGCCTAATTCACATGAACGGATTAGAATGTCTTATAATTTCAAAATTAAACCAGCTCACATTTGAACGAAATGCAAACCATGATGAATGACTCTTTTGATTAACTGATTTAAATAGATTTAGAGTTTTAATAGTGTTTATACTACTTTGATTCAATTAATATACTAGGTTGTTTAGCCACATATGTTATATTTCTTGACAAATGTGTCAAAAAGTGTGTTCGGAGCCAAAAGAGGAGCCTTGCTAACAAGAAATAATGGGAGGCACTCTCTCATTTTGAATTCAACAATTAATATCAATAAGAAATGAAATTCAAGATCAAGGACTCGATTGTTTGTTAAATTGAATGAATTCATGTTATAAATGGTCCATCGGCATTTTTTTCACAAGGAATATACTCATTAAGGATGAAGTAGAATTTACTTTCAAGGTTATTTCATGAAAAATAGTCCTAGTAACAATAAGAGGAGCCTAATTCACTTGAATGGATTAGAATGTCTTATAATTTCAGAATTAAACCTGTTCACATTTGCACGAAATGCAAACCATGATGAATGACTCATTTGACTAACTGATTTAAATAGATTTAGAGTTTTAATAGTGTTTATACTTATTTGATTCAATTAATATACCAGGTTGTTTAGCCACATGTATTATATTTCTTGATAAATGTGTCAAAAAGTGTGTTTGGAGTCAAAAGAGGCACCTTGCTAACAAGAAATGATGGGAGGCACTCTCTCATTTTGAATTCAACAATTAATATCAATAAGAAATGAAATTCAAGATCAAGGACTCCATTGTTTGTTAAATTGAATGAATTCATGTTATAAATGGTCCATAGGCATTTTTTTCACAAGGAATATACTAATTAAGGATGAAGTAGAATTTACTTCCAAGGTTATTTCATGAAAAATAGTCCTGGTAACAATAAGAGGAGCCTAATTCACTTGAATGGATTAGAATGTCTTATAATTTCAGAATTAAACCAGTTCACATTTGCACGAAATGCAAAACATGATGAATGACTCATTTGACTAACTGATTTGAATAGATTTAGAGTTTTAATAGTGTTTATACTTGTTTCATTCAATTAATATGCTAGGTTGTTTAGCCGCATGTGTGATATTTCTTGATAAATGTGTCAAAAAGTGTGTTTGGTTTCAAAAGAGGAGACTTGCTAACAAGAAATGTTGGGAGACACTCTCTTATTTTGAATTCAACAATTAATATCAATAAGAAATGAAATTCAAGATCAAGGACTCCATTGTTTGTTAAATTGAATGAATACATCTTATAAATGGTCTATGGGCATTTTTTTCATAATGAATATCCTTAATAAGAAGGAAAAAAAGTTAATTTCAAGGTTATTACACGAAAAATTGTCCTAGTAACAATAAGAGGAGCCTAATTCACATGAACGGATAAGAATGTCTTATAATTTCAGAATTAAACCAGTTCACATTTGCTCAAAATGCAAACCATGACGAATGACTCATTTGACTAACTGATTTAAATAGATTTTGAGTTTTAATAGAGTTTATACTTGTTTCATTCAATTAATATGCTAGGTTGTTTAGCCACATGTGTTATATTTCTTGATAAATGTGTCAAAAAGTGTGTTTGGTTTCAAAAGTGGAGCCTTGCTAATAAGAAATGATGGGAGGTACTCTCTATATTTGAATTCAACAATTAATATCAATAAGAAATGAAATTCAAGATCAAGGACTCCATTGTTTGTTAAATTGAATGAATTCATCGTATATATTGTCCATGGGCATTTTTCTCATAATGAATATCCTTATTATGAAGGAAAAATATTTAATTTCAAGGTTATTCCACGAAAAATAGTCCTAGTAACAATAAGAGGAGCCTAATTCACATGAACGGATTAGAATGTCTTATAATTTCAAAATTAAACCTGCTCACATTTGCACGAAATGCAAACCATGATGAATGACTCATTTGACTAACTGATTTAAATAAATTTAGAGTTTTAATAGTGTTTATACTTGTTTGATTCAATTAATATACCAGGTTGTTTAGCCACATGTATTATATTTCTTGATAAATGTGTCAAAAAGTGTGTTTGGAGTCAAAAGAGGAGCCTTGCTAACAAGAAATGATGGGAGGCACTCTCTCATTTTGAATTCAACAATTAATATCAATAAGAAATGAAATTCGAGATCAAGGACACGATTGTTTGTTAAATTGAATGAATTCATGTTATAAATGGTCCATAGGCATTTTTTTCACAAGGAATATACTCATTAAGGATGAAGTAGAATTTACTTTCAAGGTTATTTCATGAAAAATAGTCCTGGTAACAATAAGAGGAGCCTAATTCACTTGAATGGATTAGAATGTCTTATAATTTCAGAATTAAACCAGTCCACATTTGCACAAAATGCAAACCATGATGAATGACTCATTTGACTAACTGATTTAAATAGATTTAGAGTTTTAATAGTGTTTATACTTGTTTGATTCAATTAATATGCTAGGTTGTTTGGCCACATGTGTTATATTTCTTGATAAATGTGTCAAAAAGCGTGTTTGGATTAAAAAGCGGAGGCTTGCTAACAAGAAATGATGGGAGGTACTCTCTATATTTGAATTCAACAATTAATATCAATAAGAAATGAAATTCAAGATCAAGGACTCCATTATTTGTTAAATTGAATGAATTCATCGTATAGATGGTCCATGGGCATTTTTCTCATAATGAATATGCTTATTATGGAGGAAAAAAAGTTGATTTCAAGGTTATTCCACAAAAAATAGTCCTAGTAACAATAAGAGGAGCCTAATTCACATGAACAGATTAGAATGTCTTATAATTTCAGAATTAAACCAGTTCACATTTGCACAAAATGCAAACCATGATGGTAGACTCATTTGACTAACTGATTTAAATAGATTTAGAGTTTTAATAGTGTTTATACTTGTTTGATTCAATTAATATACTAGGTTGTTTAGCCACATGTGTTATATTTCTTGATAAATGTGTCAAAAAGTGTGTTTGGAGTCAAAAGAGTGGCCTTGCTAACAAGAAATGATGGGAGGTACTCTCTATATTTGAATTCAACAATTAATATCAATAAGAAATGAAATTCAAGATCAAGGACTCCATTATTTGTTAAATTGAATGAATTCATTGTATAGATGGTCCATGGGCATTTTTCTCATAATGAATATCCTTATTATGAAGGAAAAAAAGTTAATTTCAAGGTTATTCCACAAAATATAGTCCTAGTAACAATAAGAGGAGCCTAATTCACATGAACAGATTAGAATGACTTATAATTTCAGAATTAAACCAGTTCACATTTGCACAAAATGCAAACCATGATGAATGACTCATTTGTCTAACTAATTTAAATAGATTTAGAGTTTTAATAGTGTTTATACTTGTTTGATTCAATTAATATCCACCAACCAAAGTAGTCATTCATAATAGATTGCATTTTGTTGTAATGTAAGTGGTTTAACTCATAAATAATGAGACCTTCTAATCACCTCATGCTAATGAGGCTCCTCTATTTGTTCCAAGTACAATTTTTCATGCAATGACCTTAAAATTTACTTTTGTGTCGTCCTTAACTACACTATTCATTGTCAAAACTATGTCGATGGGCCATCTATGCCATGAATTCATTCAATTCTAAGAAACAATACAGCCCTTGATCTTGATTACCATTTCATATAGATATTAATTGATTGAATTCCAAAGTAATGTGTTGCTCCAATCTTTTCTCGTAAGGAAGTCTTCTCCTTTGGTTATAAACACAATTGTCGATACAGTGATCATGAAATTAACATTTGTGACTAAACTACCTTGCATATGAATAAAAACAAACAACTGCAAACAGCATTAAAACTCTAAATGCATTTACTTACAACAACCAATGTAGTCACTCATCATGGATTGTATTTTGTTCTAATGTTAAGTGGCTTAATTCATAAATAATAACACTTTCTAATCACCTCATGCTAATGAGGCTCCTCTATTTGTTCCAAGCACAATATTTCATGCAATGACCTTGAAATTTACGTTTGTGTCCTCCTTAACTACTCTATTCATTGTGAAAACAATGTAGATGAGTCATTTATGCCATGAATTCATTCAATTCCAACAAACAATGCAGCCTCTTATCTTGATTACCATTTCATATAGATATTAATTGATTGAATTCCAAAGTAATATGTCGCTCCAATCTTTTCTGGTAAGGAAGGCTTCTCCTTCTTTTACAACCACAATTGTTGATTCAGAGATCGTGAAATTAACATTGGTGTCTAAACTACCTCATATATTAATTAAAAACAAAAAGTCTAAACAGCATTAAAACACTAAATGCTTTTCCATCCACCAAACAAAGTAGTCATTCATGATGGATTGCATTTTGTTGTAATGTAAGTGGTTTAACTCATAAATAATGAGACTTTCTAATCACCTCATTCTAATGAGGCTCCTCTATTTGTTGCAAGCACAATTTTTCATGCAATGACCTTAAAATTTACTTTTGTGTCGTCCTTAACTACTCTCTTCGTTGTCAAAACTATGTCGATGGGCCATCGATGCCATGAATTCTTTCAATTCTAAGAAACAATACAGCCCTTGATCTTGATTACCATTTCATATAGATATTAATTGATTGAATTCCAAAGTAATGTGTCGCTCCAATCTTTTCTCGTAAGGAAAGCTTCTCCTTTGGTTACAAACACAATTGTCGATACAGTGATCATGAAATTAACATTTGTGACTAAACTACCTTGCATATTAATAAAAACAAACAACTGTAAACAGCATTAAAACTCTAAATGCATTTACTTACAACAACCAATGTAGTCACTCATCATGGATTGCATTTTGTTCTAATGTTAAGTGGTTTAATTCATAAATAATGACACTTTCTAATCACCTCATGCTAATGAGGCTCCTCTATTTGTTCCAAGCACAATATTTCATGCAATGACCTTGAAATTTACGTTTGTGTCCTCCTTAACTACTCTATTCATTGTGAAAACAATGTAGATGAGTCATCTATGCCATGAATTCATTCAATTCCAACAAACAATGCAGCCTCTTATCTTGATTACCATTTCATATAGATATTAATTGATTGAATTCCAAAGTAATATGTCGCTCCAATCTTTTCTGGTAAGGAAGGCTTCCCATTCTTTTAGAACCACAATTGTTGATTCAGAGATCATGAAATTAACATTTGTGTCTAAACTACCTCGTATATTAATTAAAAACAAAAAGTCTAAACAGCATTAAAACTCTAAATGCTTTTCCATCCACCAACCAAAGTAGTCATTCATGATGGATTGCATTTTGTTGTAATGTAAGTGGTTTTACTCATAAATAATGCGACTTTCTAATCACCTCATGCTAATGAGGCTCCTCTATTTGTTCAAAGCACAATTTTTCATGCAATGACCTTAAAATTTACTTTTGTGTCGTCCTTAACTACTCTATTCATTGTCAAAACTATGTCGATGGGCCATCGATGCCATGAATTCTTTCAATTCTAAGAAACAATACAGCCCTTGATCTTGATTACCATTTCTTACAGATATTAATTGATTGAATTCCAAAGTAATGTGTCGCTTTAATCTTTTCTAGTAAGGAAGGCTTCTCTTTCTTTTACAAACACAATTATTGATTCAGAGATCATGAAATTAAAATTTGTGTCTAAACTACCTAGTATATTAATTAAAAACAAAAAGTCTAAACAGCATTAAAACTCTAAATGCTTTTCCATCCACCAACCAAAGTAGTCATTCATGATGGATTGCATTTTGTTGTAATGTAAGTGGTTTAACTCATAAATAATGAGACCTTCTGATCACCTCATGCTAATGAGGCTCCTCTATTTGTTCCAAGCACAATTTTTCATGCAATGACCTTAAAATTTACTTTTGTGTCGTCCTTAACTACTCTATTCATTGTCAAAACTATGTCGATGGGCCATCTATACCATGAATTCATTCAATTCTAAGAAACAATACAACCCTTGATCTTGATTACCATTTCAGATAGATATTAATTGAGTGAATTCCAAAGTAATGTGTCGCTCCAATCTTTTCTCGTAAGGAAGTCTTCTCCTTTGGTTACAAACACAATTGTCGATACAGTGATCATGAAATTAACATTTGTGACTAAACTACCTTGCATATTAATAAAAACAAACAACTGCAAACAGCATTAAAACTCTAAATGCATTTACTTACAACAACCAATGTAGTCACTCATCATGGATTGCATTTTGTTCTAATGTTAAGTGGTTTAATTCATAAATAATGACACTTTCTAATCACCTCATGCTAATGAGGATCCTCTATTTGTTCCAAGCACAATACTTCATGCAATGACCTTGAAATTTACATTTGCGTCCTCCTTAACTACTCTATTCATTGTGAAAACAATGTAGATGAGTCATCTATGCCATGAATTCATTCAATTCCAACAAACAATGTAGCCTCTGATCTTGATTACCATTTCATATAGATATTAATTGATTGAATTCCAAAGTAATATGTCGCTCCAATCTTTTTTGGTAAGGAAGGCTTCTCCTTCTTTTACAACCTCAATTGTTGATTCAGAGATCATGAAATTAACATTTGTGTCTAAACTACCTCGTATATTAATTAAAAACAAAAAGTCTAAACAACATTAAAACTCTAAATGCTTTTCCATCCACCAACCAAAGTAGTCATTCATGATGGATTGCATTTTGTTGTAATGTAAGTGGTTTAACTCATAAATAATGCGACTTTCTAATCACCTCATGCTGATGAGGCTCGTCTATTTGTTCCAAGCACAAATTTTCATGCAATGACCTTAAAATTTACTTTTGTGTCGTCCTTAACTACTCTATTCATTGTCAAAACTATGTCGATGGGCCATTGATGCCATGAATTCTTTCAATTCTAAGAAACAATACAGCCATTGATCTTGATTACCATTTCATATAGATATTAATTGATTGAATTGCAAAGTAATGTGTCGCTCCAATCTTTTCTCGTAAGGAAAGCTTCTCCTTTGGTTACAAACACAATTGTCGATACAGTGATCATGAAATTAACATTTGTGACTAAACTACCTTGCATATTAATAAAAACAAACAACTGTAAACAACATTAAAACTCTAAATGCATTTACTTACCACAACCAATGTAGTCACTCATCATGGATTGCATTTTGTTCTAATGTTAAGTGTTTTAATTCATAAATAATGAGACTTTCTAATCACCTCATGCTAATGAGGCTCCTCCATTTGTTCGAAACAATTTTTCATGCAATGGATTTGAAATTTGCTTTTGTGACCTCATTAACTACTCTATTCATTGTCAAAACAATGTCGATGAGCCATCCATGCCATGAATTCATTGAATTCCAATGAATAATGCATCCCTTGCTGTTGATTTACATTTCTTAAAGATATTAATTGATTGAATTCTAAAACAATGACACCGTCCAATCTTTTCAGGTAGGGAAGGCCCCGCTTTTGGTTCGAAACACAATTGTTTATATAGTGATTATGGAATTAACATTTGTAACTAAACTACCTTGTACATTCATTAATACAAACCTTGTAAACAGCATTAAAACTCTAAATGTGTTTATTTCTATCAACCAAAGTAGTCATTCATCATGGATTGCATTTTGTTCTAATGTTAAGTGGTTTAATTCATAAATAATGAGACTTTCTAATCACCTCATGCTAATGAGGCTCCTCTATTTGTTCAAAGCATAATTTTTCCTGCAATGACCTTGAAATTTACTTTTGTGTCCTCCTTAACTACCCTATTCATTGTCAAAACTATGTCGATGAGCCATCTATGCCATGAATTCATTCAATTCTAACAAACAATGCAGCCCTTGATCTTGATTACCATTTCATATAGATATTAATTGATTGAATTCCAAAGTAATGTGTTGCTCCAATCTTTTCTGGTAAGGAAGGCTTCCCCTTTGGTTACAAACACAATTTTTGATACAGTGATCATGAAATTAACTTTTGTAACTAAACTACCTTGCATATTAATAATAACAAACAACTGTAAACAGCATTAAAACTCTAAATGTGTTTACTTACAACAACCAATGTAGTCACTCATCATGGATTGCATTTTGATCTAATGTTAAGTGGTTTAATTCATAAATAATGAGACTTTCTAATCACCTCATGCTAATGAGGCTCCTCTATTTGTTCCAAGCACAATTTTTCATGCAATGACCTTAAAATTTACTTTTGTGTCCTCCTTAACAACTTTATTTATTGTCAAAACTATGTCGATGAGCCATCTATGCCATGAATTCATTCAATTCCAAGAAACAATGTAGCCCTTGATCTTGATTACCATTTCATATAGATATTAAATTATTGAATTCTAAAGTAATATGTCGCTCTAATCTTTTCTAGTTAGGAAGGCTTCTCCTTTGCTTGCAAACACAATTATTGATACAGTGAACATCAAATTAACTTTTGTAACTAAACTACCTTGCATATTAATTAAAACAAACAACTGTAAACAGCATTAAAACTCTAAATGCGTTTACTTAGAACAACCAAAGTAGTCACTCATCATGGATTGAATTTTGTTCTAATGTTAAGTGGTTTAATTCATAAAAAATGAGACTTTCTAATCACCTCATGCTAATGAGACTCCTCTATTTGTTCCAAGCACAATTTTTCATGCAATGACCTTAAAATTTAGTATTGTGTCCTCCTTAACTACTCTATACATTGTCAAAACTATGTCAATGAGCCATCTATGCCATTAATTCATTCAATTCCAAGAACCAATGCAGCCCTTGATGTTGATTACAATTTCACATAGATATTAATTGATTGAATTCCAAAGTAATGTGTTGCTCCAATCTTTTCAAGTAAGGAAGGCTTCTCCTTTGGTTACAAACACAATCGTTGATATAGTGATCATGAAATTCACATTTGTGCCTAAACTACCTTGTATATTAATTAAAAACAAAAGGTCTAAACAACATTAAAACTCTAAATGCATTTCCATCCACCAACCAAAGTAGCCATTCATCATGGATTGCATTTTGTTCTAATGTTAAGTGGTTTAATTCATAAATAATGACACTTTCTAATCACCTCATGCTAATGAGGCTGCTCTATTTGTTCTAAATACAATTTTTCTGACAATGACTTTGAAATTTACTTTTGTGACCTCATTAACTACTCTATTCATTGTCAAAACAATGTCGATGAGCCATCAATGCCATGAATTCATTGAATTCCAATGAACAATGCTGCCCTTGATATTGATTACCATTTCTTAAACATATTAATTGATTGAATTCTAAAAAAATGAGTCCCTCTAGTCTTTTCAGGTAGGGAAGGCTCCTCTTTTGGTTCCAAACACAATTGTTGTTATAGCGATTGTGAAATTAACTTTTGTAACAAAACTACCTTGCATATTAATTAAAAAAAAAAAAGTCTTAACAGCATTAAAACTCTAACTGCATTTACTTCCATCAACCAAAGTAGTCATTCATCATGGATAGTATTTTGTTCTAATGTTAAGTGGTTTAATTCATAAATAATTAGAATTTCTAATCACTTCATGCTAATGAGGTTCCTCTATTTGTTCTAAGTATAATTTTTCATGCGATGAATTTGAAATTTACTTTTGTGTCCTCGTTAACTACTCTATTCATTGTCAAAACAATGTCGATAAGCCATCTATGCCATGAATTCATTCACTTCCATCAAACAATGCAACCCTAGATCTTGATTACCATTTGTTAAAGATATTAATTTATTTAATTCGAAAATAATGAGTTCATCGAATTGTTTCTGGCAGAGATGACTCCTCTTTTGTTCCACTCACAATTGTTGATACAGTGATCATGAAATTAACATTTGCGACACAACTAACTGATATATTTATTAAAACAAACAAGTGTAAATAGCATTAAAACTCCAAATACGTTTACTTCCATCAACCAAAGTAGTCATTCATCATGGATTACATTTTGTTCTAATGTTAAGTGGTTTAATTCATAAATAATGAGACTTTAATCACCTCATGCTAATGAGGCTCCTCTCTTTATTCCAAGCACAATTTTTCATGCAATGACCTTAACATTTACTTTTGTGTGCTCCTTAACTACTTTATTCATTGTCAAAACTATGTCGATGAGCCATCTATGCCATCAATTCATTCAATTCCAAGAAACAATGCAGCCCTTGATCTTGATTCTCATTTCATATAGATATTAATTTATTGAATTCCAAAGTAATGTGTCGCTCCAATCTTTTCTGGTAAGGAAGGCTTCTCCTTTGGTTACAAACACAATTGTTGATACAGTGATCATGAAATTAACATTTGTGACTAAGCTACCTTGCATATTAATTAAAACAAACAACTGTAAATAGCATTAAAACTCTAAATGCGTTTACTTTCATCAACCATTGTAGTCATTCATCATGGATTGCATTTTGTTCTAATGTTAAGTGGTTTAATTCATAAATAGTAAGACTTTCGAATCACCTCATGCTAATGAGGCTCCTCTATTTGTTCCAAGCACAATTTTTCATGCAATGACCTTAAAATTTACTTTTGTGTCATCCTTAACTACTCTATTTATTGTCAAAACTATGTCGATGAGCCATCTATACCATGAATTCATTTAATTCTAAGAAACAATGCAGCCCTTCATCTTGATTACCATTTCATATAGATATTAATTTATTGAATTCTAAAGTAATATGTCGCTCCAATCTTTTCTAGTTAGGAAGGCTTCTCCTTTGCTTATAAACACAATTATTGCTACAGTGAACATCAAATTAACTTTTGTAACTAAACTACCTTACATATTAATTAAAACAAACAACTGTAAACAGCATTAAAATTCTAAATGCGTTTACTTACAACAACCAAAGTAACCACTCATCATGGATTGCATTTTGTTCTAATGTTAAGTGGTTTAATTCATAAAAAATGAGACTTTCTAATCACCTCATGCTAATGAGACTCCTCTATTTGTTCCAAGCACAATTTTTCATGCAATGACCTTAAAATTTAGTATTGTGTCCTCTTTAACTACTCTATACATTGTCAAAACTATGTCAATGAGCCATCTATGCCATTAATTCATTCAATTCCAAGAACCAATGCAGCCCTTGATCTTGATTACAATTTCATATAGATATTAATTGATTGAATTCCAAAGTAATGTGTCGCTCCAATGTTTTCAGGTAAGGAAGGCTTCTCCTTTGGTTACAAACACAATCGTTGATATAGTGATCATGAAATTAACATTTGTGCCTAAACTACCTTGTATATTAATTAAAAACAAAAAGTCTAAACAACATTAAAACTCTAAATGCGTTTCCATCCACCAACCAAAGTAGCCATTCATCATGGATTGCATTTTTTTCTAATGTTAAGTGGTTTAATTCATAAATAATGACACTTTCTACTCACCTCATGCTAACGAGGCTCCTCTATTTGTTCTAAATACAATTTTTCATACAATGACTTTGAAATTTACTTTTGTGACCTCATTAACTACTCTATTCATTGTCAAAACAATGTCGACAAGCCATCCATGCCATGAATTCATTGAATTCCAAAGAACAATGCTGCCCTTGATGTTGATTAACATTTCTTAAACATATTAATTGATTGAATTCTAAAACAATGAGTCCCTCTAGTCTTTTCAGGTAGGGAAGGCTCCTCTTTTGGTTCCAAACACAATTGTTGTTATAGCAATCGTGAAATTAACTTTTGTGACTAAACTACCTTGCATATTAATTAAAACAAAAAGTCTTAACAGCATTAAAACTCTAACTGCATTTACTTCCATCAACCAAAGTAGTCATTCATCATGGATAGTGTTTTCTTCTAATGTTAAGTGGTTTAATTCATAAACAATGAGACTTTCTAATCACCTCATGCTAATGAGGCTCCTCTAATTGTTCTAAGTATAATTTTTCATGCGATGAACTTGAAATTTACTTTTGTGTCCTCATTAACTACTCTATTCATTGTCAAAACAATGTCGATAAGCCATCTATGCCATGCATTCATTCACTTCCAACGAAGAATGCAGCCCTAGATCTTGATTACCATTTGTTAAAGATATTAATTTATTTAATTCCAAAATAATGAGTTCCTCGAATCGTTTCTGGCAGAGACGACTCCTCTTTTGTTCCAATCACAATTGTTGATACAGTGATCATGAAATTAACATTTGTGACACAACTAATTGATATATTTATTAAAACAAACAAGTGTAAATAGCATTAAAACTCCGAATGCGTTTACTTCCATCAACCAAAGTAGTCATTCATCATGGATTACATTTTGTTCTAATGTTAAGTGGTTTAATTCATAAATAATGAGACTTTCTAATCACCTCATGCTAATGAGGCTCCTCTCTTTGTTCCAAGCACAATTTTTCATGCAATGACCTTAACATTTACTTTTGTGTCCTCCTTAACTACTTTATTCATTATCAAAACTATGTCGATGAGCCATCTATGCCATTAATTCATTCAATTCCAAGAAACAATGCAACCCTTGATCTTGATTACCATTTTATGTAAATATTAATTGATTGAAATCCAAAGTAATGTGTCGCTCCAATCTTTTCTGGTAAGGAAGGCTTTTCCTTCGGTTACAAACACAATTGTTGATATAGTGATCATGAAATTAACATTTGTGTCTAAACTACCTTGTATATTAATTAAAAACAAAAAGTCTAAACAGCATTAAAACTCTAAAGGCGTTTCCATCCACCAACCAAAGTAGTCATTCATGATGGATTGCATTTTGTTCTACTGTTAAGTGGCTTAATACATAAATAATGAGACATTCTAATCACCTCATGCTAATGAGGCTCCTCTCTTTGTTCCAAGCACAATTTTTCGTGCAATGACCTTAAAATTTACTTTTGTGTATTCCTTGACTACTCTATTCATTGTCAAAACTATGTCGATGAGCCATATATGCCATGAATTCATTCAATTCCAAGAAACAATGCAGCCCTTGATCTTGATTACCATTTCATATAGATATTAATTGATTGAATTCCAAAGTAATGTGTCGCTCCAATATTTTCTGGTAAGGAAGGCTTCTCCTTCAGTTACAAACACAATTGTTGATATAGTGATCATGAAATTAACATTTGTGTCTAAACTACCTTGTATATTAATTGAAAACAAAAAGTCTAAACAGTATTAAAACTCTAAATGCATTTACTTCCATCAACCCAAGTAATCGTTCATCGTGGATTGCATTTTGTTCTAATGTTAAGAGGTTTCATTCATAAATAATGAGAGTTTCTAATCACCTCATGCTAAGGCTCCTCTATTTGTTCTAAGTACAATTTTTCATGCGATGAACTTGAAATTTACTTTTGTGTCCTCATTAACTACTCTATTCATTGTGAAAACAATGTCGATGAGCCATCTATGCCATGAATTTATTCAATTCCAACGAACAATGCAGCCCTTGATGTTGATTACAATTTCTTAAAGATAATAAATTGATTGAATTCTAAAACAATGAGTCCCTCCAATCGTTTTAGGTAGGGAAGGCTCCGCTTTTGGTTCCAAACACAATTGTTAATATAGTAATCATGAAATTAACATTTATGACTAAACTACCTTGTATATTAATTAAAACAAACAAGTTTAAACAGCATTAAAACTCTTAATGCGTTTACTTCCATCAACCAAAGTAGTCATTCATCATGGATTGCATTTTGTTCTAATGTTAAGTGGTTTAATTCATAAATAATGACACTTTCTAATCACCTCATGCTAATGAGGCTCCTCTATTTGTTCTAAATACAATTTTTCATATAATGACTTTGAAATTTACTTTTGTGACCTCATTAACTACTCTATTCATTGTCAAAACAATGTCGATAAGCCATCCATGCCATGAATTCATTGAATTCCAATGAACAATGCTGCCCTTGATGTTGATTAGCATTTCTTAAACATATTAATTGATTGAATTCTAAAGCAATGAGTCCCTCCAGTCTTTTCAGGTAGGGAAGGCTCCTCTTTTGGTTCCAAACACAATTTTTGTTATAGCGATCGTGAAATTAAATTTTGTGACTAAACTACCTTGCATATTAATTAAAACAAAAAGTCTTAACAACATTAAAACTCTAACTGCATTTACTTCCATCAACTAAAGTAGTCATTCATCATGGATAGTGTTTTCTTCTAATGTTAAGTGGTTTAATTCATAAACAATGAGACTTTCTAATCATCTCATGCTAATGAGGCTCCTCTATTTGTTCTAAGTATAATTTTTCATGCGATGAACTTGAAATTTACTTTTGTGTCCTCGTTAACTACTCTATTCATTGTCAAAACAATGTCGATAAGCCATCTATGCCATGCATTCATTCACTTCCAACGAACAATGCAGCCCTAGATCTTGATTACCATTTGTTAAAGATATTAATTTATTTAATTCCAAAATAATGAGTTCCTCGAATCGTTTCTGGCAGAGACGATTCCACTTTTGTTCCAATCACAATTATTGATACAGTGATCATGAAATTAACATTTGTGACACAACTAACTGATATATTTATTAAAACAAACAAGTGTAAATAGCATTAAAACTCCAAATGCGTTTACTTCCATCAACCAAAGTAGTCATTCATCATGGATTACATTTTGTTCTAATGTTAAGCGGTTTAATTCATAAATAATGAGACTTTCTAATCACCTCATGCTAATGAGGCTCCTCTCTTTGTTCCAAGCACAATTTTTCATGCAATGACCTTAACATTTACTTTTGTGTCCTCCTTAACTACTTTATTCATTGTCAAAACTATGTCGATGAGCCATCTATGCCATTAATTCATTCAATTCCAAGAAACAATGCAACCCTTGATCTTGATTACCATTTTATATAGATATTAATTGATTGAATTCCAAAGTAATGTGTCGCTCCAATCTTTTCTGGTAAGGAAGGCTTTTCCTTTAGTTACAAACACAATTGTTGATATAGTGATCATGAAATTAACATTTGTGTCTAAACTACCTTGTATATTAATTAAAAACGAAAAGTCTAAACAGCATTAAGACTCTAAAGGCGTTTCCATCCACCAACCAAAGTAGTCATTCATGATGGATTGCATTTTGTTCTACTGTTAAGTGGCTTAATTCATAAATAATGAGACATTTTAATCACCTCATGCTAAAGAGGCTCCTCCCTTTGTTCCAAGCACAATTTTTTGTGCAATGACCTTAAAATTTACTTTTGTGTATTCCTTAACTACTCTATTCATTGTCAAAACTATGTCGATGAGCCATCTATGCCATGAATTCATTCAATTCCAAGAAACAATGCAGCCCTTGATCTTGATTACCATTTCATATAGATATTAATTGATTGAATTCCAAAGTAATGTGTCGCTCCAATCTTTTCTAGTAAGGAAGGCTTCTCCTTCAGTTACAAACACAATTGTTGATATAGTGATCATGAAATTAACATTTGTGTCTAAACTACCTTGTATATTAATTAAAAACAAAAAGTCTAAACAGTATTAAAACTCTAAATGCATTTACTTCCATCAACCCAAGTAATCATTCATCATGGATTGCATTTTGTTCTAATGTTAAGAGGTTTCATTCATAAATAATGAGACTTTCTAATCACCTCATGCTAATGAGGCTCCTCTATTTGTTCTAAGTACAAATTTTCATGCGATGAACTTGAAATGTACTTTTGTGTCCTCATTAACTACTCTATTCATTGTGAAAACAATGTCGATGAGCCATCTATGCCATGAATGCATTCAATTCCAATGAACAATGTAGCCCTTGATGTTGATTACAATTTCTTAAAGATAATAAATTGAATGAATTCTAAAACAATGAGTCCCTCCAATCGTTTTAGGTAGGCAAGGCTCCGCTTTTGGTTCCAAACACAATTGTTAATATAGTAATCATGAAATTAACATTTGTGATTAAACTACCTTGTATATTAATTAAAACAAACAAGTTTAAACAGCATTAAAACTCTAAATGCGTTTACTTCCATCAACCAAAGTAGTCATTCATCATGGATTGCATTTTGTTCTAATGTTCAGTGGGTTAATTCATAAATAATGAGACTTTCTAATCACCTCATGCTAATGAAGCTCCTCTATTTGTTCTAAGTACAATTTTTCATGCGATGAACTTGAAATTTACTTTTGTGTCCTCATTAACTACTCTATTCATTGCCAAAACAATGTTGATGAGCCATCTATGCCACGAATTCATTCAATTCCAACGAACAATGCAGCCCTTGATGTTGATTACCATTTCCTAAAGATAATAACTTGATTGAATTCAAAAACAATGAGTCACCCCAATCTTTTCCGGTAGGGAAGGCTCCTATTTTGGTTCCAAACACAATTGTTGATATAGTAATCATGAAATTAACATTTGTGACTAAATTACCTTGTATATTAATTAAAACAAACAAGTTAAAACAGCATTAAAACTCTAAATGCATTTACTTCCATCAACCTAAGTAGTCATTCATCTTGGATTGCATTTTGTTCTAATGTTAAGTGGTTCAATTCATAAATAATGAGACTTTCTAATCACCTCATGCTAATGGGGCTCCTCTATTTGTTCTAAATACAATTTTTCATGCAATGACTTTGAAATTTACTTTTGTGTCCTCATTAAAAACTCTATTGATTGTCAAAACAATGTCGAAAAGCCATCTATGCAATGAATTCATTCAATTCCAATGAACAATGCAGCCCTTGATCTTCATTACCATTTGTTAAAGATATTAATTTATTTAATTCCAAAATAATGAGTTCCTCGAAACATTTCTGGCAGAGATGACTCCTCATTGGATCCAAACACAATTGTTGATACAGTGATCATGAAATTAACATTTGTGACTCAACTAACTGATATATTAATTAAAACAAACAAGTCTAAATAGCATTGAAACTCTAAATGCGTTTACTTCCATAAACCAAAGTAGTCATTGATCATAGATTGCATTTTGTTCTAATGTTAAGTGGTTTAATTCATAAATAATGATACTTTCTAATCACCTCATGTGAATGACGCTCTTCTATTTGTTCAAGCACAATTTTTCATGCCATGACATTGAAATTTACTTTTGTGTGCTCCTTAACTACTCTATTCATTGTCAAAATAATGTTGATGAGCCATCTATGCCATGAATTCATTCAATTCCAACCAACAATGTTGCCCTTGATCCTGATTACCATTTCTTAAAGATATTAATTTATTAAATTCCAAAATAATGTGTCGCACCAATCTTTTCAGGTAGGGAAGGCTCCTCTTTTGGTTCCAAACACAATTGTTGTTACAGTGATCGTGAAATTAACTTTTGTGACTAAACTACCTTGCATATTAATTAAAACAAAATGTCTCAATAGCATTAAAACTCTAAATGTATTTACTTCCATCAACCAAAGTAGTCATTCATCATGGATTGCATTTTTTTTCTAATGTTAAGTGGTTTAATTCATAAAGAATGAGACTTTCTAATCACCTCATGCTAATGAGGCTCCTCTATTTGTTCTATGTACAATTTTTCATGCGATGAACTTGAAATTTACTTTTGTGTCCTGATTATCTACTATATTCATTGTCAAAACAATGTCGATGAGCCACCTATGCCATGAATTCATTTAATTCCAATGAACAATGCGGCCCTTGATGTTGATTTCCATGTCTTAAAGATAATAAATTGATTGAATTCTAAAACAATGAGTCCCTCCAATCTTTTCAGGTAAGGAAGGCTCCTCATTTGGTTCCAAATACAATTGTTGATATAGCAATCATGAAATTAACAGTTATGACTAAATTACCTTGTATATTAATTAAAACAAACAAGTGTAAACAGCATTAAAACTCTAAATGCGTTTACTTCCATCAACCAAAGTTGTCATTCATCATGGATTGCATTTTGTTCTGATGTTCAGTGGTTTAATTCATAAATAATGAGAGTTTCTAATCACCTCATGCTAATGAGGCTCCTCTATTTGTTCTAAGTACAATTTTTCATGCGATGAACTTGAAATTTACTTTTGTGTCCTCATTAACTACTCTATTCATTGTCAAAACAATGTCGATGAGCCATCTATGCCATGAATTCATTCAATTCCAACGAACAATGCAGCCCTTGATGTTGATTACAATTTCTTAAAGATAATAAATTGATTGAATTCTAAAACAATGAGTCCCTCCAATCGTTTTAGGTAGGGAAGGCTCCGCTTTTGGTTCCAAACACAATTGTTAATATAGTAGTCATGAAATTAACATTTGTGACTAAATTACCTTGTATATTAATTAAAACAAACAAGTTTAAACAGCATTAAAACTCCAAATGCGTTTACTTCCATCAACCAAAGTAGTCATTTATCATGGATTACATTTTGTTCTAATGTTAAGTGGTTTAATTCATAAATAATGAGACTTTCTAATCACCTCATGCTAATGAGGCTCCTCTCTTTGTTCCAACCACAATTTTTCATGCAATGACCTTAACATTTACTTTTGTGTCCTCCTTAACTACTTTATTCATTTTCAAAACTATGTCGATGAGCCATCTATGCCATTAATTCATTCAATTCCAAGAAACAATGCAACCCTTGATCTTGATTACCATTTCATATAGATATTAATTGATTGAATTCCAAAGTAATGTGTCGCTCTAATATTTTCTGGTGAGGAAGGCTTTTCCTTCGGTTACAAACACAATTGTTGATATAGTGATCATGAAATTAACATTTGTGTCTAAACTACCTTGTATATTAATTAAAAACAAAAAGTCTAAACAGCATTAACACTCTAAAGGCATTTCCATCCACCAACCAAAGTAGCCATTCCTCATGGATTGCATTTTGTTCTATTGTTAAGTGGCTTAATTCATAAATAATGAGACATTCCAATCACCTCATGCTAATGAGGCTCCTCTATTTGTTCTAAGTACAATTTTTCATGCGATGAACTTGAAATTTACTTTTGTGTCCTCATTAACTACTCTATTCATTGCCAAAACAATGTTGATGAGCCATCTATGCCATGAATTCATTCAATTCCAACGAATAATGCAGCCCTTGATGTTGATTACCATTTCTTAAAGATAATAAATTGATTGAATTCTAAAACATTGAGTCCCCCCAATCTTTTCCAGTAGGGAAGGCTCCTATTTTGGTTCCAAACACAATTGCTGATATAGTAATAATGAAATTAACATTTGTGACTAAATTACCTTGTATATTAATTAAAACAAACAAGTTCAAACAGCATTAAAACTCTAAATGCATTCACTTCCATCAACCTAAGTAGTCATTCATCTTGGATTGCATTTTGTTCTAATGTTAAGTGGTTTAATTCATAAATAATGAGACTTTCTAATCATCTCATGCTAATGAGGCTCCTCTCTTTGTTCCAAGCACAATTTTTCATGCAATGACGTTAAAATTTACTTGTGTGTCCTCCTTAACTACTCTATTCATTGTCAAAACAATGTCGATGAGCCATCTATGCCATGAATTCATTCAATTCCAAGAAACAATGCAGCCCTTGATCTTGATTACCATTTCATATAGATATTAATTGATTGAATTCCAAAGTAATTTGTCGCTCCAATCTTTTCTGGTAAGGAAGGCTTCTCCTTTGGTTACAAATATAATTGTTGATATAGTGATCATGAAATTAACATTTGTGTCTAAACTACCTTGTATATTAATTAAAAACGAAAATCTAAACAACATTAAAACTCTAAATGCGTTTCCATCCACCAACCAAAGTAGTCATTCATCATGGATTGCATTTGTTCTAATGTTAAGTGGTTTAATTCATAAATAATGAGACTTTCTAATCACCTCATGCTAATGAGGCTCCTCTATTTGTTCTATGTACAATTTTTCATGCGATGAACTTGAAATTTACTTTTGTGTCCTCCTTAACTACTCTATTCATTGTCAAAACAATGTCGATGAGCCATCTATGCCATGAATTCATTCAATTCCAAGAAACAATGCAGCCCTTGATCTTGATTACCATTTCATATAGATATTAATTGATTGAATTCCAAAGTAATTTGTCGCTCCAATCTTTTCTGGTAAGGAAGGCTTCTCCTTTGGTTACAAATATAATTGTTGATATAGTAATCATGAAATTAACATTTGTGACTAAACTACTTTGCATATTAATTAAACAAACAACTGTAAACAACATTAAAAACCTAAATGCGTTTACTTCCAGCAACTTTCCTTTATATGCCTTGGCTTCTTACAGTAGGTATACCATAAATTGTCTCGATTATCCCTCTATGTAGGCCTCAAAGCATCCACCTTTCCTCTTTCTTGTGTTGACACATTGTGAGTTACTAATGCTGAACCTTCCATAGCTTGAGGCTCTAGCATTATTCCCCTTCGACTTTCTTCTACTCGGATTAAAGAGATTGTCTCTTCCAGAGAAGGAATTTCTTCCTTTCTAAGTATTTGAATCTTGAGTTGGTCAAATTCAGAATTAAGACCTGCTAGGAAATCATATACTCGATTCTTTTCAATGAAGGTTTTCAAAGTTGCAGCATCATCTGCACACTTCATCTCAAATACTTGATAATGATGAAGTTCTTGCCATAGATTTTGAAGGGAATTGGCATATTCTGTCACCGTTTTGCTCCCTTATTTTGTTGCACTTGTCTTTATCTTGATTTCATATACTTGTGCTACATCTTAAGCCTTTGAATAAGTCTTGTGAATAGAATCCCAAATCTCCTTTGTAATTTTGAGAAACATACATATATCATTTATGGATGGATCCATTAAATCCCAAATCCATGACATGATCATTGAATCTGCCTCATCCTATGTGTTGAATGTGGCATCTTCTAGTGTTGGACCTATTCCAAGAAGATGACTGAGTCTTCCTTTACCCTTCAAATGGTTCAAATAGGTCTTGACAAATTGAGACCATTTGAGATAATTCTTTTCATTTAACTTATAAGTTGCTCTCACATTTTATAGATTCTTGGTCATATGGTTGGTGTTAGGGTTTTCATTTTGACTCGAAGTATCTCCAATCAGTTTTGTCATAGACATGGATAATTCTAGGTGCAAAGAACATACTTGGAAAGGAAGGGAAAAAAATTGGGACAAGTTTAGAAGCAAAGAGAGAAAAATATGGCTAAAGAGATCACAATAATGACAGTTGCAATCAGATAATTAAGGACAAAGACATACCTAGCAATGAAGGCTATGATTGGAAGATTATCGCATCAATGAAGGATGTATTACAACACTAGCCCAGAAAAATGAGCCTATAGCTCTGATATACCACGTGGAATTTAGAGAAAAGAATTGTGATCTTTTCTTCTTGTCCTTGTACCATGATTACAAAGCTATATATAGGATTTCTACAAATACTAATTAGGAAAGACAGATCTATAAAATACTGCTATAATCCCACAAATCAAGGGATACTTATAAATCATTTCCTAACTAATTATTTACAACTATTTCCTAATAATTAGGACCCAAAAAATCAGGATTGAATATTTCTAATAATCATATTCTAAAAATCAGCAAATTCAATAACAATGTCGAGTAGAATTTGGCTAGCTTGGGTTGTTCCAAGGTGATTATTCATGTTTCTAAGAAGGATTCTTTGGGTGGTAGGGGTCGGTTATCCTATGAGTGGTTGCAGAAGAGTGGATGAGGGGAAAAGGCTGAGATCATGAAAGCAAAAAAAGAGTTTTGTGTCTCGCATGTAATCCCTACACCAGTAGTCACAACCATGTGGCTCCAACATATATAGACATGTGGCTATTAGGTCGAGATTCTAGTACTTGTACCAAGAAAGGCGCCTCCCATTCCACACGTAACAATAAGAGTACCTTTTTAAAGTCACTCCTTTTCGCTACAAAGAAATAATAGAATTAATAATAAGAATTATGAAGTAAATTGAATCTTGTTAATAAATAAATTTAATGTTATAGTAAGGGGTTCAAATTTTGTTATCAAAGAATTTCCCAATGACACATGTCAGCAAAAACTATCTACAATATTTTGTCAAAGCTATACATGACAAACATCATTTACTTACTTACAGCATAACATCTATTACATCTCAGTTTAAGCGTTGAGCCTCACCAGTAGTAGAAATGTTCAGATTGGATTCTAGTTGTTGGCATGCTTCTGCATGAGGCCTTTAAACATGTTGGATAAATTGTAGTTTTCCCACCCATATGAACCAAATTCGAGCATGCTTATTGGTGAGCAACACAAAAATGAACAGAATTTTTGATCTATTGTTACAAAGTGAGACCCTATCACGGTTCGGAGTTCTCTCCAAGAAAATTTCTAAAAGGAGAAGGCTTGCCCCAACCCTTTTCCATAGAAATGAGGTCCAGCCATATCATTAGTTTCTTGACAGCATCTTCTTCAAGGATAATCAGTTTACTAGGTGATTTTTGTTTTGCGGAAGACCTCTGTGATAATTAGATTCAAAATAAAATCAAATTTAGATCTAAAGCTCTCTACAATTGCATATATTGTGGAATATCATAGAGGAACTATGGCACCCAACATCTAAATTGGAAGCTTTACCTTGCATCCTAATACAACTTCAAATATTGCAAAGCCTAGGCATAGAATCCACAATGGTACAAAATGAAATTGTAATCTCTTAATTCCTCTGAATTTGATTTTAGCAATATTAGATGTTCACATGCTGCAAAAATAGCACCAAATTTAAACAAATTAACAACTAATATAACAGTATAGCTAACCAAAAAATGAACTAATTTCCATTTTATTCTTTCTAAAATCCCTTTCTTTTGATAATGAATAAACTAAAAAGGAATACAAGAAAGAAGAGCAAAAAATATTATACAGAAATTCTCGTCTTATTGTTTGAATGATATCAAGTCTATTATCCTCTTGACATATCCATACATCTCTTGTGCCTTTGTCCATGACATCATTTAAGAGTATGACAACATGTACTAAATATTTTATATTCATCAATCCATTTACCACAAAGGAAAATATGTTAGGATGCAGCATGATGCAAATGACATGAGCTGGAAGATATACAATTTTTTCAAGGAAGGTAGCTCTATGCAAGCATCCGAAGTGCCAAGCACAAATGAGGTGTAAATAAAAAAGAAAATGAGGATATGAGTGATACAAAAAATCCTTTCTAAATCTTTTGGCAGCAATGCAAGAGGAGGGAAGTAAAATGTAGGGGTAGGAAAATCACACAAGCATGATGTAAGTTTGTTTATTGTCAAAGAAGATAAAGAGATGTGAGGTCAGCAGGAGAGGACAGATAGCAGCAATTATTCAAAATAGTTCTTATTAACTACTGGTATATTCTATTAGTAAAACGAATAGAATCAGCCTAACTTGACACTGCAACAAGACTGCAGTTTTCTTTTTACAACTCCTGAAATGCAAAAGCAATAACTTTTGCAATGTAGAAGAAATGGTTAGCATACTATTTTTAACATGCAACATGCTATCAGGCCATAATCCTACTTACATCACAAAGCCCATTTAATTGTTTAGAGACACCAACAGTAAAAAGAAGAAGTTACCAGACAATCCACACCTCATATACCCCAAATGGACACTGGTCCGAACACCATGGTGTAGCCTATGGTGAGCAACTTTTACAGATGCAAGTTGAAAGCCACTACAAAAAGGAAGAAGGTTTAAAATTAAGCACGTGTAAATGTAACAACCACCCTACCCCATATTCTCCCCCAAAGAAAAAATAAACAATGTCAAAAGGGAGGATGTAGAATAGACACGAGAGAGATAGAATGGAAGGTCCTGATGGAGCATAAGAACCATCATTTGCATTCATAATGATAAATATACCTATTATCAATAGTGTTTGATCTATCAAAACAATTAGCTGGATCTATTACCTTTAAGAATAAACTCTTTATCTGATCACTTTGAAATGGCCAAAAAGCCTCCTTTAAATTTCTCAAAATCTATGAACACACTAAAGTGTAAGGACATTAAGTCAACGATATACTGACAATTATTTAGGCACAACTGTAGTAAGCTTCCAAAACACTCATGAACTAATCTACAACCATACAAAATTTTCACATCTAAGAATTTGACACACACACACACACACAAAACAATCCTAAGCACACAGCTAGACAACAGCATTAAGGGACAATCATTGCAATGAAGGACACCAAAATAGTATATTATTGTCCAAAGTTTACACATTATGCCTATCTAGTTTTACTTTTGCCTAATCCTTCAAGCCATCTTGAAAGTGGAAGAGGAAGTCCTTGTTGGATAGATCATTAACTTCAAGCATGAGGGTAGTGAATTCTTTAAACTATCTGTTTGCCTGAGGCAATGTAGATTCCCTCTAGCTTCACTATCTACATTGTGGGGGATGAAATTTTCCCATAAAAGTGTAGTTGAATTCTTCGATCATGGACTTGGCCACCCTGGTCATTTCAACATTCTCATAGATCAAATTATTGATTTGATCGCTCAGTTCTCCCACTAAGGAGCTCACATCTGTGATGCTTCTTTCTAAGACAATAATACGAGACTCCACAGGCTTTTTTGTTGGGGCCTTGGACTTCCCACGTTTGGTTGGAACACTCTACTCCTCTCGCACACGAGCTTGAAGCTCGATTTGTTGCTTTTCAATGGTAGCAGCAACAATTCCTTCCTCGCTTGCCATACTTAGGACTCAAGCAAGAACTAGGTTGTACCTAAGATTCAACCTTGCTTTGATGCCACCTATCATAGAGTTGAGTCTCAAATTGTGCTAACCTGTGCGACACTTAGACACCTTTTTAGAAAAAATGAACTAAGTAAGCCTTAGAGAGCTTGAGTGAATAGACTTAGAGTCAAGAGAGGATAAGAAATTGAAGGCACAAGAGAGAGCTTTGTAAATTCAATGGTGTGTCTTACAAATGAAAGGAGTGGGGTATTTATAGTAGTTCCACCTCCTTAATGTGTAGTTATAATTACTTGTTCTAGATTTCTATGGAACCCTCTAGATCAAGACTATTTTAGAATAATTTAGATATTTACAAGAGAGAATTCTAGAGACTTAACACATAAGCTTCCGTACAGAGTGTTCTGGCCAAGTCTTTGGGCAACAATCGGGCTAGGCATCCAATGGGCCTAGTTTGGCAATGCTTTTGGGATGGGCCATGACATTGAGCTTATGTTACTTTCAGCAATGGGTTTGGGTTTGTGTGATTGATATCTAATTTAGGGTAGATTTGGTTAGCTTTTATGGGTATTTATTTAATTCTTTATACATGTTAGGTCTTTAAGTCATATTTTTGAGGTTTCATATTAGTTGGCATTCGAGCTTTAAAGTCTAAATTATGTCTATTTGTTTAATTTATGTGTGTTGGGTCCCTAACATTTTGTTCTTTGAATATGCAAATCCTAATTTATTTTTTCTTATTTATAAATTTGTACAAAAAAATGAACATAAAAAAGTATTATTAAAAGATATACTAATAAGGTCTTGTGTTATTTTGTACTCATATGTTGGGCATATTTTGTTAGGAAAAGTATCGTAATATGATCAGCATGTTATTTGTGTTAGATTTAAGAATAAGTACACTTTTGTAATAAATGATAAACCTATTATTCTTAGATCTTTGACACTTTAACAAGTATACAAAGATCAATTAAAGATTAAAAGAAAAAGGAGTGAGAGAAACAAAAAAAAAGAAATTAAGGTTGAGATGAGAAAAAAAGGAAAATAAAAGAGAGAAAGGAGATGAGATAAAAAGAAAAAAAAGGAAGAGGGCAAGAGTGAAAAATTAAGAGTTTGTATGTAAAAGAGAACAATATTAAGAAAGCTTTCTATTCAAAACAACCTATGATTGTACTTTTGTACAAAGAGGCTTGTTTTAGTACTTTTATTAATTGTATAAGTATATTGACTGGGTATGTGTTAAGCAATTATAAAGGTTTTACAACAAATCCTAAAAAATAATAATAGATTTGTTAGTTTATTCAAGAAGTTTGTCCTTATCTTTAGGGTTAGAGTTGTTAATTCAACCTCTAAAAAGAGTTGATTTAATTGGTAAAATAAAAAGTAAGAATTTTTTTTCCTTAGTTCTTCTAAGAAATAAAGAATTTATCAAGAACTAATTGTTCTTATGATATTCAACTCGACTTATCACTCCTAAAATCCATTTGTTTCTAGAGTAACAAATGAATCACGAAAACTTGAATGTTAAAACTAATCTTACATTTCATTATGAGATACATGTTATTACATGTTATGCAATTTGAATCCATTAAAGTTGATTGAATAAAGAAGTTATTGCTCTTGATTAGCAGCATTAATTACTAATAAAGAATCATATGTTTTTTGGAACTTAAGACAATCACCTAATTTCTTAGCAATTAGGATTTTCCTTTCATTATAATAAATCATGCAAACAATCACCTTAATTTCATTGTGACATACACATTAGACAAAATAATTATGAACTTAACATAGAAATAAACAAAGAGATGCATGTTGTTATGTCATAGATAGTTTAAGTTCATTTAAATAGAAAAGTCATTGCTCTCAACAAGCTTTCATTATTAAGAGAGAATTATTTTGCTTAAAATATGACATTGTCACTTGATTCCTTAATAATAAGGTTCTTTTATTACAAGAAATCATTTACACAAAATGATCTCATAATTAATATCTATGTCTATATTAGATATTTATTTCATTATAATATACACATTAATGCACCTTAGGTATGCTAAATTCATTAAATTACACATCAAAGAAAGAAGTCATTTTTCTCGATTAACTTTTCCTATATGGACACAATGGTTCATTGCCTAAATGATGAGGTCATCACTTAATTTCTAGCTAAAATTAACTTAATTGCCTACATCAATCTCATAGTTCATTTTGAGATGCACATTTACTTGACTTACATAGTCTAATTGCATATGATGAGGACCGTTTTATGTTTCACACTGAGAGAGGGGTGAATTAGTGTGAGATATGTGTTTTTTTTTTACAAATTGATTTGGATTAAACCTCTGTGGCTTGTTAAAGCCAATGATCCAATTTTTATTTTCCTCCTTTATGTAAGCGTGACCGTATGACTAAAAAATCAATGCACAAGCACCCAAGAAAACATGACAATTTTTACGTGGTTCACCGACAATGAGCTATGTCTACTGTGTGATAGGATTCTTCATAAATCACATAATTCACTCTTGCTATCAAGGGATACAATAATGTTGTGGAAGGATTACTCTTTAACCATTTACAATAATCTCTTGATCATTTCAAGGATATCCCATCCTATTTTTTCAACAATTTTATCAAGAGTTTATGGTAAAACCTTTCCTGGAGAATGATCACTCAATGTGTATAGACTGCTAGAGCAGAATATGGATCTTTTCCTTCCTTTGCTACTGATGTTGCCTCACCTACTGTCCGTGCGCTGCCTACACATGATGCTAATATTGTCTGTATGTGTTGTCGTTGCTATCTGCGTGCACTACTAATGATGTTAGAGTGTGTTGCTGCTGTTGTTCGTATGCACTATCGTTGTTGTCTATGCATGCTGCTGTTGTGCGTGCTACTAACATTGTTGTTGCTATCCATATGCACTCCATACGTGCTGCTTCTGTTGTTTGCACATGTAACTATTGCTGTCCATTTGTGCTACTACTACTGTTTGCACATACTCCACACTTGTTGCTCATACTGTCTGCACGCATTGCAGCTGCTTACCGCACATGTTGTTCCTGTTGTCCACGTGTGCTACTCTTGTTATCCTCGTGTGTCACTGCTTTTGTCCGCATGTATTACTACTATTCGGCTGCTATCCACATGCGCTGTTCCTGTTATTTGACGCGCTACTGCTGCTTACCCATGCCACTACTACTGTTTGCTTGCCCCACTATTGCTATTCGTGTGGGCTATAGTTGTCTTCTCGCCACATTGCTGCTATACTCATGCACTACAGTTGTTTTCTCATGTCACTACTACTATCCTTGCACACTGCAGCTGTCTTCTTGCACCACTGTTGCTCTCTTCGTGCATGGTAGCTATCTTCTTGCATTGCTAAAGCTATTTACATGTGTTATAGTTTTCTTCTCACGTCACTACTTTTTGCATGTTGGTGCTGGTGCAAGGCCCTTCTGCTGCTGCTGCACCTCTTACCGACTACTGCTCCACCTCTTACCAGTTGTTGCCTTGGTGGTTTGCTAATGCTGGACCTTTCTGCTACTGCTTCAACTCCTGCCAGTTGTTGCTTCACCTCTTGCTAGCTATTGCCTTGGTGGTTTGTTGGTGCGGGTGGCAGCCTTGGTGGTTTTTGTTGATGTGGGTGGCTACCTTGGTGGTGTTTGCTGGTGCAGGTGGTTTGCTATCTTGCTCTCTTTCTTTTCTCCTTAGTGGCTGTTGCATTCTCCTTAGTTAGCTACCTTGCTTTCCATTTTGATTAGCTGCCTTACTCTTCCTTTTGGTTAGTTGCATCTCCCTTGGTGGCTGCCTCCTCTTTTTCTGTTCACCTCTCTTTTTGGCTTTAGGTTTGTAGTTCACCTCTCTTTGGCTGACTCTCTCAATTTTTTGCAGCATACTCCCTTCTTGCAAGATGCATAGGGGGTATTTATAGAGCCTTAAGATTAGGGCTACATGATCATCAATGGTCATCATTGATTCCTAAAGGTTGCCCGGCAATCAATGATCAAATTTGAGTCCTAAAATTTAGGGTCAATTGTGAACATTGTCTTCCTAAAATTTAGGGTCAATGGTCAACAGTCAATGATCAATCTTGACTTGAATTGTCATCACCGATTTTTTCCAATGACCTCTTTACATCTCAACGACATTCATAACCTCAAATCAACATATAAAATCGTGTGAGATGGTGTTGACAAGAAATTCAACATTAGCCATTAAAGATGGGCTTAATAACATAAAAATCCATTGAATAAAGGAGATATTACTCTTAAATAGCTTAGTTTATTCAAATAGAATATTTCATTGATATCCCTTGGATGACCTCTTTTTATGACATCATTCCCTAGTAGTTAGGCTTCTCCTTTCATTTTAATAAATCAATCACATAAAATGCTCATGCAATTAACTGCCAAGCTTACACTAAACATTATTTCTCCATGACATGCATGTGACTCCACCTTGAGTTGCTTGAATCCATTGAATTACATAAAATAGTGCAATCATTTTTCCCTATTAGCTTTTCTTTGATTGATAGAATAGTTGATTGCTTGAAAGATGACATCACCATTTTATTGATAACTAATATGGCTTATCCTTTCATTCCAAAGATTTATTAAATTATATCAATTTGTTCATGATCAAATTGATTCATTGCATGAAAGATAAGGCTGCCACTTCATTTTGGATGAATCAGTGTGAGAGGCTCGCTATAAATCTTTCCGGATTTAACTTTTGTGACTTGTTCGAATCGATGATCTAATTTTTATTTTTCTTCTTTATGTGAGAGTATCCATATGGATATCAATCAAATGCAAGCACCCAAGAATACACAGTAATTTTTATGTGGTTCACCCAGAATGTGTGAACTATGTTCATGGTGTGATAGGATTACTCCTAAATCACATAATCCACTCATGTTATCAAGGGATATAGTTATGGTGTAGAAAAATCATTCCTTAACCACTTACGATTATCTCTCAATCACTAAATGAGATGATCTCTTGATCACTTAACAGATTAATCTCTTGATTACTCCAAGGGTATCTTACCCTTTTTTTAACAAGTTTATCAAGAGTTTAGTAATTAACACATTCCTGAGAAGGATCACTCAATGTGCACAGACTACTAATGCAGAAAGCAAATCTTCTTCTTCCTTATTGCTAGTTTATGCTCAAACTTTGTTAGTCTCTTCTTTGTAGGTTACCTCCACTATAGGTTATCTTTGTTGTAGGTTCTCTCCCCTTATTGCCAATGTTGCCTCACTTGCTACCTTGGTAGGTTCTCTCCTCTTGTTGCATGTGCTACCTCCTTCGGCCTTAAAAGGCTCCCTTCCTCTATTGCCAATGTTGTCTCACCTACTGCCTTGGTAGGTTTCTTACTCTGCTGCTGGTGTTACCTCACTTGCTGCACTCTCCTTGGTGCTATACCTCTCTTAGCTAGTTGCACGTTTCCTTGTTTGTAACTCTCTTGCCCGGTTGTTGTTGCACCCTCCTTGGAGGACTGCTCTCTCCTTGGTGGTTGCCTTCTTTGCCTTAGCCAGTGATGAGGACTAGTTTAGGTTTCACATTGAGAAGGGGGGTCAATTTGTGTGAGATATCCTCCTTTTACAAATTAATTCGGATTTAACCTCTATGACTTGTTAGAACCGATGATCCAATTTTTAATTTTCTCCTTTATGGGAGCACGACTATACGAATAAGAAACAATGCACAAGCACCCAAGAGCACACAAAAATTTTTATGTGGTTCACTTACAATGTGTAAGCTACGTCTATGGTGTGATAGAATCACTCCTAAATCACACAATCCACTCTTGTTATCAAGGGATATACTAATGTTGTGGAAGGATCACTCCTTCACTACTTGTGGAAGGACTACTCCTTAACCACTTACAATAATCTCTAGATCACTCCAAGGGTATCCAACCTTGTTTTTCAACAAATCTATTAAGAATTTATGAGAAAACCTTTCCAAGAGAATAATCACTCTATGTGTATAGTCTGCTAAAGTAGAATATGGATCTTCTCCTTCCTTCGTTGCCGATGTTATCTCACTCGCTGCCGGTGCTGCCCACATGCTGTTGCTGTTGTCTGCACGCTTCGCTAATGCTGTTTGTACATGCTACTGCTGCTATCTGCATGCTCCACTAATGCTGTCCATATGTGCTGCCCTGTAAGCGCTGTTAATGCTATTTGTATGCGCTGTTGTTGCAGTTTGTGTGCTCTATGCCGGTTGTTTGCAAGCACAGTGCTTGCTATCCGCACGTGCTATGCCCACTATTCGCACAAGCTGTGCCCACCATCCACGTGCTCTATGCTTGTTGTCCACGCGCACTGTGTGCCCGCTGTCCACACTCTCTGTGCCTTCTGTTTGTGCTCTCTAGGCCTGCTGTCCGTGCATGCTGTGGCTGTTCGTGTGCACTGCAGCTCCTGTCAGCACCTGCTATTCCTGCTATCTATGCTTGTTGTGTCTACTGTCCACATGTGTTGCTACAGCTATCCGTGCACGCTAATGCTTTCCTCACGTGTTGTAGCAGTTTGCTCGTGCTGCTGTTACTCTCCCAACGCACTACAGTAGATGTCTTGTGCTACTGCTGCTCTCCTCACGCGCTGCAGCAATTTTCTTGTGCCACTGCTGCTCCCCTCATGCGTTGCAACAATTTTCTTGTGCAGCTACTGCTCTCCCTGTGCACTGCAGTAGATTTCTTGCACCACTACTGCTCCCTGTGTGGTGCAGCAGTTTTCTCACGCTGCTGCTACTCTCCGCGCATGCTGTAGCTGTTTTCTCATGCTACTGCTACTCTCCCTACGTGTCCTAGCTATTTTCTCACGTTGTTGCTACTATCCCTGCGCATTGCAGCAAATTACTTGTGCCGCTGCTGCTCTCCTCGCGTGCTACAGCAGTTTTCTTGCACTGCTGCTGCTCTCCACATGTGCTACAGCTGTTTTCTCATGCCACTACTGCTCTCCTTGCGTGTTATAGCTGTTTTCTCATACCACTGTTGCTATCCCCGTGCATTGGTTGCTAGTGCAGGACCCTTCTGTTGCTACTCCACCACCTGCTGGAAGCTGCTCCTTCTTTCTTTCTCTCCTTAGTTGGCTACCTTGCTGCCTCTCCTTGGTGGCTTCTGTACTCTCCTTAGTCAGTTGCCTTGCCTTCTTTCCTTGGTGGTTGTTGCTCTCTCCTTGGTTGGCTACCTTGCCTTTTTTGCTTCTCTCCTTTTTTGGCTGCATTGCTTAGTGGCTACCTCGTCTTTGCCATTTTCTTCTCTTTTTCCCTAGGTTTGCTGCTCACCTCTCTCTTTGCTGTTCACTCAATTTTCTACAGTCCTTCAATTTTTTTTTTGCAAGACACACAAAGGTATTTATAAAGCTTTGGGATTAAGGCTACACGATCATCGACGATCATCGTTAATTCCCACATGATGTCTTACAATCAATCGCCAGATTTGATTCCTAAAATTTAAGATCAATGGTCAACATTGACTTTTTAAAATTTAGGGTCAATGGTCAATGGGCAATGGTTAATCTTGACCCTTAAAATTTAGGGTCACGATCAACATTGACTCTTTAATGGTAGGGTTGACTTGTTATCACTAGTTTCTTCCAATGACCTCACTGCATCTCAATAGTATTCATAACATCATATCAACACATATAACTATATGAGATGGTGTTGACAACAAATCCAATACTAGCCATAAAAAATGGGCTCAACAATCTCCCTCTTTGGATTTGTTGGCAACACATTAAATCTAACCAACATATTAAATCCAACCATGTATAACATCCCTGACACAAAGTCATTTGGCTCCCCCTCAAACTTGCATCACTTGCTGCTCCCCCTGTCTACTTCTCCCCTTTTATCCATCAAGCTACTCCCCTTTTTTATTAGTATACCCTTTCTTTGGATTTATAAAAAATATCTCCCCTTTTGACAACAAATCCAAAGAATAATAGTAGAGGAAAGGGGAGAGGGGTTAGCAAATATCTCAGCCTCGAGGGGTTTGTTAAACATATAGGATCAGCCTTAACTTTTGGAACATCTCTCTTGATAGAGGTTTGGTGAATATATGGTCAACTTGCTCTAAGGTAGGCACATACTCTAGCTTTACTTCATTTTTCTCCACCTTTTCTTTAATGAAGTGGTACTTGATTTCAATGTGTTTAGTTTGAGAGTGTTGGACAAGATTCTTTGACAAATTGATGGCACTTTGGTTGTCACAACCAATCAGCAATAGTAGTTGTACATTCACCTTCATATCTTCAAGTTGTTGCATCCATAGTAGTTAAGTACAAGCTTAAGTGTAGCCACATATTTAGCCTCTATAATACTTATAGTTACTGAATTTTGCTTCTTGCTATGCCATGAAACATTTCTACTACCCAAATAAAATGCTCCACTGGATGTTGAACTTCTGTCATCATAATTTCCAGCTCAATCTACATCTGTATATCCATATAGATTAAGCTGTCTACTCCTCCATAAAGCAGCCCATAATTAGTTATGCCCTTCATATACCTTAGAATTCTATTAGCCGTCATGAAATGGGACTGTTTGGGGTCACTTTGAAATCTAGCACAAAGGGTTACAGCAAAAACAATATTAGGCCTTGATGCTGTCATATAAGGCATTTCTAGCCTTTCCATCTTACTTTAAATTCTTTTTATCAATAGGCATCATAGCAGCACCTTCAGCAACAGAAGTGAAGCCATAGACAACATATTTAAACACATTTAGACCAAGTGACAGTAGATATAGGAGCATTCTATTCTTCCATAATTGATAATTTTATCCATCAAAAGTGGGAATGCCCTTGTTATTAATACTGTTTATATTCTCTATGATATTAATCAGTAATAGATGTAAAGATTCACAACATCAGCACAAAAATTTCAGATCTCAGTAAAATGGATCAATAAAGGAACCCAAGGCTTTGATACCAATTGGTAAGGACCCTTTTAGGTTTCACACTGAGAGGGGGAGGGGGTGACTCAGTGTGAAATGTTTAATTTTTATAATTCTATCCAAATTAAACCTTTGTAACTTGTTAAAGTCTATGATTCATTTTTATCTAGCTTCTTTATGTGAGAATGGCTGTATGGATGTCAAGCAAGCGCAAGTACTTGAGAACATACAAAAATTTTATATGGTTCACCCACAATGTGTGAGCTACATCGACAATGTGATAAGATCACTCCTAGATCACATAATCCACTCATGTTATCAAGGGATACAACCATTGTTGTGGAAGAATCTCTCCTTAACCATTGTGGAAGGATCACTTCTTAACCACTTACAATGATCTCATGATTACTCCAAGGTTTCCCACCCTTTTTCAAAAATTTATAGAAAATGTTTATGACAAAAACTTCCCTAAGAAAGATCTCTCCATGTGCATAAGCTGCTATTGCAAAAAACTAATCTTCTCCTTTCTTATTGTCAGTCTCTCCTTTTTCATTGCCTATTTCACAGTTCTTTATGCCATGCTCCTTACTCTTTCTCTATCGTGTTTCACTGCTTTCTCTTTGCCTATGCCAGTCTTAATTCTTTGTCAGTTTTGAACTTTTAGCTGTTCACACTTTCTATCACTTTTGAACACTTAGCCTTTATCGGTCCTAGCTCTTTTCCTTTATCGGGTTTCTCTCTGCCTCTATTGGGTTTCTCTTCTACCTCTTTAGGGTTTCTCCCCTACCTTTATTAGTCATAGCTCTTTGCCTTTGCCAATCATAGCTTTTTGTATGTCTCTACCTACCATGCTCTCCTCTATAGTTTTCTCTACCTACTATGCTCTCCTTTGTATTTTTCTCTACCTATCATGCTCTCCTTTGCATTTTTCTCTACCTACCTCTATTGGTTATAGCTCTTTGCCTCTACTAGATTTCTCTCGGCCTATTTTAGTAGCTCTTTCTAATGAGGACCGTTTTAGGTCTTGCATTGAGAGGGGGTGAATTAGTGTGAGATATGCATTTTTTACAAATCGATTCGGATATAATATATGTCGCTTGTTAGAGTCGATGATCCAATTTTTATCTTTCTCCTTTATGTGATCGCACTAGTATGAATATAAATCAATGCATAAGCACTTAAGTACACACGACAATTTTTATATAGTTTACCCACAATGTGTGAGCTACATCCATAATGTGATAAGAACCCTCCTAAATTACACAATCCATGCTTGTTATCAAAGGATACAATTTGGTTGTGGAAAGATCATTCCTTAACCACTTGTGGAAGGATCACTCCTTATACACTTTAAATGATCTCTTGATCACTCCAAGGGTATCCCACTCTATTTTTCAACAAATGTATCAAGAGTTTAAAGAAAAACCTTTCTTGGAAACTGATCACTCAATGTGTACAATTTGCTAGAGCAGAATATGGATCTTCTCCTTCCTTTGCTGCAGGTGTTGTCTCACCCACTATTGGTGCTGCCTCACTTGCTGCCTTGGTAAGATCTCTCCTTTGTTGCTAGGCATGTTTTCTCCTCTGCTACTGCAAGCTGCCAGACTTGCTATTAGGCACGCTTTCTCCTCGGTTGCTCCAAGCTACTGGACTTACTGCCAGGTACATTTCCTCCTTTGCTGCTACAAGATGTTAGACCTTCTGTCGGGCACACTTTATCCTCTTGCTACTGTAAGCTGTTGGACTTATGCTATTGAAACCTACATGCACTATTTTTGTTGCCTGCATGTTCTGCCATCACTGTTGGCATGCGCTGCTATTACTGTCCACACGTGTTGCTATTGTTGTCTGTATGTGCTATCACTGTTGTCCACACATGTTGCTGATGCTATCCATGTGCGCTGCTACTGCTGTCCGCATCCATTGCTAATGCACTCTGTATGGGTTGTCGTGTCTGTTCGCTACTATCTGCATATGGTGTTAATGCTGTCTACACACACTGTCACTGTTGCTTACTATCCATACGTGCTATACCTACTATTTGCACTCCTACTATCCGCACATGTTGCACTTATTGTCTGTGTGTACTGTGCCTACTATTCACACATGTTGTGCCCACTATTTGCGTGTGTTGTGCCTATTGTTCACACATACTACTCCTACTGTCTGCACTACCTACACTTGCTATTTGCGCTCTCTATGCCTTCTGTCCGTGTGTGCTGTGCTAATTGTTCACACTCCTACCGTCCGTGCATGCTATACCTGCTATCCACGCTTTCAGCATTCGCTATCTATGCTCGCTATGCACCTACTATCTTTGCACCTATTGTCTACACTCTCTACGCCTTGCTTGGTGGTTGCCTCCTTTTTTCTGTTCACCTCTATTTTTTCCTAGATTTGCCTCTCACCTCTCTATTTGGCTGGCTCTCTCAATTTTCTATAGCACACACCCTTCTTGCAAGACATATAGGGGTATTTATAGAGCCTTGAAATTAGGGCTACACGATCATCAATGGTTATCATTAATTCCCACATGTTGCTCTATAATCAATGGCAGGATTTGATTCCTAAAATTTAGGGTCAATGGTCAACATGAACTTCTTAAAATTTAGGGTCACCGTCAATGTTGACTCTTCAATGCCAGGGTTAACCTATTATCACTAGTGTCCCCCAATAACCTCATTACATCTGAATAGCATTCCTAATATCAAATCAACATATATAACCATGTGAGTTGGTCTTGACAATAAATTCAACATTAGCCATTGAAGATGGGCTCAACAATCTCCCACTTTGGATTTGTTGGCAACACATTAAATCCAACCATGCAGAACATCCCCTGGACATAGTCATTTTTAGCTCCCCCTGAACCATGCATCTCTTTTAACCTAGTGAAACTCCCCTTTTCTACTTCTCCCCCTTGATATGTTCTCCCCCTTTATCCATCAAGCTACTCCCCTTTTTGATCAATACATACTCTCTTTAGATTTATGCAAAATATCTCCCCCTTTGACAACAAATCCAAAGAAAAATAAAAGAGGGAAGGGGAGAGTGGTTAGAGAATACCCCAGACTTTAGGTTATGGTTGAATACTTAAGTTCAACCTTTTTTGTTCAAGATGTCCCAATTTTCCATGCCACAACAAATTATCATCTTTAGTGCTCATATAATATGTGTTTTTGCTTTTGGAAACTTGATATAAGTTTCCATTTGTTCTTTCACCCTTAATAAGAATAACACCATCTCTTAATCTCTTTATTGTGCAGCCACTCTTGTTGAAAGTAGCTTCATGTCTATCATCACACAGTTGGCTAACACTAATAAGATTGTGTTTTAGCCCTTCAACATAAAGCACTTTCTTTGATTTCAGTATTTCTACACTAATTTCAGCAACACCAATACCTTGAATCTTTAAGGCACCATCATTGCCAAATTTGATGGACCCTTCATCATATTTTGCTACTACCTTTAACATCTTGGAGTCTCTTGTCATGTGTGAAGAGCAAACACTATTTATGATCTATGGTTTTTCTTTCTTGGAAGCTTTTAAGGCTACTTCCACAACCATAGACGTTTCTTTTCCTCTTCTTCTTCTTTGGCTAAATGTGGGAGCATGTGTAGGTGTTCTCCTTTCCATTCTTTGACCATGCAACAATGGTTGGCATGTTCTCCTTTACACTTCTTGACCGGGCAGCAATGTCAAGCAATCCTTAGCAATGTGTCCAACCCTTTCACATCTTCCACAAATCTCTCCTCTCAAATTAAAACTGTTTCTCAGTGGAATATGACTTCTTTCCACCTGAGATTATCTCTTTTCTTAACAGAGTCTCCCCTTAGACTCTTGCCTCACATTCTTCTTCATTATAGGTCAAATATTCAAACAAGTATTAGCCTTGTGCCCATACTTACCACAGTTCTAGTAAGATCCTTTGAACCTAGATTTACTTCTCTTACCAAGTCCATGTCTTTTTTCTTTAGTAGCTAGTGTGGCAATCTTCTCTCCATCTTTGATAGTTTGTCTCTTATGGATGGAAGTCTCCATCACATCTTTCCTAACCCATTTTAACATGGGTTAGTCTCGTTTCTCCATCATGTCATTGTGCTTGCTTTCAGGCACAAACATTTTCTTCTTTTCTTCTACCTTCTCACTTAGCTTCTTTATGTAACCAAGTCCTTTCTTTCCCATGGAATAAGGTCTTTGATTACTTAGACACCCATCCAACTTTTTGGTAGCATCCTCTTTGATGGCACTTGCTAATGATGACTCTCCTTTCATTTCCATGACCTGCATAAAGCTTTCTTTATGCTTCTTTAGCTTGGACTCAACCTTATGAAGCTTAGCTTGCAAAAACATCACCTTTTGCTCTTATGCAATCACCTTAGCACCAAGATCTTTGTATATCTTTCCTTATAGCCTTAAGTAAGATCAACTCCTTAATCCTCTTCAAGTACTCCTCCTTTTTTTCTTTAAACTCCTTTTCTTTCACCTAGAGATTAGATTCATCAACAACAGAATTTTCATATAGTTCCTTGAGATGCTTTACCTCTTTTTCTAGCTTGTTATTTTTTCACAAACAAGCTCTCAACTCATTCTCAAGTACTACAACAACTCATCATCTTCCTCTTTTGGTGATTCCTCCTCATTTGAAGATTTTTTGTCATCATTTACTTAAGCAACCAGCATATCCTTTGTGGCATCATCATTAACTTCTTCTTTAGAATCCTCTTTACCTAACTTGCTCAAATAATTTTCTCTTTTGGATCAGAAGAATTGTTTTTTCCCTTTGGCACTTGAATTCCAACTTTAGGATAGCTTGATTTCTTTGTTCTCCACCTTAGGGTAGGCTTATCATCATCATCATTGCTTGCTTCTATTCTCTTTATCCACAGCAAAGTGCCTGATGTCACCACAGTTAAAACACTTTAAGGGTAATTTTCCCTTGTACATCCCTTTTCCTTTCCTCATATTGTTGGTGTTGTACGCCAAAACTTTATCCAATTGAGGATCACCATCTTCTTCTCTGGAGCTATTGTCGAATTCTTCTGCTCGATCTTTAATCTTTAACTTCTTCATTGCCTTGAAGGCCAACTCCTTCTCTACCTAGACTTCTTTTCTTTCTTCATTGGGGCTATTCTCATTTCATAAAACACCAATATGCTGTGCAGGTCATCTAAGGGCAACCTATCTAGATCTCTATCTTCTATAGAAGAGACTTGGTGTTGTAGGCTTTTTGGCAAAGTTCTGAGTATTTTCCTTACCACAGTGGCATCATGGATCTCCTTTCCATAGCCTCTGATGAAGTACACAATTTCATTGACTCTTGTGAAGAATGGATCTATATTCTCATCATTTTGCATCTTTATGTCTTCGAATCTGCTAATCTAGATTTGCAGCTTGGCTTCCTACACAACCTTGTCTCCTTCATAGATGTTCTACAGTTTGTCTCATATTTGTTTAGCTGTGTTACAACCCATCACCTTGGTGAATTCTTTATCTAATAAGGAGGCGTATAAGGCATTTCTTGCCTTTCCATCACACTCCAAGTTCTTCTTATCAGCTAGCACCATAGGATCACCTTTAGTAATGAGGATGAAGCAACTAACAATAAACTCAAACATAACAAGACAAGAGACATCAGATATGTGAGCATCCTATTCTTCCATAATTAATAATTTTGTCCATCAAACATAGGGATGCCCTTGCTATTAATACTATTCAGCCTATCCATGATCTCAAGCAATAGTAGAGATAAAAACTCACACAACAATGCACAACCTTAATTCAAAGTAGAAAAATTGGTCAACAGAGGAACTAGCTCTGATACCACTTGATGAGGATTGTTTTAGGTCTCACACTGAAAGGGAGAGTGAATCAATGTGAGATATGTGCTTTTACAAATTGATTCGTATTTAACCTCTGTGGCTTGTTAGAGCTAATGATCCAATTTTTATCTTTCTCCTTTATATGAACGTGCCAGTACAGATATAAATTAATGCCCAAGCACACACGACAATCTTTACGTGGTTCAACCAAAATGTGTGAGCTACCTCCATGGTGTGCTAAGATCCCCCTAAATCACATAATCCACTTTTGTTATCAAGGGATACAATTTAGTTATGGAAAGATGAATCCTTAACCACTTATAATGATCTCTCGATCACTCCAAGGTTATCCCACCTTGTTTTTCAACAAATCTATTAAGAGTTTATAGAAAACCTTTCCTAGAAAACAATCACTCAATGTGTATAGTCTACAACAGAATATATATCTTTTCCTTCACTACTAGTGTTGTCCCACCCATTGCCGGTGCTGCCTCATCTGTTACTTTGGCAGGATCTCTCCTTTATTTCTGAGCATGTTTTCTCCTTGGTTGCTGCAAGCTACTGGACTTGCTACCAGGCACGTTTTCTCCTTGGTTCTTACAAGCTACTGGACTTGCTACCAGACACATTTTCTCCTTGGTTCTTACAAGCTACTGGACTTGCTACAGGGTACATTTCATCCTCTGCTGTTGTAAGCTCTTGGACTTTATACAAGGCACGCCTTCTCCTCTTGCTATTGCAAGCTGTCAGACCTGTTGCTATTATCGATTGCACATGCTACTATTTCTACCTACACATTTTGCTATCACTGCGAGCACGGGCTGCTGTTGCTATCCGCACGTGCAGTTATCACTGTCCATATGGGGTGCTGCATCAGTCCACTGCTATCTACGTGTGGTGTTAATGCTCTCTGCATGCGTTGTCATTGCTGCTTGCTGTCCACCCGCATTGTACCTATTGTCCGTGCTCCTATTATCCACACATACTGTACTTGCTTTCCGTGTGCGCTATTCGCACACGCTGTTCCTGCTATTTGCGCATGCTACTCCTGCTATTGGCATGCATTGTTGTTGTTGTCTATGTGTGCTGTTACTACTTTCTCGCGTTGCTACTACTCTCCTAGAGAACTGCAGCAGTATTCCTTGCACCATTGCAGCTCTCCTCATGCATTGTAGCAGATTTCTTGCGCTGCTGCTACTCTCCGCCTGTGCTGGTAGGAAGTCTTATGGACGTGTTGCTATTGTTGGGAAGGCTCATGGACTTGCAACTAGTGTAAGGAAGCTTCCTAGATGTGTTGCTACTCTTTTCTTGGTCGACTACCTTGCCTTCTTTCCTTAGTGGTTGTTGCACTCTCTTTGGCCAGTTGCCCCTTGCTTTCTTTCTTCCTCTCCTTGGCTGGCTACATTGCTTTCTTTCCTTGGTGGCTGCTACACTCTCCTTCATGGCTGACTCCTCTTTACCGTTCACCTCCATTTTTCCCTGAGTTTGCCACTCACCTCTCTCTTTGGCTAGCTCTCTCAATTTTCCGCAACACACACCCTTCTTGCAAGATACATAGCGGTATTTATAGAGCCTTGAGATTAGGGTGATTATCAATGGTCATCGTTAATTCTTAAAATCAATAGCTGTATTTAATTCCTAAAATTTAGGGTCAATGGTTAACATTGACTTCCTAAAATTTAAGGTCAATAGTCAATCTTGACCCCTAAAATTTAGGCTTATGGTCAACGTTGACTCCTCTTTGACCTGTCATCACTGATTTCTCCTAATGACCTCACTACATCTCAATGACATTCATAATATCAAATGAACACATATAACTGTGTGAGATGGTGTTAACAACAAATCTAACATTAGTTTGCAAAGATGGGCTTAACAGTCTCTACCTATTTCTATAGCTCTTTTTGCTGTTTCTACAGCACTTTTTGCCTATTTCGTAGCTCTTTCTACATGTTTCTGTAGTTCTTTATACTTGTTTCTACAGCTCTCTTTACTTGTTTTTTCAGCTCTTTCTCTGGAACTCTCTCTGCTTATTTTTTCAACTTTTGCAGATTCTACTATACTCTACAGGTTCTCTCCTTTTCTTTTTGCCATTGTTGTTATCTCTCCTTTTTTTTTATGCTACTATTGTCTCTCCTCAATAGGTTCTCTCCTTTATAGATTCTCTCCTCTGCAAGTTCTCTCTTTTACAAGTTCTCTCCTTCTTTTTGCTGCTGTTACTATCTCTCCTCTACAAGTCTCTCTTTTGTAGGTTTTTTCCTCTGTAGGTTCTCTCTTCTGCAAGTTTATACCCTTTTTCTTCCATTTCTTCCATTGTTGTTTTTTCTTTTTTATTGTTGGAGACTCTTTCTTTTCTAATAATAGATTTCTCTACCATTTTCTCTGTTGGTTTTCATTGACTTTTTCTTTTCTTTTCTGCTACTGCCTAGTATGCTTTTTGTCATTCCCCTTTTTTGTTTTGGTGGCTACTCTCTGCCATTCTCCCACTTTTTGTTGGTTTTATTTTGTTGCAATTCTTTGTATCATTCTCTATTGTTGCAATCTCTATATCGTTATCTACTGCTACATTCTTTTTGTTCACCTACCACTACTCTCTTTTTTCTTTTTAACGCTAGATGCTCTTTTTTTTTTCCTATTTTTCAGTTACAACTTTGTTGGCCATTTTTCTCTAGCTACTATTCTTTCTGTCTCTCATGTTCTCTACACTTTTTTTTGTCTCTTTTTGCCATGACCTAGCTTTCTTTTAGCAGTTGTATAGGTATTTATAAGCCTTGAATTTAGGATTGCCCTACAATCAACAGTTAGAAATTGATTTCGTAAACTTAGGATCAACAATCAGTATTGACTCTTTGAATTTAGGGTCAATGGTCAACATTAACTTGCAATGCCACTGCTAAACACAATCTTATAGGCAACAATGACACATGTCTTGTCAAAGAAATTTCATTTATGCCATATAGAGGGCAATCTTACAGATAACCATTTACAACAATTAGTGCTTTCTTTACAGCCAAAACACCACCAGCAACTTGAATTAACTCGTCATTTTTGGTAGTATAAGGTAGGGTTGGCAGCATTCTGATTTTGGCCTTGCTTTCTCTCCTCATTCTTGTCATATTCCACCAACACCATCTTTTTTAACCCTTAGATGAATCAGCTATCAATACTTTGTAAATGCAACAAACACATCTCAACAGCACTTACAATATCAAATCACCAAGGATAAATATGTAAGATGCTATTGATAACAAATCCAATATTAGTCATCAAAGATAGGCTCAACACTCTTAATAGTTTCAAGAGCTATAGGAGGCTAGCTAAAAATCAATTGGGGAGAAAAATTAAAGGACTCAAGACAAACAATAGGATAGAATACACTTGCAGTGAATTTGACAATTATTTGGTGAAGCATGAAGTGAAGCATAAATATGCTAGTCCCTACACATCCCAACAAAATGAAGTGGCTAAAAGAAAGGATATAAGTGAACAACTTAAGTTAGGTATCCAAATGCTAATTGGGCTGGAAATTATGATGACATAAGGTCTACAAAAGGTGGTGCATTTATTTGGGCAGTAGATGTGTTTTATGGCATTGCAAGAAGCAAAATTTAGTGACTTTAAGCACTGCAGAGGTTGAATATATAACTACTAGTCAAGCTTGCACTAAAATGCTATGGATGAAAGAACTTAAAGATTTGAACGTGGATGTGTAGCTGCCATTGCTGATTGGTTGTGACAACAAAATGCCATCAATTTATCAAAGAATCTTGTCCAATACTCTAAACCTAAATATATTGAAATGAAGTACCACTTCATTAATTAAAAAGTGGAGAAAAATGAAGTAAAGTTAAAATATGTGTCTACCACAGAGCAAGTTACAGATATATTCACCAAACCATTATTAAGAGAGATGTTCTATAAGTTAAGACTAAACGTAAGTATTTAACCACCACCTTGAGGCTAAGGTAATTCTTTAATCCCTTCCCTTTTTCCCTTTTAATATTCTTTATATTTGTTGTTAAAGGGGGAGATATTTTACATAAATCCAAAGAGAGTATATATTGATCAAAAAGGAGAGTAGCTTGATAAATCCAAAGGGGAAAATCAAATAAAGGGGGAGAAATCATCAAGGGGGAGAAGTAGATGAAATAGGGAGTTAAAAAGGTTATTTCTAATTGGTATCATGCCCATATGTAAAAACAAAGATGTATGTTTTAAAAGGAGTTATTTCTTTTTTGCTGACAATGCTACTTGTGCTAAATTGCTAATTTTTGGTTTTAATGTGTTGCTAACAAATCTAGAGGGAGAGATTACTAAGCCCATCTTTGATGGTTAATGTTAGATTTATTGTCAACAGCATCTCATAAATTTGCCTTTGTTGATTTGATGTTATGAGTACCTTTAGATGTATTTGCTGCATTTACAATGTGTGTTGGTAACCGATTTATTCAAGGGTTAAGGAAGATGACGTTGGTGGAATGTGATGAGAATGAGGAGAGAAAGCATAAGCGAAATCAGGATGCTGCCAAAAATGACAAGTTGATTCATATTGCTGGTGGTGTTTTAACTATAAAGAAAGTACTAGTTGCTACCTCTGGCATTGTGTTGAGCAGTATCACTACAAGTCACTTACTGGTTATAAGTCAATGTTGACTGTTAACCCTAAATTCAAGCAGTCAATGCTGTTGATCCTATATTGATTGTTGATGGTAGGGCAACCCTAAATTCAAGGAATTAATACTGGTCATTGATAATAAGGCAATTCTAAACTCAAGACTTAGAAATACCCATGTAGTTACCAAAAGAGAAAAAAAAAAGGGTTAGTAGTATAAACATAAAAGAAACCTGCAGAAAATGAAAGAAAGAGCTGTAAGGAACAAAAGACAAAGCTGTAGAGAAGTAAAAAAAGGGAGTTGCATAGAACAATAGATAGAGTTATAGAGAAACAAAAAAAGAGAGTTACAAAAAATGAAAGAGTTGTAAAGAAATAGAAAAGGAGAGTTGTAAAGAATAATAGAGAGAGCTAGAAAGAAACCAAAAAAAGAGAGCTGCAGAGAACAAAAGAGGCATTGATAGAAAAGAAAAGAGAGGCAACGGGAGAAAGAAAAGAGAGGTAGTGCAGAAAGAAAAGAGAGGCAGTAGCAAAAATGAAGGAGAAATCAGTAGGAGCAGAAAAGAGGAAGAACAGTAGAAAGCTAAGAGAACATGGTAAGAGAGAAACCCGATAGAGGCATTAGAGAAACCTGGCAGAGGTAGGAGAGAAACTTGGTAAAGGTAGAGAGAAACCTTATAGAGGCAAAAAGCTTAAAGAAGATGGCAAAGAAGCTAAGAGTTTAGAACCTATAAAGAGTGGAGAATGACTAAAAGGATAGAACTAGCAAAGAGGTTAAATGAGCAGAGAGTTGAGACTAGTAGGAAAGAGAGACCAATAGAGAGAGGGTAGACACTTGCAGAGAGAAAGTGGAGACTGTCAGAAAGAGGGTAGACACTTGTAATGAGAAAGTAGAGACCAATAGTGAGAAGGGAAAGAATAGCAAAAAGAATGGAGAATCTTAGTTTTCTACAACAACAACTTGTGCACATGAAGGGATCTTTCTCAAGGGATTTTTTGTTATAATCTTTTTATTTACTTCTTTGAAAGAAGGTGGGAAACCCTTGGGGTGATCGAGAGATCATTGTAAGTGGTTAAGGATTGATCCTTCTATAATGGTTAAGGAGAGATCCTTCCATAACATCAGCAGTATCCCTTGATTGCAAGAGTGGATTCTGTGATCTAGGAGTGATCCTATCACACTATGGATATAGCTCACACATTGTGAGTGAATCACATAAAAATTCTGTGTGTTTAGGTGCTTGTGCTTTTGCTTGCTTGATATTTATACAACCATTCTCTCATAAAGAAGCAACATGAAATTAGACCATAGAATTTAATAGGTCACAGAGGTTTAATCTAAACAAATTTGTAAAAAGTAAACATAGCACACTAATTCACCCCCTCGGCCTTTCAGTGTGAGACTTAATAAGGTTCTTATCACTTATCAATTGGTATTAGAGTTGGTTCCTCTGTTGTTCCATTCTACTTAATTTGATCTAAAATTTTTTTGCTACTGCTATGAATCTTTACATCTACTGCATCATGTAGAGCATAAACAGTGTTAATAGCAAGGGTATTCTCATATTTGATGGACAAAATTATCAATTATAAAAGAATAGAATGCTCTCCTATTTGCTATCACTTGGTTTGGATATGTTTGAATCTGCTATTAGTGGCTTCACTCTTATTGTTAAAGGTGCTGTTATCATGCTTACTGATAAGAAGAATTTAAAGTATGATGGAAAGATGAGAAATGTCATATATGCCTTTTTATTAGACAAAGAATTCACCAAAGTGATTGGGTGCAACACAGCCAAACAAATTTGGGACAAATTAAAGAATATTTATGAAGGAGTCAAGGTTGTGAAGGAACCCAAGCTACAAATCTGGAGGAGCAAATTCAACAATATAAAGATGCTGAATGATGAATTAGTGGATGCTTTCTGTACAAGAGTAAATGAAATTATATGTTCCATAAGAGGCTATGGATGGGAGACAATGATGCTACTATGGTAAGGAAGATACTTAGAATGTTACTAGAAACTTTTAATGCCAAAGTTTCCTCCATAAAAGATAGAGATTTAGATAGGTTGCCTTTGGATGATTTACATAGCATATTAGTGGCTTATGAAATGAGAATAGCCCTAATGAAAAAGAAAAGAAGCTTAAGGTAGAGAAGCTTAAGGCAATGAAGAAATTAAAGATTAAAGAACAAGAAAAAGAATCTAACAATAGCTTTGAAGTAGAAGATGGTGATACTAAATTTGATAAAGTGATGACATACATCACAAAAAATACAAGGAAAGGAAAAGGGAAGTACAAAGGAAAATTACCCTTAAAGTGCTTTAGTTGTGGAGGCATTGGACACTTTGCAATGGAATGCCCAAAGAGAAAACAAGCAGACAGTGATGATGATGATGAGCTGGCCCCAAGGAGGAGAACGAAGAAGTCTAGCTATTTTAAAGTTGGGAATTTAAATGCCAAGGGGAAAAAGAAATTTTTCAGATCCAAAAGAAGAAACTAATGGTGATTCTAATGATGATATTGCAAAAAATGTGTTGGTTACACAGGTGAATGATGAAAAAGAATCCTTAAGTGATAAGGAATTAGCTGAAGAGGAAGAGAAAGAGATGGTGTAACAACTTGAGAATGAATTGAGAGCTTATTTGCACAAAAACAATAAACTAGAAAAGGAGGTAAAAAATCTCAAGAAGCTAAATAAAACTTTTGATGTTGATAAATCTGATCTTCAAGTAAAGAAAAAGGAGTTTGAAGAAAAGAGGTGTACTTGAAAAGAATTGAGGAGTTGAATGTACTTGAGGCAAAGTAAGGCAAGATACACGAAGAACTTGGCACTAAGGTGATTGCACAAGAGCAAGAAGTGCTGAATTTGCAAGCCAAGCTCTACAAGGTTGAATTTGAATTGAAGAAGTATGAAGAAAGCTTTATACAAATTGTGGAAGAGAGAGGAGAGTCCTCTTCAACAAATACTATCGAGGAGGATGCTACTAAAAAGTTAGATGAGCGTTTAAGCAAACAAAGACCTTATTCCATAAGGAAGAAAGGACTTGGCTATATTGGAAAGCCATGAAAGGGTAGAAGAGAAAAAAGAAAATTGTGTTTATGGCTAAAAGCAAACACAAAGAAACGATAAAATTGAAAGAAGTTGATGTTATGAAGAAGAGAAACTAACCCAAGCTAAAATGGGTTAGGAATGATGTGGTGAAAACCTTATACAAAGGAGACCAGTTGTCAAAGACGGAATGTTTGACATTACTACCAAGTTAGAGAATTCAAAGGAGAACACTTACATATACTACTACATTTGGCCAAAAAAGAAGAAGAGGAAAGGAAACGAGAATTGTTGTGGAAGTTGCCTTAAAAGCTTCCAAGAAAGAAAAGCTATGGATTCTTGACAATGGCTACTCTTCACACATGACAAAAGACTCCAAGGTGCTGAAGGAAGTAGAAAAATATAATGGAGGGTCAATCAAATTTGGCAATGATGGTACTTTGAAGATTAAAGGTGTTGGTGCTGCTAAAATTGGTACAAAAAAGATGAAATCAGAGGAAGGGTTTTATGTTGAAGGATTAAAATACAATCTAATTAGTGTTAGCCAACTTTCTAATGATGAACGTGAAGTTACTTTCAGTAAGAGTGGTTACACAGTAAGAAGATTATGTGATGGTACTATTCTTACAAAGGGCTAAAGAACAAATGAAAACTTATACCAAGTTTTTAGTAGCAAAAACACATGCGACATGTAGACCAAAGATGAGAATTTGTTATGGCATAGGAGATTAGGACATCTTGGATAAAAAGGGCTAAACAAATTGTCCACAAATGAAGTTGTGAAAGATGTACCTAAGCTTAGAGAGAAAGAAGTACCATTTGTAACACTTGTCAAGAAGGGAAGATGGTGAATGCTAGCCATAAAAAGGTAGAGATTCAAACAAAGAAGCCTTTAGAGCTCATTCATTCAGATATATTTGGGCTTAGAAGACAAAAATCATCAAAGGGTGATAGGTACTTTATTTATTTTATTGATGATTTTATAAGAATGACTTGTATTACATTTTTGACAAATAAACTAGACGCTCTCAATAATTTTAAGAGCTACAAGAGGCTGGCTGAAAATTAGATGAGGAGAAGAATTAAAAAACTCAAGATAAACAATAGGATAGAATACACTTGTAGTGAATTTGAAAATTCTTTGGAGAAGCATGGAGTGAAGCATGAATATGTTAGTCCCTACACACCTCACAAAAAAAAAAAAAAGAGCAACTGAAAGAAAGAATAGAAACTTAGTGGAGATGCCAGGGACCATATTGGCTAAGCATGGTACCTCACATGGCTACTAGAGAAAGGCTATCACTATTGCCACTCAGATTTAAAATAGATGCTTAATGAGACCATATACAAAGAAGACACTCTATGAGCTATGGAATGGAAAGAAGCTAAATGTAAAATATTTTAAAGTATTTGGAAGCTTGTGCCTTATTAAAATCAAAGGTAAGAATTATGAAAAATTTGATGAGAAGGCGGATAAAGGCATATTCTTGGGCTTTGTACAAAATGAAAGAGGCTTCAGATGTTACAAAAAAAGGCTGTAGAAAATTGTTGACAACTTTGATGTTAAAGTGATTAAAGATGGTTCCATAATACAATCATAACATGAGGAAGTTAAAGATGTCGTGTGTGATAATGAAAAGGAATCTAAAAGTGATACATCAAAAACTATTCAGCATGAGAAAGACATTGATTCTCAAATTACAAGTGATGAAGAAAATGAATCAAAGCATTTCCAAACTCACAGAAGAGTTAGAGTTGAAGTTGAGGCTAAAAACATTATTGGCAACCAAGAGGATTCTGTGTAGACAAAAAGAAGGCTAAAAAGTGGTGAACAAACCTCATTGATCTTTGAAGTTGAACTCAATTTAGTGGAAGAAGCATTAAAGCACAAGGAATGGATGTGTGCTATGAATAAAGAGCTTGATCAAATTGAAAAGAACAACACTTGGTGTTTAGTTCCAAGACCTAAAGGGAAAAACATCATTGGAACCTAGTGGGTGTTCAAAAATAAGCTTAATGAAAATGGTGAGGTTGTAAGAAACAAGCCAAGACTTGTTTGCAAAGGGTATTCACAAGTAGAAGGTGTTAATTTTGAAGAGACCTTTGCTCCTATGTCTAGACTTAAATCAATCAAAATATTCATGGCCATTACTGCTTAAAGAAATTATAAAGTTTATCAAATGGATGTAAAATTAGTATTTTTGAATGGAGTACTTAAAGAAGAGGTATTTATTAAACAACTTGATGGTTTTATACTTGAATATGGTGGTTCAAGTGTGTGCAAATTGAAAAAAGCTTTATACGGCTTAAAGCAAGCTCAAAAAGCATGGTATTCCATGCTTGATGCATGTCTCAAAGATATGAAATTCAAAAAAAGGAATATGGACAATAACTTGAACATAAAGGAAGATAAATAAGGCCAATTAATTCTGGTAGTTTATGTTAATGACATAATTTTTGCTACTAAAAAGGAGGCCTTTTGCACTACTTTTGCTGATTAGATGAAGAAGAAGTTTAAGAGGTTGATGCTAGGTGAAATGAAATTCTTCTGAGGCTATAAATTTTGTAAAGCAAGGCTGGAATTTTTCTTTCCCAAGAAAAATATGCATATGAGTTATTAAAAATTTTTAGGAAGGAGAACTCTAAAGAAGTAAGCACTCCTATCATTATTGGAATGAAGTTAAGTAAAGATGAAGAAGGCAAAATTGTTTATCAGAAGGAATATAGAAAGTTGATTGGAAGTTTACTGTATTTGAAAGCATCAAGGCCTGATTTTGTTTTTGTTATAACACTATGTGCTAGATTTCAAAGTGAGCCCAAGGAATCTCACCTCATGGTTGCTAAAGAATCTTGATATATTTTAAGGGCACAACAAATTATGGGCTATTTTATGATAGAAATGGATAGCATAATTTATATAGGTGTATCAATGCTAATTGGACTAGAAATTGTGATGACAAAAGGTCTACATCAAGTGGTGCATTTTATTTGGGCAATATATATGTTTCATGGTACAACAAGAAGCAAAATTCAATGACTCTAAGAACTACAGAGGTTGAATATGTGACTACTACTAAAGCTTGTACTCAAAAGCTATGGATAAAACAACAACTTGAAGATTTAAAGGTGGATGTGCAGTCACCATTACTAATTGGTTATGACAACCAAAATGCCATCAATTTATCAAAGAATCTTGTCCAACACTCCATATCTAAACATATTGAAATCAAGTATCACTTCATTAAAGAAAAAGTGGAGAAAAATTAAGTAAAGCTAGTGTATATGCCAACCATGGAGCAGGTTACAAATATATTCACCAAACCTTTGTCAAGAGAGATGTTCCAAAAGTTAAGGCTAAACTTATGTATTCAGCCACCCCCTAGAGGCTAAGGTATGACTCTATCACCCCCCTCACCTTCCCTTTTCCATTATTCTTTGGATTTGTTGTAAAAGGGGGAGATATTTTGCATAAATCCAAAGAAAGTACATATTGATCACAAGGGGGAGTAGCTTGGCAAATTCAAAGAGGAAAATCAGATAAAAGGGGGAGTTAAAAAGGTTGTTTCCTATTGGTATCATGCCCACATGTAAAAAGGAGATGTATGCTTCAGAGGGAGCTATAAGTGGAGCTTTGTCTTTTTGCTAACACTGCTACTTGTACTTATGTGCTAATTTATGGATTCAATGTGTTGCCAACAAATCCAAAGGGGGAGATTATCGAGCCCATTTTTTATGGCTAATGTTGGATTTGTTGTCAACAACATCTAATATATTTGTCTTTATTGATTTGATGTTATGAGTACCTTTAAAATGTGTTTGTTGCATTTACAAAGTGTTGATATCTGATTTATTCAAGGGTTAAGGAAGACAACATTGATGGAATGTGATGAGAATGAGGAGAGAAAGCAAGGCCAAAATCAAGATGTTGCCAGTCCCACCTTGCATTGCCAAAAATGACGAGTTGATTCAAATTTCTGGTGGTGTTTTGGCTATAAAGAAAGTACTAGTTGTTGCCTCTGGCATTGCATTTAACAGTGGTGATGAGGACCTTTTAGGTTTCACACTGAGAGGTGGGTGAATTAGAGTGAGATATTCACTTTTTATATATCTATCTAGATTTAACCTCTATGACAGAGCCAATAATCCAATTTTTATTTCTTCTTTATGTGAGTAGCTATATGGATAACAATAAAATGCAAGTACCTAAGAACACATGGAAATTTTTATATGGTTCACCCAGAATGTGTGAGCTAGATCTACAGTGTGATAGAATCGCTTTTAAATCACACAATCCACTCTTGTTATCAAGGGATACAGTTTGGTTGGGGAAGGATCACTCCTTAGCCATATACAATGATCTCCCAAACACTAAGGGTATCTCACCCTTTTTTAACAAGTTTATCAAAAGGTTTATAATGAAAACTTTCCTAGAGAAAGATCACTCAATGTGCATAGGCTATTAGTGCAGAATGCAGATCTTCTCCTTCTTCACTGTCAATCTTTGCTCAAGCTTTGCTGGTCTCTTCTTTACAAGTTATTTTCACTACAAGTTATCTTTATTGTAGGTTCTCTCCACTATCGGTTATCTCCACTATAAGCTCTCCCTCCTGCTACCGGTGTTGCCTCACCTGCTGCCTTGATAGAATCTCTCCTCTACTGCCAGTGTTGCCTCCCCTATTGCCTTGGCAAGTTCTCTCCTTCTATTGTCAGTGCTACCTCTCTTATTGCCTTGGTAGGTTGCCTTCACTGCTGCTATAAGCTACTAAACTTGCTACCAAAGCACAATTTCTCCTTGGCTGCTACAAGCTACCAGACCTGCTACTATTACTACTTGCGCATGCTGCTATCATTGCCTACACATTTTGCTATTGCTATCTTCACATGCTAATATCACTACCTGCATTTTCTCCTATCGCTATCCATATATGTTGCTCTTACTACTTGCACATTCTGCAATTGCTATCCACATGTGCTATTATCGCTACCTACACATTTTGCTATCATTATCTTCTTGTGCTATTATTGCTACCTATATATTCTACTTTTGTTGTTAGCACATGCTGCTATCACTCCTCACACATTCTACTTTTGTTGCTTGCACATGCATAGGTTGCTATTGCTGTTCACACGCACCACTATTGCTCCCTGCATGTTCTACATTTTCTGCCTACATAAGCAAAGGGTGCTATTGCTATTCATATGTACTACTATTACTATCTGCATATTCTACTTTTGCTATCTACATGTGCACGGGTTGCTATTGCTGTTTGCACGTGCATGGGCATGGGCTATTATCATTGCCTGCATGGGCTGCTATTACTGCCTACACATTTTGCTTGAGCTTGCTGCTACTCTTGCAATTTATGGTTGTTGGTTTGGCTACTGTTGCTATGCGGATGTTGCTGTTGTACGTGCTACAACTGCTAGATGTGTTGCACTCGCTGGGATTGCCTATTAGATGTGCTATAATCACTGGTTTGGCTGCTAGATGTGCTGCACTTATTGGTTTGGTTGCTAGATTTGCTGTACTTATTGGTTTGCTTGCACCTTCTGCTAGAGCCTGCTATTGCTCCTCGTTGTGCTACCCTTACTGCTGTAATTTGCTTGCTGTACTTCTCTCTTTCTTTAGGTGGTTGCTGTCACCTCTTCCTTGGTGGGCTACTACTACAACTGCCTTGGTTGGCTGCTGCACTTTCCTTGGTCGGCTGCACCTCCCTTAGTGGTTGCCTCCTCTTTGCCATTCACCTTTTCTTTTGGCTGCCTTTAGGTTTGCTGATCCTCTTAGAAAAATTTTCATCACACACCCTTATCTTGCAAGGTGTGTGAGGTTATTTATAAAGCCTTGAGATTAGGGTTACATGATCATCAACGATCATCTTTAACTCCCAAAGGTTGCCCTACAACTAACAGCCAGATTTGATTCATAAAATTTAGGATCAATGGTCAACATTAGCTTCCTAAAATTTAGGTTCGATGGTCAAGGGTCAATGATTAACCTTGACCCCTAAAATTTAGGGTCAATGGTCAATATTGACTCATTAACTTTAGTTGACCTCCCATTAATGGTTTTGACCAATGACTTCTATGTATTTTAATGACATTCAAAATATCAAATTAACATGAGCAACAATGTGAGATGTTATTGACAACAAATCCAACATAAGCCATCAAAGATAAGCTTAACAAGTGGCACTGCAAGTCACCTAATGGGTAAGAGTCAATCTTGACTATTGATGGTAGGGCAACCCTAAATTCAAGGAATCAATACTGACTATTGAAGATAGGGTAACTCTAAACTTAAGGCATATAAATACTGATAAGGACCATTTTAAGTTTTACACTAAGAGAAGGGTGAATTAGCATAAGATATCCTCTTTTTACAAATCGATTTGGATTTAACCTCTATGACTTATTATAGTTAATGATCCAATTTTTAATTTTTCTCATTTATGTGAGCACAACTGTACGAATAAAAAATCAATACGCATGCACGCCCAAGAACACAACAATTTTTATATGGTTCACCCACAATGTGTGAGCTACATCCACAGTGTGATAGGATCACTCCTAAATCACACAATCTCCTCTTATTATCAAAGGATACAATAATGTTGTGAAAGGATTACTCCTTAACCACTTGTGGAAGGACTACTCCTTAACCACTTACAACAATCTCCTGATCACTCCAAGGGTATCTTACCCTTATTCAACCAGTTTATCAAGAGCTTATAATGAAACCTTTCTTGGAGAATGATCACTCATTGTGTATAGACTGTTAGTGTAAAATATGGATCTTCTTCTTCCTTTACCACCAGTTTTGTCTCACCTGTTACTAGTGCTACCTGCACATAATACTAATACTGTCTGTATGTGTTGCTGTTGCTGTCAACGCATGCTACTAATGCTGTTTGCACACATTGTTGTTGTTGCTGTTGCTAGTACCATCACTGCTGTCCATGTGCATTGCTCCTATTGTCCGCACGCGTAGCTGCTACAATCCACTTGCACTACTGCTACTGTCTGCATGCACTCTGCATGTATTGCTCTTGCTATTTGCATGCACTACAGCTGCTTACCACACACATTGTTCCTATTGTCTACATGTGTGGTTTCTGTTGTCCGTGTGCGCTGCTGCTTCTATTAGCATGGCTGCTGCTTCTCTTATCATAGATTGCTGTTGTCCACACATGTTCTGGTTGCATACCACACACATTGTTCCTGCTATCTACACGTGTTGCTCTTAATATCCACGCATGCTACTGCTTCTATTAGTATGTGTTGTTGTTGTCTGCATGTGCTGTTCTTACTATCTGCTTGCATTGCTGTTGTCTGCTCACATCGCTATTGCTATCAGCCTACACTATTGCTATCTGCTTGCACTACTATTGCTATCTGTGCACGCTATAGTTGTCTTCTAGAGCCATTGCTACTATCCTTGCATGTTGTAGTTGTTTTCTCGCACTGTTGCTACAATCCCCACAAGCTATATGTCACAGAGTTAGGCTTGGACGTGCTTTGAGACGTGCTAACCCGTGTGGCACTTAGTCAATCTTGCAAGAGAAGATGCTAAGTAAGCCTTGAAGAGTTCAAACGAACCAGCAGAAGACTTGTGGGAGGCAAGTAACCGAACAAGAAGAACTTGAGAGAGCTAGAGAGAGAGAGAGAGCACAAGAGCTTTGCAAGTGAACTTGTATTGAATGAATGAAGAGGTGCCTTACAAATGAAAGGAGTGGGGGTATTTATAGTGGTTCCACCTCCTTGATGTGTGGCTACAATTTCTCTAGATCTAAAATATCTAAGATATTTACAAAAGAGAATACCTAAGCGCTTACCTAAGCGAGGCGCTGATCTAAGCGCTTACATAAGGGAGGCGCTTACCTAAGCGCTTACATAAGGGAAGCGCTTACCTAAGCGCTTATGCAGAAGGTGATAATTGGGCCATTATTTGAGCTAGGCTCCCATCAATTGGACGAGCCATGACATCCTCCCCCACTTAATCCTGTGATGTCCTCGTCGCATTTTCAGCCTTAAATTGCAGGATGTGATCAGCAAATTGCCAAAGCTGGTCTTCTCGTTTCCAACTAGCCTCGTGGTCTGGCAGAGCCTTTCATTTGACTAAGTACTCGATATAGTTGGGAACTCCCCTTCTCCGGATCACTCGATCAGCAAGGATGCATTCCACCTCCTTATTGAATTCGGTGACCACAGCCATTGGTGTGCACTTTGACTCGTTTCGGCTTTGATCCTCTTCGTCTCCATGGAAAGGCTTTAGAAGACTTACATGGAAAACGTTGTGGATCTTTAGTTTTGGAGGGAGTTGGACTTGATAGGCGGCCTTCCCTACAAGCTTGATGATAGGAAATGGCCCCTTATACTTCTGTACCAAGCCCTTGTGTACCTTGCATAGAGACTTGAATTGGTTTGCTAGCAACTTCACCATCACCATGTCTCCCGCAGTGTAATCCTTTGGGCGTCGCTTAGCATCAGCCCATCGTTTCATCTTCTTGGCTGCTTTGTCAAGGCAAGCCCTCGTTATATCCACTTCCTCATGCCATTCCTTTGCAAACTTAAAGGCAGACGGATTGTTGCCAGTGTAGGGAGAGGCAATAGCACTTGGTGTGAGCGGTTGTTGTCCCATGACAATCTCAAACGGGCTTTTGGTTGTGGCCTCGCTCCTCTGAAGGTTATATAAGAATTGGGCAGTGTCGAGTAGCTTCGCCCAATCTCGTTGGTGAGCACTGACATAGTGCCTCAAATATTGCTCGAGCAAGGCATTGATTCGCTCAGTTTGCTCATCAGTTTGAGGATGGAAGCTTGTCGAAAAGTTTAGCTCAGTTCCTAGCGACTTGAATAGCTCGCGCCAAAATTTACCTGTAAAGTGGGGGTCTCTGTCACTGATGATGCTCTTTGGCACTCCTCATAGCTTTACCACGTTCTTGAAGAACAAGCGAGCAGCTTCGTTACCTTGCAATCAGCAGGTGCTGGAATGAAGGTGCCATACTCGCTGAACCGATCAACTACCACCATGATGCTTCTGCATCCTTCAGACTTTGGTAGAGCCACAATAAAATCCATCGAGACACTTTCCCAAGGCCTTTCGGGAGTGGGTAGTGGCTCAAGTAGACTGGCTGGTGGCTACTGTTCTACCTTGTCTTGTTGGCAAACCAAGCAAGTCCGCACATAGGCCTCAACATCTGCATGCATATACAACCAGAAGTAGTGTTGTTGGACAAGAGCAAGGGTTCGTGCCATACCTGGGTGACCAGCCCATAGCGAATCATGACATTCCTTGAGGATCTCCTTCCACAAGTTGCCCCACTTTGGCACGAAGACGCAATTCCCGATTGTTGTCAAGACTCCATCGTTCACCTAAAATCGATGAGTCTTCCCCTCACTAGCCAACCTTAGCAGATTGTTGGCTAGCTTGTCCTGTCCAGTACCTTCCTTGATCCGTTCAAGGAGGTTGCTCGTAGGAGTACTAGTAGCAAGAGTTGCTAGTTCTTCCTTTCTACTCAACGCATCAGCAACTACGTTGGCTTGGCCCGACTTATATTGCAGTGTGTATTCAAATTCTACCAGGAAGTCTTGCCAACGAGCTTGCTTGGGGCTGAGTTTCTTCGGTGTTTGGAAGTAACACATAGCAACATTATCGGTCATGATCACAAACTGACTCCCGAGGAGATAGTGTCTCCAAGTACGCAAGCAGTGGATGATGGTAGTCATCTCTTTGTCCTGGATGGTATACCGTCTCTCCGTGTTTGAGCTTGTGACTTTCATAGGCAATGGGATGCCTATCCTGCATCAAGATTCCTCTAATGGCGACGTCGGATGTGTCAGTGTGGACACGAAAGGCTTTTCATAATCTGGTAGCGCCATACCGGGGCTCTTCAGAGATTGCTTGCTTCAATCTCTCAAAGGAAGCTAGACATTCTTCCGTCCAATGCCAAGTGAGGTTCTTCTTCAAGAGGTCGGTCAAGGGTGCAGCTATGGCAGAGTATCCCTTGATGAACCGACGATAGTAGTTGACAAGTCCCAGGAATGATCATAATTCCGGGACTTTGGTTGGGGGCTCCCATTGTTGGATGGCTTGCACCTTTGTTGGATCCATCAACAGTCTACCATCCTTGATTCGATGACCAAGGAAGTCCACCTCTTCCTTGGTGAACGAGCACTTCTCCTTCTTAACGAACAACTCATTCTCCCGTAGAGCTTTGAAGACTTGCTTGAGGTGCTCAATGTGTTCCTCAAGTGTGTTGCTGTACACCATAATGTCATCCAAATACACTACCACGGATTTGTCCAAGAAAGGATGTAGTACCTGGTTTATGAGTGTCCAGAAGGTGGCTGGTGCGTTGGTGAGACCAAAGGGCATGACCAACAACTCGAATGCTCCGTAGCATGTCACACAAGTCGTCTTTGGCTCATCACCTTGTGCTATACGAACCTGGTAGTAACCTGATCGTAAGTCCAGCTTGGTGAAGTACCTCGCCTTCACGAGTTGGTCGAAGAGATCAGCTATCAAGGGTATGGGATACTTGTTCTTGATAGTGACTTTGTTCAAGGCTCGATAGTCGATACACATCCGTAAGGATCCGTCCTTCTTCTTCTGTAAGAGGACTGGGGCACCGAATTGCATGCAGGCAACAAATGAGACAACACCAACAATGAAGGAAGGAGAAAATCCATATTCTACTCTTGTAGTTTATAAACATTGAGTGATCATTCTTAAAGAAAGGTTTGACTATAAACTCTTGATAAACTAGCTGAATAAGGGTGGGGTACCCTTAGAGTGATTAAGAGATCATTTTATGTGGTTAAAGAGTAGTCCTTCCATAAGTGGTGAAGGAGTGAACCTTCCACAATATTATTATATTCCTCGATAGCAAGAGTGGATTGTGTGATTTAGGAGGGATCCTATCACACCGTAGATGCAGCTCACACATTGTGGGTGAACCATGTAAAAATTGTTGTGTGTTATTGGGTGCTTGCACATTGATTTTTTAGTCATATGGTCATGCTTACATAAAGGAGAAAAATAAAAATGGGATCATTGGCTTTAACAAGCCATAGAGGTTAAATCTAGATCAATTTGTAAAACTACATATCTCACACTAATTCACCCCCCTCTTATTGTAAGTCCTCATCAATAGGCCAACTATTCCAACACATATTAGCCTTTTGCCCATATTTGCCATAGCTACAGCAAAAACCTTCAAACCTAGATTTACTTTTTTTACCAAGTTCATGTCTTCTTCCTTTAGCAGCTAGTATGGCAACCTTCTCTTCATCTTTGATAGTCTGTCTCCTATGGATAGGATTACTCCTTAATTCTCTTCAAGTACTCCTCTTACTTCAAACTCCTTTATCTTCACTTGGAGATCATATTCATCAATAGTAGAATTTTCATATAGCTTCTTGAGATGCTTTACCTCTTTTTCTAACTTGCTGTTTTTGTGCAAACAAGCCTTCAACTCAATCTCAATTTGTTCCACTAATTTTTCCTCATCCTCTTCTATTAATTTCTCATCACTTGTAGAGTTTTGATCATCATTTGCATGAACGACCAACACATCTTCGTAGCCTTATCATTGGACTCATCATCAACTTCTTATTTAGAATCCTTTTCATCTAGCTTGCTCAGAGAATTCCTTCTTTTGGATCAGAAGAATTTCTTTTTCCCTTTAGCTCTTGAATTTCTAGTTTTAGAGTAGCTGGATTGTTTTCTCATTACTTGCTTCTCTTCTCTTTGGGTAGTTCACAGCAAAGTGCCCTATGTCTCCACAGCTAAAGCGCTTTAAGGGTAGTTTTCCCTTGTCCTTCCCATTTCCTTTCCTTATATTTTTGTTGATAGATGTTATGACTTCATCCAATTCATTATCACCATCTTCTTCCTCAGAGCTGCTATTAGATTCCTCTTCTTGGACTTTAATCTTTAATTTCCTCATTACCTTGAAACTCACCTCTTTCGCCACCTTAGACTTCTTTTCTTTCTTCAATGGGGCTATTCTCATTTCAAAACCACCAATATGCTATACAGGTCATCTAAGGGCAGCCTATCCTATCTACTATGGAAAAGACTTTAGTGTTGTAATCTTCCAACAAGGTTCTACATATTTTCCTTACCACAATGTCATTGTGGATCTCCTCTCTATAGCCTTTGTTGAAGCACACAATTTCATTGACTCTTATGAAGAATGCATCCACAGTCTCATCATTTTGCATCTTTATGTCTTCAAATTTGCTCCTCCAGATTTATAGCTTGACTTCCTTCACAATCTTGTCTCCTTTATAAATGTTTTTTAATTTGCCCTAGATTTGGTTGGCTGTGTTGCACCCCATCACCTTGGTGAATTCTTTATCTGATAAGGAGGTATATAAGGCATTTCTTGCCTTTCCATCACACTCTAAGTTCTTCTTATTAGCTAGCGTCATAAGATTACCTTCAACAATAGGGATGAAGCCACTATTAGCTAACTCAAACACATCAAGACCAAGGGATATCAGATATGAGAGCATTTTGTTCTTCCATAACTGATAATTCTGTCCATCAAAAGGAGAGATGCCATTGTTGTTAATACTATTCATGCTATCCATGATTCTCAAGTAGCAACAGAGATAAAAACATAAACAGTAATACACAACTTTAATTTAAAGAAAAATAATTGGATCAAGAGAGGAACTAGCTTGGATACTAATTGATGTGGACTATTTTAGGTCTCACACTATGAGGGGGGTGAATCAATGTGAGATATCCTCAACTACATAGTGCTGCTCTTGCTGTCTACACACACTGCTACTTCTATCTACATGTGTTGTTATCCACACGCATTGTGGTTTTGACTAACGACTTCTATGCATCTCAATGACATTTAAAACATCAAATCAACACGAACAACAATATGTGCTGCTATGTCCAATGTGTGAGCTATGTCCATAATGTGATAGGATCACTCCTAAATCACACAATCCACAATGTGTTGCTCCTGTTGTCCGTGCACACTACTGTTGTCTACCTACACTACAACTTTTATTAGGATACGTTGTTATTGTTTGTACGGGCTATGGTTGTTATCCATGCACTGTTCCTGCTATTTGAGTGCGCTACTACTATCTACTCGTACCTCTGTTGCTATCTACTCCCCTCGTTATTGTTATCAACTCACTTTGCTGTTATCTACTCGTATTGTTGTTGTTGTACTCACATCAGCAAAGGAATATCGATTCACTTTGCTGTACCAAAGGAATATCGATTCTTGAAGCCATCATGCATAACTCGCCTATCAAATTGCCATTATCTTCCTAATAGAATATGTCTCACATGCATGGGTACAACATCACATAAAACTTTATCATGGTACTTTATGATAGAAAATGATACAAGCACTTGCTGATGTACCTTCACTTCACCGTTCTCATTCAACCACTGAAGTGTATATGGTATTGGAAGCTTCATAGTAGGTAAATCTAGCTTCTCAACCATAGTTGTGCTAGCAATGTTAGTGCAACTTCCACCATCAATAATCATACTACATACCTTATCTTTGATGAGACACCTTGTCTAAAAGATGTTATCTCATTGCACCTCATTTTCTTCTTTTTCTTGCACATTCAATGCTCACCTTGTAACAAGAGCTACTTTGTTAACCGGATACTCCTCTCCATCACATTCACCCTCTGATGGTTGCACAGAATCATCATCTGATTCACTTTCAATTTCAACATCACCATTACTTCTCAAGATCATTACATGTTTATTTGGACATTGAGATGCAATGTGACCCCTGCCCAAATACTTAAAACATTTAACATCTCTATTTTTGCTGGATTAGGATTCAAATTTACCTGTCTCCTTTCTAGAACCCACATTCTTGTGCTTAGGTAGCTTAACTTTGGACTTGTAATTGGCCATCTCATCCCTTTTACTCCAATTTGGTTTCCACGATGAGGTAGAACCTGAATTCTCCCTAAACCGTGTGAAGCCCTTTCGTTTAAGCTATCTTTCAACTTTCAATTCCATGTGCACCATGTCTTTTAATTCCACGTAGTGCTGTAATTCAACCACATTTTCTATTTCCCTATTTAGCCCTTGTAGAAATCGAGCTATAGTTGCCTCTCTATCTTCTTCTACATTGGCCCTAATCATGGTAATCTCCACACTTTTGGTGCCTTGAGTTAGCCCTTACAGCCTTTGGTAGAACTCCCTGTAATAGTGATTAAGGATAAACCTCCTCCTCATGATAACCTTATCTCCTCCTATGTATCAATAGGCCGCTTATGATTACTTTTTCTAGTAAAAACAAGTTGATCCCACCAAATAATAGCATAATTAGTGAATTCAATTGTAGCAAGCTTTACCTTTTTCTCCTCGAAATAGTTGTGGCAATCAAAAACCAATTTAACCTTCTTTACCCATTCTAGGTATGCATTAAGATCATTCATACCTTGCAATGAAGAAATTATCATTTTAATACTGCCCAAATTATGGTCGTAGGTGCCTTGCCTACCAAATTCTCTTTGATCCCTTCTATTGTTGCCAGTTCTAACCATCATAGTTTGATCGTCAAATTCATCATCTTTTACATCATCTTCATGGTCATAGGCACATGTCAACTGCCTTCTTGCTTTGGAAGCCTTATATTCCCCATGTTTCCTTTGTAGCTCTACTATTGTATTAGCTTACTCCTCCATCCTCTCCCTCATATCATCAAATTTAATAATCATGCACTCAAATTGTTGTTGCCTAGCTTTGATCATGAAGGACACATTAATAGCTCCCTCTTGAGCTACACCTTTGTCTTTGGATGTCATAGTCTTACTTTTGCACAAAACAAATAAGATACCTCACATAACCCTCCCTCACGTGTATCACTCAAAAGATTGTATCACACTCCCTTGTGTTTACACTCTTTATGGTTTTTCTTTATATGAACTTTCACTCTTACCTTTTACCACTCAGATTTTCCCTTTCAACTTTATAAAGAACTAAACAACATAAATCAAGGGTATTAACTTTGAATAGAATAAGCTAAATGGCATAGAATTGAACAAATTGGAGAACAAAGAATCAAATGAAAAAGGATGTCAACACAAATGGATTTAATGAACTAAACTCACAAAAATCAAGATAGGAGTAATATAACCTAGAGGAAAAACTTGGGTAACAAAATAGAAAAACAGATGGTAGAATTGGAGTTGAGTAAGAAAATTTTATTATTATTGTGGCCAATATGACCAAACTATTAACCTTATCAATAACTTTGAATTTGATGTTTTCTTTCTTTTATTCTTCTTCCTTCCTTTTTTCTTTTTTTTTTGTTTTTTTTGTTCTTTTTTCTTTTTTTTTTCTTCTCAACACAAAACAATAGTAGAATACTTAGACATAGCAATTGGAATTCAAATTAGCACGTTTATGAGCTTAAACAAACAAGCAAAGAGAGAAGGATTGCAAATAAATAGATTTGTGCATTTGAATAATAATGCACATAATAAACAAACTAAACAACAATAAATAAATCAAAAGATAGAAAATTGAAGAGTGACTGGATTCAACCTGATTTAGAACCTGGGTTTGATACCAACTAATGCAGAAAACCTCAAGAAGACGTGGCTTAGGGACCCAATGCTCATATTGAATCAAAGAACAACTAGGAAAGCTAAACCAAAGTTTAATATCAAAAAACCTAGACCCACCCTTCAAAGGAACACGAACCTAGAGCATTTAAGAATGATATGGACGCCGTACTCTAGAAAAGAAAGGAATTGGGAGTGATAAGTCGATTGGAACACCATAAGAAGAAATACTTCTTGATAAGTTCCTTAGTCCTTAAAAGAACCGAGAGGCAAAACCCTTGTTTTCTATTTTACTCAAAGTTGTCTACCTTTCTCCAAAGCAGACAAGGGGTGCCTATTTATAGGTTAAGATAGCAATCCTAAAGAGACATAAATTTCTACTTAGGACAAATCCTTATTTTGGAGGAATTCCTAAATATGGACAAATTCCAACATAGACAATAAACTCCTATTTAGGATAGACAATAAACTCTTATTTAAGAGGGAATGCTATTACTTATTCTGACCTATTTAAGTATTCTAATTATATTAATTAGGTCTAGACTCTTTTTCAAACTTGAATTTGCACCATTTGAAGCTGGATTGGCTTGAATGTCTTAAATTAGCCCATTTAGTACTTCTTTAATCTTTTTGGCACTAGCTTGTGTTATTGGGCTGGAATGTGTAAAGGACCTCTTGCATCTCTTGAAGCCTTCCACCCATCATCTCTATGGTTCTTATCATTACCCCACTCCTTAAAAGGATTCATCCCCGAATCATCACCTACATCTAAAGAGGAAAGGTCAGAAATATTAAATGTTGCACTTACATTATACTCACCAAGAAGTTACAACTTATAAGCATTGTGATTAATTCGGTCTATAACTTGAAAAAGACCTTCTCCTCTAGGTTGTAGCTTTGAACACCTCTGAGTTGGGAACCATTCCTTACGCATATACACCGAAACCCAATCACCAGGTTCAAACACCATCTTCTTTCATCCCTTATTGACATAGGATGAGTGTTACTAAGTTCATTTTTCAATATGTTGTTGCACCTTTTCATGCAATTCTTTTATCATGTCAGCCTTGCATTCACCATCTAAGCTGGCATACTCATTGACCGGTATAAGTACCAAATCCAATGGAGTCAATGGATTAAAACCATATACGATTTCAAATGGAGAGTAACTAGTAGTAGAATAATCACTAATATTATATGCAAACTCGACATGTGGTAAACACTCTTCCTATGTTTTCAAATTTGTTCGAATAATAGCATGCAAAAGAGTAGAAAGAGTTCAATTAACTACCTCAGTTTGCCCATCAATTTGTGGATGACAAGTAGTCAAAAACAATAGCTTAGTACCTAACTTACCCCACAAAGTCTTCCAGAAGTAGCTTAAGATCTTTATATCCTAATCTGAAACAATGCTTCATGGCATGCCATGCAAACGTACTACTTCTCTAAAGAATAAGTCAGCCACATAATTTGCATCATCAGTTTTATGACATGGGATAAAGTGTGCCATCTTTGAAAATATATCAACAACAATAAATACAGAATCCCTACCCCTTTTTGTTCATGGCAATCCTAGTACAAAGTCCATAGATAAATCAACCCAGGGATGGTCAGGTATGGGTAGAGGGATATACAAGCCATGAGGTAAAACTCTAGATTTAGCTTATTTGCATGTTATGCATTTCGCACATATCCTCTTAACATCTCGTTTCATTTCTGGCCAAGAAATGTTCATTTAGGACATCTAGGGTTTTCCTAATTTCGAAAAGACCCATTAGACCACCCTCATGAGCTTCTCTTACAACCAACTCCCTCAAAGAACTCATAGGCGTGCATAAAAAATTTCCTTAAATAAGAAACCCTTATGCCTATAAACTTCTCAAAAGCTGACACCTCACATGCTCTATACATATTAGCAAAGTCAAGATCATTCACATATTAATCCTTAATGTGTTCAAATCCTAATAAGTTTGTAGTAAGTGTAGAGATAAGGGCATACCTACGAGATAATGCATTAGCTACCATATTTTCCTTACCTTTTTTATACTGGATGATGTAGGGAAAGGTCTCAATAAATTCAACCCACTTGGCAAGTCTTTTGTTCAACTTTCCTTGTCCGTTCAAGTGCTTCAAAGATTCATGGTCAGTATGGATGACAAACTCTTTAGGCCAAAGATAGTGTTGCCATGTCTCCAAAGCCCGTACCAATGCATACATCTCTTTATCATAAGTAGGATAATTAAGGCATGCTCCACTTAGATTTTCACTAAAGTAAGCAATTGGGTGCCTTTCCTACATCAAAACAGCTCCAATGCCAATACCTGAAGCATCACACTCAATCTCGAAAGCTTTTGTAAAGTTAGGTAAAGCAAGTAAGGGTGCAGAACTTAATTATTCCTTGATGCAATTAAAAGCCTTGTCTTGGTCACTACCCTCCCAAAAACTCATGTTCTTTTTGATAAGCTCAGTGAGTGGTGAAGCAATGGTGCTAAAGCCTAATCTAGGTATAGGGTGATGATACTTTATAGTGATTTTGTTGATTGCTCGACAATCAACACACATCCTCCAAGTCCCATCTTTTTGGGGTACAAGAAAGACAGGAACAGAATATGGACTCATGCTCTCCCTCATATATCCTTTGGATACAAGCTCCTTAACCTGCCTTTGAAGCTCCTTTATCTCTTAAGGATTACTCTTATATGTTGGCTGGCTAGGGATGGATGCACCTATGATGAAATCAATTTGATGCTCAATTCCTCTATTAGGTGGCAATCCACTTAGGATATCATCAGGGAATACATCTTCAAATTCTTGCAATAGTGCAACAACAACGCTAGGCAAAGATAGGTCAAACTTGTTAGTGTACAAAAGTACAATCATAGGCTATTTGGCATAAAATGCTCTTTTGACATCACTTCCTTTTGCATAGAGATTTTCTCTATTCTTCTCTTCCTCTTGTGTCCTCACGTTTTCTTCTCCTTTTTCTCTTTTATCAATCTCTCTTTTCTGTTCACTCTCATTTTTAATCCTTAATTGATCCTCATATGCTTGTTGAGGTGATAATGGTACAAGAATGATAGGTTTTTTGTTCATTACAAAGGAATATGGATTCTTGAAGCCATCATGCATAACTTGCCTATCAAATTGCCATCGTCTTCCTAATAGAATATGTCTTGCATGCATGGTACAACATCACATAAAACTTCATCATGGTACCTTCTGATAGAAAATGATTCAAGCACTTACTGATTTACCTTCACTTCACCATTCTCATTCAACCACTGAAGTTTATATGGTTTAGGATGCTTCATAGTAGGTAAATCCAGCTTCTCAACAATAGTTATGCTAGCAATGTTAGTGCAACTGCCACCATAAATAATCATACTACATACCTTATCTTTGATGAGACACCTTGTCTGAAAGATGTTATCTCATTGCACCTCATTTTCTTCTTTTTCTTGCACATTCAATGCTCACATTGTAACAAGAGCTACTCCGTTAACCGGATACTCTTCTCCATCACATTCACCCTCTGATGCTGGCACAAAATCATCATCTGATTCATTTTCAGTTTCAACATCATCATTACTTCTCAGGATCATTGGATGCTTATTTGGACATTGAGATGCAATGTGAACCCTGCCCAAACACTTAAAACATTTAACATATCAATTTATACTCAATTGGGGTTCAAATTTACCTATCTCCTTGCTAGAACCCACATTCTTGTGTTTAGGTAGCTCGACTTTAGACTTGTAATTGGCCATCTCGTCCCTTTTACATCAATTTGGTTTCCACGATGAGGTAGAACCTGAATTCTCCCTAAACTGTGTGAAGCCTTTTTGTTTAAGTTGTCTTTCAACTTTCATTTCCATGTGCACCATGTCTTCTAATTCCACATAGTGTTGTAATTCAACCACATTTGCTATGTCCATATTTAGCCCTTGCAAAATCGAGCCATGGTTGCCTCTCTATCTTCATTTACATTGGCCCTAATCATGGTAATCTCTATCTCCTTGTGGTAGTCCTCCACACTTTTGGTGCCCTAAGTGAGCCTTTGCAGCCTTTGGTACAACTCCCTATAATAGTGATTAGGGACAAACCTCCTCCTCATGATAGCCTTCATCTTCTCTCATGTATCAATAGGCAGCTCATGATTCCTTCTCCTAGTCAAAAGAAGTTGATCCCACTAAATAATAGCATAATCAGTGAATTCAACTACAACAAGCTTTACCTTTTTCTCCTCGAAATAGTTGTGTTAATCAAAAACCAATTCAATGTTCTTTTCCCATTATAGGTATGCATCAAGATCATTCATACCTTGGAATGAAGAAATTATCATTTTAATACTGCCCAAGTTATGGTCGTACGTGCCTTGCCAACAAAATTCTCTTTGATCCCTTCGATTGTTACTAGTTCTAACCATTGTAGTTTGATTGTCAAATTCATCATCTTTTACATCATCTTTATGGTCATAGGCACGTGTCAATTGCCTTTTTGCTCTCCATTGCAGCTCTACCATTGTATTAGCTTGCTCCTCCATCCTCTCCCTCATATCATCAAATCTGGTATTCATGCGCTCAAATTGTTGTTGCATAGCTTTGATCATGAATGACACATCAATAGCTCTGTCTTGAGCTACACCTTTGTGTTTGGATGTCATAGTCTTACTTTTGCACAAAACAAATAGGATACCTCATAAAATCCTCCCTCACATGTGTCACTCAAAATATTGTGTCACACTCCTTCATGTTTACACTCTTTATGGTTTTTCTTTATATGAACTTTCACTCTTACCTTTTACCACTCAGATTTTCCCTTTTAGCTCTATAAAGAACTAAACAATGTAAATCAAGGGTATTAATTTTGAACAGAATAAGCTAAATGGTGTAGAATTGAACAAATTGAAGAATAAAGAATCAAACGAAAAAGGATGTCAACACAAATGGATTTAATGAACTAAACTCACAAAAATCAAGATAGGAGTATTATAACCTAGAGGACAAACATGGGCAACAAAATAGGAAAACAGATGGTAGAATTGGAGTTGAGACTAATATGACCTATATGACCAAATAACTTTGAATTTGGTGTTTTCTTTATTTTGTTCTTCTTCCTTCCTTTTTTCTTTTTTTTTTTTCGTTTTTTTTCCTTTTTTTTCTCAACACAAAACAATAGTAGAATACTTAGACATAGCAATTGGAATTGAAATTAGCACATTTATAAGCTTAAACAAACAAGGAAAGAGAGAAGGATTGCAAATAAACGGATTTGTGCATTTGAATAATAATGCACATAATAGACAAACTAAACAACAATAAATAAATCAAAAGACAAAAAATTGAAGAGTGAGTGGATTCAACCTGATTTAAAACCTGGCTTGGATACCAACTGATGCAGACAACCCCAAAAAGACGTGGCTTAGGGACCCAATGCTACCTCTCTTGTTGCCTTGACAGGTTGCCTCACTTGCTACCTTGGCAAGTTGCCTCACCAATTTCCTTGGGAGGTTCTCTTCCCCTACTAATGCTGTCTACCCTATTGTCGGGGCAAGTTTTCTCCTCTTATTTGATTGAGAGATCAGTCCTTTAAATGATCAAGAGATCATCTCATCTAGTGATTGAGAGATCATTATAAGTGGTTAAGGAGTGATCTTGCCACAACATAACTATATCCCTTGATAACAACAATGGATTGTGTGATTTTGGAGTGATCCTATCACACTGTAGATGTAGCTTACACATTATGGGTTAACCACATAAAAATTGTTGTGTCTTCTTTGGTGCTTACACTTGATTGATATCTATATGGCCATGGTCACATAAAAAAGCAAGATAAATAATTGGATCATCAACTCTAACAAGTCACAAAGGTTAATGCAGATAGATTTGTAAAAAACAAGTATCTTACACTAATTCACCCCCCCTCCCTTCTCAGTATGAGACCTAAAGTTATTGGTTTGATCTGAAGTTGTTTTTTTGCTGCTGTGAATTGTTATTCGTTGATATCATGGATAGTATGAACAGTGTTAATAGCAAGGGCATTCCTACTTTTGATGGACAAAATTATCAATTGTGAAGAAGTAGAATGCTCTTATATCTGATGTACTTGGTCTAGGAGTATTCGAATCTGCTGTTAGTGGTTTCATCCCTGTTGTTAAAGGCATTGCCATGACAGCTACTGATAAGAAGAATTTGGAGTGTGATGGAAAGGTAAGAAGTGCCTATATGCCTCCTTATTAGACAAAGAATTCACCAAAACGATGGGGTGTAACATAGCCTAGCAAATTTCAGAAAAGATGAAGAACATTTATGAAGGAGACAAGGTTGTGAAGAAAGCCAAGTTACAAATCTAAAGGAGCAGATTTTAAGACATAAAGATACATAATGATGAATTTGTGGATGCCTTCTTCACAAAATTAAACAAAATTGTGTGCTCAATTAAAAGCTATAGAGAGGAGATCAACAATGCTACTGTGGTAAGGAAGATATTTAGAACTTTACTGAAAGCTTACAATGCCAAAGTTTCCTCCATAAAAGATAAAGATTTGGATCGAATACCCTTAGATGATTTGCATAACATATTGATGGCTTATTAAATGAGAATAGCCCCAATGAAGAAAGAAAAGAAGTCTAACATGGAGAAGGAGCTAACCTTCAAAGCAATGAAGAAATTAAAGATTAAAGACCAAGAATAAGAATCCAATAATAGCTTTAAAGAAAAAGATGGTGATACTAAACTAGATGAAGTCATAGTATACATCACAAAAAATATGAGGAAAGGAAAAGGGGAGTACAAGGGAAAATTACCCTTGAAGTGCTATAGCTATAGAGATATAGGGCACTTTGTCGTGGACTGCCCAAAGAGAATAGAAGTAGACAATGATGATGATAATAAGTCAGTCCCAAGGTGAAGAACAAAGCAATCTAACTATTCTAAAGCTGAAAATTGAAGTGTCAAAGGGAAATAGCAATTCTTTAGATCCAAAAGAAGAAATTATTTGAGTAAGCTGGATGAAGAAGATTCTGAAGAAAAAGTTGATGATGATTGTGATGGTGATACTACAAAGAATATGTTGGTTGCTCAAGCAAATGTTGAACAAGAATCTTCAAGTGATGAGGAATCAATTAAAGAGGAATTGGATAGGTGTAGCAACTTGAGAATGAATTGAAAGCTTGTTTGCACAAAAACAGTAAGTTGGAAAAAGAGGTAAAGCATCTTAAGAAACTGTATGAAAATTTTGCTATTGATGAATCTGATCTCTAGGTGAAAGAAAAGGAGTTTGAAGTTAAAAAGGAGTACTTGAAGAGAATTAAGCAACTGATTGTACTTGAGGTAGAGTAAAGCAAGATATACGAAGATCTTGGTGCTAAGGTGATTACATAAGAGCAAGAGGTGCTGATTTTGCATGCCAAGCTCCATATGGTTGAGTATGAACTGAATAAGCATGAAGAAAGCTTTATGTGAGCCATGAAAGTGAGAGGAGAGTCATCTTCAACAAATGCGTCAAGAAGGATAATACCAAAAAATTGGATGAGTGTCTAAGCAAACAAAGACCTCTTTCTATGGGAAGAAAGGCCTTGCCTATATCAAAAAGCCAAACGAGAAGGTAGCAAAGAAGAAGAAAATTGTGTTTGTGCCTGAAAACAAGCACAATGACATGATGGAGAAGAGAATCTAACCTAAGCTAAAATGGGTTAGGAAAGATGTGGTGAAAATTTTCATCCAAAGGAGATAGGCTATCAAAGATGGAGAGAAGATTACCACAATAGTTGCTAAAGATAGCGGACTTGGACTTGGTGAGAGAAAAAAATCTAAATTTGAAGGATTTTACTGGAACTATGGTAAGTATGGGCACAAGGCTAATGTGTGCTGAAGTAATGAGCCTATAATGAAAAGGAATGTGAGGCAAGAGTCTTGAGGGAGACTTTATCAAGAAAGGAAATAGTCTTAGGTGAAAAGAAGTCATATTTCACTAAGAAATAAATTTAATTTGCTGGGAGAAAATTGTGGAAGATATGAAAAGGTTAGACATTGCGGAGGATTGCTTGACATTGCTACCCAGTTAAAAAGTGCAAAGGAGAACACCTACATGTGCCCCCACATTTGGCCAAACATTACTGCCCAATCAAGGAGTGCAAATCTACACATGCTCCTAAATTTGACCAAAGAAGAAGAAGAGGAAGAGAAATGACTATGATTGTGGAAATAGCCTTAAAAGCTTCCAAAAAATAAAAGTCAATGATCTTAAACAATGGCTGTTCTTCACACGTAACAGAAGACTCTAAGATATTGAAGGAGTAGCAAAATGTGATGAAGGGTCAATTAGATTTGGAAATGATGGTGCCTTAATGATTAAAGGTGGTGGTGTTAGAAAGTGCTTTATATTGAGGGGCTAAACACAATCTTATCAGTGTTAGCCAATTTTGTGATGATGGACATAAAGTTACTTTCGACAAGAGTGGCTTCACAGTAAAGAGATCAAGTGATGGTGTTAAACAAATTTCCAACAGTAAACACACATGCTACATGAGCACCAAAGATGAGAATTTATTGTTGCATAGAAGATTAGAACATCTTGGATAAAAGGAATTAAACAAATTGTCCAAAAATAAAGTTATGAAAGATGTACCCAAACTGAGGAAAGAAAGAAATGCAATTTACAGCATTTGTCAAAAATGGAAGATGGTGGATGCTACCCACAAAAATGTGAAGACTCAAACAAAGAAGTCATTGGAGCTTATTCATTCAGATATATTCACCAAACCTCTATTAAAATAGATGTTCCAAAAGTTAAGGCTGAATTGTGTGTTTAACCACCCCTTAGATAGCAAGTGTATGCACAAGTAGTAGTAAGTAGCAAATGCACATGCATTAACAGTAAGAGGAGAAAACTTGCCCCAACAATAGGGCAGGCAACATCAGTAGTAGGAGAAGAAAGCTTGCCCCGGTAGCAAGGCAAGCAGTAGAGGAGAAAATGTGCCCTGGTAGCAAGTCAAGCAACTTTATCAATAAGGAAGAGAACCTGCCAAGGTAGCAGGTAAGGCATTACTGGTAAAAAGTGAGGTAGCACTAGTAAAAAGGAAGAGAACCTGCTAAGGTAGCAAGGGATGTGGCAGTAGGTGGAGAGAACCTGCAAAAGATAGAACCTACGAAGGAGAGATAGCAGTAGTAACATAAAATACCTACAAAAAGGAGATCAGCAAATCTTGAGCAAAGACAGACAATGAGGAAGGAGAAGATCCACTTTTTAAAATAACAACCTATGCATATTAAGTGATCTTTCTCAGGGAAGTCCTAGTCTAAACCTTTTTATAATCTTTGTGAAAAAGGGTGGGAGACCCTTGGAGTGATTGGGAGATCAACTCTGTGATCGAGAGATCATTGTAAGTGGTTAAAGAGTGATCCATCTACAAGTGGTTAAGGAATGATCCTTCTACAACATAACTGTATCCCTTAATAATAAGAGTGGATTATGTGATTTAAGAGTGATCCTATCATACTATATATGTAGCTCACATATTATGGGTGAATCACGTAAAAATTGCAATATGTTCTCTTGTGCTCACGCTTGATTGATATTTATATAGCCACGCATGATAAAGAAGCAAGATAAATAATTGGGTCATTGACTTAAATAAGTCACAGAGTCTGATAAATTTGTAGAAAGCGAGTACTTCATACTGATTTACTCCCTCCCCCTCCCCCTCCCCCTTTTAGTGTGAAACCTAAAAAGGTCTTCATCACAGCACTAGAAGAGAAGGAGAGTACAACAGTAGAAGGAAATAGCAGCAACACCAAAGGAAAAAGGAGAGTGCAATAGTAGAGAAAGAGACAGCAGCAGCAACACCAAAAGAAGAAGGAGAATGCAGTGGTACAAGGAAACATTAGTAGCATCAAAGAAAGAAGAAGGTAATAGCTTTAATAGAAGCAAAAATATTATAGCAATAGAAGCAAAAAAAGGAAGAAGAAGGCAGCAGTTGCAGCAAAAGCAAAAAGGTTGTAGTAGCAAAAGTAAAAAAATTGTAGCAGTAGAAGCAAAAAAGGAAGAAGGAGGCAGTAACAAAAATGGAAGAAGGAGACAGTAGCTAAAAATGATGAAGGAGGTAGCAAAAGAAAAGGAAGAAGGAGGAAGCAATAGAAAAGAAAACTCCTCTAGTAATAGAAAAGAACAAGCCTTTAGTAGTGAAACAGAAAAAGCAACAATTGCAGCAAAAAGGAGAAAGCCTCCAATAGTAGAATAGAAAGAGAGAGTGCACAGTAGAAGGAGGTTGCAGTAATAGCAAGATGAAGATAGCCTGTAGAGGAGAGAACATATAGAGGAGAGAACCTATAATAGAGAGAACTTACAATGGAGATAACTTACAGTGGAGAGAATCTGTAGTGGAAATAACTTGCAGAAGAGAGAACCTACAAAATATAGATAGTAGTAGCTACAGAAAAGAAAAAGAAGGTGCACAACAGAAGGTGGTAGTTGTAGAAAGAAGGAGGCATTAATGATAGAAAGAAAGAAAGAACCTGTAGAGGAGATATAACAGTAATGAAAAAAAAAATAGGAGAGAACTTGCGAAGGAAAGACCAAAAAAGCTTGAGGAGAGAAACTAATAGTGAGGAAGGAGAAGATCCATTTTCTACAATAGCAGCTTGTGCACATTAAGTGATCTTTTTCAGAGAATTTTTGTCATCAACTTTTTATATACTTCTTGAAAAAGGGTAGGAGACCCTTAGAGCAATTGAGAGATTAATCCTTTGAGTGATTGGGAGATCAATCCTTCAATTGATCATGAGATCAACTCTTCTAGTGATTAGGAGATCATTGTATGTGGTTAAGGAGTTATCCTTCCACAACATCAGTTGTATTCCTTAATAACAAGAGTGGATTATGTAATTTAAGTATAATTCTATCACACCATTAATGTAGCTCATACATTAGAAACAACCTCAATTTTATACTCCCCCTTTTTTTCTACTTCTCCCCCTTAATTTGATTTTTCCATTTGGATTTATCAAGCTACTCCCCCTTTTAATCAGTATATACTCTCTTTCGATTTATGAAAAATATCTCCCCCTTGACAACAAATCCAAAGATAATAGAAAAGGGAAGGAGAGGGGGGCTTAAAGGCATACCTTCACCTTTAGGGGGTGGCTGAATACATAACTTCAACCTTAACTTCTGGATTAACAAGGAATTTAGTGACAATGTCAAATTTGAAGTAAAAATGATTCTCCCTTGATAAAGAATGTTAATCAAGAGTAATAACTCTTTTATTTGACTAACCTCAATGGATTTAAATTACTTAAGATATACTAATATACATTTTGTTTTTTAATATGTTTTTTTGTGTGGTCATTAGCTCGTGATTCCTTTTTGTAAATGACTCCTTAAAACAAAAGGATATGCTTTATTAGTAAGAAATGAATTAATGACCCTATATTTTAAGGTACAAACCATTTTATTTATGTAAGAAAAGCTAATTAGGAAAATTGACACCTAAATTTGATGAAATTAAATGGATTCAAACTACCTAGGGTGTACTAACATGCCTTTAACAATGAAATTAATGTTTAGAGTAAGTATGAAAGTTAATTGCATAATCATTTTGTGTGAATGATTGGTTATAATGAAAGGTGAAGCCTATATTGAAATTTCGCTTTGCCTTTAATGTGAATCTCACCATTAAATATGTGATCAATATAGACATTTAAATTAAGTTAATGATTCCTTCGTACAAACGATATCTTGTAATGAAAAAATAAGCTTTATTAGCTAGAAATAAGGTGATGACTTCATCTTCCAATTAATGAACTATTATGTCCATGTATAAAAAGCTAATAAGGAAAAATGACTCCTTTGTTTCATGTAATTTAATGGATTCAAACTTTTTAAGATGTATTGACATGCATATAGTAATGAAATTAATACTTGATATAGACATGGTATCAATTGCATGATTATTTATTGTTAATGATTTATTGTAATGAAATGCATGATTCATTTATGTGAATGACTTCTTAAAATGAAAGGATAATCCCTATTAGCATGAAATGAAGTCACAACATCATATTTCAATAATGAACCATTTTATTAATGTAAGAAAAGCTAATTATGAAAAATGAGTCATTTTTTTATGTCTAATAGGTCATTTTAGAATTAGAAAAACCCTAGATGTCTTAATTAAGTATTTCTTTTGCCACACATGAAACAAAAATGTTGAGATGGTGTGTGAGAAGTGCATAACATGCAAACATGTTAATATAAAGTTTTACCTTCTAGCTTTTACACCCTTTTACCCATACTTAGGCAACCTTAGCTTGATTCATCTATAGACATTGTAATAGGGTAGGTGTGTTTAAAAAAGGCTAGGAATTTTGTATTTATTGTTGTTGACAAGTTTTCAAAGATGGCACATACTTAATTTCATGCCAAAAAAATTATTAATGCAAATAACATGGCTGAATAGTTCTTTGAAGAGGTAGTATGTTTGCATGGCATGTCTTGAAGTATAGTTTTAGACTAGGAAACAAAGCTCTTGAGCTACTTGTAGAAGACTTTGTGGGAGTAAGTTAGGTACTAAACTATCATTCTTAATTACTTACCATTTACAAGTAAATGGGAAAACATAGGTAATTAATTGAAATCTTTTTACTTTGTTGTGTTTTATTATTCAAATGAATTTGACAACATGGAAAGATTATTTGTTATGAGTGCCTTTGAGATGCATTTGCTACATTTATAAAGTGTGTTGGCAACTGATTTATTCAAGGGTTAAGGAAGACAGCATTGGTAAAATATGATGAGAATAAGGAGAGAAAGCAGGGCAAAAATCAGGATGCTACCAGCCTTAGCTTGCCCTACCAAAAACGATGAGTTGATTCAGATTACTAGTAGTGTTTTGGTTGTAAAGAAAGCACTAGTTGTTGTAACTAGTTATCTGCAAGATTGCCCTCCGTGTGGCATGAATGAAATTTTTTTAACAAGACTTGTTGAAAAAGCCTCTGATAGGGACTCCTCTAATCCACATGAAGAATTGCTTCCTTATCTTAGTTTGTTGTTACCAACCTTGATTGTAAATGCCAGAAAATATTTACTGTTGAGTGAGGTTGATATGGATTCTAAGTAGACACAAAAAACTATACAAAAAAACGTTTGAGGGGAAAAAAGGAGACAGTTACGCAAAGGGTAAGCAGTAGAAAGGGTGATAGCAAAAGGGTGAGGGCAAAAACTAGTAGTAAGGAAGGAGAGAATGGCAGAAAGCTTGAGGAGAGAATGGCAAAAAGTGTAGACAATGGAAAAGAGAGCAAACAACGACAAAAAGAGAAAAATGACAAAAAGAGTAAAATAGTATAGAGCAAAGAATGGCATTGAGGAAAGAATAGCAAATAGAATGGAGATCAGTTTTTTGCCACAACAGCCTGTGTATATGAAAAGATCTTTCTTAGGGGAGTTTTTGTTATAATCTTTGTATGTACTTCTTTTAAAAAGGGCAGGAAACTCTTAGGGTGATATAGAGATCATTATAAGTGGTTAAGGAGTGATCCTTCCACAGTGGTTAAGATGAGATCTTTGCACTACATCATCTATATCTATTGATTGCAAGAGTGGATTGTATGATTTAATAGAGATCCTATCACACCGTGGATGTATCTCACACATTGTGAGTGAACCACATAAAAATTCTATGTGGGTTTAAATGCTTGTACTTGTTTGATATTCATATGGTCATTCTCACATAAAGATACAAGATAAAAATAGATCATAGATATTAACAGGACATAAAGGTTTAATTTGGATAGATTTGTAAAAAGTAAGCATCTCATATTGATTCACCCCATTCCCCTTTCAATGTGAGCCCCAAGGTCCTTATCAATTTGTATCAGAGCCTTTGAGTTCCTTTATTAATCCATTCTACTTAAATCTTAAATTTTTTGCAGCTGCTGTGAATCTTTATATTTACTACTAGTTAATATCATGGAAAGTATAAATAATGTTAATAGCAAGAGTATTCCCACTTTTGATGGACAAAATTATCAATTATGGAAGAATAAAATGATCTCATATTTGCTTTCACTTAGTCTGCATGTGTTTGAATTTGTTGTTAGTGGCTTCACTTTTCTTGCTAAAGTTGTTGTTATGACACCTACTGATAAAAAGGATTTTGAGTATGATGGAAAGGCTAGAAATGCTTTATATACCTTTATATCAAATAAAGAATTCACAACAATGATAGGGTGCAACACTGTCAAACAAATTTAGGACAAATTAAAGAATATTTATGAAGAAGAGAAGGTTGTGAAGGAAGCCAAGCCATAAATCTAAAGTAGATTTGAAGATATAAAGATGTTGAATGATGAATCATTGAATGCGTTCTTTACAAGAGTAAATGAAATTGTATGCTTCATTAGAGGTTATAGAGAGGAGATCAACAATGCTACTATAGTAAGGAAGATACTTAGAACCTTACTAGAAACTTTTAATGCCAAAGTTCCTCTACAGAAGATAAAGATTTGAATAAGCTAGCCCTGGTTGATTTACATAGCATATTGGTGACTTTTAAGGCAAAGAAAGAGTTAACTTCAAGGCCATAAAGAAATTAAAAATTAAAGAATAAAAAGAAGAATCCACTGGCAATTCTAAAGTAAAAGATGATGATACTAAATTTGATAAAGTCATGACATATATCACCAAAAATATGAGGAAAAGAAAAGGGAAGTACAAGGGAAATTACCCTTGAAGTACTTTAGTTATAGAGGCATTAGGCACTTTGTAGTGGACTACTGAAAAAGAAAGAAGCAAATAGTGATGATGATGATCAGCTTGCCCTAAAGAGGAGAACATGAAATCTAACTATTCTAAAGTTGGGAATTCAAGTGCTAAAAGGAAAAAGAAATTCTTCAAATCTAAAAGAAAAAAATTATTGAGCAATTGGATGAAGAAAATTCTAAAGAAGGAAATGATAATGATTCAGATGATGATGCTATAAAAAATGTACTGGTTGCACAGGTAAATGATGAAAAAGAGTCCTCAAGTGACAAAGAATCAACTGAAGAGGAAGAGAAAGAGATGGTGTAACAACCTAAGAATGAATTAAGAGATTGTTTGCACAAAAACAACAAGCTAGAAAAAGAGGTAAAGAATCTCAAGAAGCTAAATATAAATTCTGATCTTGATGAATCTAATCTCCAAGTGAAAAAAAAAGGCATTTTAAGCAAGGAGTGCTTGAAAGGAATTGAGGAGTTGAATGTACTTGAGGCAGAGTAAGGCAAAATACATGAAGATTTTGGTGCTAAAGTGATTACACAAGAGCAAGAATTGCTAGATTTGCAAGCCAAGCTCCACAAGGCTAAATTTGAATTAAAGAAGTATGAAGAGAGCTTTATATAAGTTGTGGAAGTGAGAGAAGAGTCCTCTTTAGGAAATACAATTAAGGAGGATGCTACCAAAAAGTTTGAAAAGTATCTAAGCAAACAAAAACCTCATTCCATTAGGAAGAAAGGACTTGACTATATTAAAAAGCCAAATAAGAGGGTAAAAGAGAAGAAGAAAATTGTGTTTATACTTAAAAGCAAGCACAAAGAAAAGATAAAATTGAAAGAAGTTGATGTTATGGAAAAGAGAAACCAACCCAAGTTAAAATAGGTTAGAAAAGATGTGAAGAAAACTCCTATCTAAAGGAGATAGGTTGTCAAAGATGAAAATAAGGTTGGCACACCTAAAAATCAGGTGGCTAAAGGTGTATGAAATAATTATAATATTGATTTTTACCAAATAGGTGCTAAAGATAGGAGATATGAACTTGTTGAAAGAAGAAAATTAAAATTTGAAGGATTTTGTTAGTGATATAGTAAATATGGACATAAAGCTAGTATATGCTGGAGTAATGGGCCTTTAATAAAAAGAAATGGGAGGCAAGAATCTAAGGGGAGACTTTATCAAGAAAAGAGATAGCCTCAAGTAAAAAGAAATTAAATTCCACTAATAAATAGATTTGATATATTGGAAGAAATTTGCAGAAGATGTGAAAAGATTGAACATATTGCTGAGGAATGTTTGACATTGTTGTCAAGTCAAAGAATGCAAAAGAGAACACCTACATATGTCTTACGTTTAGCCAAAGAAAAAGTGCAAGGGAAATGGCAATGGTTGTGGAAATAACCTCAAAGCTTTCAAGAAAGAAAAGTCATGGATCCTTGATAGTGGCTACTTTTTACACATAACAAGAAACTCCAAGGTGTTGAAAGAAGTAAAAAATATAATAGAGGGTAAGTCACATTTGGCAATGATGGTACCTTAAAGATTAAAAGTGTTGGTACTATTGAAATTGGTGCAGAAAAGCTGAAATCAGAGGCAGTACTTTATGTTGAAGGGCTAAAACACAATCCAATCAACTTTAGCCAACTTTGTGATAATAGGGATGAAGTTACTTTTAGTATGATGACTGTACAGTAAAAAGATTATGTGATGGTATTGTTCTTACAAAGGACGAAAGAACAAATGAAAACTTATACCAAGTTTTCAGTAACAAAAACACATGCTACATGAGCACCAAAGAAAAGAATTTGTTATGGCATAAGAGATTAGGACATCTTGGACAAAAGGGGCTGAACAAATTGTCCAAAAATGAAGCTGTGAAAGATGTACCCAAGTTGAGAAGAGAAAGAAATAGCATTTGCAATACTTGACAAAAAGGGAAAATGGTAAATGCTACCCATAAAAATGTGAAGATTCAAACAAAGAAGCCATCGAAGCTCATTCATTTAGACATCTGTGGGCCTATAAGACAAAAATCATCAAAGGGTGATGGGTATTTTATTTCTTTTATTGATAATTTTACAAGAATGACTTGTATTATGTTTTTGAAACATAAATTAGATGCTCTCAATAGTTTCAAGAGCTACAATAGGCTAGCTAAAAATTAGTTGAAAAGAAGAATTAAAAGACTTAGAATAAACAATAGGATAGAATACACTCATAATGAATTTGAAAATTATTTAGAGAAGTATGGAGTGAAACATGAATATGCTAGTCCCTACACACCCCAACAAAATAGAGTGGCTAAAAGAAAGAATAAAAACCTAGTAGAGATGTTAAGAAGACCATGTTAGCTGAGCATGGTACCTTATATGTGTACTAGAGAGATGCTATCACTACTACCATTTAGATTCAAAACAGATGCTTGATGAGACTACATATAGAGAAGACACCTTATAAGTTGTAGAATGGAAAGAAACCAAGTGTAATATTTTAAAATATTTGGAAGCTCATGCCTTATTAAAAGAAAAGGCAAGAATCTTGGAAAATTTAATGAGAAGGCTAATGAAGGCATATTCTTAGGCTATGTACCAAATGGAAGAAGCTTTAGATGTTACAATAAAAGGTTGTACAGAATTGTAGACAACTTTGATATTAAAGTGAATGAAGATGGTTCCACAATGCAATCACAGCATAAAGAATTTGAAGATGTCATGTGTGATAATGAAAAGGAATATGAAAGTGATAAATTAGAGGTTGTTTAGCATAAAGAAGACGTTGATTCTCAAATTACAAGGGATGAAGAAAATGAATCAAGGCATTCCCAAACTCATAGAAGCGTTAGAGCTAAAGTTGAGGCTAAAAGCATTATTGGTAGCAAATAGGATTCTATGCAAACTAGAAGAAGGGTAAAAAGTGGTCAACAAGCCTTATTGATTTCTAAAGTTAAACCCAAGTTAATGGAAGAAGCATTAAAGCACAAGAAGTGTGTTTCATGGTACAACAACAAGCAAAATTCAGTGACTCAAAGCACTGTAGAGGCTAAATATGTGCTACTCAGGCTTGTACTCAAATGCTATGGATGAAACAACAATTTAAAGATTTGAAGGTGGATTTACAACTACCATTGTTGATTGGTTGTGACAACCAAAGTGCCATCAAATTTTCAAAGAATCTTCTCTAACACTCCAGATTTAAACAAATTGAAATTAAGTACCACCTCATTAAAGAAAAGTGAAGAAAAATGAAATAAAGTTGGAGAATGTGTCTACCTTAGAGCAAGTTGCAGATACATTCACCAAACCTCAGTCAAGAGAGATGTTTTAGAAGTTAAGGCTGAACTATGTTTTAGAAGTCCTTATCAATTGGAATATTAATGGATTTAATGTGTTGCTAACAAATCCAAAGGGGGAGATTATTGAGCGCATTTTTTGTGGCTAACATTGGATTTGTTGTCAACAACATGTCATATATTTGTCCTTATTGATTTGATGTTATAAGTGCCTTTGAGATGTGTTGGCTACATTTACAAAGTGTTGGTAGCTGATTTATTTAGGGGTTGTGGAAGATGGCATTAGTGGAATATGACGACAATGAGGAGAGAAAGTGGGGCCAAAATCAAGATGCAGCCAACCCTAACTTGTGCTGTAAAAAATGATGAGTTAATTTAGATTGCTAGTGGTGTTTGGCTGTAAAGAAAGCACTAGTTATTGCCTATATTATAGTGTTTAATAGTGGCATTGCAAGTTGCTTGTTAGGTATAAGTCAATGATGACCATTGACCCTAAATTCAAGAAATCAATGCTGACTATTAACCATAAATTCAAGGAATCAATGTTGACTATTGATAATAGGGCAACCCTAAATTCAAGGCTTATAAATACCTATGCGGTTACTGAGAGAGGAAAAGAAGATAGGGTAAGTAGCAAACACACAAAAGAGAGCTACAAAAAATGAAAGAGTGAGCTATAGAGAACAAAAAAGAGAGACTATAGAGAAATAGAAAAAGAAAGTAGCAAAGTAGGAATGAGAGAGTAAAGCAGAAAAGAGAGAAAAACTCAACAAAGTAGAAAAAAAAGAAACCTGACAAAGCAAAAACAAGAAAAAACCGATAAGGGCAAGAGAGAAACCCAACAAAGGAAAGAGAGAATGGTAGAAAGCTTAAGTAAAGACTAGTAACGAGAGGGCAGAGACTAACAGTGAGGAGGGAAAGAACCGGTATAGAGTTAAGACCAGTAGAAAGGAGAGAAACTTGGTAGAGGCAAAGAGAAACCTGGCAAACACAAAGAAAAAGCTGTAAAATGCAGAAAGAGAGAATACAAAGACCAATAAAGAGAAAATAGCAAAAAGAAAGGAAAAGTTCAATTGTATGCCATAATAGCCTATGTATATTGAGAGATCTTTCTCAGGGGAGTTTTTATTATAATCTTTTTATGTACCTTTTTGAAAAAGGATAAGAAACCCTTGGGGTGATCGGGATAGTTAAGAAGTGATCCTTCCACAATGGTTGAAGAGAGATCCTTCCACTACATCAACTGTAGCCCTTGATTGCAAGAGTGGATCAAGTGATCTAGGAGTGATCCTATCACACTGTGGATGTAGCTCACACATTGTAGGTGAACCACATAAAAATTTTATGTGTTCTCAGGTGTTTACATTTGCTTGATATTCATACGACCTTTCTCATATAAAAAAGCAAGAAAAAATTGGATAATAGAGTTTAACAAGTCACAGATGTTTAATCTAGACAAATTTGTAAAAAGTAAGTATCTCACACTGATTCACCCCCTCCTCCTCTCAGTGTGAAACTCAATAAGATCATTATCGGTGATTTTGTTGATTGCTTAGCAATCAATGCAAATCTTCTAAGTCTTATCATTTTTAGGCACAAGTAATATTAGAACTACACATGAACTTATACTCTCCCTCAGGTATCTCTTTTTCATAAGCTCTATAACTTCGCCTTTAAAGTTCCTTGGTCTCTTTAAGATTACTTCTACAAGCTAGTCAATTTGGAATAATGAATTGAATCTGACATTCTCTTCCTCTTAAAGTGGTAAACCACTTGGTTCTTTGAAAAAATCATTGTCAAATTCCTATAGAAGAGAAAACAATAACACTAAGAAAAAAAGGGTTAAGATTATTAGTGTTAAAACAAGCCTCGTTATACAAAAGTTGATAAGGACCATTTTAGGTCTCACACTAAGAAGGGGGATGAATCAATGTGAGATATTTGATTTTTACAAATTTATTCAGCTTTAACCTCAAGGACTTAGAGTCGATGATCCAATTTTTATTTTTCTCCTTTATATAAGACCATTGTACGGATATTAATCAAACATAAGCACCTAGGAAAACATGGCAATTTCTATGTAGTTCACCCACAATGTGGGAGCTACATCCACAGTGTGATAAGATCACTCCTAAATCACATAATCCACTATTGTTATCAAAGGATATTGTTATGTTGTAAAAGGATCACTTCTTAGTCACTGAGATCACTCTTTAATCACTGACGATGATCTCCTCATCATTGAGTTAATCTCCCAATCACTCAAAGGTTTGATCTGTCAATCACTAGATGAGATGATCTTCCAATCACTCAATGGACTAATCTCCCTATCACTCTAAGAGTATCCCACCCTTTTTCACAAAATACATAAATAGTTTATGATAATGACTTCCTTAAGATAGATCACTCAATGTGCATAGGCTATTATTACAGAAAATAGATCTTCTCTTTCCTCACTACTAGTCTTTGCTCAGGCTTTGCAAGTCTCTTCTCTATAGGTTATCTCTACTGTAGGTTCTCTCCTCTCTAGGTTCTCTCTGCTATAGGTTCTCTCCCCCTGCTACGGATGTTGCCTCACCTGCTCCCTCGGCAGGTTCTCTCCTCTGTTGTCAGTGCTGCCTCCCTTACTACCTTGGCAAGTTCTCTCCTTTTGTTATCAATGGTGCCTCCTTTGGTCTTGGTAGGTTCTCTTCCTCTGCTGCCAATGCTACCTCACTTGATGCCTTGACAAGTTCTCTCCTCCTACTATCGATGTTGCCTCCCCTACTACCTTGGTAGGTTCTCTCCTCCTGCTATCAGTGCTACCTCACTTACTGCCTTGTCAAGTTACCTCACTTGCTACCCTAGCAAGTTTCTTCCCTTACTACCGATGCATGTTTTCTCCTCTGTTGCTATAAGTTACTAGACTTGCTATCGGGACACATTTTCTCCTTTATTGCTGCAAGTTACTAGACTTGCTATCGGGACACGTTTTCTCCTCTACTACCATAAGTTACTAGACTTGTTACTAGGGCACATTTTCTTCTTTACTGCTACAAGCTGTTGGTCTTGCGATTGGGGCACGTTTTTCTCCTCTGCTACTGAACTTGCTATTGGGGCAAATTTTCTCCTCTGCTAAAGCAAGCTGCTGGAAATGCTGCTATTGCTACATTCTGCTATTGTTTCCTACACGGTCTGCAATCGTTGCTTGTGTATGCTACTATTGCTACCTACACGTGCTGTTGTCGCTACCTGCACTTTCTATTATTGTTGTCTGCACGTGCTACTATCGCTGCTTGTACATGCTACTAGCATTGCCTGCACTTGTTGCTATTGCCTTGCATGTTTTGTTGTTGTTGCCTGCACATGCACAGGCCGCTATTGCTACTTGCATGATATGTTTAAACTTGCTACTGCTCTTGTAATTTGCAGTTGCTGATTTGCCTACTCCTGCTGCTCAAAGGTTATTGTTGTATGTGCTATAACTGCTGGATGTGCTGTACTCGTTGGGATTGCCTACTAGACATGTTGCAATCGCTGTGATTGCCTATCGGTCATGCTATAAATTTTGTGATTGCAAGCTGTTGGACATGCTATAATTTCTAGGATTGCAGGCTATTGGACGTGCTGTAATTTCTAGGATTGCAAGTTGTTGGACACACTGCTGGTGCTAGGAACGCCTATTAGAGTTGTTGTTGGTGCAGGGACACCTGTTGGAGTTTTTGCTAATGCAGGGACACCTATTAGTTGTGTTGCTAGTACAAGGATGCCTACTAGAGTTGTTGCTGGTGCAAGGATGCCTACTAGAGTTACTGTAATCTGCAGATTCTAGATTTACTAGCACCTTCTACTGGTTTGCCTCCTTTACTATCGGATTGCACCTTTTGCTAGTTCACCTACCTTGCTACTAGATTGTCCTTCTGCTGGTTTGCCTCTCTTGCTGCAAATTGCACCTTTTGCTGGTTCTTGTTGCTACACATCTCCTTGGTATGGTTGGCTACTGCTCTCCTTGGTTACCTCTTTCTCTTGGCCAACTGCTATAACTAGGTTTTCCTTTCTTTCAAACAATTTTGTAGCACACACTTATCTTGTGAGGTACATGGGGTTATTTATAGAGCCTTAAAATTAGGGTTATGCAATCATCAATGATAATCATTGATTCCCAAAGGTTTCCCTACAATCAACGACCAAATTTGATTTCTAAAATTTAGGGTTAATGGTAAAAGGTCAATGATCAACCTTATCCCCTAAAATTTAGGGTAAATGGTCAATATTTACTCATTGACTTTAGTTAACCTACCATTAATAGGTTTGACGAATAACTTCTATATATCTTAACAACATTCAAAACATCAAATCAACACGAGCAACAATGTGGGATGCTATTGACAAAAAATCCAACATTAGTCATCAAAGATGGGTTCAACAATCTCCCCCTGTGGATTTGTTGGCAACACTTTAAATCCAATAATGCATATATAACAACCTATGACATTCACAGCTCCCCCTGAAACATACACTACCGTAATTAGGTTTGACTCCCCCTTTCTACTTCTCTCCCTTGAAAATTTCTCCCCCTTTATCCATCAAACTACTCCCTCTTTTGATCAATATATACTCTTTTTAGATTTATACAAATATCTCCCCCTTTGACAACAAATTCAAAGAATAATAGAAGAGGGAAGGGGAGAGGGGTTAGAGGATACCTTAGCTTCTATGGGTTGGCTGAACACATAAGGTCAACTTTAACTTTTGAAACAACTCTCATGATAGAGGTTTGGCGAATATATCGGCAACTTCCTTTGCAATAGGTACATACTATAGCTTTACTACACCAATTTTAGCAACACCAATACCTTTAATCTTTAAGGCACCATTAATGCAAAATTTGACTAATCCTCCATCATATTGTACTACTTCCTTGAACATCTTAGAATCTCCTATCATATGTAAAAGCAGCCACTATCTAGGGTCCATGACTTTTCTTTTATGGAAGCTTTTAAGACTACTTTCACAACCATAGTTATTTCTCTTCCTCTTCTTCTTCTTTGGTCAAATGTAGAAGCATATGTAGATGTTCTCTTTTGCACTCTTTGACTGGGACAACAATGTTTGGCCAAATATGTTGTAGTTGTTCTCCTTTGCACTCTTTCACTAGGCAAAAATGTCAAGGAATCCTTAGTAGTGTGTCTAACCTTTTCGTATCTTCCACAGATATCTCCCAATAACTCAAATCTGTTTCTTAGTGGAATATAGCTTCTTTTCACCTGAGATTGTCTCCTTTCATGATAGAGTCTGCCCCTAGACTCTTGCCTCATATTTCTCTTTATTATAGGTCCATTACTCCAACATACATTAGCCTTATGCCCATACTTACCACAACTCCAGCAAAATCCTTCAAATCTGGATTTTCCTCTTTCACCAAGTTCATTTCTCCATTCTTCTGCAATTTTTGCGACAATCTTTTCTCCATCTTTGATAGTCTATCTCCTTTGGATGGGAGTTTTCACGACATCTTTCTTAACCAATTTTAGCTTGAGTTGGTTTCTCTTCTTTATAGTGTCATTGTATTTGCTTTCAAGTACAAACACAATTTTCTTCTTCTCTTCTATCTTCTCACTTGGCTTTTCAATATAGCCAAGTCCTTTATTCCTTATGGAATGAGGTCTTAGTTTGCTTAAACACTCATCCAATTTTGTTGTAGCATCCTCTTGGATGGCATTTGCTGAAGACAACTCTCCTCTCACTTTTATGGCCTGCATGAAGCTTTCTTCACACTTCTTTAGCTTGGACTCAACCTTGTGGAGCTTGGCTTGCAAAATTAGTAGCTCTTACTCTTGTGCAATCACATTAGTGCCAAGATCTTCTTGTATCTTGACTTGCTCTACCTTAAGTACAATTAACTCCTTAATCCTCTTCAAGTATTCCTCCTTTTTTGCTTTAAACTCCTTTCTTTCACCTAGAGATTAGATTCATCAATAGTAGAATTTTCATACAGCCTCTTGAGATGTTTGACCTCTTTTTTCAATTTGCTATTTTTGCGTAAACAAACTCTCAATTCATTTTCAACTTGCTGCATAAACTCATCCTCATCCTCTTTTGTTAATTCCTTATCACTTGAAGATTCTTAATCATTATCTACTTGAGTAAGCAGCATATCCTTTGTAGTTTTATCATCGAAATCATCATCAACTTCTTCTTCAAAATCTTCTTCATCTAGCTTGCTCAAAAAATTCCTTCTTTTGGATCTGAAGAGTTTCTTTTTCCCTTTGACACTTGAATTTCCAGCTTTAAAAAAGCTAGATTTCTTTATTCTCCACTTTGGGCAGACTCATCATCATCATTATTGCTTACTTCTCTTTTCTTTGGGTAGTCCATGGCAAAGGGCCTTATGTCTCCATAGCTAAAGCACTTTAAGGGCAATTTTCCCTTGTACTTCCCTTTTCCTTTCCGTATAGTATTAGTGATGTATGTCATGACTTTATCTAGTTTAGTATCACCATCATCTTCTTCAGAGCTGCTGTTAGATTCTTTTTCTTGGTCTTTAATCTTTAAGTTCTTTATTGCCTTAAAGGCCAACTCCTTCTTCGCCTTAGACTTTTTTTTCTTTCTTCATTAAGGCTATTCTCATTTCATAAGCCACTATCATCTAAGGGCAGCCTATCCAGATTTCTATCTTTAATGAAAGAGACTTTGGCATTATAAACTTCCAGGTTCTAAGTATTTTCCTTACCACTATAGCATTATTGATCTCCTCACTATAGCCACTAATGGAGCATATAATTTCATTGACTCTTGTAAAGAAGGTATCTATAGACTCATCATTTTGCATCTTTACTTCTTCAAATTTGCTCCTCCAGATTTGTAGCTTAGCTTCTTCCATAACCTAGTCTCCTTTATAAATGTTCTTCAATTTATCCCAAATTTGTTTGGTTGTGTTGCCCTTCACTTTAGTGAATTCTTTGTTTGACAAAAAGGCTTATAAGGCATTTTTCACCATTCCATCACACTATAAATTTATCAGTAATCGTCATAGCATCACCTTCAGTAACAAGGATAAAGCCCTTAACAGTAGACTCAAACACAATTTTTTTGTGGCTTACCCACAATGTGTGAGCTACATCCAAGATGTGATAGGATCACTCCTAAATCACACAATCCACTCTTGTTATCAAGGAGTACAACTATGTTATGGAAGGATCACTCCTTAACTACTTATAATGATCTTCCAATCACTTAAAGGTTTGATCTCCCGATCATTAGATGGGATGATCTCTTGATCACTCAACAAACTAATCTCCCAATCACTCTAAAGGTATCTCACTTATTTTCACAAAATATATTAATAGTTTATGATAATGACTTCCCTAAAATAGATCACTTAATGTGCACAGGCGATTGTTACAGAAAATAGATCTTATTTTTCCTCACTACTGATCTTTGCTCAGGCTTTGCTGGTCTCTTCTCTATAGGTTATTTCCATGCAGGTTATCTCGACTGCGGGTTCTCTCCTTTATAGGCTCTCTCTCCCTATTACAGATGTTGCCTCACTACTCCCTCGATAGGTTCTCTCCTCTACTACCGGTCCCGCCTCCCCTATTGCCTTGGTAGGTTCTTTCCTCCTATTGCCAGTACTGCCTCTTTTGGCCTTGGTAAGTTCTCTTCCTTTATTGTCATTGCTGCCTCAACAAGTTCTGTCCTCTTGTTGCCGATACTGCCTTAGCATGTTCTCTCCTCCTATTGCTGGTGCTACCTCACCTACTACCTTGGTAGGATGTCTCACCTGCTACCCTAGCAGTTTTCTTCCCTTGCTATTAGTGCATGTTTTCTCCTCTATTACTGCAAGTTATCGGATTTGCTGCTGGGACATGTTTTATCTTAAGCTGTTGGACTTACTACAGGGACACATTTTGTCCTTTATTGTTGCAAGCTGTTGGTCTTGTTTCAAAGGCACGTTTTTCTCCTCTACTGCAGCAACTTACCAAACCTGCTACTATTGCTACCTGCACATGCTACTATAACTGTCTGCATGTTCAACTGTTGTTACCTGCATGGTTTGCTACCACTATCTATACATGCTACTATTGCTACCCACACATGTTGTCGCTGCCTGCACATTCTACTATCATTGCCTATATGTGCTACTATTGCTACCTATGTATTTTGCTGTTTCTGACTACATATTTTGCTATTGCTGCCTGCACATGAACAGGCTACTATTACTGTCTGGATGATCTGCTTGAGCTTGCTGCTACTCTTGCAATTTGTAGCTGCTGATTTCCTTGCTCTTACTGCCTAGAGGTTGCTGTTGTATGTGTTATAACTTCTAGATGTGCTGCACTTATTGGGATTACTTGCTAGACATGCTATAATCACTTTGATTACCCACTCATCATGCTACAATTTTTGGGATTATAGGCTATTGGACATGCTGCAATTTTTGGGATTACATGCTGCTGGATGCACTGTTGGTGCTAGGAACACCTATTGAAGTTGCTGCTAGTGCAGGGACACTTGTTGTAGTTTCTGTTGGTGTAAGGACACCTATTGGTTGTGCTACTAGTGCAGGGACACCTGCTAAAGTTGCTATTAGTGCAGGGACACTTGCTAGAGTTGCTACAATCTACAAATTCTGGTTTTGCTTGCACTTTTTGCTGGTTTGCCTCCTTGCTGCCAGATTGCACCTTCTGCTAGTTCTTGCTACGACACCTCTCCTTGGTGTGGCTGGCTGCTGCACCTCTCCTTTGGTGTGGCTAGCTACTGCTCTCCTTGGCTACCTCTCTCTCTTGGCTAGCTATTGCAATTAGGTTTTCCTTTCTCTCAAACAATTTTGCAACACACACTTGTCTTACAAGGTGTATAAGGTTATTTATAAGACCTTGAGATTAGGGTTACACGATCATCAATGGTCAACATCGATTCCCAAAGGATGTCCTACAATCAATGGCCAAACTTGATTCTTAAAATTTAGGGTCAATGGTTAGGGTCAACGGTCAACCTTAACCCTTAAAATTTAGGGTCAATGGTCCATATTGACTCATTGACTTTAGTTGACCTACCATCAATTGTTTTGACCAATGTCTTTTATGCATCTCATCAACATTCAAAACATCAAATCAACACAAGCAACAATATGAGATGCTGTGGACAACAAATGTAACATTAGCCATCAAAGATGGGTTCAACAAAAGTACAATTATAGACTATTTTTAACAAATAGCCTTTTTAACATCACTTCCTTTTACATACAAACTTTTTATTTTTCTCTCTTGCCCACTTCCTTCTTTTCTCTCAATCTTATCTCCTTTCTTTATTTTCTCTTCTCCTCTTGGCCTTAACTTTTTTTTTTTCTCTTACTCTCTTTTCTAATCCTCAACTAATCTTTATATACTTGTTGTGGTGTCAAAAATACAAGCCAAGCATATTGCCATTGTCTTCTTAACAATACATGCCTAACATGCATAAATACAACATCACACAAGACTTCATCAATATATCTTTCAATAGTAAATGATACTACCTTGACCTTCTCGCATTCATTTAACCATTGAAAATTATATGGCCTAAGTTGACTTATAGCAGGCAAATTAATCTTTTTAATCAAAGTAGTGTTAGCTACATTCATAAGTAGTGGTACTGTGTATGGAAGATATTATGTCATACACTTAATGCTTGTCTAGCAATGAACATATCTCCCTTAATTGGGTACTCCTCTACATCACTTACATCATTCAATAGTGCATTGAGTCATCATTGGACTAATTTTCTATCTTAATATCACCATTAGCCCATAACACAGTAGTACCCTTATTTAGGCATTAAAATGTAATGTGTCCCTTTCCTAGACATTAAAACTTTTCACATCTTATTTTTATTGGTTAGAAATTAGAATTACCTTTCTTCTTACTAAGACTCACTTCCTTGCTCTTATAAGATTTAGCCTTAGGCTTGTAATAGGCCTTCTCCTCCCTTTTGCTCTAATTTGGCTTTAAGGATGAAGTGAAATTTGAATTTTTTCCAAATCATGTAGAACCCTTTCATTTGAATTACCTTTTAACTTTCATTATCATATGCACCATTTTCTCAATCTCTACATAATGATGAAATATGACAACATTTACCATGTTTCTATTTCGCCCATACAAGAAACTTAGCCATGATTACTCCTTTATCTTCCTCCACATTAGCCTAAATCATGGCAATATTCATCTCCTTATTGTAATCTTCCATATTTTTAGTTTCTTAAGTAAGCCCTTATAACCTTTGATACAAATCCCTATAATAGTAATTAAAAATGAACCTCCTTCTTTTGATAGTCTTTATCTCTTCTAATGTATCTAAAGTTCTCGACTTCACCCTAGGATCTACTAGTTTATGAAACTGAGAGGGGGTGAATTAGTATCACCACAATTTGTAGATATGTGAACAACTTCAACCTCTTCTCAAAAGTGAACTCTTTCTCAGATTCGACTAAGGTAGATCTATTGCTACCTACTAATCACAATAGTCCCCAAATTCACCTTTCAGACACCTTTCCTATTAGGTCTTCGTTAGGTCATGGGTTGGCTAATACTTTTGCTGCATTCACACAACTCAATTCAAAACACAAAAAGTAAAACAAAGTAAGGACACACAAGATTTACGTAGTTTTGTCAACATGACGTACATCTACGGTGGTAGGGACTCTCACTCTACCAAGACAATCCACTATATTTAAGAATACCAGTTACAATGGATGTCTTAATCCTTTGCTCCTTACACTATTGCAAATACTAAGCAATTACAATACAAAGAGTGTCACTTATTGTGTCTACCTTTCTTCTATTTTGTCTTGCCTCTATTGAATTGAATGGCTGTTTCATTGCCGTTTAGAAGTTCACCACAATGCTCTTTAACCTCTCTTGAAGAAATCTAGAAATATGTTGAGTTCTTTCAATGCTTCGCCAAATTCCTTATTTAGGTTATCTCACACAGCTTTTGCTTTCATCATCTCACAGTCTCACCCATCTCCTATTTCACGATCTCATTGTGTCACGGCTTGCCTCACATTTTTGGTTTGCTATTTCACGTCTCAAGCACGTTTCTGGTTTTCACGCTTTGCTGGTTTCACAACTCATGTACATTTCTAGTTTGCATGCCTTGCTGGTCATCTTTCGGTGGTGTCTCTCTCTTTGTCTGTTTTACTGTTCTCCCCTTGCTGTGTCATTTGTTTGTCTCACTCCATTGCAGATCTGCTATCTGCTCTTTCAATGGTGTCTCTCTCTTCATCTGTTTCATAGTTCTTTCCTTGCTGTGTCGTCCATTTGTCTCACTTTTTTGACCGTCTCTCTCTCTATATTTTGCTGGTGGTATCCCTTTTGGCCGTTTCTCCTTTCCCTTACCGACCCCTTGTTTTTGGTCATCTTCCGTTTTCTCTCTTTCTACCGTCAAGTCATTCACACTTCTTTGGTCGTTCACCTCCTTGTCATCCACCCCTGTTCTGTCGTCTAACCTCCTCTAATTTTGGCCATGTCTTCATTTTCTCTCCTTCCCGTCGACTCCAATTTGGCCGTATTTTCTTTTTCTCACCTTCTCGTTGACTCTGATTTGGTCGTGTTTTCTTTTTCTCTCCTTCTCGTTGACTCCTCTATTCTAGCCATATACCTCTTTTCTCTCTCTTCCAACTATTGTCTCAAATTTTCTCTCTTTCTCTCGTGTTCTACTGATGGTCTCTCTCTCTTTGTCTAGCTAAATCTCTCTCACCATCTAGCCAAATCTATCTCACCGTTTTGTGGTGGCTTTTAGTGTTGTGGTTACACATTTTCGTCCCCTCTTTTATGGCCATCTTGGTATTTTCTCCCTTTCAACCCAATTGTGTCATCCATTTCTCTCTCTACCTCTTTGTCGTGTTGTCTCCTCACTGACCGGTGGTGTGCCGTTCCTTATGGGTTTCTCTCTCTTGCCATCACACAATTTTCTCCTTGTGGTGTTGAATTTTTCTCTTTTGCAACCCCTGTTCTACCATGGCCGTCTCAGATTTTCTCTATATTACTACCAACCACCTTTTATCTTTTGCAACCCCCTGATTATATATGTTCTGTGTAGGGTTTGCTGTGTGGTTTTACTTCCTTGCCCCTCTATATAGATTCAAATTACTCTTTTGCCATGTAGCTTCAAATTACTCTCTTGCCCCTCCATGTGTCTTTACTTTCTTGCCCCTCCATGTGACTTCAAATTACTTGCACACTTAAATCTACTTGACAACAATTACAACTCGTACAAGGCTGTGGGAACAACAATCTCCCCCTTTGTAATTGTTGGCAACACTCATAACAAAAGCCATTATGTGGTAATTTCAACTCCCCCTAAATATGCACTCCCCCTTTCTTAACAGCTCCCCCTGTACTGTTGCTTCCCTGCCCTTTTTACCAACCAATTACAAATCTGAAAAGCTCACAAAGTAGAAATGGAGGATTCACCTGAACTTCAGGCTTGAGGAGGCATTCACACAAACAGACTCATTCTGTGCATTTCAAATAGCTTTGTGGATAGAGATTTAGTTAGATCTTGTGTTGCCTCTTCAATAGATTTAGTTTCAACTTGTAAGAGTAAAGCAGTAGCTCCCACAATTCTTCTTCTTGTTGTAACTCCTATTGATGGGTCACCTATGATCTGATTTTTTTGATGAGCACTAGTCCACATTTTCTTTGGCTTTCTTTATTGCACAGTCTTAGTTGCAAAAGGATCTCTTCCTTTATCTTTAGACTCACTCTTCTCTTAGTCTGAACTTACTTCTTGTTCCATTTCTTCAAGTTGGTCTAATTCTTCATCTATATTGAAGTCATCTTTTTCATTGTCCCTAGCTTCTCTATTCTGCATTGTTTCCAGTTCTCATCTATTCTCACATCAATGGATGTGATCACTTTTCCCAGCTTATGTAGGAAAACTTTGTAACCTTTTGTCTTTGCTGTGTATCCCACAAAGATGCCTTCATCAGACCTAGCATTGAATTTTCCCAAGTTTTGCTCCTTGTTCTTCACAAAACATGGGCTACCAAAGATTCTAAGATACTTGGCTGTTGTTTTCTTCCCACTCCATAGCTCATATGGAGTCTTATCAGTATTGGGCCTTAGTAAGACTCTATTCAATAGTTGTACAGTTGTAAATGTTGCTTCTGTCCAAAATCTTATGTGAAGCTTGGATTCCAGCAGTAGAGTTCTTGCCATTTCAACCACATATCTATTTTTTCCTTTCTACCACCCCATTCTATTAAGGTGTTCTTGCTGCCGCCATTTGGTGATGAATTCCATACTTTTCAAGGTAATCTTCAAAAGCTTCATTTGTAAATTCTGTGCCTTGATCTGACTTCAATACTTTGACCTTCCTTCCACTGTAATTTTCAGCCAATCTTCTGTATCTCTTGAAGCAATTCAAAACTACTGACTTGTGTTTGAGGTGCATGATGCAGGTCCTTCTAAAATAATCATCAACAAACAAGATGATGTACCTCTCACCATTCAACCCTTTTGTCCTCATCGGTCTATACAAATCAGTATGCACAATATCAAGCACTACTTCAAAACTAAACTCTTTGGTCTTATACTGCTTTCTAGCATGTTTTCCTTTAGAGCATGCTGAGCAAACATACTCTCTCTCTCTCTCTCTCTCTCTCTCTCTCCTGAGGTCAGGAATGTCTCTGATTACATGAGTAGTGGTCAGAGTTGATTTTCTTCTTCATTGGTGAGTAAACAGCTACTTGTCTTGTCCTCATCAATCACATATAAATTTCCAGCTATTCTCTTCCAGGTTACAACAGTATTGCCTTCTTTACTCTTTACTTAGCAACCTGTTTTTGTAAATATCACATTATATTCTTCATTGCATAGTTGGTTGATAGATGCTAGATTGTATGTGAGTCCTTCAACGTGTAAAACATCTTTCAACTTTCCTCTTCCAATGTTTATTAACCCTTGACCATTGATGATGAGTGAATCATCATTGCCAAACTTGACTTTGCATTCTCTTGACTTGTTTAGCTTTGACAATTTACTCTTGTTTCTCATCATGTGTGAAGTGCATCCACTGTTAAGGATCCATTGCTTATCCTTGTAGTCAACTTTGAGTGCAATTTCAACTATATTAGCCACCTCCCTTTTAGCTTTATATTCCTTCTTTTGAATTGGCTGAAAGATAGCTTTCTCCTTTTTCTCAACTTTGACTGCATCATTTGTTTTCACTGTGCCATTGATTTCCTCCTCTTGCTCAAGCAGAAGTGTTATGCATCTCTTGGCATTATGGCCATCTTGTCTGCCCCTTTCACACTACTCTAAGTCTACCAATACAGCAAACTTATTCTTTGAAGCCACTAGTTTGGACTTCCACCAACACTCCTTGTCAGTGTGTCCTTGCTTTTTACAATATGTGCAAGAACTCACGACAAATGTTTTCCTTTGAATTTTGTATTGTCTCCACCTATATGCAGCATCGGATCTTCTCAAGTTGGAGACGTATACTGGCCTTCTCCACCAGTATTTACTTGCCCTATGACCCTAAACTCCACAATAAAGACAGTAACCTTGAAATTACCTCTTCTTGGGTCTAATCAAAGCTTGTTTTCTTTTGTTCATTACTTGCTGTGTAGGCAAGGTTATTGGTTTCTTTGCTTGTGTGGCTTTCATTTCAGCCACCTTCTTCTCCTTCTTCTGTTCAGCCATTGCCCTTGGCTGCCTGACTTTCTTTTCTTTTTGAGACGTAGCAGCTATGCGCTGCTACTTTGTAACCACATACATCATTTTTGGCCCTGGCTTTGGTTTGATAACTATTTTCTCTTCTTCAGTTATCTTCTCCTACGTCACATCCTTCTCTTTCAACTACTATGGCAAAGTCTCATTCTTCTTTTCTCTTGTAGAACTTGTTTCTCTTATCATTTCAAGCTTCTGCAAGTTCTCTTCACTTCTTTTGAGTTGTTGAAGTCTCAACAACTCTTTCTCCATTCCTTTAATTTTTCAAGTATTTGAGCCAAGCTTTATTGTAAGGTCTTCACATATTTTGATCTATTCTACAAATCTTCTCTTCAAGTTAATATGTTTAGCCCTTATTTCACCTTTTTGACTTTTTGCTTCCTCAGACTTTGCTTCAACTTGTTTATATGGGCCTCCAACTTTCTTATGGTTCTGCCCCTTTTGATTATCTCCTTTGAAGCTGCTTCCAACTCAGCCTCAAGATCTGGTTCTTCTTTATCAACCTCCTCTTCCTCTTCAGAGATTGAACTACCACCTTGAGCTGATGCCATAAAGACATGCTCATCTGATGATTCTTCATCTACCTCCTCATTACCTTCTTTTATTTGACTTACATAACTCTTGAATGAGCCTCTGTTCTTCTTCTGTGGGTTAGCAGTCTTCTTATTGAACTTTTTTTATTTGAATGATGGTCTTCTCTATTTTGAATTCTGCTCATCATCACCATCCTCATCTTCATCATCAAGTTTCACTTTGCACTAAGAAGCAAAGTGTCCAATCTGCCCACAATGATCACATCTCAAGGACAACTATCCTTTTCCCTTCTTAGACCCCTTCTTGAATTTCTTTGTGAAGTAAGCCAACACTTTGCCTCCACTTTCTTCCTCATCACCATCATCATCCTCACTAGATGATTCTTCCTCTTCTTTTATCTTCAAGTGTTTCATAGCTTTGAAAGCTGCCTCCTTTGATACCTTTGACGTTGAGGAGCTATTAATTGACTTTATTCTCATTTCTTATGCAATGAGATTGCACTGAAAATCATGCAGAGACATAGAATTGAGATCTCTACTTTCCTTTATGGCTACCACCTTTGAGGCAAACCTCTCAAGTAGAATTCTCAGAATTTTCTTCACAATAGATCTTTCTTGTTCTTCTCATGACTTCTAAGGTTGTTTACAGCATCAATAACCCTGATGAAGAACTCTTGGACTGTCTTATTTTTCTACATTCTTAAAGATTCATATCTCTCCTTGAACACTTAAAGCTTGGCCTCCTTCATTCTACCATCACCTTTATAGACTTTCTATAGTTTGTCCCATATCTCCTTAGCAGACTTGCAGTCCATAACTTTAGCATCTGTCAATACTGAAATGATGACATTTGAGGTCTTCCCGTTTATCTCAAACTACCTTAATTCCTCTAGGGTTGGATCTTTACCTTGTTCTGGGGCCACAAAACCCTCCTGTATAGATTTCTCCACGTTCATGCCCATTTTTGCAAATACCACTTGCATTCTCACTCTCTACATATGATAGTCGGTTCTATAAAAGATTTGAACCTTCTTGCTATAAGTAGTGCTAGTGCTGGTACTAGCATCCATTTCTTAGTATGCTAAACAAGTTAAAACTTTTAAAACCCTTCAAACTAGTACACCAAGCTGCTAAGCTTCAAACTGGTGAATCTATGCTCTAATACCAATTGAAGTTCCCAACTTCATCCTAGGATCTACTAGATTATGATATTGAGAGGGGGGATGAATTAGTATCACCACAATTCATAGATATGTGAACAACTTCAACCTCTTCTCAAAAGTAAACTCTTTCTCAAATTCGACTAAAGTAGATCTATTACTACCTACTAATCACAATAGTCCCCAATGTCACCTTTCGGACACCTTACCTATTAGGTCTTCATTAGGTATAGGTTAGCTGATACTTTTACTGCATTCACACAACTCAATTCAAAACATAGAATGTAAAACAAAGTAAGGACACATGAGATTACGTGGTTCCATCAACGTTACATACATCCATGGTGGTAGGAACTCTCCCTCTACTGAGACAATCAACTATACTTGAGAATACCAATTATAATGGATGTCTTAATCCTCTGCTCCTTTTACTATTGCAAATAATAATCAAATACAATATAAATAGTGTCACTTACTATGTCTACCCTTCTTCTAGTTTTTCTTACCTTTGTTGAATTGAATGACTGATTCACTACATCTTAGAAGTTCACCACAACACTCTCTAACCTCTCTTGAAGAAATTTGGAAATACATTGAGTTCTTTTAATGATTCGCCGAATTCCTTCTTTAGGATGTCTCACATAGCTCCTGCTTTCACCGTCTCACAGTCTCACCCATCTCCTATTTCACGATCTCACTGTCTTACAGCTCGCCTCACATTTTTGGTTTGCTATTTCACGTTTCACGCACATTTCTGGTTTTCACGCTTTGTTGGTTTTACAACTCACGTACTTTTTTGGTTTACACGCCTTGCTGGTCATCTTCTGGTGGTGTCTCTCTCTTTATCTGTTTCATGATTCTCTCCTTGTCATGTCTTTTGTTTGTCTCACGTCGTCATAGATCTACTGTCTACTCTTCGAGTGGTGTCTCTCTCTTCGTCCATTTCACAATTCTCTCCCTAGTGTGTTGTCCATTTGTCTCACTTTTTTTGTCATCTCTCTCTCTCTCTATTCTGTCATTGGTATCGCTTTTGGCCGTATCTCTTTTCCCTTGCCGACCCCCTATTTTTGGCCATCTTCCATTTTCTCTCTTTCTACCATCCAGCCATTCACTCTTCTTTGGTCGTTCACCTCTTTATCATCCACCCCTATTCTGCTGTCCAGCCATATCTAATTTTGGCCGTGTTTTCTTTTTCTCTCTCTCGTCGACTCCAATTTAGCCATGTTTTCTTTTTCTCACCTTCCCATCGACTTTGATTTGGTCGTGTTTTCTTTGTCTTGCCTTCCCATCGACTCCAATGTGGTCGTGTTTTCTTTTTCTCTCTTTCCAGTCGACTCCTCTATTTTGGTCGTATACCTCTTTTATCTCTCTTCCAACGGTGGTCTCAAATTTTCTCTCTTTCTCTCATGTTCTGCCAATGGTCTCTCTCTTTTTATCTAGCTGGATCTCTCTCATTGCCTAGCCGGATCTATCTCACCATCCAGTCGGATCTATCTCATTGTTTATGGTGGTGGCTCTTCATGTGGTGGTTATTCCTTTCTGTCCCTTCTTCTATGGTCAAGTCAGTATTTTCTCCCTTTTGACCTGATTATGTCGTCCATTTCTCTCTCTACCTCTTTGCCCCGTTGTCTCCTCACCAACCGCTCATGTGTCAATGGTTTGCTATTCCTCACGGGTTTCTCTCTCTTACCGTCACATGGTTTTCACCTTGTCATGTTGGATTTTTCTCTTTTACAACCCTTGTTCTACCGTGGCCATCTCAGATTTTCTCTATATTACTGCCAACCACCTCTTCTCTTTTGCAATCCCCCGATTGTATATGTTCTATGTAGGGTTTGTCGTGTGGTTTTACTTCCTTGTCCCTCTATATAGCTTCAAATTATTCTATTGCCCCTCCATGTGGCTTTACTTTCTTGCCCCTCCATGTGACTTCAAATTACTTGCACACTTAAATTTAGTTGACAACAATTACAACCCATACAAGGCTGTGGGAACAACAGTATCAATTGACCTTTCACGATTCCTTCTCCTAGTTAAAACAAGTTAATCCAACAAATAACAACATAATCAATAAGCTCAACATTAACAAGTTTTAACTTTTTCTTTTAGGAGTAGTTATGACAGTCAAATACCAACTTAACCTTCTTTTCCTATTCTAGATAGGCTTCAAGATCATTTTTTCCTCAGAATGAAAAATTCTTATTTTGATGTTACCCAAATTATGGTCATAAGTGTTTTGCTTCCTAAAATCTCTCCTGCTATTTTTATTAATGAAAATTTTAACCAAAATATCTCAATAATCAAATTCATCATCTTTTTTACCATAGTCTCATCTCACTTACCTTGTTGTATTAGAAAACTCATGACTCCCATGCCGACATTCAACTCCACTATTGTGTTGGCATATTTCTCTGTCCTATCCCTTTTATCATCAAATTTGTGTTCATGTGCTCAAATTGTTATTACATAACTTTAATCATAAACAACACATCACCACCTCCCTCTTTGCCAACACCTTTATTTTTGAAAGACAAAGTATACCTCACAAAACACTTCCTTACATGTTTCACTCAAAAATGGTGTCACACCCTTATGTTTGCATTCTTTAAGCTTTTTTCACAATATTTGTTTATACTTTTTCCTTTTACTAATCAATTTTCCATTTAGCTCTTTAAAGAACTAAATAGGCTAAATCAAATGGATTAATCTTAAACAAATCAAACTGATAAATAAAGTAAATTGAGCATAATTCAACTAATAGAAAATAAGAAGTTAGAAAATGAAAAAGGAACATTAAGGAAAATGAATTTAATGAACTAAACTAAAAAAAAAAGCAAAATTAAAAAGTTAAACTTAAAAGAAAAACTTAGATGACAAAATAAGAAAATAGATGGCAAAATTATAATTAAGATAGAAAGTAGGCTGTGACTAGTTTGATTGAACCATTTAACTACTGCCTTAATTATTTAAAATTGATTTTATTCTTTTTTTTCACTTTTGTTTTATTTTTTCATTTTTTTTTCTTTTGCATATATTTAAAGATAAGAAAAGATAAACTAAGAATTGAGATTTAAAAAAATAAATGGTTATAGAATGTAGCTAAAAAGAACAGAAGGAAAAAAAACTCAAATTTAGATAAAGAAACCTAATTTAGAGATAAGCTCTTATACCAATTAATTAATATAAACTCCAAAAGACATGGCTTAGGGACCTAGCATGCAAAAGGAATTGAATAAGAACCAAAAACATTTATATCAAATTTCAATTATACAACATCTAGATCAAATGTTCAAAGACACATTTTAAAAAAGAAGAGATTTGGGAATAATAAGTCGACTTGAACACTACAAGAAAATTATTTTTAATATATTCTTTAATTCTTAGGAAAAATTAAATGAGAATTTTCTCACATTTTAATTTGGCAATGATTTGTCCCTATTAATAATGAAGTCAAGCCTATATATAGGCTTAATTAACAATCCTAACCTTAATGATAAGGACAAACTTCTTAAATATGATGACAACTAACCTAATCCTATTTTTCAAGAAACCTATTTAGCATGCTTATATAATTAACAAAGTCTTGGTCCACAGAAACATATGGTTTGCTACCCTTCAAGTTTAAATTACCTTCTTTGGCCTAAATTTCTTCAATCAATCTGCTAAATGCCTCTTTCATCTTTTGTCTCTTAAACATGTCACTGGTCCTTCTTCAATGCTTAATGGATCCTTAGAAGCCCTCAATGTATTAACTCCTTTATGGATCTCACCATAAGATCTTAATTTATGTTGGAAAGGAAGTTTTCTCATTTAGTATCACTTCCTTCACTATTAACCTTAAAACTAAGTTCGAAATAGATGTAGCTTTTTCTACTTCTCTTTGCTCATAAACATGCTTTCTTTCTTTGTAGTTGTGGCATATTAATAGGTGTTAAGACTATGTTTTTGCCATCCTTGATAAAAGAATGAGTTTTTTTTTTTAATCCATCATGTACAACACTCCTTGGAACCACTTCATACATCACCTCATCCTTATATAATTTTCCAATGAAAAATGACACCAATACTTGTTATGTAACATTTCTTTTCCATTATCACTCAGCCATTGTTGCTTATATGGGTGAAGGTGTTATATTATAGCTAATTTCAACATTTCCATCAAGGTAATGGAAGCAATATTATTGCAACTCCATCCATCTATAATCACTCCACACACCTTTTTATCAATCTTGCACATAATATGGAAGATGTTTTCACACTAATCATGATCCACCTTTTCTTGTAAATTTAAGATACATTGAATTACAAGCAATTCTCCTTCATCATCATATTCTACCGTATTTCCCTCCTAACATCATTTTTTTTTCTTCTAATGTTACCTTTCAAGTTAGAACTAGCTTCTTTGATCCAAATTTCTTCAATCAACTTACCCAATGCCATTTTCATCTTTTTATCTCTTAAATGTGTTATTGACCTTCTTAAATGCTTAATGGATCATTAAAAGCCCTTCACATATTGCCTTTTCCATGGATCTCATCTAAAGGCCCCTTTTTTTTTGTTTTGCACTCAAATTATAATTACACAATTAAAGAGTGGAAATTGAGTTAGATTGCCTTGTTGCCAATCTTTTGTAACACACTTTATGATGAGAACTATAGAGATGATGGGTAGAAGGCTTCAATGGATGCAAGGGGTGCATTGCACATTCTAGAAGGTCTAATAACACAAGCTAAAGCTTTAATGGATGCAAGAGATCCATTACACATTCCAGAAGGCCCAATAACACGAGCTAAAGCCAAAAAGATTAAAGAAGCACTAAATGGGTTGATTCAGGACATTCAAGCCAACCAAGCTTCAAATGGTGTGAATTCAAGTTTGATAAAGATTCTAGGCCTAATTAATATAATTAGAATATTTAAATAAGTCAGACTAAGTAATAGCATTCCCTCCTAAATAGGAGTTTATTGTCTATGTTGGAATTTGTCCATATTTAGGAATTCCTCCAAAATAAAGGTTTCTCTTAAGTAGGAATTTATGCCTCTTTAAGATTTCTATCTAAGCCTATAAATAAGCACCCTAAGTTCTAAAAAGCAGACAACTTTGAGTGAAATAGAAAGCAAGGGTTTTTCTCTTCAGTTCTTTTGAGGACTAAAAAACTTATCAAGAGGTACTTCTCCTTGTGGCATTCCAATCGACTTATCACTCCCAATTCCTTTCCTTTTTGGAGTGTGGTGTCCATATCCTTCTTAAATGCCCTAGGTTCGTGTTCCTTCTTAAACTTTGGTTTAGCTTTCCTAGTTGTTCTTTGATTCCTTATGTGTGTTGGGTCCCTAAGCCACGTCTTTTTGGGGTTTTTTTTTGCATTAGTTGGTATCAGAGCCAGGTTCTAAATCAGGTTGAATCCACTCACTCTTCAATTTTCAACCTTCTGATTTATTTATTTCTGTTTAGTTTGTCTATTATTTGCATTATCATTCAAATGCACAAATCTATTTTTTTGCAATCTTTCTCTCTTTGTTTGTTTGTTTATGCTCATAAACGTGCTAATTTCAATTCCAATTGTTGTGTCTAAGTATTCTACTATTGTTTTGTGTTGAGAAAAAAAAAAGAAAAAAAAAAAGAAGAAGAAAGAAGGAAAACATCAAATTCAAAGTTTTTGATAAGGTTAACAGTTTGGTCATATTTGCCACAATAATAATAAAGTTTTCTTGCTCAACTCTAATTCTACCATCTATTTTCCTATTTTGTTGCCCAAGTTTGTCCTCTAGGTTATACTACCTCTATCCTGATTTTGTGAGTTTAGTTCATTAAATCTGTTTGTCTTGACATCTTTTTTTGTTTGATTCCTTATTCTTTAATTTGTTCAATTCTACACCATTATCTTATTCTTTTCAAAATCAATACCCTTGATTTATGTTATTTAGTTCTTCATAGAGCTGAAAGGAAAAATCTGAGTGGTAAAAGGCAAGAGTGAAAGTTCATATAAAGGAAAAGCCAAAAAAAGTGTAAACACGAGGGAGTGTGACACCATCTTTTGAGTAACACATGTGAGGGAGTGTTCTATGAGGTATCCTATTTTTTTGTGCAAAAGTAATACTATGATGTCCAAAGACAAAGGTTCAACTCTGGAGGGAGTTAGTGATGTGTCCTTTATGATCAAAGCTATGCAATAACAATTTGAGCACATGAATACCAAGTATGATGATATGAGGGAGAGGATGGAGGAGTAAGCTTATACAATAATAGAGTTGTAATGGAGACATGGGGAATATGAGGATCCTAAAGCAAAAAGATAGTTAAGATGTGCCTATGACCATGAAGATGATGTAGAAGATGATGAATTTGATGATCAAACTACTATGGTTAAAACTATTAACAATAGAAGGGATCAATGAGAATTTGGGAGGCAAGGCACCTATGACCATAATTTGGGCAGTATTAAAATGACAATTCCTCCATTCCAAGGTAATAATGATCCTAATGCATACCTAGAATGGGAGAAGAAGGTTGAATTGGTTTTTGATTGCCATAACTATTCTAAGGAGAAAAAGGTAAAGCTTGTTGCAGTTGAATTTACTAATTATGCTATTATTTGGTGGGATCAACTTGTTTTGGGAGGAGATGAAGGCAATCATAAGGAGGAGGTTTGTCCTTAATCACTATTATAGGGAGTCATACCAAAGGCTACAAGGTCTCACTTAGGGCACCAAAAGTGTGGAGGACTACCACAAGGAGATGGAGATTATCATGATTAGAGCCAATGTAGAAGAAGATAGAGAGGCAACCATGGCTTGATTTTTACAAGGGCTAAATAGGGATATGGTGCACATGGAAATGAAAGTTGAAAGGCAACTTAAATGAAAGGGCTCCATATGGTTTGGGCAGAATTTAGGTTCTACCTCATCGTGGAAGCCAAATTGGAGTAAAAGAGATGAGATGGCCAATTACAAGTCCAAAGCCAAGCTATCCAAGCACAAGAATATGAGTTCTAGCAAGGAGATAGGTAAATTTGAACCCTAACCAAGTAGAAATAGAGATGTTAAATGTTTTAAGTGTTTTGGTAGGGGTCACATTGCATCTCAATGTCCAAATAAATGTGCAATGATCTTGAGAAGTAATAGTGATGTTGAAACTGAAAGTGAATCATATGATTATTTTGAGCCATCATCAGAGGGTGAAAGTGATGGAGAGGAGTATCTGGTTAACGGATTAGCTCTCGTTACAAGGTGAGCATTGAATGTGCAAGTAAAAGAAGAAAATAAGGTACAAGGAGATAACATCTTTCAGACAAGGTGTCTCATCAAAGATAAGGTATGTAGTATGATTATTGATGGTGGGAGTTGCACTAACATTGCTAGCACAACAATGGCTGAATAAGAGTGGTGAAGTGAAGGTAAATAAGCAAGAGCTCATATCATTTTACCTACTATGAAGCATCCTAGACCATATTAGTTTCAGTGGTTGAATGAGAGTGGTGAAGTGAAGGTAAATAAGCAAGAGCTTGTATCATTTTCTATCAGAAGGTACCATGATGAAGTTTTATGTAATTTTGTACCTATGCATGCGGGACTATTCTATTAGGAAGATCATGGCAATTTGATAGCCGAGTTATGTATGATGGCTTCAAGAATCAATATTCCTTTGTAATGAATGAAAAACTTGTCACTCTTGTACCATTATCACCTCAACAAGCATATGAGGATCTATTAAGGATTAAAAATGAGAGTGAACAGAAAAGAGAGATTGATAAAAGAGAAAAGAGAGAAGAAAAGAGAAAGTCTCTATGCAAAAGGAAGTGATTCCAAAAGAGTATTCTATGCCAAATAGCCTATGATTGTACTTTTGTACAAGGAGGCTTATTTTAACACTAACAAGTTTGACCCATCTTTTCCTAGTGTTGTTGTTGAACTATTGCAAGAATTTGAAGATGTATTCCTTAACGATATCCCAAGTGGATTGCCACCTAATAGAGGAATTAAGCATCAAATTGATTTCATCCCAAGTGTATCCATCCCTAACCAGCCAGCATATAAGAGTAATCCTGAGGAGACAAAGGAGCTTCAAAGGTAGGTTGAGGAGGTTATGTCCAAAGGATATGTAAGGGAAAGCATGAGTCCATGTGTTGTTCCTATCCTACTCGTACCCAAAAAAGATGGCACTTGGAGGATGTGTGTTGATTGTTGAGCAATCAACAAAATCGCTGTAAAGTATCATCACCCCATACCTAGATTAGATGACATGTTAGATGAATTGCATGGGTCATATGTCTTTTCTAAGATTGATTTGAAAAGTGATATCATTAGATTAGGATGAGAGAGGGAGATGAGTGGAAAATAGCTTTCAAAACTAAGTATGGGTTGTATGAGTGGCTAGTTATGCCATTTGGTCTCACTAATGCACCAAGCACTTTTATGCGACTAATGAATCATGTTTTGCATGCATTCATTGGTAAATTTGTAGTTGTGTATTTTGATGATATTTTGGTCTATAGTAAAACCCTAGAAGATCATCTTGATCATTTATGTTCTGTTGTAAGTGTTTTACGTTCTAACAATTTATATGCTAACTTACATAAATGTTCCTTTTGTACTAATCAGATCACATTTCTTGGCTATGTTGTCAGTGCTAAAGGTGTTGAGGTTGACAAGGAAAAAGTTAAGGCAATTTGTGATTGGCCTACACCTAAGTCAACTAGTGACGTGCCCAACTTTCATGGTCTAGCAAGTTTCTATAGACACTCTGTTAAAGACTTTAGCACCATTGTCGCACCACTCACTGAGCATATCAAAAGGAACATGAGTTTTAGGTGGGGTAGTGACCAAGACAAGGCTTTTAATTGCATCAAGGAAAAATTAAGTTCTACACCCTTACTTGCTTTACCTAACTTTGCAAAAGCTTTCAAGATTGAGTGTGATGCTTCAGTTATTGGCATTGGAGCTGTTTTGATGCAGGAAAGGTGCCCAATTGCTTACTTTAGTGAAAAACTAAGTGGAGCAAGCCTTAATTATCCTACTTATGATAAAAAGATGTATGCATTGCTACGGGCTTTGGAGACATGGCAACATTACCTTTGGCCAAAGGAGTTTGTCATCCATACTGACCATGAATCTTTGAAGCACTTGAAGGGACAAGGAAATTTGAACAAAAGACATGCCAAGTGGGTTGAATTCATTGAGACATTTCCTTACATCATGCAATATAAAAAAGGTAAGGAAAATGTCATAGCTGATGCATTATCTCACAGGTATGCCCTTATCTCTACACTTACTACAAATTTATTAAGATTTAAACACATTAAAGATTTATACGTGAATGATCTTGACTTTGCTAGTGTGTATGGAGCATGTGAGGCGTCAACCTTTGAGAAGTTTTCTAGGCATAAGGGTTTCTTATTTAAGGAAAATCATTTATGCATGCCTATGAGTTCTTTGAGGGAGTTGGTTGTAAGAAAAGCTCATGAGGGTGGTCTAATGGGTCATTTCAGAGTTATGAAAACCCTAGATGTCCTAAATGAACATTTCTTTTGGCCACGAATGAAACGAGATATTGAGAGGATATGTGTGAAATGCATAACATGCAAACAAGCTAAATCTAGAGTTTTACTTCATGGGTTGTATACCCCTTTACCCATACCTAACCATCCCTGGGTTGATTTATCTATAGACGTTGTACTAGGATTGCCATGAACAAAAAGGGGTAGGGATTTTGTATTTGTTATTGTTGATAGATTTTCAAAGATGGAACACTTCATCCCATGGCATAAAGCTGATGATGCAAACAATGTGGTTGACTTATTCTTTAGAGAAGTTGTACGTTTGCATGGCATGACACGAAGCATTGTTTTAGATCAGGATACAAAGTTCTTAAGCTACTTTTAGAAGACTTTGTAGAGTAAGTTAGGTACTAAGCTATTGTTTTCAACTACTTGTCATCCACAAACTGATGGGCAGATTGAGGTAGTTAATCAAACACTTTCTACTCTTTTGCATACTATTATTCGAACAAATTTGAAAACATGGGAAGAGTGTTTACCACATGTTGACTTTGCATATAATATGAGTGTTAATTCTACTACTAGTTACTCTCCTTTTGAAATTGTATATGGTTTTAATCCATTGACTCCTTTGGATTTGGTACCTATACCTGTCAATGAGTATGCCAGCTTAGATGGTGAATGCAAGGCTGACATGATAAAAAAATTGCAAGAAAAGGTGCGACAACATATAGAAAAATGAACTAAGCAACATGCATCCCATGTTAACAAGGGATGAAAGAAGCTGGTGTTTGAACCTAGTGATTGGGTTTGGGTGCATATGCGCAAGGAATAGTTCCTAGCTTAGAGGTGAGTGCAACATTTTTTATCTTTCCCCTTTTGATGTAGGTGATGATTCAAGGATGAATCCTTTTGAGGAGAGGGGGAATGATAAGAACCATAGAGATGATGGGTGGAAGGCTTCAATGGATGCAAGAGGTCCATTTCCAATTCCAGAAGGCCTAATAACATGAGCTAGAGCTTCAATGGATGCAAGAGATCCATTGCACATTCCAGAAGGCCCAATAACACGAGCTAGAGCCAAAAAGATTAAAGAATCACTAAATGGGCTGATTCAAGACATTCAGGCCAACCAAGCTTCAAATGGTGCGAATTTAAGTTTGACAAAGAGTCCAAGCCTAATTAATATAATTAGAATACTTAAATAGGTCAGATTAAGTAATAGCATTCCCTCCTAAATAGGAGTTTATTGTCTATGTTGGAATTTGTCTGTATTAGGAATTCCTCCAAAATAGAGATTTCTCCTAAGTAAGAATTTGTGCCTCTTTTGGATTGCTATCTTAGCCTATAAATAGGCACCCCTTGTAAGCTCTAAAAAAGCAGACAACTTTGAGTGAAACAAAAAGCAAGGGTTTTTCTCTCTCGGTTCTTTTAAGGACTAAAGAACTTATCAAGAGGTACTTCTTTTTGTGGCATTCCAATCAACTTATCACCCCCAATTCCTTTCTTTTCTAGAGTGTGGTGTCCATATCCTTCTTAATTACCCTAGGTTCGTGTTCCTTCAAAGGGTGGGTCTAGGGTTTGTGATATTAAACTCTAGTTTAGCTTTCCTGGTTGTTCTTTGATTCCTTGTGTGCGTTGGGTCCCTAAACCGCGTCTTTTTGGGGTTTTCCACATCACTTTACTTATTCATATCACACTTATCCGATCTTTTCACCTTAACAACAAGTTTAATCATATCCTCCAAAAATACAAAATAATAATAATAATTGTAACTCCACCATATTTCTATATCTCTATTTAGCCTTCCTACAAACCTCAAAATGGTATGCCGTTAAGGTTTTTGTATATATAAAGGCCTAAGGCTATGAAACATACTGTATAATTCTTACCTATAATATTCAAGAACAAACTATTTTTGCATTAATCTCTTCATAACTCTCCAACTTCTAATCTCCTCCTCCTCACCATGTCTTCTTCATTGTGCTTTAAAATTCTCCCACCATAAATTAGTTTTAGTTATGAATCCAAGAATAATAAATTTACATTTTTTTCCCTTAATATAATCTGATCATTTAAATACCTTCTCCACTCATTAGGCCCATTACAAATATTCCTTAAGTGAGCAAATTCCTTTAAAGGGTGGAATCTTCATTTTTATATTACTTCTTAGATCCTATTACTGCCTTCTTTGTAAAGGTTATTCTTCCACACCATCATTTATTCCAAGCTCATCTCTATCTGCCACAACATTATGAATAAACCTGCTTGGTGCTTGAGGCTCACACTGCCATAGGGGTTGTTGCACAACTATTCTTTTAGTAGCTTGATTTAATTAATTAAGTTGTTTCATCATCTCCTCTTATCTTTATTTAAGCCCCACGAATTAAGCTTATTCCAAGGAAAGTTTTTTTGCTATGTTATCCACAGCAACAGCAACGTGTGCAGACAGCAACGACACAGCGAATAAGATAACACCAGCAGTGAAGGAAGGAGAAGATCCATATTCCTACTTTAATAGACTATACACATTGAGCAATTGTTCTTTAGGAAAGGTTTTTCCATAAACTCTTGATAGATTTGTTAAAAAACAGGGTGGGATATGCTTGGAGTGATCAGGAGATCAATTTAAGTGGTTAAGGAGTAGTCCTTCTTTAAGTAGTGAAGGAATAATCTTTCTACAACATTAATGTATCCCTTGATAACAAGAGTAGATTGTGTGATTTAGGAGTGATCCTATCACATAGTGGACGTAGCTCACATATTGTGAGTGAACCACGTAAAAATTGTCGTGTGCTCTTAGGTGCTTGCACATTATTTCTTATTTGAACAATCTGACTCACATAAAGGAGAAAATTAAAAATTAGATCATCAACTCTAATAAGTCATAGAGGTTAAATCCAAATCGATTTGTAAAAAGAGGATATCTCACATTGATTCACCCCCTCTCTCAATGTGAGACCTAAACTGATCCTCATCAATTAATGTTGAGCTTATTTTTTATGGCTAATGTTGGATTTATTCTCAACAATATCTCACATAGTTGTCCTTATTGATTTATGTTGTGAATGCCATTAAGATGTGTTTGTTGCATTTACAAAGTGTTGGTAGCTGATTCATTCAAGGGTTAAGGAAAATGGAGTTAGTGGAATGTGATAAGAGGAAAGAAAGTAAGGCCCAAATCAAGATACTACCAGTCCTACCTTGCACTACCAAAAACAAGGAGTTGACTTAGATTATTGGTATTGTTTTGGCTATAAAGAAAGCACTAGTTGCTGTAACTGGTTGTCTGTAAGATTGCCCTCCATATGGCATAAATGAAATTTCATTAACAAGACATGTGTCATTACTTCTTCTAGGATTGCAAGTTTAGCAATTGACCCTAAATTCAAAGAGTCAATGCTGATTGTTGACCCTAAATTTAAAGAGTCAATATTGACCATTGACCCTAAATTCAAGGAATCAATGCTGACTATTAATTGTAGGGCAACTATTGTTCCCACAGCCTTTTATGGGTTGTAATTGTTGTCAACTAGATTTAAGTGTGCAAGCAAAAGTGGCTCATATCTCAAGAATTATAGGATAAGACTAGCATGTCAAATAACCTTGTAAAGTGATCTCCTTGGAGTGAACTTGTAAAGGGAGTTTAGCATTGCTTAAGTCTTAGTGTGACATATCATTGTGTGAGAAAAATAAATTAAGAAGGAGGATAATGTTGAATTTTGAATGGAATAGTAATATGAAGCCACATAGAGGGGCAAGAAAGGAAATTCATCATAGCTACAGTAAACCCTACTAGGGTTTTCATAGAAGGGAGTATATAAACCAAGACTTATCTCTTTGGGGTAGCAACCAAAAGATAAAGTAGATAGCAGACCTAGTATCTGTGAGACCACCTAGAAGAGAAGACAGTAGACCTAGTATCTGTGAGACCACCCGCAAGATAAGACAGCAGACCTAGTATCCGTGAGACCACCCGAAAGAGAAGATAGCAGACCTGGTATCTGTGAGACCACCCACAAGAGAAGACGATAGACCAGAACGGCCTACCAAGCGTGACATACCGGAACATGCAATGGGGAGTGACAGACTATAACGACCCACCAGGCGTGACAAACCAGAATGTCCCACCAAGCGTGACAAACCATAACATGCAACGAGGAGTGACAGACTGGAACGTGCGACGGGGTGTGACAGACTAGAACGTGCAATGACGCGTCAGAGCATATCAAAAATGTGAGAGACGTGAACCAGCAAAACCAGAAGTGTGGTGCAGGCCAAGAGATGTGAAACAGCATCTGCCGAGAGTGTGGTACAGGCCAAGAGACGTGAAACGGTAGACCAAAAGTGTGAGGCAGTCCGTGAGATGTGAAACAGTAGACCAGTAGCATGAGGTAGGCCATGAGACGTGAAACAGTAGACCTGAAGCATAAGTGCAGGCCATGAGACGGTGAGACGATGAGACTAGGAGTTGGGTGAGACAACCTAAAGAAGAAATTCGGTGAAGCATTTGAGATAACTCAACAAATTTTTTAGATTTCTTCAAGAGAGGTTAGAGAGTGTTTTGGTGATCTTCCAAGTTGTAGTGAAGCAGCCTATTCAAATCAAACAGAGGCAACACAAGCTAGAAGAAGGGTAGACACAGTAAGTGACACTCTTTGTATTATGATTACTTTGTATTTGCAATAGTGAAGGGAGTAGAAGATTAAGACATCCATTGTAATCACTTATAGACATTAAAAGGATAAATCCTATAATTTGCATGCATTAAATATTATTAAAAGGAGTCAAATCAATTAAGGAAGCTTAATATTGGTTAAATACCCTAATGACAAAGGTAATGAAAAAAAAGATTCTAAAGCTCTTTAATGTTAACATCATATATCCAATATCAAATAATAAGTAAGTGAGTGCATTGCATATGGTCCCCAAATAATCTAGTGTCATAGTAGTTCTATATGATAAAAATGAGTTAGTACCTACATATGTGCCAATAAGGTGGAGAGTATGTATTGATCACAGGAAGTTGAACTCTACCATTCACAAAAATTATTTCCCTCTTTCTTTTATTAATTAGATGACACAAAGGTTAGCTAGTCATACTCATTATTGTTTTCTTCATGGTTTTCCAAGTTACAACTATATTGTGATTGCACTAAAAAATTAAAAGAAAATAACTTTCATATAACCATTTAGTATATTTGCTTATTGCCCAAATATTGTTTAAACTTTGTGTTGTTCCGACAACCTTGTATAGGTTGTAATTGTCGTAAACCAGATTTAAGTGTGCAAGAAGAAATGGGTCATATCTCAGGAATTACAGGATAAGACTAGAATGTCAAATGACCTTGTAAAGTGATCTCCTTTGAGTGAACTTGTAAAGGGAGTTTAGCATTGCTTGAGTCTTAGTGTGACAGGGTTGTATACGGATAATAAGTTCATAAAAAATTAAATCTAATAGTACGTTAGCCTGTCCTGAGACTAAGTCTAGGAGCGATTTCGAAGCAGCGGAATAAGTCCAAGGTTACGGATAGATAGGGAGTTTGGAAGAAGGGAAGGTTACCAAATTTTAACTGGTCATGGACAATCCTGGCCATTCATTCAAGCATTCAAAGGATGAGATTTTTGTAGAAAGAAAAGGGCAAGAATGGAAGCCCATCGCAGCTACAGTAAACCCTACTAGGATTTTCATAGAATGGAATATATAAACCAAGACTTATCTCATTTTAGGGCACTATCGTAAGATAGTGAAATAGGTAAGACCAATGAAGCGTGAAATGGTGAGACTAGTGAAGAGTGAAGCAAGTGAGACAAGTGACACATGAAACGGGTGAGACCAAACTAGAAATGGTGAAGCAGTGAGACTAGACCTAGGAACCATAAGACGTGAGAGCAGACCAAAACTAGAGAAGACATAAGACTACACCAGAAATGGAGAAACGTGAGACCAAAACCAGAGAAGACATCAGACCTAGAGATAGTGAGACATGAGACTTGACCAGAAACGTGACATGAGACCAGACTAGAGATGTGAGATGTGAGACCAGACAAGAGACGTGAGACGTGAAACCAGAAATGATGAGATAGTGAGACCAAGAAACTGGTGAGACTGAGACGGTGAGACCAGGAGTTGGGCGAGACAATTGAGACGAGAAAAAGCACTCACTAAAGTTCAAAACAAACAAATTTCCAGATTTCTTTAAGACAGGTTAGAAAGCATTCTGGTGATCTTCCAAGCGACAGTGAAGCAGCTTATTTAAATCAAACAGAGGTAAGACAAGCTAAAAGAAAAGTAGACATAGTAGGTGACACTCTTTGTATTATGTTCACTTTGTATTGACAATAGTGAAAGGAGCAAAAGATTAAGACATCCATTGTAACTACATTGCAATCATACCACACTTGTATTCTCACGCATAGTGGATTGTCTTGGTAGAGGAAGAATCTCTACCACCGTGGAGCACGTCACATTGATGGAACCACATAAATCTCTAGCGTCCTTACTTTGAATTTACATTCTATGTTTTGAATTGAGTTGTGAACATGGCTAACGAATCATCAAACCTATAACCTAAAAGAAGATCTAATCAAGAACAACAAAGATTTTGGATAGAAGCAACATTTACAGCTATACACCTACTAAACAGAGTCTTACTAAGGCCCAACACTAATAAGACTCCATATGAGCTATGGAGTAGGAAGAAGACAACATCCAAGTATCTCAGAATCTTTGGCAACCCATGTTTTATGAAGAACAAGGAGCAAAGCTTGGGAAATTTCCATGCTAGGTCAGATGAAGGCATCTTTATGGGATACTTAGCAAAGACAAAAGGTTATAGAGTTTCTACATAAATTGGGAAAAGTGGTCACTTCTAGTGATGTGAGAATAGATGAAAACTAGAAAACGATGCATAATGGAGAAGTAATGGACAGTGAAGAAGATGACTTCAAGATAGATGAAGAATTAAACCAACATGAAGAAAAGGGAAAATAAGTAAATTCAAAACAGAACTCAGAGAAGAGTGAGTCTGAAGATGAAGAAATAGATTCTCTCGCAGCTAAGACTGTGCAAGAGAGAAGGATAAAGAAAACATAGACCAATGCTCATTAAGGAAATTAGATCATAGGTGACCCATTAGCAGGAGTTACAATAAGAAGAAGAATTGTGGGAGCTACTGCTTTACTCTCACAAGTTGAACCTAAATCTATTGAAAAGGCTGCACAAGACAAAGCTTGGGTTAAAGCTAACAATGAGAAGCTAAATGAAATTGAGAAGAATGAAACATGGGAGCTAGTTCCAAGACCCACTAACAAGAATGTCATAGGAACAAAATGGTTGTTTAGAAATAAACACAATGAAGATGGCAAGGAGGTGACGAACAAGGCTAGGCTAGTTTGTAAAGGCTACACTCAGATAGAAGGAGTAGATGTTGATGAAACTATTAGAATGTTCTTAGCTTTGGCAGCACATAAGAGGTATAAAGTTTACCAGATGGATGTGAAATCAGCCTTTCTGAATGGGCTCCTAAAAGAAGAAGTGTATATTGAACAACCTGATAGAGTACAAATCAGTGAGGATGAGACACACGTGTGCAAGCTGAAGAAAGCCTTGTATAGCCTTAAACAAGCAACAAGAGCATGGTACAACATGCTCAGAGAAGGCTGGATGTGTATTTGAGAAGGTTGAAATTTAGAAGAGGAACAATTGATAATAACCTATATGTGTTCAACTCAGAGAAAGGCCAACTGATAACCATAGTATATGTTGATGACATCATCTTTGGAAGGGATCACTCTGAGCTATGCCAAGAATTTGCACAAAAGATGAGTGAGGAATTTGAGATGTCATTGATTGGAGAAATGACTTACTTTCTTGGATTACATATAAAACAATGTGAAGAAGGTATTTTTATTTCTTAGGCAAAATTTGCCAAAGAGATGCTGAAAACGTTTGGCATAGAGGATAGCTGACCTGTTAGTACCCATATGACAGTGGGCTACAAGTTAACAAAAGATTAGGATGGAAGGAGTGCAAGCTCCACAGAATATAGGAAGATGATAGGGAGCCTTCTGTAATTTATAGCATCAAGGTCTGATCTCATGCAAGTTGTGTGCATCGCTAGTAGATTCCAAGCTAATCCTAAGGAATCTCATGTGTTAGTAGTGAAATGAATCCTAAGATACCTCAAAGGGACACCAGAAATGGGTTTGTGGTATCCTGCCATTGATTCTATAAGACTATGAGCATACATTGATGTAGACTGGGCAGGAAGTACAAATGACATAAAATTAACCAGTGGCTGTAGCTTCTACTTGAATTCAAAGTGTTTTGCATGGTTAAGTAGAAAGCAAAACAGTGTTGCTTTGAGCACAACTGAGGCTAAGTATATGGCTGCTTGTGTAGCATGTACTCAAGTGATATAGATGCAAAGATAATTGGCAGATTTGGTGTTAAAGTGAAGTTACCAGTAAGTTTACTTTATGATAATCAAAGTGCAATTGATCTCAGCAAGAATCTAGTTGAACATTCAAGGAGCAAGCATATTGACATCTAATATCACTTTATCAAGGATCAAATGGGACAGGAAACAATTCAGTTGGAATATATTGGCACTAAAGATCAACTTTCAGATATTCTAACTAAATCTCTATCCACAAAGTTGTTTGAAAAGCATAGAATGAGTCTATCTGTGCACATGCCTCCTTGAGCCTAAAGTTCAAGTGAATCTTCCATCTATACTTTGCAAGTTTTTTAGATTTGTAATTGGCTGGCAAAGGGGGAGAGAAGCAACAGTGTAGGGAGAGCTATTAAAGAAGGGGGAGTGCATATTTAGGGGGAGTTGTAATTCATCTGCTTCTGGATTATTACTCTAAGAAGATTAGGAAGGATTGATGCATAATGGCTTTTGTTGTAAGCATTGCCAACAATTATAAAGGGGGATATTGTTGTTCTCATAGCCTTGTATAGGTTATAATTATTGTCAACGAGATTTAAGTGTGTAAGTAGAAGTGGGTCATATCTCAAGACTTATAGGATAAGAGTAGAATGTCAAATAACCTCGTAAAGTGATATCCTTGGAGTGAACTTGTAGAAGGAGTTTAGAATTGCTTGAGTCTTAGTGTGACTGTGTGATAGGGTTGTATACAGATAATAAGTTCATAAGAAGTTAAATCTACCAGTCCGTTAGCCTATCCTGAGACTAAGTCCAGGAGCGATTCCGAAGGAGCGGAATAATCCCAGGGTTATGGACAGACAGGGAGACTAGAAGAAGGGAAGGTTACGAAATTTTAACTGTTCATGGACAATCCTGGCCGTTCATTCAAGCATTCAAACAATGAGATTTCAGTAGAAAGAAAAGGGCAAAAAAGGAAGTCCACCGTAGCTACAGTAAACCCTACTAAAGTTTTCATAGAAAGGAGTATATAAACCAAGACTTATCTCTTTTGGGGCACCACCTTAAGATAGTGAAATAGGTGAGACCAGCGAAGCGTGAATGGGTGAGACCAGCGAAGTGTGAAATAGGTGAGACCAGACCAAAAACAATGAAATGGTGAGACCAAAACTAGAGAAGACGTGAGACTAGACCAGAAACGGTGAAATGTAAGACCAGAACTAGAGAAGACGTGAAACCTAGAGACGGTGAGACGTGAGACCAGACCAGAAACCTGAGACGTGAGACTAGACCAAAGACGTGAGATGTGAGACCAGACCTGGAAACGATGAGACGTGAGACCAGACCTAGAAACGGTGAGATGTGAGACCAGACCAGAGACGTGAGACGTGAAACCAGAAACTGTGAGATGATGAGATCGTGAGATCGTGAGACCAGGAGTTGGGTGAGACAAGTGAGATGGGAAAAAGCACTTGCTAAAGTTAAAAACAAACAAATTTCCTGATTTCTTCAAGACAGGTTAGAGAGCATTTTGGTGATCTTTCATGTGGCAATGAAGCAGCCTATTTAAATCAAACAGAGGCAAGACAAGTTAGAAGAAGAGTAGACACAGTATGTGACACTCTTTGTATTATGTTTGCTTTGCATTGACAATAGTGAAAGGAGCAAAAGATTAAGACATCCATTATAACTACATTGCAATCATAGGAAATACCACACTAGTATTCTCAAGCATAGTGCATTGTCTCGATAGAGGAAGAATGTCTACCATTGCGGAGTACGTCACATTGATGGAACCACATAAATCTCTAGTGACCTTGCTTTGAATTTACATTCTGTGTTTTGAATTGAGTTGTGAACATGGCAAAAGAATCATCAAACCTATAACCTAAAAGAAGACCTAATCAAGAACAACAAAGATTTTGGACAAAAGCAACATTTACAGCCATGTACCTACTGAACAGAGTCTTACTAAGGCCCAATACTGATAAGACTCCATATGAGCTATGGGTAGAAAGAAGACAATAGCCAAGTATCTCAAAATCTTTGGCAGCCCATATTTTGTGAAGAACAAGGACCAAAGCTTAGGAAATTTACATGTTAGGTCAGATGAAGGCATCTTATGGGATACTTAGTAAAGACAAAAGGTTATAGAGTTTTTCTACATAAATTAGGAAAAGTGGTCACTTTTAATGATGTGAGAATAAATGAAAACTGGAAAATGAAGCATAATGGAGAAGCTGAGGACAGTGAAGAAGATGACTTCAAGATAGATGAAGAATCAAACCAACATGAAGAAAAGGAAAAAGAAGTAAGTTCAGACTAAGAGAAGAGTGAGTCAGAAGATAAAGAAAGAGATTCTCTCGCAACTAAGACTGTACAAGAGAGAAAGACAAAGAAAATGTGGACCAGTGCTCATCAAGAAAATCAAATCATAAGTGACCCATTAGTAAGAGTTAAAACAAGAAGAAGAATTGTGGGAGTTACTGCTTTACTCTCACAAGTTGAACCTAAATCTGTTGAAGAGGCTGCACAAGACAAAGCCTGGGTTGAAGCTATCAATGAGAAGCTGGATTAAATTAAGAAGAATGAAACATGGGAGCCGGTTCCAAGACCCACGAACAAGAATGTCATAGGAACAAAATGGTTGTTTAGAAATAAACACAATGAAGATGGCAAGGTGGTGACAAACAAGGCTAGGCTGGTTTGTAAAGGCTATACTCAGATATAAGGAGTAGATGTTGATGAAACTATCAGAATGTTCTTAGCTTTGGCAGCACATAAGAGGTATAAAGTTTACCAGATGGATGTGAAATCAGCCTTTCTGAATCGGCTCCTGAAAGAAGAAGTTTATATTGAAAAACCTGATGGACTACAAATCAGTGAGGATGAGACACACGTGTGCAATCTGAAGAAAGCCTTGAATGGCCTTAAATAAGCCCTAAGAGCATGGTACAGTAGGCTGGATGCGTATTTGAGAAGGTTGAACTTTAGAAGAGGAACAGTTGATAATAACCTATATGTGTTTAACTTAGAGAAAGGCCAACTGATAACCATAGTATATGTAGATGATATCATCTTTGGAGGGGATCACTTTGAGCTATGCCAAGAATTTGCACAAAAGATGAGTGAGGAATTTCAGATGTCATTGATTGGAAAAATGACTTACTTTCTTGGATTACATATAAAACAATGTGAAGAAGGCATTTTTATTTCTCAGGCAAAGTATGCCAAAGAGATGCTGAAAAAGTTTGGCATAGAGGATAACAGACCTATCAATACCCCTATGATAGTGGGCTGCAAGTTAACAAAAAATTAGGAATGAAGGACTACAAGCTCCATAAAATACAAGAAGATGAAAGGGAGTCTTCTGTACTTTACAGCATCAAGGTCTAATCTCATGCAAGCTGTGTACATCGCCAGCAAATTCCAAGTTGATCCTAAGGAATCTTATGTGTTAGCAGTGAAAAAAATCCTAAGATATCTCAAAGGACACTGGAAATGGATTTGTGGTATCCTGCCATGGATTCTATAAAACTACGAACATACACTGATGTAGACTGGGTAGGAAATAAAGATGATAGAAAATCAACCAATGGTTGTAGCTTCTACTTAGGTTCAAAGTGCGTTGCATAAGTAGCAAGCAAAATAGTGTTACTATGAGCACAACTAAGGCTAAGTATATGGCTGCTTGTGCAACATGTACTCAGGTGATATGGATGCAAAGAAAATTGGCAGATTTGGTGTTGAAGTGAAGTTACCAGTAAGTGTACTTTGTGATAATCAAAGTGCAATTGATCTTAGTAGGAATCCAATTCAACATTCAAGGAGCAAGCATATTGACATCTAATATCAATTTATCAAGTATCAACTGAACAAGAAAAAATTTCAGTTGTAGTATATAAACCAAGACTTATCTCTTTTGGGGCACCACCTTAATATAGTGAAGCAGGTGAGATCAGTGAAGCATGAAACGGGTGAGACCAGCAAAGAGTGAAATAGGTGAGACCAGTGAAGTGTGAAATGGGTGAGACCAGACCAGAAATGGTGAAACATGAAACCAAAACCAAAGAAGACATGAGACGTGAGACTAGACCAGAGATGTGAGATGTGAGACCAGACCTGGAAATGGTGAGACGTGAGACAGACCTGGAAACGGTGAGATGCGAGACCAGACAAGAGACATGAGACGTGAAACCAGAAACTATGAGACGGTGACGGTGAGACGATGAGAGACCAGGAGTTGGGTGAGACAAGTGAGACATGAAAAAGCACTCGCTAAAGTTAAAAACAAACAAATTTTCATATTTCTTCAAGTAGGTTAGAGAGCATTCTGGTGATCTTCCAAGCGGCAATGAAGCAGCCTATTCAAATCAAATAGAGGCAAGACAAGCTAGAAGAAGAGTAGACACAACAAGTGACACTCTTTGTATTGTGGAGCAAAAGATGACATCTATTGTAACTACATTGCAATCATAGGGAATACCACACTAGTATTCTAAAGCATAATGGATTGTCTCGATAGAGGAAGAATCTTTACCACATGGAGTACGTCACATTGATGGTACCATGAAAATCTCTAGTGTCCTTACTTTGAATTTACATTCTGTGTTTTGAATTGAGTTATGAACATGGCTAAAAAATCATCCAACCTATAACCTAAAAGAATACCTAATCAAGAACAACCAATCCGTTTAATAGGCAATGTGTCTGAAAGGTAACTTCGGGGACTATTATGATTAGTAGGTAATAATAAATCTACCTTAATTGAATTTAAGAAAGAGTTCATTCCTTAGAAGAGTTTAAAGTTGTTTACTCTGAGAAAGTGTTCATTCTTGAGAAGAGTTTGAAGTTGTTCACCCACTTGCATGTTGACAAGAGTTAAATTATTAAAGCAGTAAAGTACTTTGGCTTAAAATTATCAGAATTTTTCAAGGGTGTGATACTGATTCACCCCTCCTCTCAGTATCATAGACTAGTAGATCCTAGAGTGAAGTTGGGTACTTCACTTTGCAACACTCTGACCATATTACAAAGATGTATAGTGAGTATATTTTTAATTATATTAAAAACATCTTAAAAGTATTTATGAACAACTTTAGTGTTTATGGTGTTTATGGTGATTCTTTTGATAAATGCCTAAATAATCTTACATTGATCTTAAAGAGGTGTTTAAAAACTAAATTGGCTCAAAATTAGGAAAATGTCATTTTATGGTAAAGAAAAGTATATTTTTAAGGCATGTCATTTCATTTAAGAGAATAAAAATGCATAAGTCTAAGATAGATAGTATTTCTAGTTTGCCTTATCCCATAAATGTGTAGTAGGTTCAATCTTTTATTGGTCATGCAAGTTTTTGTTGTAGATTTATAAAGAATTTTTTAAAGATAGCTTTGTCCTTATGTAAGTTGTTGCAAAAGGATATGTCATTTCAATTTAATAAGGTAAGGATATATTTAACAAGTTAAGGGAGCTTTTAACCTTAGCATCAATAATTTAATGGCTAAATTAGGAGTGACTATTTGAGATTATGTGTGATGCAAGTAATGTTATAGGAGCTATTTTGGGTTTAAAAGTTAGCCAAACCACTTGTGCCATTTATTATTTCTCAATAACTTTAAATGCAACCTAAATCAATTATTTCATGACTAGAAAAGAACTTTTCTTAGCATTAAAGTGATAATTTATTCTAATTATGCAATTGTCAAATATTTGCTTTCAAAATAAAGGGCAAAACCATAACTTATTAGGTAGATTTTATTATTGTAAGAGTTTACTTTTGAGATCAAAGACAAGATAGGAGTAAAAAATTGTATGGCAGATCATTTAAGCATATTAATGCATAAGGAGGATGCGTTACCATTATAAGAATCTTTTCTTGATAAACAATTATTTCTATTGATAAGTCATTGCCCTAGTATGTATACAATATTAATTACTTAGTTGGTAATGTGTTGCCTAAGGATAATTTGAAGAATGATATAAAATATTATATATGGTATGACCCATATTTGTGGAGATTTTGTGTTGCTTAAGTATTAAGAAGTTGTAGGCCTAAAAGTAAATTTTTATCTATTTTAACCTTTGGCCATATAGGGGTTATTTTGGATCAAATAGGATAACTTATAAGATTTTAAATTTTGCAATTTATTGGCTCACATTATTCAGAGGTGCTTCTATATTCCATAAGTCTTGTGAAAATTGTCTACAAACAAGTAATATATCTCATAGAAATCAAATGTCACAAACCTCTATTTTGATTGTTGAAAATTTTAACATTTGGGGTATTGATTTCATGGAACCATTCCTAGTTTCTTTTGGTAATTTCTATATTTTTTTGGTTGATATTATATTTTGAAATGGGTGGAACCTAAAGCCACCAAGATTGAGTATTCTAAAGTTGTTGTAGATTTTGTGAAAACTAAGATCTTTACAAGGTTTAGGACAACAAAGGCCATGATCAATGACAAAGGCATTTATTTTTATAATAAGATAATGAAGGCACTACTATAATGCTATGAAGTCACACATAAAATGGTCATAACTTAATACTTCCAAACAAGTGTTCAAGCTGAAGTATCTAATAAATAAATTAAATCTATCCTTGAAAAGATAATTAATCCAAATAAAAAAATGGAGTTTGCAATTAAACGATGCATTATGGGTTTATAAGATAGCATACAAAATGCCCATAGGAATGTCACTCTGCCAATTAGTTTACTATTGTAATCAAACAATGTAACATAAAAATGGATAAGATAGGTGAACAAAGGAAGTTGAAATTGCAAAAACTTGAAAAGATAATAAACAATGCATATGAAAGCATTATAATCTACAAAAAGAAAATGAAGGCTATCATGATCAAAAAATTTCCAAAGAAAAACTTTTTTGTTGGATAGAAAGTCCTCCTTTACTATTTTAAGCTTAAATTATTTTTTGGCAAACTATTGTCATAGAGTTAGGCTTGGATCGTGCTAACCTACGCAGTACTTAGACACCTTGTGAGAAAAGATGAACCAAGTAATCCTTAGAGAGTTTAAGAGAAGCGACTTGGAGTCGAGAGAGCCTTGAAAAAGACAAAGAAATCGAAGGCGCAAGAGAGAAAGCTTTACAAAGAAGAGAACTTGCAATTTAATGATGTCTTACAATTGAGAGGAGTGGGGTATTTATAGTGGTTCCACCTCCTCAATGTGTGGCTATAATTGTTTGTTCTAGATTTCTATCGAACTCTCTAAATCAAGACTATTCTAGAATAACTTAGATGTTTACAAGAGAGAATTCTAGAAACTTGATACATAAGCATTCATCCAGAATGTTCTAGCCAAGTCTTTGGGGTAACAATTGGGCTAGGTGTCCAATGGGCCTAGTTTGGCAATGCTCTTGGACGAGCCTTGACATCCTCCCTGACTTAATCTTGTGACGTCCATGTCACACCTTTATCCTTGTATGTGGTCAACAAATTACCAAAGCAAATCTTCTCATTCCCAACTAACCTTATGGTCTAGTAGATATTTCCATTTGACTTAATGCTCGGTGTAGTTAGGAACTCCTTTTTTTCATATCATCCTATCAGCAAGGATGCATTCCACTTCCTTATTGAATTTGGTTATGATAGTAGTTGGTGAACACTTGGATTTCCCACAACTTAGATCATTAGTGTCTTCATGAAAGGTCTTTAGAAGACTCACATGGAAGACATTGTGAATTTTGAGTCTTGAAGGAAGTTGGACTTGGTAGGCAGCCTTCCCTACCTACTTGATTATGGGAAATGGCCCTTCATATCTCCTCACCAAGCCTTTATGCACTTTGCCTAAGGACTTGAATTAGTTAGGTAGCAATTTTACCATCACCAAGTCTCCCTCTGCGTATTCCTTTCGACGTCGCTTGGCATTGGCCCACTTTTTCATTCTTTGGGCAGCTTTATCAAGGCAAGCTCTTGTGACGTCTACCTTCTCGTGCAATTCCTTTGAAAATTTGTAAGCAGTAGGGTTGCTTCTTATGTAAGAAGAAGCAATGGCTTTTGGGGTTAGAGGCTGTTGTCTTGTGACAATTTCGAATGTACTTTTGCCTACTGCTTCACTCCTTTAGAGGTTGTAAGAGAATTGAGTAATATCAAGCAACTTTGCCCAATCTTGCTGATAGGCACTGACATAGTGTCGTAGGTATTGTTCCAACAAAGCATTGATGCACTGGGTTTGGCCATCACTTTGGGGATGGAAGGTAGTTGAGAAGTTCAAATCAGTCCCCAACAACTTGAACAACTTGTGCCAAAACTTGCCTGTGAAGCGAGGATCTCTATCATTTACTATGTTTTTACATACTCCCTACAACTTTACCACATTCTTGAAGAATAAGTGAGTTGTTTCATTAACTTTGCAATCAACAGGGGCTGGAATAAAGGTGGCATACTTGCTGAATCATTCAACAATCACCATGATGCTTCCAAACCCATTAGACTTAGGTAAGGCCATGATGTAGTCCATTAAGACACTTTCCCAAGGTCTTTTGGCAATTGGTAGTGGCTCAAGTAAACTAGCAAGGTGTTGTTGTTCAACCTTGTCTTGTTGACAAACAAGACAAATCCGCACACAGGCCTCAACATCATCTTGTATTTGTGGCCAATAATAACTTTGTTGGACGAGGGCAAGGGTTCGTGCCATACCTGGGTGACCAGCCCATAGAGAATCGTGGCACTCCTTGAGAATGTCCCTCCGTAAGTTTCCATATTTAGGTATGAAGACTCAATGGCCAACCCTCATGAGAATCCCATCGTTTAGCCAAAACCATCGAGTCTTACCTTCGCTAGCCATACTTAGCAAATTTTTGGCCAAATTGTCTTGCAACATGCCTTCCTTAATTCATTCAAAGAAGTCACTCTTTGGTGTGCTGGAGGCTAATGATGCTAGTTTCACCTTTCGACTTAATGCATCAGTAATAACATTAGCCTTACCTGGCTTATATTGAAGCCTGTAGTCAAATTCGGCCAAGAAGTCTTGCCAATGAGCTTGCTTAGGGCTTAGCTTCTTTTGTGATTAGAAGTAGCTGGTAGTGACACTATCGGTTATGATCATAAACTGACATTCAGGAAAATAGTGCCTCTAAGTGCATAGACTGTGGATGATGGCAGGCATCTCCTTCTCTTGGACGGTGTACTACCTCTCTATATCGTTTAGTTTATGGCTTTCGTAGGCAATAGGATACCCATCTTATATCAAGACCCCCCAATGGCAAAGTCAAATGCATCCGTGTGAACTTTGAAAGCCTTCTTATAGTTAGGCAGTGCCATGACGGGTTCCTTAAAGACTAAATGTTTCAATCTCTCAAAGAAAGATTGGCATTCCTTTGACCAATGCCATGTGATGTTCTTCTTAAGTAGATCTATCAATGGTGTGGTTATGGCAGAATATCCCTTGATAAATTGTCGATAGTAGTTAACTAGTCCCAAGAATGATTGCAATTAAGGGACCTTCATTGGAGGCTCCCACTCTTGAATGTCATGGACCATTGCTCGATCCATCATAAGCTTGCCATCCTTAATCTTGTGACCAAGGAAATCCACCTCTTGCTCTGTAAAAGAGCACTTCTCCTTCTTAACATATAGCTCATTTTCGTGTAGAACTTGAAAGACTTGTTTCAAGTGATCTTTGTGCTCCTTAAGAGTGTTACTATAAATCACTATGTCATCCAAATAAACTACCACGAATTTGTCAAGGAAGGGATGAAGTACCTTGTTCATTAGCATACCGAAGGCAGTAGGGGCATTGGTGAGACCAAAGGGCATAACTAGGAACTCAAAAGCTCTAACACATTAAGCATGCAGTCTTCGGCTCATCACCAGGTGCTATACGAACTTGATAGTACCCCAACCATAGGTCCAACTTCGTGAAGTACCTTGCCTTTCCCAATTGATCAAAGAGGCTAGCTATTAGTGGAATTGGGTACTTGTTCTTGATGGTTACCTTGTTTAAGGCTTAGTAGTCTATGCACATTCGTAATGATCCATCCTTCTTCTTTTGAAATAGGACTGGAGCACTATAAGGGGATTTTGATGATTGAATATAACCTAAGTGAAGCAAATCTTGAAGTTGCTTCCTCAGTTCTGCATATTTAGGAGGTGTCATGTGATAAGGGGCCATGGTAGGAGGTTTGGCACTTGGTTCTAGCTCAATATGATGATCCACATCTCACCTAGGAGGAAGTTTATTAGGCAACTCCGAAGGCATCATGTACTCAAACTCTTCAAGGATAGCTTGAATGGGTTGTGGCAATACAGGAGTAGGCTTTGTTATGTTTTCCTCATCCCTTAATTCCCTTATGGTGGCAATATAACTTTGATCCATCTTGAAACCCCATTTAAATTTCAAGGCAAAAATCATTGATGTTTTAGATTTCTCCATGCTTTTCAACGAAATCACTCAAATCTTGTGGTTGTCAAGAATGACAAGGGAATTCAATGCAGGAATGGAAAAAGCTAAAGCTTTGCAAAAGAAAGCAAGACCCAAAACCATTTTAAAATCATCCATAATGACAATGATAAAGTCTAGCTTACTATGCCAATCGTCAATCTTGATGACTACTCCTTTTGCTACCCCATGCATCAACTTTGCTTCGGAATTGACTACCTTGATGGTGCCAACTCCCTTGGAGAGCTTGAGACCTAGACGTTTGGCCTCTTGCACATCCATGAAGTTATGTGTGGCTCCCATGTCTAGCATAGCACTCACAACTTTACTTTCAATGGACGTATCAATATACAATAAGCCTTTCTCCTTAGGAATAGTTGGAGAGAAAAGCTTAGAGAGAGTACCCAAGTGTTGGATAACTCCCAAATCAGCTTGAGGCTCCTCTTTAGACTTCTCCTTGTTAAGTTCTGCTATGATGGTGTTCATCTCCTTATGATTAGGGTAATCCTTAACCCAATGTTGTCTGTCGCAAATGAAGCATGGCCTCAAAGGTCCATCAAGTTTGATCGAAGAGTTCTTGGGCTTGTCACTTGAGGATTTTTTATATCCTCTCTCCTTATGGCTTGCTTTTCTTTTTTGTCCGGGCTTCTCTTCCATAGTTTTGTTAGAGTTAGGCTTTTTACTCTTAGAATGGGTCGAGTAGTCAATCAGTGTTTCAACTGTAGCAATGACATCATCCAAAGTTTGCATGTTACGCCTATCCAATTCTACTCTTACCCAATCCTTCAAACCATCTTTAAAGTGGAAGAGGATGTCCTTGTCGAACAGATCATCAATCTCAAGCATAAGAGTAGTAAATTCCTTAATGTATTCAGAAACACTACCTATTTGCTCAACATGACGTAGTTTCCCTCTAGCTTCACTATCTGCATTGTGAGGGATGAAGTGCTTGATGAGAACCATAGAGATGATGGGTGGAAGGCTTCAAAGGATGTAAGAAGTCCATTACACATTCCAGAAGGCCCATTAACACGAGCTAGAGCCAAAAAGATTAAAGAAGCACTAAATGGGCTAATTCAGGACATTCAAGCCAACCAAGATTCAAATGGTGTAAATTCAAGTTTGACAAAGAGTCCAAGCCTAATTAATATAATTAGAATACTTAAATAGTCAGAATAAGTAATAGCATTCCCTCCTAAATAGAAGTTTATTGTCTATCCTAAATAAGAGTTTATTGTCTATGTTGGAATTTGTCCATATTTAGGAATTCCTCCAAAATAAAGATTTCTCCTAAGTAGGAATTTATGTCTCTTTAGGATTGCTATCTTAGCCAATAAATAGGCACCCCTTGTATGCTCTGAAAAAGGCAGACAACTTTGAGTGAAATAGAAAGCAAGGATTTTTTTCTTTCGGTTTTTTTAAGGACTAAAGAACTTATCAAGTACTTCTTCTTATGGCATTGTAATCAACTTATCACTCCCAATTCCTTTCTTTTCTATAGTGTGGCATCCATATCCTTCTTAAATACCCTAGGTTTGTGTTCCTTCCAAGGGTGAGTCTAGGGTTTGTGATATTAAACTCTGGTTTAGCTTTCCTAGTTGTTCTTTCATTCCTTGTGTTTGTTGGGTCCCTAAGCCACGTCTTTTTGGGGTTTTTTGCATCAATTGGTATTAAAGACAGGTTCTAAATTAGATTGAATCCACTCACTCTTCAATTTTCTATCTTTTGATTTATTTATTGTTGGGGTTTTCTATTATGTGCATTATCATTCAAATGCATAAATCCATTTATTTGCAATTCTTCTCTCTTTGCTTGTTTGTTTAAGCTCATAAAAGTGCTAATTTCAATTCCAATTGTTATGTCTAAGTATTCTACTATTGTTTTGTGTTGAAAAAAAAAGAAAAAAATGAGAAAAAAAAGAAAAAGGAAGGAAGAAGAACAAAAGAAAGAAAACATCAAATTCAAAGTTATTGATAAGGTTAACAGTTTGGTCATATTGGCCACAATAATAATAAAGTTTTCTTGTTCAACTCTAATTCTACCATCTATTTTCCTATTTTGTTACCCAAGTTTGTCTTCTAGGTTATATTACCCCTATCCTGTTTTTTGTGAATTTAGTTCATTAAATCTATTTGTGTTGACATCCTTTTTCGTTTGATTCTTTGTTCTCCAATTTGTTCAATTATATGCCATTTAGCTTATTCTGTTCAAAATCAATACCCTTGATTTATATTGTTTAGTTCTTTATAGAGCTAAAAGGGAAAATCTGAGTGGTAAAAGGTAAGAGTGAAAGTTCATATAAAGAAAAATCATAAAGAGTGTAAACACGAGGGAGTGTGATACAATCTTTTGAGTGACACACTTAAAGGAGTGTTCTATGAGGTATCCTATTTGTTTTGTGTAGAAGTAAGACTATGACATCCAAAGACAAAGGTGTAGCTCAAGAGGGAGCTAGTGATGTGTCCTTCATGATCAAAGCTATGCAACAACAATTTGAGCGAATGAATACCAAATTTAATGATATAAGGGAGAGGATGGAGGAGCAAGCTAATACAATAGCAGAGTTGCAACGAAGACGTAGGGAATATGAGGCTCCCAAAGCAAGAAGGCAGTTGACACGTGCCTATGACCATGAAGATGATGAATTTGATGATCAAACTACAATGGTTAGAATTAGTAACAATAGAAGGGATTGAAGAGAATTTGGGAGGCAAGGCACCTACGACCATAATTTAGGTAGTATTAAGATGACAATTCCTTCATTCCAAGGTAAGAATGACCCTGATGCATACCTAGAATGGGAAAAGAAGGTTGAATTGGTTTATGATTGCCACAACTATTCTGAGGAGAAAAAGGTAAAGCTCGCTGCAATTGAATTTACTGATTATGCTATTATTTGGTGGGATCAACTTGTTTTGACTAGGAGAAGGAATTATGAACGGCCTATTGATACATGGAAGGAGATAAAGGCTATCATAAGGAGGAGGTTTGTTCCTAATCACTATTACAGGGAGTTTTACCAAAGGCTGCAAAGGTTCGCTTAGGGCACCAAAAGTATGGAGGACTACCACAAAGAGATGGAGATTATCATTATTAGGGCCAATATAGAAGAAGATAGAGAGGCAACCCTGGCTCAATTTCTGCAAGGGCTAAATAGGGACATAGCAAATGTGGTTGAATTACAGCATTATGTGGAATCAAAAGACATGGTGCATATGGCAATGAAAGTTGAAAGGCAACTTAAATGAAAGGGCTCCACACGGTTTGAGCAGAATTCAGGTTCTCCTCATCGTGGAAGCCAAATTGGAGTAAAAGGGACGAGATGGCCACTTACAAGTCCAAAGCCAAGCTACCCAAGCACAAGAATGTGGGTTCTAGTAAGGAGACAGGTAAATTTGAACCCCAACTGAGTAGAAATAGAGATGTTAAATGTTTTAAGTGTTTGGGCAGGGGTCACATTGCATCTCAATATCCAAATAAGTGTGCAATGATCCTAAGATGTAACGGTGATGTTGAAACTGAAAGTGAATCAGATGATGATTCTATGCCATCATTAGATGGTGAATGTGATGGAGAGGAGTATTTGATTAATGGAGTAGCTCTCGTTACAAGGCAAGCATTGAATGTGCAAGTAAAAGAAGAAAATGAGGTGCAACGAGATAACATCTTTCAGACAAGGTGTCTCATCAAAGATAAGGTATGTAGTATGATTATTGATGGTGGGAGTTGCACTAATGTTGCTAGCACAACTATGGTTGAGAAGTTGGATTTACCTATTATGAGCAATCAACAAAATCATTGTAAAGTATTGTCACCCCATACCTAGATTAGATGACATGTTAGATGAATTGCATAGGTCATGTGTCTTTTCTAAGATTGATTTGAAAGTGGATATCATCATATTAGGATAAGAGAGCAATGAGTGGAAAATAGCTTTCAAAACTAAGTATGGGTTGTATGAGTGGCTAGTTATGCCATTTGGTTCACTAATGCACCAAGCACTTTTATGCAACTAATGAATCATGTTTTACATGTATTCATTGGTAAATTTGTAGTTGTGTATTTTGATAATATTTTGGTCTATAGTAAAACCCTAGAAGATCATCTTGATCATTTACATTCTATTGTAAGTGTTTTACGTTTTGAGAAATTGTATGCTAACTTACATAAATGTTCCTTTTGTACTAATCAGATCACATTTCTTGGCTATATTGTCAGTGCTAAAGGTGTTGAGGTTGACGAGGAAAAAGTTAAGGCAATTTGTGATTGGCCTACACCTAAGTCAACTAGTGACGTACGTAGATTTCATGGTCTAGCTAGTTTCTATAGACACTTTGTTAAAGACTTTAGCACCATTGCCGCACCACTCACTAAGCTTATCAAAAAGAACATGAGTTTTAGCTGGGGTAATGGCCAAGACAAGGCTTTTAATTGCATCAAGGAAAAATTAAGTTACACACCCTTACTTGCTTTGCCTAACTTTGCAAAAGCTTTCGAGATTGAGTGTGATGCTTTAGGTATTGGCATTAGAGCTGTTTTAATACAAGAAAGGTGCCCAATTGCTTACTTTAGTGAAAAGCTAAGTGGAGCAAGCCTTAATTATCCTACTTATGATAAAGAGATGTATGCATTGCACTTGAAGGGCTAAGGAAAGTTGAACAAAAGACATGCCAAGTGGGTTGAATTCATTAAGACCTTTCCCTACATCATCTAATATAAAAAAAGGTAAGGAAAATGTGGTAGCTGATGCATTATCTCGCAGGTATACCCTTATCTCTACACTTACTGCAAACTTATTAGGATTTGAACACATTAAGGATTTATATGTGAATGATCCTAACTTTGCTAATGTGTATAAAACATGTGAGGCATCAGCCTTTAAGAAGTTTTATAGGCATAAGGGTTTCTTATTTAGGGAAAATTGTTTATGCATGCCTATGAGTTCTTTGAGAGAGTTGGTTGTAAGAGAAGCTTATAAAGGTGGTCTAATGGGTCATTTCAGAGTTAGGAAACCCCTAGATGTCCTAAATGAACATTTCTTTTGGCCACAAATGAAACGAGATGTTGAGAGGATATGTGAGAAATGCATAACATACAAACAAGCTAAATCTAGAGTTTTACCTCATGACTTGTATACCCCTCTACCCATACCTAACCATCCCTGGGTTGATTTATCTATGAACTTTATACTTGGATTACCATGAACAAAAGGGGGTAGGGATTCTGTATTTGTTGTTGTTGATAGATTTTCAAAGATGGTACACTTTATCCCATGTCATAAAACTGATGATGCAAACAACGTGGCTGATTTATTCTTTAGAGAAGTAGTACGTTTGCATGGCATGCCACGAATCATTGTTTCAAATTGGGATACAAAGTTCTTAAGCTACTTCTAGAAGACTTTATGGGGTAAGTTAGGCACTAAGCTATTGTTTTCAACTACTTGTCATCCACAAACTGATGGGCAAACTAAGGTAGTTAATCGAACTCTTTTTACTCTTTTGCGTGCTATTATTTAATCAAATTTGAAAACATGGGAAGAGTGTTTACCACATGTCAAGTTTGCGTATAATAGGAATATTCATTCTACTACTAGTTACTCTCCATTTGAAATCGTATATGGTTTTAATCCATTGACTCCTTTGGATTTGGTACCTATACCAATCAATAAGTATGCCAACTTAGATGGTGAATGCAAGGCTGACATGATAAAAAAATTGCATGACAAGGTGCAACAACATATTGAAAAATGAACTGAGCAACATGCATCTTATGTCAACAAAGGATGAAAGAAGGTGGTGCTTGAACCTGGTGATTAGTTTTCGGTGCATATACATAAGGAATGGTTCCCAGCTCAGAGGCGTTTGAAGCTATAACCTAGAAGAGATGGTCCCTTTCAAGTTGTAGACCAAATTAATGATAGTGCTTATAAGTTGGAACTTCTTGGTGAGTATAATATGAGTGCAACATTTAATGTTTTTGACCTTTCCCCTTTTGATATAGGTGATGATTCAGGGCAAATCCTTTTGAGGAGTGGGGGAATGATGAGAACCATAGAGAAGATGAATAAAAGGCTTCAAGGGATACAAGAGGTTCATTGCACATTCTAGAAGGCCCAATAACATGAGTTAGAGCCAAAAAGATTTAAAAAGCACTAAATAGGCTAATTCAGGACATTCAGGCCAACCAAGCTTCAAATGGTGCAAATTCAAGTTTGACAAAGAGTCCAAACCTAATTAATATAATTAGAATACTTAAATAGGTCAAAATAAGTAATAGCATTCTCTCCTAAATAGGAGTTTATTGTTTATCCTAAATAAGAGTTTATTGTCTATGTTAGAATTAGTCCATATTTAGAAATTCCTCCAAAATAAGGATTTCTCCTAAGTAGGAATTTATGCCTCTTTAGGATTGCTATCTTAGCTTATAAATAGGCACCCCTTGTATGCTCTAAAAAAGGCAGACAACTTTGGGTGAAATAAAAAGCAAGCATTTTTTTCTTTCGGTTCTTTTAAGGACTAAAGAACTTATCAAGAGATACTTTTTCTTGTGGCATTCTAATAGACTTATTACTCCTAATTCCTTTCTTTTCTAGAGTTTGGTGTCCATATCATTCTTAAATACCCTAGGTTCATGTTCCTTCCAAGGGTAGGTCTAGGGTTTGTGATATTAAACTCTGGTTTAGCTTTCCTAGTTATTCTTTGATTCCTTGTGTGCGTTGGGTCCTTAAGCCACATCTCTTTAGGGTTTTTTGCATCAGTGCTTTCGCAACTCAACCTTTAATTGCTCCCATATGTTAATCATACACAGGCCTTTCTCTCATTCAGAATGCTTTCTTCTCCACCATAGCTGAGTAGCATCTCGGAAGAAGATTGGGGCATTGCTTATCCTAGCAATGTCATCAACAACTCTCATGGCCTCAAAGTATTGTTCAAGGCCAAAGAGGAAGTTTTCCATAACAGTGGCATTGCGAATGCCATTATACATGGAAAGCTTGGGGACTTTCAGACCATGCCCAACAGTAGTGCTGCTTGTGCCAGTAGTACTCATCAAAAGTGGACTACTTCAACGAATTGAACCCATCTCCCTACAAAGATCATGAATTTCTCCTTCAACAAACTTTCGTAGATCAAACAGTTCTTGGCTAAGGGAGCTCAGTTCTCCCTTGAATACATAGCTAAATTCCATGATCATGAACTTGGCAGCCCTGGTGATTTCAGCATTCTCATGAATCAAATTGTCAATTTGATCGCTTAGTTCTCCCACTAAGGAACTCACATCCATGATGCTCCTTTCTAGGATAGCCACACGAGATTCCACAAGCTTGAAGCTGGATCTTTTGCTCCTCGATGTCAATAACAACAATTCCTTCCTCACTTGCCATACTACAACTCAAGCAAGAACTTAGTTAAAACTAGGATTCAACCTTGCTCTGATACCACCTATCACAGAGTTAGGCTTGGATCGTGCTAACCCACACAACACTTAGACACCTTGTGAGAAAAGATGAACTAAGTAAGCCTTAGAGAGTTTGAGAGAAGTGACTTGGAGTCAAAAGAGGCTTGAAAGGGACAAGGAAATCGAAGGCATAAGAGAGAGATCTTTACAAAGGAGAAAACTTGCAATTCAATAGCGTCTTACAATTGAGATGAGTGGGGTATTTATAATGGTTCTACCTCCTCAATGTGTGGTTACAATCGTTTGTTTTAGATTTCTATGAAACTTTCTAGATCAAGACTATTCTAAAATAGCTTAGATATTTATGAGAGAATTCTAAAGACTTGACATATAAGCATTCATCCAGAATGTTCTAACCAAATCTTTGGGGCAACAATTGGGCTAGGCATCCAACGGGCCTAGTTTGGCAATGTTCTTGGATGGGTCGTGGCACTATACTCTCAATAGGTTAGTCCTCTTGTTATTACTAATGTTTTTAATCATAGTAGAGTTAAAATAAAGAGCTTAAAGGTGGACAAGATGTTTAAGGTGAATAGTCATAAGGTCAAATTTTTTTTAAAAGGTTTTTAAGTGCAGAATGTTAAGATGATAGAATTGGGCAATCTAATCTACATAGATTAAGGAAGCATGTCGTCAAGCTAATACCATTAAACAAATGTATTATTTCAGAGGTAACCCAAGAATAAATAATATTTGATTTCTTTACTCTCTTTTTTTAAAATTTATGTTTCAAATAAATTTTCATTACATTTAACCTTACATAAGGGACTATGTAAGTTTTAAATGTAAAGATGGGGTTTAGGTAAGATTCTTTTTCTAGTTTTCATGAAATAGTGATCATACATTAATTATGTTTTAAAATACTTTATGATGCATTGTATGAAATTAGGTCATTTTTATAATACTATCTAGCTTAGGATGTTAGCAATATTTTGTAAAATAGGGATAGGTGTGCTTGACTTTTTAATACACAATTGAAACAATACTTTGTAAGAAGTAATGTGAGTTTTGTAGTAAAGCATGGTTAAGAATTATGTAGTTTGTCTAACTATTCTTCTTCAACTTGTCTTAAACTTAGTTTTAAGTAAATAGGACATTTAACTATATATATATATATATATATATATACATATTTAATTCTATTTCACTATTGAAGTTGCCCAATAATTAAGGGTATTTTACTACAAGTGTTAATGCTTACATCAAACGATGACTTAAACACAAGTATACAAAGCAGGTTAATGCACATTTACTAATTTATAGGTACATCTTAAGGAAGAATATATGAACTCTATTTTACTTTTCCACTTTAATAAAGGACACCCTAGTTTACTACCTAACTTATAGTAGTAAAGAAGAATGATTGATAAGTGAACTATACATGATTTGGTTGTGTTAGCTGTTATTAGACTTGCATTAACTAATTAAGGACAATTATGGGTAGAACGGATAAGATATGAGTATGCTTGCTATTATTTTATTTGATACCACAACAATTTAAAGTTATGTGTATATATTGGTTAAGAATTAAACATAATAAGCACATACACTATGGTGTTATTATGATGTGTAACTAGCATATGGTTTACTATTCTTTTGAGTTGACTGTGTTTTACTCTAAAACATATAAAGGTTAAGTGTAAGGGAATTTGATGAGTAAAATTTTATTAGATTTATTCTTTTTGACATTTAGTTATTTTTAATACGTTTTATATCTATTTAAGCTAAGTGGAATATGTTTTATGATTTTGCAATATTTTAGGAAAGTTTTGAAAATATAAGCTTTTAGTAGGAAATATTCTAACATTTTATCATTTTGACTTTTGCTGTTTGTTTTAGATTTTTCATTGACTTAAATGTCTATATTGGAAAAATGATCTTGAGTAAAGTTGTAGTAATGTCTCAAATTTTTCAAATTAAGTTAAAAGTCCAAATCTAAGTTTGCTAAGACCTTAAGATGTTGCTTTAAAAATAGGATAGAAAATCAAAGTCTAGTCCTTATTGGAATAGGATTCCTATTCAAGCACAACATACTTACATAAGCATAATTTAAGCTTTAAACATCCAAATCAAGTGATTATAAAGCCTAAAGTGAATTGCATATTTAGGCCTATAATTGTTATGAAGAGACCTATACCTACATCAGATATTTAATAGTTCACAAATAGTAGAGCATTCACTATATAATATATCACGGGTTAGACTAAGTTAGTCTTAATTTTTAGTTCATGACTATCTATACATTTGTTTTAAGTAAAACTTGATGCGTTAAAAAGTTGAAGTGGAAGATTATAACTTTCATGAAGAAGTTAAGCCTTAATTCTAACTATATCTAGTCTAAAATTAGCTTGAACATCAATACAACAATTTTAAGAGATTAAAGAAACCCTAAGGATTTGCTAATAGCTACTATATGCATTTTTTAGAATATAAATAACCATCTTTTGAGAGCAAAAAGGGAAATACAAATAAAGTATAAAATAATCACTCTATAAGGAGTTCATTTTTTTAGTATGTGTAATTAGGTTATTTAATAGTTTTAGGAGATTTTAAAACTTTTAATGTTTCAAGGGTATAGATTATTTTAGTGTGTTGTTCTTTTTTTTTTTTTTGACATATAATTATTTGAGTTATTCTAATTTTAATGGTTGAATAATCATTTATTCAATTAATTGGTTAAACTTGATAAATTTTTTAAACAAATATCAATTGTTAGAATTAGGAATTGCAATTCACTTTTATCCTCTTTTTAATTGCCAAGTAGTAAATAACAATAAAGAATTATGGACAAGTTTTCATCTTATTATTATGAATAGCTCAACATAGATTAAATGATCTAAATTTGTGTGATTATTACTTATATTAACTTATTTTTCCAAGTTCTTAAGACTACCAACATATCACTCAAGGAAGTTTATTCTAAAAGTATAATGGTTAGAGTCTAAATAAAAAAAATTGTTTTACTTAGTAAATATTCAAAAGAAAATTCTTGTAATAGAGTTTGTTATTATATAGGATTGATAGTTCCATTAGAATTTAAATAATGTTGTGAGCAATCATAAACATTTAATATTCTAATTACGAATGAACCTAAAACTAAACTTTTAGTATTTTATCTTTTTATAAACTATTTTGCTTGATTAGATTATTTATTTTATGTGCTACAAAATCAAAATTCAACTTTTCTTTCTAATTATATTAAGGTCTTTAATTTTTAGTTAATTAATATTGAATTAATAACACTTCCTATGCAATTAACCCTTGCTCACACTATCAATTGTTGAATAATAAAAAATAAAGTATTAATTTTTTGGTATCTTAACGATAACTACCACTAATCTTGTTTTGGATTTCAAAATTGCCAAAATCCATTAATACTCATAGTATTACTTAATCCTCTAAAATCCATTCTTCCAAAATTATGCCTCATAAAATCCAAGTTAAAAAGATTCAATTATTGATACTTGGGCTAAAGAAAGGTTTATGGGCTTGTTATATAGGATTGGATAAGGGTAGTGAATCCTTGTGCCATCCAATTAGTAAGGGCATTGGCCATGCCTTTAAACCTCTTCTTATGCCTCAAATGTTAACATTTATCAATGTAAACTCAAAAATTCATAGCGCAATGTCAATAACAAAGGAATGGTTTTGGGACAGTTTCGAGTTATGTTATTTCAAGTTTTAGGTTATTTAAATTTCAAGTTATTTAGGATTTGGTATTTTGAGTCTTAGATCATTTGGTTTCGAGTTTGTTGGATTTTATGTGTTTTGAATTCTAAGTTATTTAGGTTTTTAAGCCATTTTGAATATGATTTATTTGGGTTTTAGGTTATTTTAGTTTTAGATCAAGTCAAAGTTAATAGTTGTTAATTTTTTGGATCATATTTTAAGCAAGTTAAGTTGATTTATTCAAGTCAAATCATTTTTTATAACCTATGTCTTTGCACAGTTCTTCTTTATTATCAAGCTAATATAAAAATTTGTTTCTTTTTACAAATGGAAAATAGAAAATAATTTTTAACAAGAATGGATTATTATTTTTAAGCAAATAAAAAGAATTAAATAGTGAGATAAGCTTTTTCTTTTAAGAAGAATAATGTATTATAGCCTATATATGTAAGGAAAGAAGAATCTAAACCCAAAACATAAACAAAAAATATTGTGTTTATAAAGTTAGGGAAGCATTATGCTATAGCATATTAAGAAGTGTTAAATAAAAACTTTATTTAAAAGATATGCAAGAATATTGTGCTGTTACAACATTAGAATTAAATTTATGCATACCATAAAAGTAGTTTTATAAATTTATTTTAATTATAATGACTTTGAGTAATAATCATATTATAAATTTTAGATTTTATCACACATTTATCATTAAAAATTTAAATTGAATAATTAGTGTTTAATATATTTAAACTAGCATGTGTACTAATTTAAATATAAAGAAAATTTAAAATTTTATTATTCACAAATAAAAATAAATCAAATTTTAAAAATAATTTTTTAATTAAAAATTACATAAATTTTAGTTTTTACTAAAATAAAATAAAATTTTGAATCAAGTTCCATTTAAATTAGTTTAATTTGTTTCAACTTTTAGGTCATCATAGGTTTAAGTAATTTGAATTTTAGGTCATTTCAAACTTTGGTTATTCAAATTTTAGATATATATTATTTAAATTTCAAGTTATTTTAGTTTCAAGTGAAGTCAGGTTATGAATTCTTAACGTTCTCAGTCAAAGTTAGGTTGATCAAGTCAAGTTTTAATTAAGTTATTTCATATTACTTGGATCGAATTAGATTTTATCACTTTTTTACATTAATGAGAATTAAACAATTTAAGGAAGATATAATTGATTATGAAAAGAAATAAAAAAAGTTGTACTTTTTTTAGTGATTGATCCATGATATCATCATTCATTAACATATTCACCATATTAGTGAATAAAACAAATCATGTAATCTATGTTTAAGTAACCTATTTATAAGTTTTTTTTTTTTTGAGAAATTAATTTTAAAATTTAAAGGGTATTGTAGTTCACCACCAAATATATATAACCTAATAAATAGAGAAGTGTTGGAAAATTATTTTTAGGAACCAACATAAGTAACATAATATTAACCTTTTATAGGATCGTAGCATTATAGAGAAAGTTTAATATAAAATCAAAGACAAACCCTCTAAAGGCATCCCAAAGATATTAGTAAAAACCTGCTTGAAAGTCATTTTCCTTTAAAGCTTTAAAAGGGGCCATTTGAAATTGCACTTGCTTGCCTTTCTCTACTAAAATGATCATAGCAATCTCATCATGTTTTCTTACGATGGAAAGGAAAACAGCCATTAAGTGGATCAACAAAAGAGAAAGTAGAAAAATAATTAAAAAAAACATTAGTTTAAGCTCTTTCTCTTGTTGTATTCAATTTCTAAACTCATCTCAAAGGGCCTCTAATTTATTCTATTTCCTTCTTATGATCATAGTTGCATGAAAATATTTTCACTTATTATCCCTATCTATGATCCACTTCGTGTGTAATATTTTATATGATTAGCCTATTAGAAGCAAACCTTTACATGTTCCTCCTATTTTATTCCTTCTATGTTGGCGCCTCTTTTAATTGCCTTTAAAGTTTACTTTCTAAAACAAATAGCCCATTAGAAGCAAACCTTTACATTGCTCTCTAATATTTTTGAATATGGGTTAAAAGTCTCCTTTTCTTGTGAAAGATATTATCAAATACACAAATATAACAATCCTACAAATGTTAAGAACGTTGCAATGCTAATTCCCCATCCAACTTGATTAACAAGGGACATTGATCAAATTCCAACCATTGTAGATGATACATTGAGACTCTAAGTCACCAATGATGACATTATATATTGTTAAAAGCCTTATTAAGCCTAGAGAAAAAGACTATGGTTAAGTAAGTTCTTTATCTTATCTAAGTGAATTATAGGCCATTAAAGCTTATATCTCTCAATGCTATCTCATTAATCAATTCTATAAAAGTCACCCATGAGCCACTAAGTCAAAGTTCAATAAAAGCAATTATAATAGATTTATGAACCTAAATTAACAATAAAAGGGCACACAAGAAGTTATTACTTATGGCACCAAAAACATTCCAAATAATGATAGTCATTAGCAAAGAAACAATTATTCCATGGAGAAAAAAGTAGCAAACTAATGCAAAATTAAAAGGTGGTTCCTCTAGTTCACCATACACTTAGGAATCCATTAGCATAAAGGCCTCTGCCATAGTGGAAGCCATGAAAAGTTCTTAGTCATTACTTAATTCATTATTTATGTCAAATTCTAAATCTAGGAGCTTAAAGGGATAGGCTAAAGCAAGCATGCAATCCATTTAGACTAAACTCAATACATACCCAGTGCAGTCCACTTGGAGCATCTCTAAAACATTTACATAAATGGAACCTATAGTTATGAAATTGGTAGTTAGGTCATCCTTAATTACTAAAACGTTTTCCTCTTAGGCTTGGATATATTTAGATCTAGTAGTTAAGAGGTACCTTAACAAGGAATATTTGATTAATAATCCTATAGTGATCACGTGTTTATGATTCCTAAAAATATTCCTCTCATTGAGTGCACTATCAATGTCGAAATTCCTACTACACCTAGCTTGGCACCTATGCCACCACTTGTACAACCCAAAATAATAGCCTTATCTTTTAGTTGTTTGTCCTTTCTCCTTCCTTAATATATTTTCTCCTTTCATTGACTATCTCAACTCCAATACTATAAAGTAGATGTTGCTACAGTCCCTTAACAAGTTTTAGTTCCAAGCTAATTGGCATATATAATGATACAAATTGTGATGCCACTCCTATTTGATTCCTAATGACTAAACAACCTCCCTTTTGATCCCTATAGCGAATACATTCATAACAAACCTAATGTATGCTTTGTATTTTATCATCTTACCCTTCCTCTTATTTCATAACGAGTAATAAGTGTTGGGGTGAGATCAATCTCCACAAAAATGTGAGCATAATTGCCCTAAGAGATTTCAACTACTTTGTTATCCACCTTTAAAGTGTGTCCCACCTAATTAACCATTCACAATATACCATGTACATTATAATACTTAATGAAAGTTTCAAAAGTCAAATATATAAGACAACCTTGTCAATGGCTATAACACTATGATTAAACTCTAGCATCCATTTCCTTATACTCAGGTAACGACCAACCACTAACCACAACCCTTCATGGAAAAATAAATTAGTAATCATCTATATTTTCAAAACAAGTCAAGAAGAAATCATTTCTTAAATCTATTAAATGGAGCTTATGGCAAGGGTTTTAGAGCTGTTAGAGCCATCTATATAGAAAAATATAATCAATATTACAGCCAAGTAGCTTAATGACTAGCAATTTTTTTCATGACCCACACATTTTCACCTCTTTTGTGTTAAGGAAAGGATTTTTGAGCAATCTTATGTACTTAGATCAAACTCATATTCAAGGTGTAAGAAGAAGATATCCTTGTATAAGACTTTACATCTAGCTTCTAGTGGCTAAAAGAGTGGAAAAGTTTAAGTTATAAAGATAGGAAGCCCTTAATGAAACCTATTACTTTGTTCAACAAATTTTACCTTCTTATTATTATGACAAAGAAGGTTTGCCTCCTCAGATCACTGGTTGGGTTCCACGTCCATTGTAAAGATAGCTCTCTTTTATCTCAATAAAGTATTCACCTTATTTTGGATCATTTTACTCAATTATGATCCACAGAATTTGTTTCTTTAATAGTGCACAAAGTCTAGGGAGTTTCACCTCATAAGTTTGCATGATGTTGTATAAGATTATTATAAAAGCTATTATAAATAGGCTAAAATAATTTTTATTGTATTAGATATCACTAACTTAAGTAAGCTTCTTCCAAGGGAGACAAATAACAGATAACATCATTATCATGCAAAAAGTGCTATATCCCATGCATTGCAAAGAAAAAGGAAGATATGATTTTTAAAGTTAAATATAAAGAAAGCCTATGATTGTTTTAGCTTGGACTTTGTCCACAATACACTAATTTAGCTAGTCATGCTTAGCAACTTAGCTTATTATAAATTGTGTTTGCTTAAACAGAATGACTATTTTATGGATGGGAAGAAGACCCAAGCTTTTTCATGTACCAAAGGGCTTAGATAAGGGATCTTGTCTCCCCTCGTATTTTTGTACTTTGCATTAAATGGCTTGCCCATTTGATTCAACAAACTATTATGGATGGCTATTAGAAATCAATCCATCTTTCTTAAAAAGGGCCTAGACCTCACATCTTTTCTTTGTAATGATATTATGTTAATGGCTGAAGCCTTTGTTAAGCAAATTGAGATTATAAAAAAAATGTTGGATGATTTCTGAAATGAATTAGGTTAAAAGACCAGCCTTTAAAAGTCTAGCATAATATTTTTCATGAAATGTTGCTGAACATCTTTTATGTAATCAACCTTAGAATAGGTATCATGTTAATAGAGGATTTAGGGAAACACCTTGGAATTTAAATGCTAAATGGTCAAATAATGGTTAATACTTATAAAGAAGTTCTTTGAAAGGTTCATAATTAATTGACTAGTTGGAAAAAGAAGCATCATTCTTTTGTAAAAAGACCTAAATTAATCAAAGTTATGTCATCTATGAATCCTATTTGATGAGGATAGTTTTAGGTCTCACACTCAGACAGGGGGTGAATCAATATGAGATATGTGCTTTTTACAAATTGATTTGGATTTAACCTCTGTGGCTTGTTAGAGCCGGTGATCTAATTTTTATCTTTCTCCTTTATGTGAGCACGGCAGTACAAATATAAATCAATGCACAAGCACCCAAGTACACACGATAGTTTTTATGTGGTTCACCCACAATGTGATAGGATCCCTCCCAAATCAACAATCCACTATTGTTATCAAGGAATACAATTTGGTTATGCAAGGATGACTCCTTAACCACTTGTGAAGGATCACTCCTTAACCACTTACAATGATCTCTCGATCACTCCAAAGGTATCTCACCTAGTTGTTCAACAAATTATCAAGAGTTTATAGAAAAACCTTTCTTAGAGAACAATCACTTAATATGTACAGACTATTAGAGTAGAATATGGATCTTCTTCTTCCTTCACTGTAGCTGTTGTCACCCATTGTTGGTGCTACCTTAATGGGACCTTTCCTCTATTACTGGACACGTTTTCTCCTTAGGTGCTGCAAGCTACCAGACCTACTACCAAGCATGCTTTCCCCTTAGCTATTGCAAGTTACCAAACTTACTACCAAGTACATTTACTACTTTGCTTCTATTGGGTACGCTTTCTCCTCTTGTTACTGCAAGCTGCCAAACCTACTACTATTGTTGCCTATATACACTATTGTTACTGCTTGTACATTCTACTATTGCTGCCAACATGCACTGTTATTGTTGTTCAGACGTGCTGCTATCATTATCCGTACGCGTTGTCGCTGCTATTCACACGCTCTGCTAATACTATCCGTGGACTCAGGCCCTCCTGTATACTCCCTACCCTAGAGTGCTTGGTGGCGGACATCAGATTTGGGTCGGACCGGCTTTGATACCACATGTCAAGGGGTCATTACCCTCTTTCCAAAAGGCTAACCTATTAGGGTGTGCAACACCCACATTTATAAGGTCCAAGGACCCCCTTTACCTTTCCGATATGGGATTCCATCACATTCTCTCCCACCAAATCCATCGACATCCTCGTCATGGACTAAGGCCTCCCTACATACTATCTGGCCTAGAGTGCTTGGTGGCAGACATCGGATTCAAGATGGGCCAGCTCTAATACTTGTTCTTGATAGTGACCTTGTTCAAGGCTTGATAGTCGATACACATACGAAGCGATCTGTCCTTTTTCTTTTGGAAAAGGACTGGGGTACCGAATGGGGCTTTCGAGGGTCAAGCTCGTAGCAACATTATCAGTCATGATCATGAACTTACTTCTGAGCAGATAATGTCTCCAAGTACGCAAGCAATGGAAGACGACAATCATCTCTTTGTCCTAGATGGTATACCGTCTTTCCATGTCATTAAGCTTGCAGCTTTCATAGGCAATGGGATACCTTTCTTGCATCAAGACTCCTCCAATGGCAAAGTCTGATGCATTAGTGTGGACTTCCACGTTGAAATTGTTGTCCGCACACGTTGATAATGCAGTATATACGAGCTACTACGTTTGTCTGATGCTGTCTGCGTATGCTATTAATGCTGTCTCCACTGTCGCTGCTGCTTACTGTCCATACTATGCCTATTATCTACGCTCCTACTGTACGCACATACTTCACTTGCTATCTTCGTGTGTTGTGCCTACTTTTCGCGTGTGCTATGCTTACTGCCTGCATGTACTGCTCCTGCTGTCCACTCTCTCTACTACCTTTATCCATGCTCTGTGCCTTCTATCAATGTGTTGTGCTCGTTGTTTGCACTTCTACTATCCACACATGTTGTGTCGACTATCTAGGTGCATATGCCCACTATTTGCATAAGCTAATAGTTGTTTCCCTCACAAACTATCCACACAAGCTATGCCTTCTATCTACACAAGCTATACCTATTGTCTACATACACTATGGCTACTATTTACACAAGCCACTACTGCTGTCTACATACACTGTGGCTACTATTTGCACATGTTGTTCCTGCTATCGGCTCATACCACTACTGCTGTTCATGCACGCTATTATCGCTTTCTTGCATCGCTACTACTCTCCCAGCGCATTGCAACAATTTTTCTCACACCACTGCTACTCTCCCTAAGCATTGCAATGGTTTTCTCGTGTCACTGCTGCTCTCCTAGGGCACTACAGCAGTTTTCTTGCACCACTGCTGCTCTCCCAGTGTACTATAAAAGATTTCTCACATCGTTGTTGCTCTTCGTGTGTGCTACAACAGATTTTTGTGCCATTGCTGCTCTCCCCATGCACTACAATAGATTTCTCACATTGCTGCTGCTCTCCGCATGTGCTATAGCAGATTTCTCGTGCCATTGCTGCTTTCCCCACTCGCTGCAACTGATTTCTCACGTCGCTGCTAGTTTGCTGGTTGATTCTCAGACCTGCTGTTGCACATTCTGATTTTTTTTTTTTGTGCTTGATTCTCGAGCATGCTTCTGCTGCTAGGAAGCGTTGCTAATGTTGTTATACCCTCCTGGACCTACAGGAACGTCTACTACTGCTGGTATACTTTCCTGGATGTATAGGGATGTGCTATTAGTGCTGGTATACCCTCATGGACATGTTGTTACTACTAGGAAGTCTCCTGGACGTGTTGCTGTTGCCAAGAAGCCTCCTGGATGTATTGTTACTGTTGTTGGGAAGCTTCCTAGACGTGTTGCTAGTAAAAGGAAGCCTCCTAAAGGTATTGCTACTCTCTTCTTGGCCAACTGCCTTACCTTTTTAATTTAGTAGCTGCTACACTCTCCTTGGCTAGCTGCCCCTTGCTTTTTTTCTTCCTTTCCATGGCTGACTGCATTGCCTTCTTTCCTTGGTGGCTACTGTACTCTCCTTAGTTAGCTGCCTTGCCATCTTTATTCCTTTCTTTAGCCAATTGCAACTTGCTTGGTGGATGCCTCCTCTTTGCCATTCACCTCTTTTTTTTTCCCTAGGTTTGCCGCTTACCTCTCTTTTTGGCCGGCTCTCTTAATTTTCTGCAACACATACCCTTCTTGCAAGACACATAGGGGTATTTATAGACCCTTGAGATTAGGGCTACATGATCATCAATGGTCATCGTTAATTCCCACATGTTGTTCTACAATCAATGACCGGATTTGATTCCTAAAATTTAGGGTCAATGGTCAATGGTCAATCTTGACCCTTAAAATTTAAGGTTACAGTTAACGTTGACTCCTCAATGCCAGAGTTGACCTATCATCACCGTTTTCTCTCAATGATCTCATTATATCTCAACAACATTCATAATATCAAATCAACACATATAATTGTATGAAATGGTGTTGACAACAAATCTAACATTAGCTATAAAAAATAGGCTCAACACTATTTACACCACACAAAATGCTTCTCTCCCAATCATCTTTGTGATAAATTGGGCAAGTTTAATCAAACCTCCCTTTGGGGGGATTCTAAAATAAGAAACATATCCACCTTGTTAGTTAGGAAAAAGTTTTCAAGCCAAAGGATCAAGGAGACTTGGGCAATAGAGACATGCGAAAAACCAACCAACCTATAATGGCAAAGCTGGATTTGAGGCACCTTCAAGAACAAGATACTTTATGAAATTTTTTGTAAGAAAAATATAATAAGTAACATGTAAGATAGCTCACTTCTAAGGGATAGCTGCCTTAGTTTGGAGAGGCACAGTAAGAACTAGCCTTATGGTGCAAAGTGGCATGAAATGGCATTTAGGAAATGGAAAAGCAATAAGATTCTAGGTAGATAAGTGGATTTTGGATACACCTTTAAAATCTCATGCCTATTGGATAAAGTGATTTGCAATGCTCTATTTTTTACTGTTGGGATTTAAAAGAAGGTTAGATGTTAGACCTTGTAAAACTGCTTCTTCCAAGCAAGGTGAAGGATTCCCTCGCAACATATATTGTACATTAGGTTGCTGGGAACTGTGATCTCCCTATATAAGGCCTAGCGTTTGGTAGTCGTTTCTCCATTAAATTTATATTCCAGATGCTTGTGACCCCAACAACAAACATCTCATGTTCTTTTGCTCATATGAACTTGTGGCACATTAAGGACCTAGGAAGGATCTACTGCTTCATGTGGCAGCAGGTGGCCCATGAATGAATATATTCTAACAAATCTAGAAAGGTGGAAACGAGGGCTTGCTGCAGTTAACACGTGTCTATATATTTTTCAATGCAGCAAAAAAGGTGTTACAATTTTGGCATGACTGCAGGAAATCCCTGGCTCTTTCGAATAAGCTTTTACCCTTTGTCGCTGTAGGTTAATTCTTCTGTTTTGATCTGCACTAGTGGCTGTAAGGAAATCTTCGTAGTGGTAAAATATTGCAGCTATATGGGGACTTTGCCACTGTTTGTTGGTAACTTTGGAAATGGATAAAAATAACAAGGCTTGTATTGGTAAACACGATATCAAGTACTCTACCAATTTCATTTTTTTTTTTTTTCATAGAATGGTGGAATAATTCACTACCCGAGACTTAAATGTGCTTTAGCTCCAAGGTGCCGAGGATGAATAAAGTGGGATCTTGTAAGTTGACAACCACTAATCGAAGATTGGGTTACACTAAAAAACACTAATGGGGCTTCGAGAGACAATATGAGGCCAATAGGTGTGGGAAGAGTCCCAAGAAATAGCAAAGGTGTGTTTGGCCAAGAGGTTTTGCTAGGAGGATTAGCTGGTGCCCAACTTTGGTAAACAGAACGCTAGGGTATATGTCCTTGGTATTTTATTTAGTTTACATGGGACGCGAAGTACCGAAAGGCTTAGGTAGAAGTTTGATTCCTTTTATCAGCGTTGCGTTGTATCCATTGTGAAAAGTTTGCAACTCCCGTCCACTCCTATTAACTTAGCTCAGAGCTGTCAAATTTTCATGCAGAGAATGACACACATCAAATTATTATCCTATATTTATAGTAAGGGAAACTAAGACAAAAGGATTTAACTCAACAACCATGCCGTTTTTTTTTTAGTTGCAACAAGAAGAGTATTTGACCAATAAATCCCTTTCGAGCACTTCAAGCATTGATGCATTGAGTGTTTTCAGTTGTAAACATATGCACCATTACATGATTTAGTATAGTTATATAATAGAAATAATTTCTTTTTTTATTATTATTTTAATCATCCATATAAATCCTATTTATCTTTTTTATAAGATTAAAAATTAAAACTTTAAAAACAAAAGTTTATTAAATTCTTTAATTAGTGAGGTATTACAAGAGATCTCACAACATTCTCAAATATACACAATACTATAGTATTAGTATACACAACCAAAAATTTTTTTGCTGTAAAAATATATGGAATTTATTTTAATTTACTTTTCTCATCAGTTAAAATAATTAAACATAAAAAATAATATATATATATATTATGAGTTATTTTGATTCACCTAATCAGAGTAGCAATCGCCAACCATGGTAGACACTCTCTTTCTCTCGCTTTTGTCTTGCATGGCTATTAGTTAGGACCCAAATCCAAAAATTAGGGCACGAAATCCCTCTCCGTCGATCTAAACACCCTGCGAAGAAGATGTGATCTCACAGGGATTTCCCAGCTTTTCAGAAGAATTCGGGAAAAAATTTAGGGTAGAATGGATAGCGAATACTCGCGGTTTTTCGTTTTTTTTTTTTTTTTTTTGCTTTTATACGGTTTTTGCTTGTTTCGTAGGGAATTGCACTCGTTCTGTTAGGGTATTTCGTGGATGAAGAGTCAGTCTGATAAGAGGCACGTTGTGGTGCGCCACTTGCCGCCAACGATTTCTCAGCCAATGCTCATGGAGCAAATCGAATCCGCCTTCGCTGGTCGCTACAACTGGGTGTCATTCCGTCCTGGCAAGAGCAGGTTACGATTCCCTTGGTTTTTGATAAGTGTATGTATGTGTACCATTTTTGGTTGTTTTGTCGCTTGATTGGAAGGCTTTCTTAATGGTCTCAATTTGAAATATGAGAAATATGGGCAAGACGAGAATGTCAAAGTGCAAATAATGCTGACACGACACAATGAGCAAGGGACCAATTAGAAAAATTCAATGAGACAAGTTCGAATAAATGTCCAATTTTGCGATATTTGACTCGCCTATGGATTATGTAGATGATGACAGTAAAAGAGAATTACAAGTCAAGACTAAGATCACATAATTAACCTACAAAAATAAAATTTAAGGTTAAGTCTAGAAACTAAGAAGGTATTAGATATAGTGAGGTTAGAAGTAAAATATGATTAATGTAATTAATATGCATTTGAGAATTATCAATAATATGAATAATTGGTATGCAAGGAGTTACATATTTTGACCAAAAAGGTGTGTAATCAGAGGTCATATAATTACAATATCTAAGGTCAAAGAACCAATATTTGGATTTACTGGGAACAATTGATAAGGCAAAAAAAAAAAAGCTAATAATAGATTTAATTAAGGTTTGTTTTGGTGTGTCAAAGTCAATTTAGCTTAAAAGAACCCCAACGTTAGTGAACAAATTCTTAGTTTTAGCGGTGGTAGCAATAACCTTGTGAAACTTACCTTTGAAATTGGTTTGTTGATTAGGACTAGATGTTCTAAACTTTTGTTTGATAAAGCCAGATTATTGCTTGGCTTGGAATTTATGACATTCTAAGATTGTGCTACACGAGAGGAAAATAGGTAAATAAAACAATATTAGTACGTGCTATAGGTCAATGAGCCCTGGTAATGGTCAAATGAGTTTCTTTATAAAGTCCTTCAGTAACCACACACTTTTCAATAAAGGTAATGGATCACAATGAAGCCGCCAAGAGACTTGTACAACTTCTTCATAATGATCATTGAGAACCATAAGAAACTACATAATCCTCATTTTATTTTTATATTGTGAGGACTTAACATCATTAAAAGGACAATTCCATGCAAGTTTAGAAAGTGCCAACTGCTCTTATATAAGATGCATTTGAGAAAGAAAGTCATTAATGCTCTAACTCGGTTATTGTTTTAAATGATAAAAATTATAAACTAGCTAACATTAATGTGCAACGCCATAGGTAAAGTATCCTAAGAATAATAAATGCTGTACCTCCTTCGTTATGCCAAGTCTACCAAACTAAAGCTTGATAATTAGAAAACTTATATTGTGAAACCATGCAAGTATTGCCTTACCACTTATCGATCCATTTAGCTAATTTTCTTAAATGATTCTTCTTTTACCACCGTTGATTGTGAAATGTTTCTATTATTAATATAGCGTCAAAGTTTGCTTGCACTTCATAAGAAAGTTTGACATATCTTGGGATCAAAAAACATAATTTGTTTAATCTAAAATAGTACTTGTAGGCATGAAAACTTTAGATTTCTCCATATTGGCAACAAGAATGATGTCAAATAGTGATAAAAATGCACGTAAAGTCGGATATAAGACATACAAAAATAAGCCTTAAGAACTTATCTGACCTAGTCGAGAACTAGTCTAACAATAGTTAAATTGAATAATCAAAGGTACAAAACACTTTGGTCAATAGGTGTTGATGTTGCAATCAAATAATGACGTGCAAACACATATTAATGGTAATGTAGATACTTGGCGTACCAAAAATAATTAATAATAATGATAAAAATAAAATAAATTCCCAAAGACTAAGAATAGAAATTAATAATGAAAGACAAATGGTGTCATGGATAGAATTTTATAACAAACCTAAAAGAAAATTCTTCTTAATAATAGTAAGAGTAAAGCTTTAACACCCAAAATAAAAGATTATGTCAAAAGTGATGATAAAAACTATAAGTTGTGAGAGACAAATAATAAAAGAATAATTTTTGTGTAAATTAAACTGTAGGAGACTATATTTATTTATAGAAAAAGAGATGTATAAAATAAGAAAAAAGTATAAAAAATTAATAAGGTATTTATTACATTATATAAAGATAAATTCGTATATGCCCTTGATATTATTGTAATATATTTGAACACTAAACTTGAATTTTATATAAAACTATATATTAAAATTAAATAATATTATATTAAATATATAAAATTCTAAGAAAAAATATACATGATTCTTCTGATTCTAATAAAAATTTACAAGATTCTAACAAATATAATAATTTTAATTTTACGAAATTGACAAAAATATCCTTTGCACGATTAGTTTAACCACAAGCCATCGCGGTAGGGTATACAAGTCTTGCTTGTTACTGGGCGTCAGCCGTGCGTTCTTAGTCCTTGTTTTTATTATCCACGTACGTGGATAGCTGAAAAACTACAAGTTAGGGGAGCGTTCGCGTAAATCTCACCTTATCGAACAAAAGCTGCTGCTTGAATTGCATTGGGGTTTGAGGTGAGGAGGGGATTCTTTCCAAAATTAGGTGATGTTCGGTTAAAACTTCTTTCTGCCATGGCAACCGTATCCTCCGTGCTTCCCTCTTACATCCACCCCAGTACTCATCGCAGTCCTTTCCCTTCTGATTTCAAATCCTCAGCTCACGGGACGAGAGTTTTGGCGCGGAGTTCCGATGCTCAAGATTCCTTCTCCACTGTCAAAGATAAGCCTTCCTTTCCAGGTCTCTTTCTCTCTCACGTTGTAAAAGCCTGCTTCCTTTTATTTTCCTTACAAATTAAGTTGAATCAGTGCATAGCTCGTTTGGCTGATTTACCTTACAATAAAAAATTTTTGAAGGAATGTGTGGTTTGGTGGTTGGGTTAGGTATTCAAGTGATTAGGGTCTGATATCTACTCATGATATGTTTGTTTGGATGTAATAAAATGCAATCAGTTGGAATTTGTTTCGGAATTTTAGGGAAAGATATTCAAGTGATTGCATTCGTTGCGTGCTATGGCAAAAAAACAAAAAAAACAAAAAAAACAAAAAAAAAAAAAACAAAAAAGAAATTGTTGCAACGGTGAACAAATCTGAAGGCTAGAAATCAATCACAAACACTAGAGTGACGTGCAGGGAAGCCGGAGGCCGATGTTGTTGTGATTGGAAGTGGCATTGGTGGGCTGTGCTGTGCAGGCCTTCTAGCTAGATATCAGCAGGATGTTATAGTTTTGGAGAGTCATGACCTACCCGGTGGTGCTGCACATTCTTTTGATATCAAAGGCTACAAGTTTGATTCTGGTCCATCCTTGTTCTCTGGTCTTCAGTCAAGAGGTCCCCAGACAAATCCTCTTGCTCAGGTAATTTTTACATATCTTTCTTCCTACTTAATTCTCTTCTGATGTTAGCCTTCTTAATTTTTTTCCTAGCTATTTTGAACCTTTTGAATCTTTAAGGAAATTGTTAGCTGGTTTTATTTCCCAATGGTGTTATGGCTACTTAAGAATACTTCTCCCAGTCAATGTCCTGTTTTCCTCTACATCCTAGAAAACCAACATCTTTGGGCTTCCATGTGACGTATGCATCTTATAAGTTTTCTTCAGGTTCTCGATGCCTTGGATGAGTCCCTTCCTTGTGTGAATTATGACTCTTGGATGGTCTATGTACCAGAGGGAGAATTTTTGTCGCACATTGGTCCCATGCAGTTTTTCAAGGTGGGTCTTTTTTATTCAGTTATAAGGTTGCAGTCATTTTATGCTATTTTGCCTCCTGGTTTCATTTAAGTACAAGACTAATCCAGTGTCAATTATTTCTGCATTGCTTAGAAAATAAATGTCACTAGGATCGTTCTAAGATAGGTTATAAAATAAACAATTCTGACCCAATGATTATAAAGCAACCACGAACCAGAATTATAGAAGGATCAGACAGCCACTCCTATGCAACACAAGGTTGAAGAAGATAAGTCTATGAAAAACACAATCAAGCATGCAAATCAACAAGTTTACAAAGAACCAAGGGAAAAGATGCTCATTTGTATTGAAACTTGAGAGAAAACAGTGTCTCTTGTAGTTGTAAAGTTGTATTCTGATGTCCCTATGCCCCCCAAGTTACAACCATATTTATAAACATATAAAATACAAAAACCCTAGTTACTATATGAGCTTATGACCTATTAGTGAAATACAACACAAGCCCACAAAGTTTCCCAAATAATAAGCCCATATAAAGTACTAAATTCTATATGCATCGTGGGTTCAAAATAAGTAAAAGTCCAGCCCAATTGATAGTTAAAACCCCAAAGAATCAGTTTGTCCCAATGCCTATTGGTTTCCTGCCGTTGGACTTGCTGTGTTATCGAGGCTGCTGGGATCATGGTGCTTGATGCATGCACGCCTTGGTCTGAAACTCATTCCATAGCCCCATAGCTTCCCCTACTCTAAGATCCCAGCATTTGTCTTGCTCATTCCTCACATAAAACACATTAAAAGGCCTTTGGGATGCTTCTGTCCTCAACCGATCATTCCGAGCAACTTGTTGCTCTTGAACTTGACAAATTAAATTATTAAGCATTTCTCGAGCCTTCTGTGATCTTGCTCTTGAAATTGGGCCCCCAAGATTATGTGAAGTATCAATTCCTTAGTTGTTTGATACCAGTACAAGTGGACCTCCATCACTACATTATGAAGTGAACTGCTTTGGATGCACATATATAAGCTGCTTAAATAGATGGAAACATAAAGGCAAATTGATTTGGTGTCAAGATTACCTGGTTATCTATTAAATTGGAGCTATCAATTTGGGTATCTATTATTTGAGTGCAAACTTGTCATGACCCAAAATGGAGGCCTTGACCAGCCTTGGTTCCTAAGGCAGGGTAGATGCCTGTAACATATAAAAGTCGTACATAGTCAGAATTCACAACTCATGCAATTGGAGTCTTATAGCAAAATAGAACATGAGATAGATACAATTTTGTTTATACCATACACAATTTTAGAATCGTGGAGTATTTAATTCAAATAGTTATGAATCTCAAAGGAGCTACAGAACTGAGTATGATGAACCCTTGAGATGATCCATCTATTGAAGCAAGAACAATGATATTTGTCCCAACTTGGTACACTAAGTTGCATGAATACCTTTTTAGGCCATGTGGCTAAACTTGATTTGACAAAATAGAACACTAAAGATAAGGTTTCCTAGTTTAACTCTACCTTCTTTCCTTCTAGTGTATATATGCAACTTAGTTAGAAACTAAGTGATAAAGAATAGCATTACTCTTGAGGCAATTGAATTAGAAACTGGAGGTATGCTACACATAGGTTCTTTGAATAACCTGAAAGTATTAGAAAATAATATAGTGAGTTGATGCTTAGTGAGCAGGCATAATATGTATAATATAAGAGGAAGCTCAATGAGTCTAGATACAATAAGAAAAAGCAACCTAACATTAGTGTTCTACTCATATAGGTAACTCAGAATGCGTATAATGGATAATAAAAATTTGGATACCATACTATATAACACAAACCTAGTATTTGAAATTCCAGACATAAAGGGGAGGGAAGGGAGGTGGGCAAAAATATCCATCCAAACAAAACTAAAAATATACATATAGCAGAACATAACTGAAGCAATGACACTCTGACTACTGCATTGTCTGGTAGCTGAGAGCCCCCAATTGGCTTGTTTCCATTCGAATATGTCTGTGAGGTGGCATCAAAACCACAGCTGCTAATGTCTTATTCTCTTATCACATAAAAAGCACACTTCAGTTTCAAAATCATTCCTGTATGGCAGACCTCATATATATTTGAAAGTAGATCATGACTAACATAACAGAACGGAATAGCTTAATATTGAGCTCAAAGAGACCCAAACAGAATATATAAAAATAGGCCATAATGTATCGGGCTCAAGAGGAGCCAATGGGCATGGGTAGTAATAACAAGACTCAAATAAATCATATATTTGTGGTGGTATCTTATTCTCTTATCACATAAAAAACTCACTTCAATTGCAAAATCATTCCAGTATAGCAGAACTCATATATGATTGGAAGTATATCATGACTAACATAACAGAACAGAATAGCTTAATATTGAGCTCAAAGAGACCTGAACAGAGAGTATATGAGACTAGACTGTAATTTATTGGGCTCAAGAGGAGCCGGTAGGCAAAGGTAGTAATAACAAGACTCAAATAAATCATATATTTGTGGTGGTTCTAGGGAGCTACTCTGCTTTACTCAGGGTTACCGCAAATTTTATAAAAGTCTTGCCAAGTTTACTTAGTTATGATTTGTCAGATTTCAAACAACAAAAGGGTTCCACAAAAGTGCAACATCAAACTGTTTCAATTCCATGCAAGCTCTTCGGTACCTTGGAGGTTGAATTGACTAAGAGTAAGATTTATCATCACGGTTAAACAAATGAGATATTGTTGAAGTCATACATTGTGGATGCGCTCAACAATGAAGCTATTAATCTACTGAAGCTTTTCAGCTGTTACAAATTTAAAGACTTAAAATTCCAAACATAAACTCCAATAGTAAAGTATATCTAAAAAAGTGCAGCAACTGTTCTTATTGTTTTCAAGCATATTTTCATGTCATTTGCAGAATTGGTGCACCAATTTCTCCTTCCAGAATCTATCTGAATGATTCCTTTTTATGTGGAGTACTAAGCACCTCCAAATCAAAAGGAATTTACTTTATGTTAATTCATTTTCTTCCTACAGGACCTTGAGAAATATGCTGGCCATAAAGCCATGCAAGAGTGGAAAATACTTCTTGTAAGTAAATATTAGTTACTCTTTGTGAATCAATTCCATTAAAATCTTTGATGGAGACACTTTATTGATAATGCTTGTTTTGGCTCTTAATTTGAATGTCAAGCCAAACCCTCTTATCTTTTGTCTATTTGGGTTGCTTACCATATTTTTTATATGAATCTTTCTATTTGATCTTTTATGTGAACTAATGAGAAGGAAAGAAAGAGACCTCTACAAGAGTATTTTTGCAGGTTGAATGGATTTCAAAGCATTTTTGTAAGGGGCAATGGTAAAAGTCCTTGATTATGGAAACATGCTATAATAGGGTGGGACTCGTTTTGGATTTTCCTTCCCAGGAAATTTTACTGTGGCGATAAGCGTCTACTATTTATTTAATCTAAGTAGAAAATATATTCAAATAGTTTCTGGAGATTAAAACCAATAATTGTACTATGTAATCACAATCACTAGTAGGTAGCTTTTGCTTTTAAAATTACAAATTTTTCTTCTTTGTGTCTTTCATTCTCAAACACAAGATGAAATTGGAAACAGGATGCAATACTCCCACTTTCATCAGCTGCAATGGCTCTACCTCCTTTATCAATCCGAGGTGATATTGGTGTTATATCCACTGCTGCAGCTAGATATGCACCCTCTCTGCTGAAAACTTTTGTCCAGATGGGTCCTCAGGGTGCTTTTGGTGCTACAAAGCTTCTTCGTCCCTTCTCAGAGATTGTTGATTCATTGGAGCTGAAAGACCCTTTTGTACGGAACTGGGTGGACCTTTTGGCTTTCCTTCTTGCAGGGGTCAAATCTAATGGTATACTCTCAGCAGAGATGGTAACTATGGCATATTTTAAGTTGCAGGGATCTTGTATGAACTGTCATAGTCATATTTTGTTCTAGATGGCTGATTTAACACTGGTCAAATGCAAATAGGAAGCTATCAGCTACAGCTGTTAGCCAAGTAATGATTGACACAAAAATCTTTCACAAATAAGCTTGCTTATTTATTAAACTATTTAGGACCATCAAATACTTAAAATACATTGATATCTTTAGCCTGTAAAGATCATGGCATCCTACTGTAAATGGTAGGCATTATCTGAGACCAATAAGTACCTAAGTCATGGATATGGTAGGAATGCTTTGGCTACTTTTGAGGATTCTATGAATAACTCGTAGGAGACATCTCTAATAGATTCTGGAATGTTTGATACCATTCATGAACGACCAATCCAGACCTTCCCCACTTTAAAATCCATTACATCAGGCATAACTGCTGATTCTACACTGTATTGTCAGGATGCGCTCACATTTACAACAACAAATGTGCAAACACTATTCGACCTTAAAGCCCACTGGAAGGCGGATTATCTAGAACAAACATTTTAGGCCCCCCATTTTGTTTCTTACTGTTATGGTGTCCTACCATTGCATGGAAACATATTTATGTGCAAATCCACTTTACTGAAGAATTTTCATAAGTCTACCTTTATAATAACATAAGCATTTTTTCTTCTTTTTATTATTTTATAAATATTTCCAGTTGTGAATCGTGCTGTAAATCTGAGACATTGGTAAATCATGCTGTCCTACCTTGGTTTGTTTTACTTCTGTTTGTTTTTTGCAGATTTACATGTTTGCAGAATGGTATAAGCCAGGTTGTTCTCTTGAATACCCCTGTCATGGAAGTGGAGCTGTTGTTGATGCTCTTGTTCGGGGAATGCAGAAGTTTGGTGGACGAATTTCTCTGAGAAGTCATGTGGATAAGATTGTTATTGAGAATGATAGAGCCACTGGAGTCAAGCTTAGGAGTGGGCAAGTGAGTGGATTGAATTGTAAGTATCAATAAATGAGAAACTGTAACACTGATGTTTGATGTAAAGTCATGCTGCAGTTTGTACGCGCTAGAAAGGCTGTCGTCAGCAATGCATCTATGTGGGACACTTTAAATCTGTTACCCAGGGAAATTCTTCCTCAACCTTACCTTGACAGGATAAACAAAATCCCACAATGTGAATCATTCTTGCATCTTCATTTGGGTTTTGATTCGGATGTGAGTAAATCTACCATGTGATGATGCTTCTGTTCATGAAGAGCTCTCTAAAACTTGCCAAATTATGCACTCTATATAATGTCAATCAGAAAATTTAGTCCCAACTTTTTTATTTTAATTGGTTAGTGCCAAACAAAATGGATTGCTGGACATATTTTTACACAAAATGCCTATCTGTTACCTATTTTGGATGATTTGAGAGACTTGTGATCGGAATTTGTTGATAAGGATCCTAATAAACATTACAGGAGCACATTTTATTTTTGCCTGTTTCTTTGGAAACAGTCTACTAAAGTTTCTTTGGTGTATTTGATGTTAATAGCTTCAAGTACTTGCTACTTTTTTTGCTACATGCTTAGCCAATGACAGGTGACCTCTGCTATTGTAAATATCTTTTCATTCTCAATTTTTTTTCACCTACTTGGCCATCAGATTTCCAAAGAAGTGCCCAAAACAGTGTTTCAGAAATTACAATGCAAGCGACTGCTGATGGCTTATGATAATAATGTGTTTGCTATCTGAACCATCACTTCTTAAACTGCATCAATTAGAAAGAGGGATATATCACATAGAATTTCAAAATTTTAATGATGTGGTTAATATACATCACCCTTTGTGGTTGAAGCAGATTTGTTATATGCCATAATAGCACTTTCCTTTTCTCCTGTTGATGATTTTTTGTGTTTCATTTTTTTTTTCCCACCCTTCTGTGAGTTTCCCTCATAACAAATCTGTGAGTGCATTTATATTATTACTTTGGTGACATTTATTTCTTTGGATTGTTTTGGGGATCAGGGAATAGATGAGGCTTTGGGGATTCATCATATAGTTGTGAATGATTGGGATAGAGGAGTAGATGCAGATCAAAACGTTGTTTTAATATCTGTTCCCAGTGTGCTTAGCCCTGATGTGGCACCTCCTGGGAAACATGTATTACATGCCTATACACCAGGAACAGAGCCATACAAATTGTGGGAAGGACTTGATCGCAGTAGCATCAAGTACAAACAACTGAAAGCTGAACGATCAGAGGTATGTAATGTGTTGCTGATGTATCTTAATTTTTCTTTTCTAATGCCTCTTTTTCTTGCCAAGAGGATGACTTGAAACCATCAAAATTGTTCCAAAAGTTGGCCGGCTGAACCTCACTGAATGTGAATAAGAACAGTTTTTTCTTGGTGAACTTGTTTTCAGTCATTATTTCAAGAAGCGTATGTGGCTCAATCATAAGTTGACTTGTAATGCGTTAGGTGGAAGCAAAAGAGCCATTTTCCTCGTGGAGTACTTTCTTTTGTATTTGATTATACAACAATTGAGATTTTCTGTGTCATTTTTCATTCTATAATTTTGATATTTAAACCAGCTCAGACTAGAGAAGACAAGTCACTTGATAAATGTGGTAATGTCGCTTCATTACTGATCCCAATATTTAGAAACTTTATAATATAGTTCTTTTAAGGTCCTGATTTGTCTGGATGATTGATTATTTCCCCAAATCTAGAGAATCATCTTGTTCCATATTGTTTATATTTCTTAACGCTTTACCCTGGCTGAAAATGCCACTGCATAGATAATGCTCAGGGGTACCCGTTGATTTCTGAAAATTCTAAAATTGGGGTTATCTGCACCTTTGTCTGGCAGATTGAGCTTCCCCTTGGAATTGTTGCCAACAATTTTAGTACTGGTGTTTTTTTCCTTCAAAATCATTCTGTTTGCCTTCAACATTTTTTTTTTGTTTTTTGAAATTCTTGTGCTTTTTGCATGACTAACCTTGAATTATAATGCACTATAACGAATGATTATGTACATTACTATAGAGACTTCTTTTTGGTCAATTTTTGGGAACAGGTATTGTGGAAAGCAGTGGAACGTGCACTTGGTTCAGGCTTCAGCCGGGAGAAGTGTGAGGTGAAGTTGGTTGGAACTCCCTTGACGCATCAAAGATTTCTTCGGAGGAACAGAGGAACTTATGGACCTGCCATAAAAGCTGGCAAAGATACTTTTCCGGGACATTCAACCCCAATACCACAGCTTTATTGCTGCGGAGATTCAACTTTTCCTGGCATTGGAGTTCCAGCAGTTGCTGCTAGTGGTGCAATCGTTGCAAACTCGCTGGTGTCCGTCTCTCAACATTCTCAGCTTCTTGATGCCATCGGAATTTGATGCAACTGTGAGTTCATTCTAATTTTCCAAAGCTGAGGATGACCAACATTGTTTCCAACATTCTACAAGGAATTAATCGTTCAGTTTGCTGTTGTTCCCACGTATATTGAGACATGCATTGCACTAAAAACATCCTGTAAATTACATTTTTCACCACCAAACTTAACTTAATTTGAGCAATTACGTCATTCAACTTTAAATTTGTTCCCAATTTCACTAACGAAATCCTTGCAGAATAATGATGTGGCAAGTCTCTGACATTTTTACCATTCCAGTTCATCTGAAGTAACAAATTCTTGGTTAAAACTCTTAGCCCAAATTTTCTTTGAAGCAATCTCTCAATCTCAACAAAACTTCTGAGTCGTATCATAGGCGCCATCGAACCAGGAATTTCAAGTTCAAGCATTATTCGTTTCATCTGCTTTCATCCACAACATATGATGTGTAAAAATTAAGCAAATATACCCAAATGCGATAAGACAATAGCTACGGATAACATCTAGGTCAGGTTGTAATGGAACTTGTATCAATTCTAACTACCTGGAAGTGTGCTTGGAGCTCGAGAGACGTTAAGAGTTACAATTTGTAAATTTGGAGACAACAAAATTGTTTTTAAGTACGTGTCAAAACCTTAGCCCTTGAGGATAAATTAGTAGAAACAACCCGGAAAGACATTATTATTTTCGAAACTTTAATTAATTGAAAACCTAATTAATTAATATAATATTCTATCACGTGCAATCGCATATGCACGTGCTAATATCCAAGTGTCAAGTACACTGATAAAAACATTTAAAATGCACTTATGTGTTGCACATGCATGTATGGAACTATTCACTCTTTCATTTTAATGTCAACCGGATAAATTAGTAGCTGTTGTCAATAATATAAAAATTAATTTAAATACTTTATTTTTGATCATACAATAATAAATAGTGTAAATAAAAACTAATTTTATAAGTAGTATTATTAATTTTATACTAGATAATTAAAATTCAAAGATACTAACATGAATTAGAGGATAACATTGAATTTTGACTTTACAACAATTAAAGTAAATGAGTTGATTAAATAAAAAAAATTTATAGAAATATCAATTATAAAAATTTTAATTCTAGATTTATTTATATTCATAATATTTAATATTTTTAATTATCCATAATCTTGTCTTAATTCTATTAAAACCTTAACCTTAAATAACAATAAGTTCTTTTACTTAATTTTTTTTCAATATTCACTAAATAGAACAAATTTTTTATTTAAACTTTAACCATTATTTCTCTATAACAAGTTCTTTAGAATTATATACTACTAGTTTTAAAATTAAAAAAATAAGTTAATTTTAAGTAATAATCATATAAATTCAAATTGTTTAACTTGTATTGATTTATTCATAATAATAATCATTTACTATTAATTAATATTCAGTGATTAGGAATAAAATAAATACAACTCATAATCCCTAAATCTAAGCATTGGCCATTGTTTAATTAATTCAATAAGCCTAAATAAATAAATTGAACAAATAATCATTCAACAACCTAATTAGGATAACTTAAACAATTTCAATAAAATAAAAAATATCATAATAAAATAATTTATTTTATTAAAATACCAAATTTTTTGAAATCTTTTAAAATTGTTAAAAAAAATCTTAACTACCTAAAGTTATGTCCACCACCTATTCTTATGTATTTGTCTCCTCTCTCTTCTCCTTTCTCCACAGGAAAAAAAAAAAAAAGTCTTTATTTATATCCTAAAAAATGTATATAGTAATACAAAAAAATCCTAGAAAACTCCTAAAAAAATCTACTAAATTCTTGATGTTACAATAAATTCATTTTTCTTAATTGTAACAACACTCATATAAAGAGTTCTAAACTAATCATGAATAAATATAGTTTAAATTAAAATCTTCTTTCTTCGTCAAAGTTATAGTCCACTTCTTTTAACTTTCTAGCTCATTTAGTCTTTCCCTGAGAAAAATTCTAAAGTCCAATTTATGAGATAGAAATGAAGATCAACTCAATTTAATCCATGACAGATTTTGTAGTGACTCCTCAACTGTTTTTAGATCATTAAACAATTGATTTGGGCTTGAATGTATTCATAACAATTATAAACTTAAGTGTAAACTTCAATCTAAATTTTTGAATCATCTAATTTGAATATATAAAGTTCAAATTAGGCCCATTTAAATATTAATACTTAGATGAGAATTTTACTTCAATTAAGATTTAGACTTCCATTATTCTTAAAGCAATGTTTTAAAATCTAAAAATCGGATTAAAACTTATTACCCCAATTTGAAAAATTAAAAATGTTTACCATGACTTCATTGTAAATCATGTTTCCAATTTTGATCTTTAAATTAGTGAAAAAAATTGAAATAAGAGAAAAAGATTAAAATGATGAAATGCTTGAATTTTGCTTGCTAAAAATACAAATTCTTAAAACTTCCATTAAATATTCTTAAGTCATGAAATATATTTTAATTAACTTAAATAGGTATAAAAATTATTAAAAAAACTAAACATAAAAGAAAATATATAAATAAAATTTCACTTATCATATATCTAGAGTGCCTATACTTATGACATTATTTCTTTTTTATGTGGCACTTTGACAATCCTTTTTTCTTTAATTATTGATAAGTATATTATGTGCATAATATTTATTCTCTTATATGTAACCTTTTAGTTTATTTTTATCCTAAATTTACTTATTTGAGTTAAATTTATATTTTAGGAAAAAAATCAAATGGATTGAAGTAATTTAAAAGTTTAAAGAGATAGTTTTGAAAAAATGTTACTAATAAAAGTTATTTAGAAAATTTTACATTTTAAACATTGGTAGATAGATTTGGAGCTTTGATGAGAATTAGAATAAACATCTTGAGTTTTTTAGAATGAGCTTATTTGTAAAAATCCAAGACGAATTAGACCATGAATAAGTGTCCTTAATTCTACTTATACATTAGTTAAAGTTATCTTAATCTAATTAAGAGTTGTTTTTTAAATAAGTTAAGTTAGTTTTAAAGAGAAAGTATCCATCCTTTTTTAGGTTATTTTTATAGTTTTTTAGAGTTATAAATGAATATGTTAGGGTACCAAAAATATATACATACATAAACCTTTCTTTTATTTCTTTCTTGCCTATTATATGTAAGGTTAGGATTTTATTTTTAGTTATAAGGATTGAAGTTATTGGAAAAAGCATTGTGAAACTTTTTGATTTTTATTTGTAATTTGATTATTTACTTTGAATTTTTATGTTTTTTATTATAATTATTAATGATTATATTGTTTGATTATTAGGATGCATACTAGACAATTATACTTTATGATCTATTGTTAGTTTGAAATTTAAATCTATAAATACTCAATAATTCTAATGTTAAATAGCAAATAGAAATTAAAAAATATGGTCAAAATTTTGCCTAATTTTTATAAAGAACATAGTCTAAAATTAAATATATTAGCATGTAAATTTATTTTTGAGATTCAATTATCTTTTATATCTTAATGTTATTGATAGATCATATCCAAAGAACTTGTACTAGATAATTCAATTAGTAAGAGATTAACTTAATAGCTTATTTTAATTAACAATAAACTAAGGAAAGATTAAAATAATAGAACTTTTCATTATTCTAATTGAATATTCAATCAAAGAATTGATGATTTTTAGTGTTAATAATTGAAGTTCCCAACTTTACCCTAAGATCTACTAGTCTGTAATACTGAGAGGGGAGGTGAATCAGTATCATACCCTTTAAATAAAACTCTGATAATTTAAGCCAAAAATGAAATTTTTTTCAGATTCAATTAAGGTAGATCTATTATTACTTACTAATCACAATAGTCCTCAAAGTTACCTTTAGACACCTTGCCTATTAGACGAATCAGTTGTTCTTGACTAGGTCTTCTTTTAGGTTATGGGTTTGATGATTCTTTAGCTATGTTCACAACTCAATTCAAAACATAGAATGTAAATTCAAAGTAAGGACACGAGAGATTTATATGGTTCCGTCAATGTGATGTACTCCACGGTGGTAGGGATTCTTCCTTTACCAAAACAATCCACTATACGTGAGAACACCAGTGTGGTATCTCCTATGATTACAATAGATGTCTTACTCTTCTACTCCTTTCACTATTGTAAATATAAAGCAATCACAATACAAAGAGTGTCACTTACTGTGTCTACCCTTTTTCTGACTTGTGTTGCCTCTGTTTGATTTGAATAGGCTGCTTCACTACCGCTTGGAAGATCACCAAAATACTCTTTAACCTCTCTTGCAGAAATTTAAAAATATGTTGAGTTCTCTTGAATGCTTCACCAAATTTCTTCTCTAGGTTATCTCACCCAACTCTTGGTCTCACCATCTCACAACTTGCACTCACACTTTAGGTCTGTTGTTTCACGTCTCTTGGCCTGCACCACGCTTCTGGTTTTACTGGTTCACGTCTCTCAGCCTGCCTCACGTTTTTGGTTTGGCGTTTCACATCTCTCGGCCTACCTCAAGTTTTTGTGTTGCTGGTTCACGTTTCTTGGACTGCCTCACATTTTTGGTTTGTTGTCTTCTCTTTCGGGTGGTCTTAAGGATACCAGTTTTGCTTTCTTCTCTTTCGGGTTTTCCGTTTATGATTTTTTCTCTTACGGGTGTGTATGTGTGCTGCTCTAAAAAGAGATAAGTCTTGGTTTATATACTCCTTTCTATGAAAACCCTAGTAGGGTTTACTATAACTACGACAAATTTCCTTTCTTGCCCCTCCATGTGGCTTCATATTACTATTCCATTCAAAATTCAACATTATCCTCCTTAATTTATTTTTTTCAAGAAATGCTATGTCACACTAAGACTCAAACAATGCTAAACTCTCTCTACAAGTTCACTATAAGGAGATCACTTTACGAGGTTATTTGACACGCTAGTCTTATCTTGTAGTTCTTGAGATGTGAGCCACTTCTACTTGCATATTTAAATCTAGTTAACAACAATTACAACCCATACAAGGCTGTGGGAATAACAACCTCTCCCTTTGTAATTGTTGGCAATACTCATAACAAAAACCATTATGCAGTAACCCTTCATAATCTTCTTAGTGCAATAATCTAGAAGTAGATGGATTACAACTCCCCCTAAATATGCAATCCCCCTTCCTTAATAGCTCCCCCTGCACTGTCTTTCCCCCTTTGCCAACCAATTACAAATTTGAAAAACCTACAAAGTAGAGATGGAGGATTAACCTGAACTTCAAGCTTGAGGAGGCATTTGCATAAACAGACTCATTCTGTGCTTTTTAAATAGTTCTATGGATAGAGGTTTAGTTAGAATATCTGAGATTTGATCTTTAGTGCCAATATACTCCAATTGAATTGTGCCCTCTTCCATTTGATCCTTGATAAAGTGATATCAAATGTCAATATGCTTGCTCCTTGAATGTTAAACTAGATTCTTACTGAGATCAATTGCATTTTGATTATCACAAAGTACACTTACTGGTAATTTCACTTCAACACCCAAATTTGCCAATTGTCTTTGCATCCATATCACCTGAGTACATGCTACATAAGCAGCCATATACTTAGCTTTAGCTATGCTTAAAGCAACACTATTTTGCTTTCTACTTAACCATGTAACATACTTTGAACCCAAGTAGAAGTTGTAACCATTGATTGATTTTGTCATCTATACTTCCTGCCAGTTTGCAGTATTGTATGCTCGTAGTTTTATAGAATTTATGGAATGATACCATAAACCCATTTCCAGTGTTCTTTTGAGGTACTTAGGATTCTTTTCATTGCCAACACATAAGATTCCTTAGGATCAGCTTGGAATTTGCTAGCAATGCACATAGCTTGCATGGGATTAAGCCTTGATGCTGTAAGGTATAAAATGCTCCTTATCATCTTTCTGTATTTTATGGGGCTTGCACTCCTTCCTTTATGATATTTTGTTAACTTATAGCTATTGTCATAGGGGTACTAACAAGTTTGTTATCCTCCATGCCAAACTTTTTCAGCATCTCTTTGACATATTTTGTTTGAGAAATAAAAATACCTTTTTCACACTGTTTTATTTGTAATCCAAGAAAGTAAGTCATTTCTTTAATCAATGACATCTTAAATTCCTCACTTATCTTCTGTGCAAATTCTTGACATAGCTCAGAGTGATTCCCTCTAAAGATGATGTCATTTACATATATTATGGTTATCAGTTGGCCTTTCTTTGAGTTAAACACATATAGGTTATTATCAACTGTTCCTCTTCTAAAGTTCAACCTTCTTAAATATGCATCTAGCTTGTTGTACCATGCTCTTGGGGCTTGTTTAAAGCCATACAAGGCTTTCTTAAGCTTGCACACGTGTGTCTCATCCTTATTGATTTGTACTCTATTGGGTTGTTCAATATAAAATTCTTCTTTTAGGAGCCCATTCAGAAAGGCTGATTTCACATCCATCTGGTAAACTTTATACCTTTTATGTGTTGCCAAAGCTAAGATAATTCTGATAGTTTCCAACCTTGCTACTGGTGCAAAAGTTTCATCAACATCTACTCCATTTATCTGAGTGTAGCCTTTGCAAACCAACTTAGCCTTGTTCCTCACCACCATGCCATCTTCATTTTGTTTATTTCTAAACACCCATTTTGTTCTTATGACATTCTTGTTAGTGGGTCTTGGAACCAACTACCATGTTTCATTCTTTTCTATTTGATCCAGCTCCTCATTGATAGCTTTGACCCAGACTTTGTCTCATGCAGCCTCTTTAATAGATTTAGGTTCAACTTATGAGAGTAAGGCAGTAGTTCCCATAATTCTTCTTCTTGTTGTAACTTTTGCTGATGGGTCACCTATGATCTGATTTCCTTGATGAGTATTGGTCCATGTTTTCTTTGTCTTTCTTTCTTACACAGTCTTAGTTACAAGAGAATCTCTTTCTTCATCTTTAGACTCACTCTTCTCTGTGTCTGAACTTACTTCTTTTCCCTCTTCTTCATGTTGGTTTGATTCTTTGTCTATCTTGAAATCATCTTCTTCACTATCATCAGCATCTTCATTATGCATTGTTTTCCAGTTTTCATCTATACTCACATCACTGGAGTGACCACTTTTCCTAGTTTATGTAGAAAGATTCTATAACCTTTTGTCTTTGCTGAGTATCCCACAAAGATGCCTTTATCTAACCTAGCATGGAATTTTCCTAAGTCTTGTTCCTTGTTCTTCACAAAACATGGGCTGCCAAAGATTCTAAAATACTTGGTTGTTGTCTTCTTCCCACTCCATAGTTCATATGGAGTCTTATCAGTATTAGGCCTTAGTAAAACTTTGTTGAATAGGTGCACAACAATAAATGTTGCTTTTGTCCAAAATCTTGTATGAAGCTTGGATTCCAACAATAGAGTTCTTGCCATTTCAACCACAGCTCTATTTTTCCTCTACCACCCTATTCTATTGAGGTGTTCTTGCTAATGCCATCTGATGGTGAATTCCATGCTTCTCAAAGTAATCTTTAAAAGCTTTATTTGTAAATTCAGTGCCTTGATTTGACCTTAATACTTTGATCTTCTTTCGACTCTCATTTTTAACCAATCTTCTGTATCTCTTGAAGCATTTCAAAACTTCTAACTTATGTTTGAGGTGCATGATGTAGGTCCTTTTAGAATAATCATCAACAAACAAGATGAAGTACCTCTCACCATTTAACCTTTTTGTTCTCATCGGCCCACACAAATCAGTATGTACAATGTCAAGCATTGCTTCAAAACTAAACTCTTTGATCTTATACTACTTTTTGACTTGTTTTCCTTTAAAGTATGTTGAGTAGACATACTCCCTCTCTCTCTTGAGGTCTGGAATGTCTCTAATTACATAAGTAGTGGTTAGCTTCCTCATGTTCTTCTATGTTAAATGTCCCAGCCTCCTACATTAGAGTTGATTTCTTCTTCTTTTGTAAGTAAACAGTTGTTTGTCTTGTCTTCATCAATCATATATAAATTTCCAGCTATTCTCTTCCTAACTGCAACAGTATTGTCGTCTTTACTATTTACTTGGCAACCTATTTTTGTGAATATCACTTTATGGTCTTCATTGCATAGTTGGCTAATAGATGCTAGATTATATTTAAGTCCTTCAACATGTAGAACATTTTTAGCTTTCCTTTTCCAATATTTATTGACCCTTGACCACTGATGTTGAGTAAATCATCATTGCCAAACTTGACTTTTCCTTCTCTTGACTTGTTTAGCTTTGATAATTTACTCGTCTCCTATCATGTGTGAAGTGCATCCACTATCAAGGATCTACTGCTTATCTTTGTAGTCAGCCTTTATTGCAATTTTAGCTATATTAGCCACTTCCTTTTTAACTTTATATTCCTTCTTTGAACTAGCTTGAAGATAGCTTTCTCCTTTTTCTTAGCTTTGATTGTACCAATTGTTTTCACAGTGCCATCAAGTGCCTTCTCTTGCTTAGGTAGAAGTGGCCATCCTGCCCATACCTTTCGCATTGTTCCAAGTCTACCAATATAGCAAACTTGTTCTTTAAAACCACTAGTTTGGGCTTCCACCAACACTCCTTATCAGTGTGTCCTTGCTTTTTACAATATGTGCAAGAACTTACGAAAGGTGTTCTCTAAATTTTCTATTGTCTCCCCCTGTATGCAACATCGTATCTTCTCAAGTTGGAGACATATACTGTCTTTCTCCACTAGCATTTATTTGTCTTATGACCCTAAACATCACAATAAAGACAATAATCTTGAAATAGCCACTTATTGGGTCTAATCACAGCTTGTTTTCTTTTGTTCATTACTTGTTGTGTAGGTAAGGTTGCTGACTTCTTTGCTTGTGTGGCTTTTATTTCAGTCACCTTCTTCTCCTTCTTTTGTTTAGCCTTTGCCCTTAGCTGGCTGACTTTCTTTTCTTCAATTTTGTTTGCAACCCTAGGTTGCTTCTTCAAATCTTCTTTATTTTCAGTCTTCACTGTTCCTAGCAGATCAGTCTTTTCTTTCTGAGATGTAGTAGTTATAGGTTGCTGCTCTTTAACCACATACATCATTTTTGGCCCTAGCTTTGATTTGATAATTGTCTTCACTTCTTTAGTTATCTTCTCGTAAGTCATAACCTTCTCTTTCAACTTCTGTGGCAAAGTCTCATTCTCTTTAGGCAGTGTAGCCTCAGATTGCTGCACTTTCTCTTCATTCTTCTTTTCTCTTGCAGAGCTTGTTTCTTCTACCACTTTAAACTTCTGCAAGTTCTCCTGACTCTTTTTGAGTTGTTGCTGAAGTCTCAACAACTCTATCTCCATTTCTTCAATTGTTAAAGTCCTTGAGCCAAGATCCATAGTAAGGTCTTCACATATTTTGATCTATTCTTCAAATATTCTCTTCAAGTCAATATGTTCAGCCCTTATTTCATCCTTTTAACTTTTTCCATTCTTAATCTTTGCTTCAACTTATTTTATATGGGCCTCAACCTTCTTATGGTTATGCCCTTTCTGATTATCTCCTTTAAAGCTGCTTCTAACTCAGCTTCAAGATCTGATTCTTCTTCATCAACCTCCTCTTCCTCTTCAGAGGTTGAACTACCACCTTAAGCTGATGCCATGCTCATATGATAAGTCTACATCTTCCTCCTCATTGACTTCTTTTGTCTAACTCATATAACTTTTGAATGAGCCTCTTTTCTTCTTCTGTGGGTTGGTAGTCTTTTTACTGGACTTCCTTGACTTGAATGATGGTTTTCTCCATTTTGAATTCTACTCATCATCACCATTCCATTTTTAGATCCCTTTTTAAATTTCCTTATGAAGTATGCCAACACTTTACCTTCACTTTCTTCCTTATCACCATCATCATCCTCACTGGATGATTCTTCCTCTTCTCTTATCTTTAAGTTTCTCATAGCTTTGAAAGCTACCTCCTTTGATAGCTTTAATGTTGAGGAGCTTTTAGTTGACTTTATTCTCATCTCATATGTAATAAGATTCCATTGGATATCATGTAGTGACATAGAATTGATATCTCTACTCTCCTCTATGGCTGCCACCTTTAAGGCAAACCTCTCAGGCAAAATTCTCAAAATTTTCTTCATAACAGATGAGTCCTTCTTATTCTTCCCATGACTTCTAAGGTCGTTTATAGCATCAATAACCCTAGTGAAGAACTCTTAGACTGTCTCATTCTTCTGTATTCTAAGGAAGTCATACCTCTGTTGTTCCCATAGCCTTGTATGGGTTGTAATTATTGTCAATTAGATTTAAGTATGCAAGAAAGTAAAGCCATATGGAAGGGTAAGTATGTTAAAGCCACATGGAAGGGCAAGAACATAAAACCACTGCGTAAACCTTATTAGGGTTTCATGGAGAAGAGTATATAATGGTCTTGGAAGACAAAGCTAGAGAGTGTCAGCAATATTGAGCATTCAGCAAATCTTGACAACCGACCAACCAAAGAGAACACCAAACCTTGCATGGAAGAACACCATCGGTAAGGGAGAATAGAGAAAACCGTCCAAAGGGAGTCGACAATTTAGCAAAACGGACAAAAACCTAAAGCAAAGACATAGTCGTTGTTTGAAATTGAATAGTATCATTGGAAAATTGAATAGTGTCGTTAGAAATTGAACAGTGTTGTTGAAAATTAAACAAAACTAAGAACGACTAAATTGAGCAAATCGGAGCAAACTGTGTGACGACAAGAGAGAGGAACCCGTGAGCAACGACACACCACTGGCACACCAGTGGTCGATGAGGAGACAACATGACAAAGAGGTAGAGAGAGAAATAGATGATCGAAAAAAAAGGACAAAACGGTGGCAAAGTGGACGGCAGAACGAAGAGCAGGTGAAAATCCGACACGACCAAAGAGGAGAGTGGACGGTGAGATAGATCTAGCTGGACGAAGAGAGAGAAAACATAGCTAACAGATGAAGAGAGAAAAAAGGTGTATAAATAAGACTTAAACAAGAATTGGATTTGAATTGAGTTGTGAACGCAGCTAAAGTATCAGCCAACCTATAACCTAATGAAGACTTAACAAGAACAACCAAATTGTCAATTAGGCAAGGTGTCTGAAAGGTGACTTTGGGGACTATTGTGATTAGTAAGTAGCAATAGATCTACCTTAGTTGAGTCTGAGAAAGAGTTAGCTTTTAAGAAGAGGTTGAAGTTATTCTTTTACCTGCAAATTATGAATTGTGGTGATACTAATTCACCCCTCTTTTAGTATCATAAACTAGTAGATCCTAGGGAGAATTCAGGAACTTCAATTGGTATCAGAGAACAAGTTCACCAGTTTGAAGCTTAACAGCTTGGTGTACTAGTTTGAAGGGATCTAGAAGTTTGACTTGTTCAGCATACTGAGAAATGGAAGCTGGTACCAGCACTAGCACCATTTATAGTAAGAAGGTTCCAATCTTCAACGGAACCAACTATTATATGTGGAGAGTAAGAACGCAAGTGGTATTTACAACCATGGGCATGAACGTGGTGAAATGTATACGTGAGAGTTTTGTGGCTCCAGAAGAAGGTAAAGACCCAACCATAGAGGAATTAAGGCAGTTTGAGATAAATGAGAAGGCCTCAAATGTCATCATTTCAGCATTAACAGATGCTGAGTATGCTAAAGTTATGGACTGCAAATCTGCCAAGGAGATATGGGACAGATTGCAAAAATTCTATGAAGGTGATGGCAGAATGAAGGAGGCTAAGCTTCAAGTGTTCAAGGAGAGATATGAATCTCTTAGAATGTAGAAGAATGAGATAGTTCAAGAGTTTTTCACCAAGGTTATTAATGCTATAAATGACCTGAGAAGTCATGGGAAGAACAAGAAGGACTCATCTATTGTGAAGAAAATTCTGAGAATTCTACTTGAGAGGTTTACCTCAAAGGTGGTAGTCATAGAGGAGAGTAGAGATCTCAATTCTATCTCTCTGCATGATCTCTAGTGCAATCTCATTGCATATAAGATGAAGATAAAGCTATGAAGGTATCAAAGGAGGCAACTTTCAAAGCTATGAAGCACTTGAAGATAAAAGAAGAGGAAGAATCATCCAGTGAGGATGATAATGATGATGAGGAGGAAGAAAGTGAAGGTGAAGTATTGGCTTACTTTATAAGGAAATTCAAAAAGGGGTCTAAGAAGGGAAAAGGACAGTTGTCCTAAAGATGTTATCATTGTAGGCAGATTAGACACTTTGCTTTTTAGTGCAAAGTGAAACTTGATGATGATGATGAGAAAAATTCAAGATGGAGAAGATCATCATTCAAATCAAAGAAGTACAGCAAGAAGATTGGCAACCCACTGAAGAAGAAGAGAGGCTCATTCAAGAGTTATGTGAGTCAGACAAAAGAAGTTGATGAGAAGGAAGATGAAGACTCATCAGATGATCATGTCTTTATGGAATCAGCACAAGGTGGTAGCTCAACCTCAGAAGAGGAAGAGGAGGTTGATAAAGAAGAGCCAGATCTTGAAGTTGAGTTGGAAGCAGCTTTAAAAGAGATAATCAGAAGGGGAAAAATCATAAAAAGGTTGGAGGCTCACATAAAACAAATTGAAGCAAAGTCTGAGGAAACTGAAAGTCAAAAGGATGAAATAAGGGTTGAACATATTGACTTGAAGAGAAGATTTGAAGAATAGATCAAAATATGTAAAGACCTTACAATAGAGCTTGGCTCAAGGACTTCAACAATTAAAGAAATGGTGATAAAGTTGTTGAAACTTCAGTAACAACTCACAAAGAGTGAGAAGAACTTGTAGAAGTTTGAAGTGGTAGGAGAAACAAGCTTTGCAAGAGAAAAGAAGAATGAGACTTTGCCACAGAAATTGATAGAGAAGGCTGTAACTCAGGTGAAGATAATTGAAGAAGAGAAGACAATTATCAAACCAAAGCCAGGGCTAAAAAGGATGTATATGGTTAAAGAGCAGCAGCCCATGGTTGCTACGTCTTAGAAAGAAAAGGAAGTCAGCCAGCTAAGGGCAATGGCTGAACAAAAGAAGGAAAAAAAGGTGGTTGAAATGAAAGTCACACAAGCAAAGAAGCCATTTACTTTGCCTACACGGTAAGTGATAAATAGAAGAAGACAAGTTGTGATCAGACCCAAGAAGAGGTAGTTTCAAGGTCATTGCCTTTATTGTGGAGTTTGGGGTCATAAGGCGAGTAACTGCTAGTGAAGAAGGGCAATATATGTATCCAACTTAAGAAGATACGACGCTGCATATAGGGGGAGACAATACAAAATTTAGAGGATAACATCTATCGTGAGTTCTTGGACATACTATAAAAGGCAAGGACACATTGACAAGGAGTGTTGGTGAAAGCCTAAACCAATAGCTTCAAAGAACAAGTTTGTTATATTGGCAAACTTGGAACAGTGTGAAAGGTGCGGGCAAGATGGCCATAATGCCAATGGATGCATGACACTTCTCCCTGAGTAAGAGAAGGCGCTCAATGGCATAGTGAAAACAAATGGTGCAGTCAAAGCTGAGAAAAAGGAGAAAGCTATCTTCTAGCCAGTTCAAAAGAAAGAATATAGAGCAAAAAGGGAGGTGGCTAATATAGCTAAAATTGCACTAAAGGCTGATTGCAAGGATAAGCAGTAGATCCTTGATAATGGATGCACTTCGCATATGACAAGAGACAAGAGTAAATTATCAAAGCTAAACAAATCAAGAGAAGGTAGAGTCAAGTTTGGTAATGATGATTCACTCAACATCAGCGGTCAGGGGTCAGCGAATACTAGAAAAGGGAAGTTGAAAGATGTTTTGCACATTGAAAGACTTAGATATAATCTAGCATCTATCAGCCAATTATGCAACGAACCATAAAGTGATATTCACAAAAACAGGTTGCTAGGCAAAAAGTAAAGAAGGCAATACTGTTGTAGCGGGAAGAGAACAACTAGAAATTTATATGTGATTGATGAGGATAAGACAAGTAGCTATTTACTCACCAAAGAAGAAGAAAATCAACTCTGGCATAGGAGGCTGGGACATTTATGACAGAAGAACATGAGGAATTTGACCACTACTCATGCAATTAGAGACATTCCCGACCTTAGGAGAGAAAGAGTGTATGCTTGCTTAGTATGCTTAAAAGGAAAACATGCCAAAAAGCAGTATAAGACCACAGAATTCAATTCTAAACCAGTGCTTGACATTTTGCATACTGATTTGTGTGGACCGATGAGGACAAAAGGATTGAAAGGTGAGAGGTACTTCATTTTGTATGTTAATGATTATTCGAGAAGGACCTGCCTCATGCACCTCAAACACAAGTCAGAAGTTTTGAATTGCTTCAAGAGATACAAAAGATTGGCTGAAAATAAGAGTGGAAGGAAGATCAAAGTATTGAGGTTAGATCAAGGCACTGAATTTACAAATAAATTTTTTGAAGATTATCTTGAAAGGCATGGAATTCATCATCAAATGGTAGCAGCAAGAATACCTCAACAGAATGGGGTGGTAGAGAGGAAAAATACAGATGTGATTGAAATGGCGAGAACTCTACTGCTGGAATCCAAGTTTCACACAAGATTTTGGATAGAAGCAACATTTACAGCCGTGCATCTACTAAACAGAGTATTACTAAGGTCCAACATTGATAAGACTCCATATGAGTTATGAAGTGGGAAGAAGACAACAACTAAGTATCTAAGAGTCTTTGGTAGCCCATGTTTTGTGAAGAATAAGGAGCAAAACTTGGAAAAATTTAACACTAGGTTTGATGAAGGCATCTTTGTGGGATACTCAGAAAAGACAAAAGGTTATAGTGTCCTGCATAACTTGGGAAAAGTGATCACTTCCAGTGATGTGAGAATAGATGAGAATTGGAAAACATTGCAGAATGGAGAAGCTAAGGACAATGAAGAAGATGACTTCAATGTAGATGAAGAATCATACCAACCTTAAGAAAAGGAACAAGAAGTAACTTTAGACTCGGAGAAGAGTGAGTCTGAAGATGAAGAAAGAGATCCTCTTGCAACTAAGACAGTGCAAGAAAGAAAGCCAAAGAAAACGTGGACCATTGCTCATCAAGAAAATCAGATCATAGGTAACCCATCAGCAGGAGTTACAACAAGAAGAAAAATTGTGGGAGCTATAGCTTTACTCTCACAAGTTGAACCTAAATCTATTGAAGAGGCTACACAAGATCTAACTAAATCCCTGTCTGTGCAAATGCCTCCTCAAACTTGAAGTTCAAGTGAATCCTCCATCTCTACTTTGTGAGTTTTTTAGATTTGTAATTGGTTGGTAAAGGGGGAGAGAAGCAACAGTGTAAGCTGTTAAGAAAGGGGGAGTTGAAACTACAACTTAGTGGCTTTTGTTATGAGTGTTGCCAACAATTACAAAGGGGAAAATTGTTGTTCCCACAGCCTTGTATGGGTTGTAATTGTTGTCAACTAGATTTAAGTGTGCAAGAAAGTAAAGCCATATGGAAGGGTAAGAAAGTAAACGCCACATGGAAGGGCAAGAACGTAATGAGTGTTGCCAACAATTACAAAGGGAAGATTGTTGTTCCCATAACCTTGTATGGGATGTAATTGTTGTCAACTAGATTTAAGTGTGCAAGAAAGTAAAGCCATATGGAAGGGTAAGAAAGTAAACGCCATATGGAAGGGCAAGAACGTAATGAGTGTTGCCAACAATTACAAAGGGAAGATTGTTGTTCCCACAACCTTGTATGAGATGTAATTGTTGTCAACTAGATTTAAGTATGCAAGAAAGTAAAGCCATATGGAAGGGTAAGAAAGTAAAAGCCACATAAAAGGGCAAGAACGTAAAACTGTCGTGTAAACCCTATTAGGGTTTCATGAAGAAGAGTATATAATGATCTTGGAAGAGAAAGCTAGAGGGTGTCAGCAATATTAAGCATTCAGCAAATCTTGACAATCGACCAACCAAAGAGAATACCAAACCCTACATGGAAGATCACCACCGGCAAAGGAGAAGAGAGAAAACCGTCCAAAGGGAGTTGGCAATTGAGCAAAACGGACAAAAACCTAAAGCAAAAATGTAGCTGTTGTCTGAAATTGAACAGTATCATCAGAAAATTGAACAGTGTCATTAAAAATTGAATAGTGTCATCTGAAATTGAACAGAACTGAGAATGGCCAAATTGAGCAAATCGGAGTAAATCGTGTGATGGTAAGAGAGAGAAACCCATGAGGGACGGCACACCAGCGGTCAGCGAGGAGACACCACGACAAAGAGGTAGAGAGAGAAATAGACGATTGAAAAAAAAGAAGACAAAATGGTGGCAAAGAGGATGGCAGAACAAAGGGCGGGTGAATCTAACATGGGCAAAGAGGAGAGTGGAATGTGAGATAGATCTGGCTAGATGATGAGAGAGATCCAGCTGGACAAAGAGAGAGAAAATGTAGCCGATGGACGAAGAGAGAGACGCCACCGGAAGAGCAGACAACAGATCTGTGACGACATGAGAGAAATGAACAACATGACAAGGAGAGAACTATGAAATGGACGAAGAGCGAGACACTACTGGAGATGGCCATTGGAAGAGAGAGAAAAGCAGTATACGACCAGAACAAAGGAGTCGATGGGAAGAAGAGCGACGACTAGACAAGGTTGGACGACAGAACGAAGAAAAGTAGATGACCGGTAAAAAAGGGAGGAACTCCGTGACGGCCTAGTGGGTGAATGAAAAAGAGAAATTCAGTGGTAAGAGGGAGAAATCCGGTTGGACGGTGAGAGAGAAATGGACAGGTGAGTCGTGCGGCATGAGACATGGAACGACAAACCAGAAACATGAGGCAAGCCATGAATTAGTGAGATCGTGAAACAGGAGACGAGTGAGACCGTGAGATAGTGAAAGTAGGAGCTATGTGAGACAACCTACAGAAGGAATTTGCCGAAGCATCGAAAAGAACTCAATGTATTTCCAAATTTCTTCAAGAGAGGTTAGAGAGCATTGCGGTGAACTTCTAAGTTGCCGTGGAGTAGCCTTTCAATTCAACAGAGGCAAGACAAGCAAAAAGAAGGGTAGACATTGTAAGTGACACTCTTTGTATTGTACTTGCTTAGTAATTGTAATAGTGAAAGGAGCAGAGAATTAAAGACATCCATTGTATCCTGTATTCATAAGTATAGTGGATAGTCTTAGTAGAGGGAGAGTCCCTACCACCGGGTATGTACGTCACATTGACGGAACCACATAAATCTCATGTGTCCTTAATTTGCTTTACGTTCTGTGTTTTGAATTTAGTTGTGAACGCAGCTAAAGTATCAACTAACCTATAACCTAATGAAGACCTAAACAAAAACATCTAAATTGTCTATTAGGCAAGGTATCTGAAAGGTGGCTTTGGAGACTATTGTGATTAGTAGGTAGTAATAGATCTACCTTAGTCGAGTTTGAGAAAGAGTTCGCTTTTAAGAAGAGGTCGAAGTTGTTCACTTACTTACAAATTGTGAATTATGGTGATACTAATTCACCCCCCTCTCAGTATCAGCTTGGCCTTCTTCATTTTGCCATCACCTTTATAGACCTTTTGCAATTTTTCCTATATCTTTTTAGCAAATTTGCAGTCTATAACTTTAGCATATTTAGCATCTCTCAATGTTGAAATGATGACATTTGAGGCTTTCCCATTGATCTCAAATTACCTTCATTCCTCTGGGGTTGGATCTTTACCTTCTTTTGGAGGCTCAAAACCTTTATGTATATATTTCACCACATTCATGCCCATGGTTGTAAATACCACCTACATTCTCGCTCTCCACATATGGTAGTTGGTTCCATTAAAGATTAGAACCTTTTCACTATAAGTAGTGCTAGTATTGGCATCCATTTCTCAGTATGCTGAACAAGTTTAAAACTTCTAAAACCCTTTAAACTAGTACACCAAGCTGTTAAGCTTCAAATTGGTAAACCTATGCTCTAATACCAATTGAAGTTCTCAATTTCACCCTAGGATCTACTAGTCTGTGATACTAAGAGGGGGGTGAATCAATATCACACCCCTTTAAAAAAATGGTGGTAGGGATTCTTCCTTTATTGAGACAATCCACTATACTTGAGAACACTAGTATGGTATCCCGTATAGTTACAATGGATGTCTTACTCTTCTACTCCTTTCACTATTGTAAATACAAAGCAATCACAATACAAAGAGTGTCACTTACTGTGTCTACCCTTCTTTTAACTTGTGTTGCTACTATTTGATTTGAATAGGCTACTTCACTATCGCTTGGAAGATCACCAAAGCACTTTCTAACCTCTCTTGAAGAAATATGGAAATATTTTGAGTTATCTCAAATGCTTCACCGTATTTCTTCTCTAGGTTGTCTCACCTAACTCCTGGTCTCACTGTCTCACGGCCTACACTCATGCTTCAGGTTTGCCATTTCACATCTCTTAGCCTACACCACACTTTTGGTTTTGCTGGTACACATCTCTCAGCCTGCCTCACAGTTTTGGTTTGGCGTTTCACATCTCTTGGCTTGCCTAATGTTTCTGGTCTGCACATCACACGTTCTGGTTTATTGTCTTCTCTTCCAAGTGGTCTCACGAATACCAGGTCTGCTGTCTCTCTTCCAGGTGGTCTCATGGATACCAGGTCTATTGTCTTCTCTTTCGGGTGTTCCGTTTCTGATTTCTTCTCTTACGGGTGTATGTGTGTACTACTCTAAAAAGAGATAAGTCTTGGTTTATATACTCCCTTCTATGAAAACCCTAGTAGGGTTTATTGTAGTTCCTTTCTTTCCCCTCCATGTGGCTTCATATTACTATTTCATTCAAAATTCAGCATTATCCTTCTTCTTAATTTATTTTTCTCAAGCAATGTTATGTCACACTAAGACTTAAGCAATGCTAAACTCCCTTTACAAGTTCACTCCAAGGAGATCAATTTACAAGGTTATTTGACATGCTAGTCTTATCTTGTAGTTCTTGAGATATGAGCCACTTCTGCTTGCACACTTAAATCTAGTTGAAAACAATTACAACCCATACAAGGTTGTGGAAACAACGATAATTTAATGTGTGAATCCAATAGTGTAATATTCTTATTGTCAAATGTGTGCTCATTTATTGATTTTATTTACAATTAGTTTTCTATTTTAATTTTTATTGGTTTAATTAAAATCAAATTTCTCCTGCTTTACTTCCTTATTTGTGTGAACTTAATAAAATTAAGATCATTAGTTAATTGAATAATCCAAACTTAATCTTTGCAGATTTAACTTATATTCACCTTAATTACAAATTGTTAATTAAGTGATTTAGATTAACTTTTATGTATTTGATACATATCAAACTTTGGTTCCATTATTAAGAATTGATTATATAATTAATATGTTCTTATGATTGTAGTATTATATAACTTGTATTGTAGGCTTGTATGTCTAATGAAAAGTTTAACCACAAACTTTGTCAAATAAAAGAATACTTTTAAGCTAATAGATACACCATTTTACTACCTTCACCAAGACTTACACTCACTTCCAACCTTGCATCATTATCAATCTTATTAAGTAATACTAAGACAAAAATCATGACTATAAATGCCAATAACAATAACCAAACTCTTAAGAAGTTGGTGGCTCCCAATCTAAACCAATAATTTCTTTGCATAAAGTGTCCTAATGTTGATTTTTTTTTTGGAGTTAAAAATATGGTCTAATTCATCTTTTGCCAACTTGTTATGGTCTTGTAGGTGAAGATTTAAATAAGCATCTAAAAGAATTCTATGTAGTTTGTTTAATATGAAGCCTATTAGGATATCTAAATAACAAATCAAGTTAAGGGCTTTCCCATTTTCCTTGGCAAACCTACCAAAGAATTACCTTTATTATTTACCTTTAGGATCCATCACCATATGAAATGAGACAAACAAGCTATTTTGATGTGGAAAACCCCAAAAAGACATGGCTTAGGGACCCAATGCATACAAGGAATCAAAGAACAATCAGGAAAGCTAAACCAGAGTTTAATATCACAAACCTTAGATCCACCCTTTGAAAGAATATATACCTAAGGTATTTAAGAAGGATATGGACGCCATACTCCAGAAAAGAAAGGAATTGAGAGTGATAAGTCGATTGGAATGCCACAAGAAGAAATACCTCTTGATAAATTCTTTAGTCCTTAAAAGAACTGAGGAAGAAAAATCCTTACTTTCTATTTCACTCAAAGTTGTCTGATTTTTCTAGAGCTTACAAGGGGTGCCTATTTATAGGCTAAGATAGCAATCTTGAAGAGGTACAAAATCTTACTTAGGATAAATCCTTATTTTGGAGGAATTCCTAATTATAGACAAATTCTAACATTGATAATAAACTCCTATGTAGGGGTGAATGCTATTACTTAGTTTGATCATTAAGTATTCTAATTATATTAATTAGGGCTAAACTCTTTGTCAAACTTAAATTCGCACCATTTGAAACTTGGTTAGCTTAAATGTCTTCAATCAGCCCATTTAGTGCTTTTTTAATATTTTTGACTCTAACTTGTGTTATTGGGCCTTATGGAATGTGTGATGGACCTTTTGCATCCATTAAAGCTCTAACTCATGTTATTAGGCATTCTAGAATGTGCGATGGACTCTTGCATCCACTAAAGCTCTAGGTCATGTTATTAGGCCTTCTGGAATGTGCGATGGACCTCTTGCATCCATTGAAACCTTCCACCCATCATCTCTATGATTATTTACCTTTAGGATCCATCATTATATGAAATGAGACAAACAGGTTATTCTTGGAGAAGTACTTTTTGGCTTCTAAAGTAGTTACCATTTAAAAGGAGATATATGGAATTTAACATTACAATAAAGAGTCCATATATGAATATTAGGAATGTTTTAAAAAGCTTTTGACAATTTTCCCCATCACTAAATCAATGATAAACTCCTAATCCAATACTTCTATGAAGGATTTTTCTTATAGACAGAAGTATTATTAATGTAGCTAGTGGAGGAGTATTAATAGATAAAACCCTAGCAGCCATAAAGAATTTGATAGATAACAAACATGACTATAAATTCTTAACAATTTAGCACTTGCATGACCTATTACTTAAATTCTTAAGAATATCAATGAGGTAAGTATATTATTACTTAAACAAAAAATTGTTAACTTGACTTCTTTTATGCATTAAATGGCTATAGGAAATATGCATTAAGTTTGAGCATGTAGCCTTTGCTTAAATCAAGGATATCTTACTAATATATATCGAATAATTTAAGATAATCCAATAGAGTATGCCAATGCCATGAAAAGATTATAAAGGCAATTATAATGTACGTATGACAAACTCTAACACCTATAATCTTGGATATAGAGATCATTTAAACTTTAATTATGATAATTAATAAGTAGTTCACAATGCCTTTAATGGCCAATTTTAACAAGTCTTAATACCCTTTCAAGTTAGACAAAATGTGGCTTAACACTTAAGTATGTCTCTTAATGAAATTATTAAGGCACTTACTAATAACACTAAACAACTTTAATAGGAAACATGGTGAAACATTCAAAAGTTGGAGAATTAAATGAGTTAACTTGCCATGGCCATTACTAGATTAAAGGTATAAGGATTGGGCAAACTACCTTTTCAAACCATGGTAAATTTGAAAGACAATACAAGTTTCATTGTCTCGAGGAATGAAAGAAGTGAAGTACCAATAAAGACACCTCTTAGGTAGAAAAAGGGGTCATGGAAGAAAAAGCCATGCCTATTAGTAGTTGTCATTGTGACTACAAAAATCAATTATTTTAATTTTGACCATACAATGGTAAATAATGTGAATTAGGGTTGATTTTATAAAGATACTATTAATTCAATACCGAATAAATAAAACTTAGACATATTAATATGAAGGTAGGGTAATTTGAAATTTAAGTTTTGTGCTAATTAAACTAAACAACTTAAGTAAAAAAAGCTAGTTAAACTAAACAACTTAAGTAAACAAAGCAACTTATAAAAATATAAATTAGTGAAATTTTAATTTCAAGTTCATTTGCAATTAAGTTACTAAAATTTTTTATTATCTATATTATTGTCTTGATTTTATTAGAACTAATCCTATGTAATAACAAGCTTTATTACCTAATATCTCCTTTAAATATTCATTAAGTAGAACAAGCTCTCTACTTAAATTCTAACAATTAATCCTATAGAACAAGCTATTTAGCATATATACTGGTAGACTGAAGAATTAGGAAAATAGACTAATTCAAGCGACAATTACACTTACTCAGATTGTTTAATATATGTTAAGTTATTTATAATAATAAGAAGAAAACTTATCCACAATACCTTACTATTAATTGTTATTTGATGGTTATGAATAGGATAAATATGGGTCATAATCCCTAACTTTAATAATTGACCATTATTTAATCAATTTAATAAACCTATCCAAATTAATTGAACAAACAATCATTTAACAATTTAATTTAAATAACTAAACAAATTTCAATAGAAAAAAGTGATTAACATAGCCATATAATATATTTCATCCAAATATTATATGTTTGGAGATCCCCTAAAACTATTGAAAAACTCTAGCTATATATAATTACAAATTGAATTCTTTAAGGCTATTTACTATTTTCTTTGTGTCTATTTTACTTTACCCTCACAACAATTAAAAAGGTCCTTATTTATATTCTAGAAAACATACACAAAAAACATAAAAACACCCTTAAGCACTTCTAAAATTTCTCTTAAATTCTCAAGATTACAATGAACATATTTCTTAATTATGATAAAATTCTCATGATGAGTTTTAAACTAATTTCCAAATAGATATATAGTGAACTAGGGTCTTCCTTCTTTATCAAAGTTGAATTTTTTTAAAAAAAAATTTTTCAACGCATTTAGTCTTGCCTAAAAGAAAAAAAGGGTCCAAAACCCTACTTATGAGTTAAAAACTAAGTCTGATGCAACTAGTTGATAACATATTCTATAGTGACTTTCTATCTATTTTTGGACCATTAAACGATTGATTTGGACTTAGATGTCTTCATAAGAATTGTAGGTTGAATGTGAACTTCAATTTAAGCATTTGAATTACCTAATTTGAATGCTTGAAGCTCATATTATGCCTATTTAAATTATCAATGCTTGGATGAGAATCTTACTTCAACTAGAATTTAAACTTTTGTTTTCTACCTTGTCTTTGAAGTAATATCTCAAAGTCCAAACAAAATTGAATTTAGAATCATACCTTTAGAAGGAAGATATCAAGAAACCAAATAGAGAACTACCTTTGTGTAAAAATGTAAAGGATATTATAATGGTATTACATTCATCACATCCCATTCTAAATGTATTTTATATTGAATTACTTATTTCTAACAATAAAATCCTATCTTATATTGTACATCCATTATTATTAGAATTAAAGCTATTATTAAAGCAACTTAAGTACATTTTCTTAGGAGATGAAGAAACTTTACCAATTATCATTATAAAGAATTTGACCCCATTATGAGAAGAAAAGCTTGTTTAGGTTCTAAGAGATCATAAGACTACAATTAAATAAACCATAACAGACATTTAAAGGATAAGCCCAACCATATGTATGTATTGCATCTTACTTAAGGAAGGTTTAAAACCATTGAGAGAAACACAACATAGAATAAACTCTCCTGTGGTGGATGTAGTGAAGAAAATGGTATTGAAACTTTTCTATGTTGGCATAATTTACCCATTCTTAGATAGCAAATGGTTAAGTAATGCAAGCGGGTCCAATGAAGACAAGTATCACAGTGGTAAAAAAATGAAGAAGACAATTGTATTGATTGCTACAAGTTGAATGTTGCAACACATAAAGTTCACTTTCATGTACCTTTTATTCATTATATGCTTGAAAGGTTGATTGGTTGATCTTATTATTACTTTGTAAATGGTTATTTAAGTTATAACTAAATTGTAATTGCACTAAAAGACTAGAAAAAGATAATATTTGCAAGCCCATTTGGCAAAATAAGAATATGATTTGCTTTTTTTCTCTTCACTTACATCTTTATTTTTGTTTCCATATGTGATTTTGTGTTTTTCTTTACATTTCATTCTTACCTTGGGATAATGTAAGGTTTAAGTGTGGCAAAAATGTAAATTTGTTTTGATTAATTATGATAAGTCTTTTATCTTGATTTTTGTTGAGCTTATCTTTGATGGCTAATGTTGGATTTGTTATCAACACCATTTCACACAGTTATATGTGTTGATTTGATGTTATGAATGTCATTGAGATGCAGAGAAGTCATTGGCCAAAGCCAATTGAAGTTCCCAACTTCACCCTAGGATCTATTAGTTTGTGATACTAAGAGGGGGGTGAATCAATATCACCACAATTTGCAGATATGTTAACAACTTCAACCTCTTCTTAAAGTGAACTCTTTCTTATATTCGACTAAGGTAGATCTATTTCTACCTACTAATCACAATAGTCTCTAAAATCACCTTTCAGACACCTTGCCTATTAGGTCTTCATTAGGTTATGGGTTGGCTGATACTTTTGCTTTGTCACACAACTCAATTCAAAACACAAAACCTAAAACAAAGTAAGGACACACGAGATTTACTTGATTCTGTTAACATGATGTACATCCATGGTGGTAGGGACTCTCCCTCTATCGAGACAATCCATTATACTTAAGAATACCAGATATAATGGATGTCTTAATCCTCTGCTCCTTTCACTATTGCAAATACTAAGTAAGTACAATACAAAGAGTGTCACTTATTGTGTCTACCCTTCTTCTAGCTTGTCTTGCCTCTGTTGAATTGAATGGCTGCTTCATTGCCACTTAGAAGTTCACCACAATGCTCTTTAAGCTCTCTTGAAGAAATATGGAAATACGTTGAGTTCTTTCAATGCTTCACCGAATTCCTTCTTTAGGTTGTCTAACACAGCTCCTGCTTTCATCATCTCATGGTCTCACTCGTCTCCTATTTCACAATCTCACTATCTCACGGCTCCCCTCATGTTTTTGATTTGCTGTTCCACATCTCACGGCTTGCCTCACATTTCTGATTTGGTGTTTCAGGTCTCACGCACGCTTCTGGTTTCCATGCCTTGCTAGTCATATGCCTAATGCACGTTTTTGGTCTCACGTTGATGCACATTCTGGTCTCATGCTGACGTACATTCCAATCTCACATTGTCTCCTGATGTAGACCCACGCTTCTGCTATGCTCCCATCACAGCTTTACTGGTCTCCCATTTCATGTCACCAGTTTCTGGTCTCCCTTTTCTAGTCACCCGTTACTGATCTCACGACCTGGTCACCCATTTATTCCAAGGGTGGTGCGTTTCTAGTTTTTGCTCTCACCTTACATTTCTAGTTTTCTTCCTCTTTGCTGGTCTCAAGCCTCACACCTCACCTATCTGTTTCTAGTTTCTTCTAGCTGGTGGTCTCACGTCATATATTGTTTTGTCATGTTGCTTTTTGTTTCACCATGTAGGTTTTATTTTGCCCGGTGGTTTTATTTGGCCATTCCCTCCTTGCTGTCCACACCTCTTTAGTCGTTCACCTCATTGCTTGGCCGTCCACCTCTTTGTCGTTGGTTGTGCTTTGCTGTGTATGGTTGTATGGACGTTCACCTTGTTTGGTCGTGTAGGTTGGTTTGGACGTTCACCTCCTTGCTTAGCTGGTTGTCTCCTTTGGTTGGTTGTCTCCTTTGGATGATTTCTCCTGCTTGGGCAGTTACCCTCTCTTCTTGCTATGTACCCTCTCTTTGTGTTTAGTGGATTTGCTATTTAGGGTTGTGTTGTTTGACTGGTTGCTCTTCCAATGTTTTCTCTCTTGTGTTTTGGCCGACCTTGCTCTCTTTGTGTTTACTGAATGCTTTCTTATGTTAGCCTTCCCCTAGTTTTGTCTTCCAAGGTCTTTATATACTCTCTTCCATGAAATCCTAATAGGGCTTACGCAGTAGATTTACATTCTTGCCCCTTCATATGGCTTTTACATTCTTGCCCCTCTATGTGGCTTTACTTTCTTGCACATATAAATCAAGTTGACAACAATTACAACCCATACAACGCTATGGGAACAACAATCTCCCCTTTTGTAATTGTTGGCAACACTCACAATAGATGCCATTATGCAGCAATTTCAACTCCCCCTAAATTTGCGCTCCCCCTTTTTTAACAGCTCCCCCTACACTATTGCTTCTCTCCCCCTTTGCCAACCAATTACAAATCTGAAAATCTCACAAAGTAGAGATGGAGGATTCACCTGAACTTCATGTTTAAGGAGGCATTTGCACAGATAGACTCAATCTGTGCTTTTCAAACAGTTTTATGGATAGAGGTTTAGTTAGAATATCTAAAATTTGATCTTTAGTGCCAACATATTCTAACTGAATTGTACCCTGTTCCATTTGATCTTTGATAAAGTGATACTAGATGTCAATATGCTTCCTCCTTGAATATTGAACCGGATTCTTGCTGAGATCAATAGCATTATGATTATCACAAATGTACACTCATTGGTAACTTTTCTTCAACACCCAAATCTGCCAACTGTCTTTGTATCCATATCACCTGAGTATATGCTGCACAAGTAGCCATATACTTAGCCTTAGTTGTGCTCAAAGTAACACTATTTTGCTTTCTACTTAACCATGCAACACACTTTGAACCCAAGTAGAAGCTGCAGCTGCTGGTTGATTTTCTATTATCTATACTTCCTACTTAGTTTGCATCAGTGTATGCTTGTAGTTTTATAGAATCTATGGTTGGATGCCACAAACCCATTTCTAGTGTCCCTTTGAGGTATCTTAGGATTCTTTTCACTACCAACAGATGAGATTCCTTGGATCAGCTTGGAATCTACTGGCAATGCACATAGCTTGCATAAGATCAAGCCTTGATGCTGTAAGGTATAAAAGGCTCCCTATCATCTTCCTATACTCTGTAGGGCTTGTACTCCTTCCCTTCTAATCTTTTGTTAACTTTTAGCCTATTGTCATAAGGGTACTGATAGGTCTGCTATCCTCCATGCCAAACTTTTTTAGCATCTCTTTGGTATATTTCATCTGAGAAATAAAAATACCTTCTTTATACTATTTTATCTATAATCCAAGAAAGTAAGTCATTTCTCCAATCAATGACATCTCAAATTCCTCACTTATCTTCTGTGCAAAATCTTGGCATAGCTCAGAGTGATCCCCTCCAAAGATGTTGTGTCTACATATACTATAGTTATGAGTTGGCCTTTCTCTAAGTTGAACACATATAGGTTATTATCAATTGTTCCTCTTATGAAGTTCAACCTTCTCAAATACGCATCCAGCCTGCTGTACCTTTCTCTTGGGGCTTGTTTAAGACTATACAAGGCTTTCTATAGCTTGCACATGTGTGTCTCATCCTCACTAATTTGTACTACATCGGGTTGTTCAATATACACTTCTTCTTTTAGGAGCCTATTCAAAAAGGCTGATTTCACATCCATTTGATAAACTTTATACCTCTTATGTGCTGCCAAAGCTAAGAACATTCTAATAGTTTCTAACCTTGCCATTGGTGCAAAAGTTTCATCAACATCTACTCCTTCTATCTAAGTGTAGCCTTTGCAAACCAACCTGGCCTTGTTCCTCACCACCTTGCCATCTTCATTGTGTTTATTCTTAAACACCCATTTTGTTCCTATGACATTCTTGTTAGTGGGTCTTGGAACCAACTCCCATATATCATTCTTCTCAATTTGATCCAGCTCCTCATTGATAGCTTTGACCCAGGCTTTGTCTTGAATAGCCTCTTCAATAGATTTAGGTTCAACTTGTGAGAGTAAAGCAGTAGCTCCCACAATTTTTCTTCTTGTTGTAACTCCTACTGATGGGTCACCTATGATTTGATTTTCTTGATGAGCACTGGTCCATGTTTTCTTTGTCCTTCTTTCTTGCACAGTCTTAGTTGCAAAAGGATCCCCTTCTTCATCTTCAAACTCACTCTTCTTTGAGTTTGAACTTACTTCTTGTTCCTTTTCTTCAGGTTGGTTTGCTTCTTCATCTACATTGAAGTCATATTCTTCATTGTCCTCAGCTTCTTCATTCTATATTGTTTTCCAGTCCTTATCTATTTTCACATCACTGGACGTGATCACTTTTCCCAACTTATATAGGAAAACTCCTTAACCTTTTGTCTTTGCTAAGTATCACACAAAGATGCCTTCATCAGACCTAGTATTGAATTTTCCCAAGTTTTGCTCCTTGTTCTTCACAAAACATGGGCTGCCAAAGATTTTGAGATACTTGGCTATTGTCTTCTTCCCACTTCATAGCTCATATGAAGTCTTATCAGTATTGGGCCTTAGTAGAACTTTGTTCAGTAAGTGCACTGCTGTAAATGTTGCTTTTGTCCAAAATCTTGTGCGAAACTTGGATTCCAGTAGTAGAGTTCTTGCCATTTCAACCACAGCTCTATTTTTCCTCTTTACCACCCCATTCTGTTGAGGTGTTCTTGTTGCTATCATTTGGTAACAAATTCCATGCTTCTTGAGGTAATCTTCAAAAGCTTTATTTGTAAATTTAGTGCCTTGATTTGACCTTAATACTTTGATCTTTCTTCCACTCTCACTTTTTCATCCAATCTTCTGTATCTCTTAAAGCAATTCAGAACTTCTGACTTGTGTTTGAGGTGCATGATGCAGGTCCTTCTCGAATAATCATCAACAAACAAGATGAAGTACCTCTCACCATTTAACCCTTTTGTTCTCATCGGCCCACACAAAACAGCATGTACAATGTCAAGCACTACATTAGAACTGAACTCTTTGGTCTTATACTCCTCCTAACCTATTTTCCTTTAGAGCATGCTGAGCAGACATACTCCCTTTATCTCTTGAGGTTTGGAATATCTCTGATTGTATGAGTAATGGTGAGCTTCCTCATGTTCTTCTGTGTTAAGTGTCCCAGCCTTCTATGCCATAGTTGATTTTCTTCTTCTTTTGTATGTAAATAGCTATTTGTTTTGTCCTCATCAATCACATACAAATTTCCAATTGTTTTCTTCCTGGCTGCGCAACAGTATTGCCTTCTTTACTCTTTACCTAGCAACCTATTTTTGTGAATATTACCTTATGGTCTTTATTGCATAGTTGGCTGACAAATGCTAGATTATATGTGAGTTCTTCAACGTGCAAAACATCTTTTAGCTTTCCTCTTCCAATGTTTACTGACCCTTGACCATTGATGTTGAGTGAATCATCATTGGCATACTTGACTCTACCTTCTCTTGACTTGTTTAGCTTTGACAATTTACTCTTATCTCCCGTCAAATGTGAAGTGCATCCATTGTCAAGGATCCACTGCTTATCCTTGTAGTCAGCTTTGAGTGCAATTTCAGCTATATTAGCCACCTCCCTTTTAGCTTTATATTCCTTCTTTTAAATTGGCTGAAAGATAGCTTTCTCCTTTTTCTTAGCTTTGATTGCTCTACTTGATTTCACTGTGCCATTAAGTGCCTTCTCTTGCTTAGGGGGAAGTGTCATACATCTCTTGGTATTATGGCCATCCTGCCCACACCTTTCACATTATTCCAAGTCTGCCAATATAGCAAACTTGTTCTTTGAAACCACTGGTTTGGGCTTCCACCAACAATCCTTGTCAGCGTGTCTTTGCCTTTTACAGTATGTGCAAGCACTCATGATAGGTATTCTCTTCTGAATTCTATATTGTCTCCCCCTGTATGTAGCATCGTATCTTCTCAAGTTGGAGACATATATTGGCCTTCTCCACTAGTAGTTACTCACCTTATGACCCCAAACTCCACAATAATGATAGTGACCTTGAAACCGCCTCTTCTTGGGTCTACTTATACCTTGTTTTCTTATGTTTATTACTTTCTATGTAGGCAAAGTTGCTGGCTTCTTTGCTTATGTGACTTTCATTTCAGTCACCTTCTTCTCCTTCTTCTGTTCAGCTATAGCCCTTTATTGGTTGACCTTTTTCTCTTCATTTTTGTTTGCCACCTTAGGTTGCTTCTTCATATCTTCTTTATTCTCAGCCATTTTCTCCTAAGTCACAACCTTTTCTTTCAACTTTTGTGGCAAATTCTTATTATCTTTAGGCAATGTAGCCTTAGATTGTTGCACTTTCTTTTCACCCTTCTTTTCTCTCACAGAACTTGTTTCTCCAATCATTTCAAGCTTTTGCAAGTTCTCTTCACTCCTTTTGAGTTGTTACTAAAGTCTCAGCAGCTCTTTCTCCATTTCTTCAATTTTTGAAGCCCTTGAGCCAAGCTCTATTGTAAGGTCTTCACATATTTTGATATGTTCTTCAAATTTTCTCTTCAAGTCAATATGTTCAGCCATTATTTCATCTTTTTGACTTTGTTTTAACTTGTTTTATGTGAGCCTCCAACCTTCTTATGGTTATGCCCCTTTTGATTATCTCCTTTGAAGCTGCTTCCAACTCAGCTTCAAGATCTGGTTCTTCTTCATCAACCTCTTCTTCATCTTCAGAGGTTGTACTACCACCTTGAGCTGATGCCATAAAGGCATGCTTATCTGATAAGTCTTCATCTTCCTCTTCATCAGCTTCTTTTGTTTGACTCATATAACTCTTGAATGCTCTCTTCTTCTTCTATGGGTTTGCAGTCTTCTTGCTGGACTTTTTTGATTTGAATAATGGTTTTCTCCATCTTGAATTTTGCTCATCATTACCATCCTCATCTTCATCATCAAGTTTCACTTTGCACTGAGAAGTAAAGTGTCTAGTCTGCCCACAACGATAACATCTCAACGAAAACTGTCTTTTTCCCTTCTTAGACCACTTTTTGAACTTCCTTGTGAAGTATACCAACACTTCATGTTCACTTTCCTCCTCCTCATCATCATCCTCACTGGATGATTCTTCCTCTTCTTTTATCTTCAAATGTTTCATAGCTTTGAAAGCTGCCTCCTTTGATACCTTCAATGTTGAGGAGCTCTTCGTTGACTTTATCCTTATCTGATATGCAATGAGATTGCATTGGAGATCATATACAATGGTTGCTAACTTTGAGGCAAAGCTTTTAAGTAGAATTCTCAGAATTTTCTTCATAATAAATGAGTACTTCTTGCTCTTTCCATGACTTCTTAGATCATTTATAGCATCAATAACTCTAGTGAAGAGCTCCTGGACTGTCTCATTTTTTTGCATTCTAAGAGATTCATATCTCTTCTTGAAAACTTGAACCTTGGCTTCCTTCATTCTGCCATCACCTTCATAGACTTTCTACAATCTATCTCATATCTCCTTAGCAGATTTGCAGTCCATAACTTTAGCATACTCAGCATCTATCAATGCTAAAATGATGACATTTGAGGTCATCCCATATATCTCAATCTTTACCTTTTTCTGGAGCCACAAAACCATTCTGTATGGATTTCACCACGTTCATGCCCATGGTTGCAAATACCAGTTGCATTCTCACTCTCCACATATGGTAGTTGGTTCCATTAAAGATTGGGACCTTCTTGCTATAAGTAGTGCTGGTGTTGGTACTGACATCCATTTCTCAGTATGCTGAACAAGTTAAAACTTCTAAAACCCTTGAAGCTAGTACACCAAGTTGTTAAACTTCAAACTAGTGAACCTATGCTCTGATACCAATTGAAGTTCCCAACTTCACCCTAGGATCTACTAGTTTGTGATACTGAGTGGGGGGATGAATCAGTATCACCACAATTCACAGATATGTGAACAACTTCAACCTCTTCTTAAAAATCTTTCTCAAAATTGACTAAGGTAGATCTATTGCTACCTACTAATCACAATAGTCTCCAAAGTCACCTTTTAGACACCTTGCCTATTAGGTCTTCATTAGGTTATGGCTTTCTTCTAGCTGATGGTCTCACGCCGTGTGTTGTTTTGCCATGCTGCTCTTTGTTTTGTTGTGTAGGTTCTATTTTACCATCCACTCTCTCTTGCTGTCAAGCCTTTATTTTGCCGTGTAGTGTTCTCTTGTCGTTTGTTCCTGGTTTTCTCTCTTTCAGCTGGTTCCCCTTTACTATCCTCTCTCCTTGTAGGATTTTGTGTTTTGCCCGATGCTTTTATTTGGCCGTTCCCTCCTTGCTGTCCACACCTCTTTGCTTGGCCGTCCACCTCTTTGCCATTGGTTGTGCTTTGTCGTGTTCACCTTGTTTGGCCCTGTAGGTTGGTTTGGACGTTCACCTCCTTGCTTAGTTGGTTGTCTCCTTTAGTCGGTTGTCTCCTTTGGACGATTTCTCCTACTTGGATGGTTACCCTCTCTTTTTGTTGTGTACCCTTTCTTTATGTTTAGTGGTTTTGCCATTTAGGGTTGTGTTGTTCGACTGGTTTCTCTTCCAATGTTTTCTCTCTTGTACTTTGGCCGACCTTGCTCTCTTTGTGTTTACTGAATGCTCTCTTATGTTGGCCTTCCCCTAGTTTTGTCTTCCAAAGTCTTTATATACTCTCTTCCATGAAACCCTAATAGGGCTTAAGTGGCGGATTTACGTTCTTGCCCCTTTATATATCTTTTACATTCTTATCCCTCCATGTGACTTTACTTTCTTGCATACTTAAATCTAGTTGACAATAATTACAACCCATACAAGGCTGTGGCAACAACACCAGTGATGACAGGTTAACCCTAGTGTTGAGAAGTCAATGTTGATAATGACCATAATTTTAGGGGTTAAGATTGATAGTTGACCATTGACCTTAAATTTTAAGAAGTTAATGTTGATCATTGACCTTAAATTTTAGGAATCAAATCTGGTCATTAATTGTAGAGCAACATATAAGAATTAAGATAACTATTGATGATTGTGTAGCCTTAATCCCAAGGCTTTATAAATACCTTTAGATGTCTTTTAAGAAGGGTGTGTGTTGCAGAAAATTGAGAGAGATGGCCAAAGTGAGAGGTAAGTGTTAAACCTAGGTAAAAAGAGAGGTGAATGGCAAAAGAGAGACAACCATCAAGCAAGGTGCAACTAGCGAAGAAGAAGAGAAAGAGAGCAAAGGGCAGCTAGCAAAGGAAATTGCAGTAGCTACCAAGGAGAGAAGGTAAGGCAGCCGACCAAGGGGAGTGCAACAACCACCAATAATTTATGCAAGGTAACTAGCCAAGGAGAGGAAGAAAGAAGGCAAGGCAATTGGCAAAGGAGAGGAAGAAAAAAGGCAAGGTAGCCAATAAAGGAGAGAGTAGCAGCCACCAAGGAAAGAAGGCAAGACAATCGACCAAGGAGAGGAAGAAAGAAGACAAGGCAACTAGCCAAAGAGAGTGTAGCAACCACTAAGGAGAGAAAGAAAGAAGAAGCAACTACCAGTAGGTGGTGGAGTAGCAGTTGATAGGTGGTGGAGTAGCATTCGACAAGAGGTGGAGTAGTAGTAGAAGGGGTCCTTCACTAATAGCAGTGGTGCGAGAAAACAACTGCAACGCGTGGGGAGAATAGGAGTGGTGCGAGAAAATGGCTATAGTGTGCAAGGAGAGCAGTAGCAGCGAGAAAACTACTACAGTGCTTAAGGAGAGCAGTAGCGGTGCGAGAAAATAGCTGTAACATATGGGGAGAGCAGTAGTGGCATGAGAAAATTGTTACAGGGTGTAGAGATAGCAATAACGATGCAAGAAAGCAATAGTAGTGTGCATGGATAGCAACAACAGCATGAACGAATAGCCAGTATAGCTTGTGTAGACAGCTGGCATAGCTTGTGCAAATAGTGGACACAACTTGTATAGATAGCAGGCATAGTGTGTGTAGACAGCAGGGAGTGCTTGTGTGAATAGTGGCACAACTTGTGTGGATAACAGGCACGTGTGGACAATAGGTACAATGTGTGCGAATAGCAGGTAGCAGCGGTAGCGAATACAAACAACAAGTAGTGGCAGTGCGTATGGATAGCATTGACAACATTAGTAGTGCATGTAGATAGCAGCAACAGTGTATATGGATAGCATTAGTAGCATGCGTGAGCAACGGTAACAATGCATACGAACAACATTGACATCATTAGCAGTGCATGCAGGCAGCAATATCAGTGTGTATGGATAGCATTAGCAATGTGTGAGGACAGCAATAGCAGCTTGTGCACGTGCAAATAGCAATAGTAGCACATATGGATAGCAATAGAAGCTCGTATAAGCAATGGTAGTAGAACGTGTCAGCAAAGATAGAAAAGTGTGTAGGCAGCAATAGTAGTGAGTTCAGCAGTTTGTAGCAACCAAGGAGAAAAAGTGCCCGATAGTAGACAAGTTGCAGTAGCAAGAGGAGAAAGCGTGCCTGGCAACAAGTCTAGTAGTCAACAAGTCTGGTAGCTTGCAGTAGAATGAGGAGAAAATGTGTTCGATAGTAAGTGAGGCAGTACTGGCTGTGGTTGAGACAACACTAACTGCAGAGGAAGGAGAAGATCCATTTTTTACTCTAGCAGTCTGTACACATTGAGTGATTATTTTCCAAGAAAGGTTTTTCCATAAACTCTTGATAATTTGTTGAAAAATAGGGTGGGATACCTTTGAAGTGATCCTTTTATAACCAAACTGTATCCCTTGATAACAAGAGTGGATTGCATGATTTAGGAGAGATCTTATCACATCGTGGATGTAGCTCACATGTTGTGAGTAAACCATGTAAATTATCGTGTGTTCTTGGGTGCTTGTGCATTTATTTTTATTCATATGGTCACGCTCACATAAAAGAGAAAATTAAAAATTGGATTATCAGCTTTAACAAGCTATAGAGGTTAAATCTAGATTGATTTGTAAAAAGAGGATATCTCACACTGATTTACCCCCTTCTTAGTGTGAGAACTACAATGGTCCTCATTAAGTGCTATCAAAGCTAGTTCCTCTGTTGATCCAATTTTTCTACTTTGAAGTGAAGTTATACATTGCTGTATAAGCTTTTATCTTTACTCTTAGATAATATGAATAGTATTAACAACAAGGGTATCCCACATTTGATGGATAAAATTATCTGTTATGGAAGAATAAAATGCCCTCATATCTAATGTCCCTTGGTCTTGATGTGTTTGAATTTGCTATTAGTGGCTTCATCCTGTTGCTAAAAGTGATCTTATGATGCCAGCTGATAAGAATAACTTGGAGTGTGATAGAGAGGTGAGAAATGCCATATAGACCTCCTTGTTCTCCCCATACGTTGCAGCTATTTTCTTGTGTCACTGCTACTCTCCCCGTTTTTTAAAGTAAAACATGATAATGAAAGTGAATGACATCTTCTTTACTTGATGATTGATTTGAAATTTAACAAGGTATTATGGAGTAAGTTAAGGGTGTTTTGGCTATTATAAGTGTTGGAGTGTTCATAAGCCTAATTTTCTTAAATTTATGTCAAAGATAGCAAAGTAGAAAGTCTTGCAAGTAGACATCCATTCTCCAATAAGCCTATTAGGCTAGGAGATTCAACAAGTCTAGCAACCCACCTTTTAAAAGCTTAACTCATCTTGTCTTTCAAAAGTATTTAAAAGGTCTTTTTCTTTTCTTATGTGGCTTGTAAAGACCAATTACTTAACACATAGTCTAAAAAATAGTCAAAAATCAACAAGGCCTTAAAGATCCAACAAGAATTAAGTAACACATTAATTATTTGATAAAGCAATTAAGATTACCTGATCTTTTATCAACTTTTCAACAAAATGTCAAAAATACTATAAAAAGATAGGCCTTTTGTGGACTCAAAAGGGTAAAGGGAGGGGGGAAAATTCCAAGTAATAGAGAAAACTAAAATTTTTTTCAACATTCTCAAACACATTTATAGCATAATCACCACCATGTTTTACCAAAAAAAAAAACAATCAACATAATGTATATGTAAAGCTGATGAGTGAAAAACTAAGATCAAGATTCTACATCCACTTTTGCAAATTCTGTTGAACCTATCTTTGATGGCTAATGTTGGATTTGTTGTCAATAACATTTCACATATTTGTCCTTATTGACTTGATGTTGCGAGTGTTGTTAAGATGTGTTTGTTGCATTTACAAAATGTTGACAGCTGATTCATTGAAGGGTTAAGGAAGATGGTGTTGGTGGAATGTGATGAGAATAATGAGAGAAAGTAAGGCTGAAATCAAGATGCAACCAGCCTCACCTTATGTTGCAAAAAATGACGAGTTGATTTTGGCTATAAAGAAAGAACTAATTGTTGCCTTTGGCATTGCGTTTAATAGTTGTACTACAAGTCACTTGCCTATGAGTCAATGCTAACCATTGCCCCTAATTCAAGGAATTAATGCTAATCATTGATTGTAGGGCAACCCTTAGTAATCAAAGTTGATTGTTAATTGTAGGATAATCCTAAACTTAAGGCTTATAAATACCCATACAGCTACTAAAAGAGAGTTAAGGCACAACAAAGAGGGACAGAAAAAGTGCAGAGAACATGAGAAAGTATAGTAGCTAGAGAAAAACAGCCAAGAGAGAGTAGCTGAAGAAAAATGACTAAGAAAGTTGTGCTAAAAATATAGAAAAAAAAAAGAGCATTTAGCAAGAGAAATAAAAAAAAACAGAGCAACAATAGGTGAATAAAAAGAGTGCAATAGTAAAGAATGATACATAGAATTATAGTAGTAGAGAACGATATAGAGAATTACAGTAAAAGAAAACTAGTAGAGAGTAATTACCGAAAGAAAAGAGGGGCCAAAAGAAAAGAGGGGAATGGTAGAAAGCATACTAAGCAACAACAAAAAAGAAAAAAGAAAGGGTAAAGAAAACCAGTAGAGAAAACAATAGAGAAATCCAACAGTAGAATAGAAAGAGCTTCCAGTAGTAGAAAAGAAAAAGCCTTCAATAGCCAAAAAGAAAGAGCCTTCAGCAACAGAAAAGAAAAAGTAGCAGTGACATAAAAGGAAGAAAAAGGGTAGAAACCTATAGAAGAGACTAGTTGTAGAGGAAAGAACCTATAGCAGAGAGAACCTACAGAGGAGAAAACTTATAGAGGACAGAACTGACAATGGAGAGAACCTGTAAAGGAGAGCATGGTAAGTAAACAAAATTGTAGAGGAAAACATGGAAGGTAGAGACCTACAAAAAGTTGTGACTGGTAGAGGCAGAGAGTTGTGATTAGTAAAGGTAGGAGAGAAACCCTATTGAGGCAAGAAAGAAACCTTACAGAGGCAAGAGAGAAACCCAATAAAGGTAGAGAGAAACCCAATAGAGGCAAAGAGCTAAGACTGATAGAGGTTGAGAGTTCAAAACTGACAGAAAGTGTGAGCGATTGAGAATTGAGACCAATAGAGGCAAAAATAAAGTTATGAAACTAGTAATAAAGAAGGAAAGATTAATAGAGCTTGAGAAGAGAACGGTAGTGAAGAAGGATTGAATGGCAAAAAGCTTGAGTAGTGAACAATAGAAAGCTTGAGCAAAGACCGATAGTGATAAGGGAGAAGAACAATTGTCTACCACAGTAGTCTATTTATGTACTTATTTGAAAAAGGGTAGGAAACTCTTAGATTGATAAGGAGATCATTGTAAATGGTTAAGGAATGATCCTTCCATGGTGTTTAAGAAGAAATTCTTCCACAACATCAGTTGTATTCCTTGATAACAAGAGTGGATTGTATAATTTAGGAGTGATCCTATCACACTGTGAATGTAGCTCACATATTATGGGTAAACTAAGTAAAAATTCTATGTTCTTGAGTGCTTATGTTGGCTTGATATTCATATGATCATTCTCACATAAAGGAGCAAGATAAATTGGATCATCAACTTTAACAAGTCATAGAGGTTTAATCTAGATAGATTTGTAAAAACTAAACATCTCACACTAATCTACCCCCTCCCTTTCTCAATGTAAGACCCAAGAAGGTCTTTATCAATTAGTATTAGAGCCTTGGGTTCCTCAAGTGATGCATTCTGCTTAGATCTCAAATTTTTTACTGTTGTGAATATATTATCTACTAATTAATATTATGGAGAGTATAAACAGTTTTAACAAGAAAGGCATTCCCACTTTTGATGGACGAAATTATCAATTATAGAAGAATAGAATTCTTTCATATCTATTGTCACTTGGACTAGATGTGTTTGAATCTACTATCAATGGCTTCACTTCTGTTGCTAAAGGTATTGCTATGACGCTTAATGATAAAAAGAATTTAGAGTATGATGAAAAGGCTAGAAATGTCTTATATGCATCCTTATTAGATGAAGAATTCACCAAAGTAATGAGGTATAATACAACCAAACAAATTTGAGATAAATTAAAGAATATTTATAAAGGAGACAAGGTTATAAAGGAAGCCAAGTTATAAATCTAGAGGAGCAGATTTGAAGATATAAAGATATTAAATGATGAATTAGTGGTAGTCTTTTTTAAAAGACTAAATGAAATTGTATGCTCTATTAGAGGCTATGGAAAGGAGATTAACGATGTTATTGTAGTAAGGAATATACTTTGAACCTTACTAAAATATTTTAATGCTAAAGTTTCCTCCATAGAAGATAAAGATTTGGATAGGCTACCTTTAGATGATATACACAACATATTGGTGGCTTATGAAATGAGAATAGCCTTAATGAAGAAGAAAAAAAGTTTTTAAGGTAGAAAAGAAGTTAGCTTTTAATGCAATGAAAAAAATTAAAGGTTAAATAATAAGAAGAAGACTCTAATAATAGCTCTGAAGAATAAGATGGTAAGACTAAATTTGATAAAGTCATGACATATATCATAAAAAAAATGTAAGGAAAGGAAAAGGGAAGTACAAGGGAAAATTACCTTTGAAGTGCTTTAGTTGTGGAGGCATTGGACACTTTGCTGTGGATTGCTCAAAGGGAAATGAATCAGACAATGATGATAATGATGAGACTGCTCTAAGGAGGAGAACAAAAAAATCTAGCTATTTTAAAGCTAAGAATTCAAGTGCCAAAGAGAAAAAGAAACTCTTCAAATTCAAAAGAAAAAATTTCTCGAGCAAACTAGATGAAGAAGATTTAGAAAAAGAAGCTAATGATGATTTTGATGATGATGCTGTAAAAAATATGTTGGTTGTATAAGTAAATAATGAAAAAGAATCCTTAAGTGATAAGGAATCAGTTGAAGAGGAAGGGAAAAAGTTGGTATAACAACTTTAAAATAAATTGAGAGTTTGTTTGCACAAAACAACAAACTAAAAAAGGGGGTAAAGAATCTCAAAAAGTTGGATAAAAATTTTGTTATTAATAAATTTGATCTTTAAGTGAGAGAAAAGGAGTTTAAAGCAAAAGAAAAGGAGTATTTGAAAAGAATTAATGAATTGAATGTACATGAGGCAGAGTAAGGCAAAATACACAAAGATCTTGGCACTAAGGTAATTGCCCAAGAGCAAGAAATGCTAAATTTGCAAGCCAAGCTCCATAAGACTGAACTTGAATTGAGGAAGTATGAAGAAAGCTTTATACAGGCCACGGAAATAAGAGCGAGTGCTATCAAAGAGGATGCTACTAAAAAGTTGGATAAGTGTCTAAGCAAACATAGACCTTATTCTATAGGGAAGAAAGGACTTGGCTATATTGAAAAGCCAAATAAAAGGTTAAAAGAGAAGAAGAGAATTGTGGTTATTTTTAAAAGCAAATGCAAAGAAAAAATAAAATTGAAAGAAGCTGATGTTATGGAGAAGAGAAACCAACCTAAGCTAAAATGGATTAGGAAAGATATGATGAAAACTCTTATCTAAAGGAGATAAGTTGTCAAAGACAGAAAGAAAGTTACCACAATAGGTGTTAAAGATAGGAGATATGAACTTGTTGAAAGAAGACAATTTAGATTTGAAGGATTTTGTTAGTGTTGTACTAAATATAGACACAAGGCTAATATGTGTTGGAATAATAGGCCTATAATAAAGAGGAAAAGAGTCTAAAGGGAGACTCTATAAAAAAAAGGAGATAGTCTCAAGTGAAAAGAAGTCAAATTCCACTAAGAAATAGATTTGATATGTTGGAAGAAATCTATGGAAGATGGGAAAAGGTTCGATATACTATTGAGGAATGCCTGACATTGCTGCCCAATCAAAGAATACAAAGGAAAACACCTACATATGCTCCTATGTTTGGCCAAAGAAGAAAAAGTGGAAGGGAAATAGCTATAACCTTAAAAGCTTTTAAGAAAGAAAAGCCATGGAACCTAGACAGTGGTTGCTCTTCACACATGATAGGAGACTCCAAGGAAGCAAAAATATATATATAATAAAGGATCAGTCACATTTGTCAATGATGGTGCTTTGAAGATTAAAGGTGTTGGTGCTGCTAAAATTGGTGTAGAAAAGCTGAAATCAAAGGAAGTATTTTATGTTGAAGGGTTAAAACATAATCTAATTAGTGTTAGCCAACTTTGTGATGATGAACATGAAGTTACTTTTAGCAAGAGTGGTGCACAGTAAAAAGATTAAGTGATGGTACTGTTCTTACAAAGGGAGAAAGAACAAATGGGAATTTATACCTAGTTTCCAATAGCAAAAACATATGCTACATGAGCACCAAATATGAGGATTTGTTATGGCATAGGAGATTGGGACATCTTAGACAAAAGGGGCGGAAAAAATTGTCCAAAAATGAAGCTGTGAAAGATATACCCAAGTTGAGAAGAGAAAGAAATACCATTTGTAAGACTTGTTAAAAAGGGAAGATGGTGAATGCTACCTACAAAAATGTGGAGATTCAAACAAAGAAGCCATTGGAACTTATTCATTCAAATATATTCACCAAACTTCTATTAAGAGAGATGTTCTAGAAGTTAAGGTTGAACTTGTGTATTCAACCACTCCCTAGAGGCTAAGGTATGCCTCTAACCCACCTTCCCCTTCTTTCTTCTATTATTCTTTGGATATTTTGTCAAAGGGGGAGATACATTACATAAATCCAAAGAGAGTATCTTCTTATCAAAAAGGGGAAAATTAAATAAAGGGAGAGAAATCATCAAGGGAGAGAAGCCAAAGAGAGAGAGAGAGAGAGAGTTAAAGGTTGTTTCCAATTGGTATCATGCCCACATGCAAAAAGAAAGATGCATGTTTAAAGGGGAGTTGTGAATTTCGAAAGCTACTACTTATGGTTAATTGTTTATTTATGGATTTAATGTGTTGCCAATAAATTTAAAGTGGGAGATTGTTGAGCTCATCTTTGATGGCTAATGTTGGATTTGATGTCAACAGTATCTCATATATTTGTCCTTGTTGATTTGATGTTATGAGTACCATTGAGATGTGTTTGCTACATTTACAAAATGTTGGTAGCTGATTCATTCAAGGGTTAAGAAAGATAACATTGGTGGAATGTGATGAGAATGAGGAGAAACAAGGTCCAAATCAGGATGTTGTGAGCCCCACCTTGCACTGCCAAAAACAATGAGTTAATTTAGATTATTGGTGGTATTTTGGCTATAAAGAAAGCATTAATTGTTACCTTTAGCATGTGTTTAGTAGTAGCACGCAAGTCACTTACTAGGTATGAGTCAATGCTGATTGTTGACCTTAAATTCAAGGAATTAATGCTGATTGTTGATTATAAGGCAACCTTTGGGAATTAATATTAACCGTTGATTGTAAGGCAATCCTAAACTCAAGGCTTATAAATACCTATGTAGTTGCCAAAAGAGATATAGGGCATGACAGAGAGACAAAAAAAGTGTAGAGAATGTGAGAGGTAGAGAGAATAGTAGTTGAAGAAAAAATAGCCAAGAGACACCGACTAAAGAAAAATGACCAAAAGAGTTGTGTTAAAAGAAAAAAAAACATTTAGTGGGAGATAGAAAAAAGAGAGTAGTAGCAAGTGAACAAAAAGAGTGCAATAGTAAAGAACTGTTAAGCCCATCTTGGATGGCTAATATTGGATTTATTATTAACAGTATCTCATAAATTTGTTGAGATGTGTTTGTTACCCACAAGTGCATTTTATATTCATTAAGGAGTTTAAGATGTAGAGACATTGTTGGTCAAAACCATTGGTAGCAGGTCAACCTTAAAGTCAATGAGTTAATGTTGACCATTGACCTTAAATTTTAGGAATCAATTCTAACCATTAATCGTAGGGCAACCCTTAGGAATTAAGGCTGATCGTTGATGATTATGCAACCCTAATTTCAAGTCTTATAAATACATCTATGTATCTATCAAGACGTGAGTGTGTTATAGAAATGTAATAAAGAAAAAGGGCAGAATGACAGAGAGTAGCCACCAAAAAAGGGAGCAAAATGGTAAGGCAGTAGAAGAACCTGCCAAGGTAGAAAGAGGTAGCATTGGCAGTTAAGGAGAGAACCTGCTAAGGCAAAAAGAGGCATCATCTGCAGTAGAGGAGAAAACCTACCAAGGCAGAAGAAGGCAAAACCTACAGTGAAGATAACCTAAAGAAGAGAGAACGTATAATGGAGATAACTTGGAGAGGGGAGAACTTGTAGTAGAGATAACTTACAGAGGAGTGAACTTGCAGCAGAGATAACTTACAATGGAGAGAACTTACAGCAGAGAGAATCTACAGTGGAGATAATATGCAACAAAGATAACTTGCAATGGAAAAAACCTACAGAGGAGAGACTAGCAAAGCTTAAGGAGAGAAACCAGCAGTGAGGAAGGAGAAGATCCATTTTTTGCAACAGTAGCTTGTGCATGAAAGTTTTGTCATAAACTGTTTATGTACTTCTTGAAAAAGGGTGGGAGACCTTTGGAGTGATTAATCCTTTGAATGATCAGGAGATCAAGCCTTTGAGTGATTGGGAGATTAACTCTTTAATAATCGAGAGATCATTGTAAGAGATTAAGGAGTGATCCTTTCACAAGTGGTTAAGAAGTAATTCTTCCACAACATTAGTTATATCTCTTGATAACAAAAATGGATTGTGTAATCTATAAGTAATCCTTTCACACCGTGGACATAGCTCATTTATTGTGGGTAAACCATGTAAAAATTCTATGTATTCTCGGGTGCCTATGCTTGCTTGATATCCATATAGCTAATCTCACATAAAGAAACAAAATAAAAATCATATCATTGACTTTAACAGGTCACAAAGGTTTAATTTGGATAGATTTGTAAAAAGTAAGCATCTCACAATGATTCACTCCTTCCTTTTCTCAGTGTGAGACCTAAGAAGGTCTTCATCAAGAATAATATAGAGAATTGCAGCAGCAGAGAACAATATAGAGAATTGTAGCAAAAGAAAACTAGCAAAGAGTGGGAGAATGGAAAAGAGTAGCCATTAAAAGAAAAGAGGGGAATGATAGAAAGCATACTAGGCAGTGACAAGAAAGAAAAAAGAAGGGGTAGAGAAAACCAGCAAAGAAAATGATAAAGAAATCTAGTAACAAAAAAGAAAGAGCCTTTAATAGCAAAAAAGAAAAAGTAGCAATGACAAAAAGAAGGAGAAACAACAATGGCATAAAAGGAAGAAAAAGGGCAAAAACTTACAGAGGAGAGAACCTACAAAGGAGAAAACCTGTAGAGGAGAGAACCTGCAGAGAAGAGAACCTGTAATGGAGAGAATTGGTGGTAGACAGAACTTGTAGAGGAGAGCATAATAGGTAAAGAAAACTATAGAAGAGAAAACTGCAAAGGGGAGCATGACAAGTAGAGACAACTGTAGAGAAGAGCACAACAGGTAGAGAAAACTACAAAGGAGAGTAAGACATACAGAAGAGGAAACTACAGAGGAGAGCATGATAGGTAGATATGATTGATAGAGGCAGAGAGTTGCGATTAGCAGAGGTAGGAGAAACCTGACAAAGGCAGAGAGCTAAAACTAGCAAAGGTAGAGAAAAACCTAACAGTGGCAGAGAGATAAGATTGCTAGAGATTGAGAGTTCAGAACCAGTAGAAAGTGTGAGTGGCTAAGAGTTCAGAACTGGTAGAGAGCTGAGACTGGTAGAGGGAAAGAGAAAGCTATGAAACATGGCATAGAGGGAGAGTAGGGAACACAATAAAGAGAAAGTTGTGAAATTGACAATGAAGAAAGAGATATTGGCAAAGCTTGAGTAGAGGTAGGCAATGAAGAAGTAGTGAACAACAGAAAGCTTGAGCAAAGATCGGCAATGAGGAAAAAGAAGAGTTGTTGTCTACCACAGTAGCATGTGCACATGGAGATAGCTTTCTTAGGGAAGTTTTTGTCATAACATGTTTATGTAATTCTTTAAAAAGGGTTGGAAACCCTTAGAGTGATCAGGAGATCATTTTAAGTGGTTAAAAAGTAATCCTTTCACAATGGTTAAGGAGAGATCCTTCCATAACATTAACTATATCCCTTGATAATAAGAGTGGATTGTGTGATTTAGGAGTGATCTTATCACACCATAGACATAACTCACACATTGTGGGTGAACCATGTAAAAATTTTGTGTGTTCTCGGGTGCTTATACTAGCTTGATATCCATACGACCACTCTTACATAAAGAAAAAAGATAAAATCGGATCATTGACTTTAATAGGTTACAGTGGTTACATCTGTATAGATTTGTAAAAAGTAAACATCTCACATTGATTCACCTTCTTTCCCTCTCAGTGTGAGACCAAGAAAATCCTTATCACATTCCCTAAAAGGAGAAAAAGGTATTTACTGTATATGTATTAAGAGAGGTATTTGAAGAATCTTCCTTTTTATCTTACATAGTATTTTGTATTTTTAATAAGATTGTGAATGAATAAAGATCATAGCAAGACTAGGACATGATCATGAAAACTCAAATCAAAGGTTCCAAATAACAAATCAATACCTAATTAAAGTAAAAAGAACTTATATTCTAAGTATATTTATATTTCAATTATTTACTTTTCTAATGATTATTTACTTCTATTCTTTGCATTTATGCCTTTTATTTTCTTGCCATTTAGTTTCTTAACATTTAATTTTCAATAATATACTTCTATGTTATTTACATTTCTACTCTTCATCTTGTAGTTTAAATTATTACTTATGCAATCCATATTTTTATGTAATTTATTTTCTCGTATTTCTTGCTATAGCTAGAATGCTACTCCTAATATTATTTTCTATCAATCTTATTAATCTAAATTGTTACACACATTAATATACTACATTACACTTATTTACCTCTTTTTTTTTGTCCTTTTTATTTTCTAGTTAGTAATATAAAACTCAATCACTTATAAAAGAAGGCATAAATTAACCAATAATAAGACAACATCCATTAAAGAAAAAAAAAAACAAGAAATAATCAAGTTAAGAGATACTCATCTTGGCCCTTCTTTACATTCTTGCCCATTTAGACCCTTTCACTCTTTTCCATCCTCAACAATTCCTTACTTACTTATAAGAAAGAAATCAAAATGATAGTTTCCCTTTTGATTTGTACATACAATTATTATGTTAAAATTCTTTTTGTGATTTAGTTTTTGAATAAGATGATTGAGTGAAAACAAGTTTACTAATCTTTTTTTGATATTCTAGTGATTAATTGTAGAATATAGTCACCAACTCCTATAAATGTTGTCAATGACAATCAATAGCCATTTATGTTCCTTACCACTTTTTATCCTTCCTTTTCCTTGTAAGGTTTTCTCTCTTTTAACCATGTAAGGTTTTCTCTCTTGCAAAGTTGTGGTTTTACTTCCTTGCCCCTCCATGTAACTTCAAATTACTCCCTTGCCATGTAGCTTCAAATTACTTTCTTGCCCATCTATGTGGCTTTACTTTCTTGCCCCTCCATGTAGCTTCAAATTACTTGTACACATAAATTTAGTTGACAACAATTACAACCTATACAAGACTGTGGGAACAATAACCCTATTCCACAAGATCAGACTATCCTAATACCTAACATTATCTTCAAAAATCCCCCTTTCACATTAGAATTAGTCCCCACAAACTCAAACTATAGACACCAGCTCAAACAATAACATGAACACAAACCCTTAAAGCTTTAACATAAAACCTAATCAACACCTACCATTTCACGACTAATAATCATGCAAAATCTAACTCTTTTAAGACCAAAATCCAAGAAAATTATACAAATCATGGCTCAAGAATTGGAGAACTACCATCAATAACTTGAAATCACCTATTGCTTTATGTCTTCTTATTCAAAATCAATTTCAAAAGTCATAAATTGGAAAGAAAAATGAAAAATTTAAGTCCTACAAAGATAACATAATAACAAGGTTAGGCTTGTCAATTGAGACTAAAATATTTTTTTTAAAAAAAAGAAATCAAGCTTTTCATGTACTAAGACAACAAAGTCTATAAATTTTAAATAGAAATCTTTATATCCAAGATCAAGAGTCTTGAAATCACTGAAGTTAGGCCTACCAAATTGGAATCCCCATTTAGAAATCTTGCATTAAGAATGAAACTTTCAAGATCTAGGTCTTTGAACCCCAAAAGATCAAAAAAGAAAAAAAAAGAAACTTAAATCAAGCTTTTAAGACCATTTTTAAAAAATGAAAAAAGTTCAAAAAAATTATAGCTTTTTAGAAGATCAAATCATAACAAGAGAGAAAATAATTAGAAGTGAAGATCAAGCACCAATCAAACAAACAAAAAAGTAAAAAATGAAAAAACATAAAGAAAAGGAACAAATAAAAAACACTAAAACCTAGATGTGACCTTAGTGTCATGGAGTTAGGCTTGGATGTGCTTTAGACGTGCTAACCTGCGTGGCACTTAGTCGATCTTGCGAGAGAAGACACTAAGTAAGCCTTGGAGAGTTTGAGTGAATCAACAGAAGACGAGTGAGAGGCAAGTGAATGAATTGGAAGAACTGGAGAGAGAGAGCACAAGGCAGCTTTACAAGTGAACTTGTATTAAGAAAGGATGCGTGCTATACAAATGAAATGAATAGCCTATTTATACAATTCAAAAGAAGGACCTAGAAAGGAATATTCTTGGCATATGCAATGACTATTTTAGATAAGAAATATTCTAGGTATATACATGGATTATTCTAGATATGGTCTCATTCAGAATTCTCTAGGCAATTATGGGCTTATGGAACCTGTTTGGATCCAGATCACTCAGTCAGCAAGGATGCATTCTACCTCCTTGTTGAATTTGGTGACCACAGCTGTTGGTGTGGGCTTTGAATCTTTTTGGCTTGGATCCTCTTCATCTCCATGGAAAGGCTTCAAAAGACTTATATTGAAAACATTGTGGATCTTCAGCTTTAGAGGGAGTTGGACTTGATAGGCGGCCTTCCCCACACACTTGATGATAGGAAATGGCCCTTTGTACTTTTGTACCAAGCCCTTGTGTACCTTACGTAGAGATTTGAATTGGTTGGGCGTCGCTTAGCGTCAACCCATCTCTTCATCTTCTTGGTCGCTTTGTCAAGGCAAGCCCTTGTTATGTCCACTTCCTCATAACACTCCTTTGCAAACTTAAAGGCAGATGGGTTGTTGCTAGTGTAGGGAGAGGCAATAGCATTTGGAGTTAGTGGTTGTTGTCCTAAGACAACTTCAAATGGGCTTTTCGTTGTGGCCTTACTCCTTTGAAGGTTGTATGAGAATTGGGCAGCATCAAGTAACTTCGCCCAATCACGTTGGTGAGCACTGACATAGTGCCTCAAGTATTGTTCGAGCAAGGCATTGACTTGCTCAATTTGCCCGTTAGTTTGAGGATGGAAGCTTGTCGAGAAGTTCAGCTTGGTTCCCAGCAACTTGAATAATTCGCACAAAAATTTACCTGTAAAGTGGGGGTCTCTATCACTGATTATGCTCTTTGGCACCCCATAGCTTTACTACATTCTTGAAGAACAAGAGAGCAACTTCGTCCACCTTGTAATCAGCAGGGGTTGGAATGAACGTGCCATACTTACTGAACTGATCAACTACAACCATGATGCTTCCACATCCTTTGGACTTTGTTAGAGCCACAATAAAATCCATTCAGACACTTTCCCACAGCCTCTCGGGAGTGAGCAGTGGTTTAAGTAGGCCGGCTGGTGGCAGTTGTTCTACCTTGTCTTGTTGGCAAACTAAGCAAGTCCGCACATAGGCCTTGACATCTGTATTCATATGCGGCCAGAAATAATGTTGTTGGACAAAAGCAAAGGTTCGTGCCACACCTGGGTGACCAGCCCATAGCGAATCGTGGCATTCCTTGAGGATTTCCTTCCTCAAGTTTCCCCACTTTGGCACGAAGACGCGATTTTCGATCATCGTTAAGACTCCATTGTTCACCCAAAATCGACAAGTCTTCCCCTCGCTAGCCAACCTCAGCAGATTGTTGGCCAGTTTATCTTGTCTGGTACCTTTCTTGATTTGTTCAAGGAGGTTGCTCGTAGGGGTACTAGTAGCAAGAGCAGCTAGTTCTGTCTTCCTACTCAATGCATCAGCAACAACATTGATTTGACTCGGCTTATACTATAATGTGTAGTCGAATTCCGCCAGGAAGTCTTGCCAATGAGCTTGCTTGGGGCTGAGTTTCTTCTAAGTCTGGAAGTAGCTCATAGCAACATTATCGGTCATGATCACGAACATACTTCCAAGGAGATAATGTCTCCAAGTATGCAAGCAATCGATGACGACGGTCATCTCCTTGTCCTGGATGGTATAACGTGTCTTTGTGTCATTAAGTTTATGGCTTTCATAGGCAATGGGATGCCTATCTTGCATCAAGAATCCTCCAATGGCGAAGTTGGATACGTTAGTGTGGACTTCGAAAGGCTTTTCGTAGTCAGCAGCATTATAATGGGTTCCTCGAAGATTGCTTGCTTTAATCTCTCAAAGGAAGCTTGGCATTCATCCACCCAATGCCAAGGGTGGATCTTCTTCAACAGGTCAGTTAAGGGTGTGGCTATGGCAGAGTATCCCTTGATGAACCGACGGTAGTAATTGATAAGTCCCAAGAAAGAACGCAATTCTGAGACTTTGGTTGGAGGTTCCCATTGTTGGATAGCTCGCACCTTTGCTGGATCTATCAAAAGTCTACCATCCTTGATTAGGTGACCAAGGCAGTGCACCTCTTGCTTGATGAACGAGCACTTCTCCTTCTTGACGAACTACTCATTCTTCCATAGAGCTTGGAAGACTTGCTTGAGGCGCTTAATGTGCCCCTCAAGTGTGTTGCTATATACCACAATGTCATCCAAATAAACTACCACGAATTTGTCTAGGAAAGGATGTAGTACCTTGTTCATGAGTGTGTAGAAGGTGGCTAGTGAGTTGGTGAGGCCAAATGGCATGACCAAGAACTCGAATGCTCCGTAGCATGTTACACAAGTCGTCTTTGGCTCATCATCTTAGGCTATGCGAACCTGGTAGTAACCTAATCACAAATCTAGCTTGGTGAAGTACCTCACTTTCCTAAGTTGGTCAAAGAGATCAACTATCACGGGGATCAGATACTTGTTCTTGATAGTGACCTTGTTCAAAGCATGGTAGTCAATACACATGCAAAGCGATCCGTCCTTCTTCTTTTGAAAGAGGACTAGGGCACCGAATGGGGCTTTCGATGGTCAAATGTAGCTTGATTCGATCAAATCGTGGAACTACTTCCTCAATTTAGCGAGCTCTAGAGGTGCCATGCGATAAGGAGCCATGGCAGGGGGTTTGGCACCAGGTTCCAGCTTAATATAGTGATCCACATCTCACTTTGGTGGAATCTTCTTTGGCAATTCGGAGGGCATGACTTCCTTGAACTTAGTAAGGACAGCCTGAATTGGTTGCGGTAGTGTGGGAGTTGGTGTTGTTACGTCTTCCCTATCATTTAGCTCTCTTATGGTAGCGACGTAGCCAGGACCCGACTTGATACCCCACTTGAATTGCAAGGCCAAGATCATCGATGGTTGAGATCTCTCCTTGCGTTTCAAGGGAACTATGTAGATCTTATGGTTGTTGACAACCACAAGAGAATGTGAAGCAAGCACAGGGAATGCCAAAGCTTCGCAAAAGAATGCAAGACCTAACATTACTTTAAAATCATCCATGGGAACGATGGTAAAGTCTAACTTACCAGACCATTGCCAATCTGGACAGCAACTCCATGTGCCATGCCTTGGACAGGCCTTGCTTCTGAGTTTACCGCTTTGATGGTGCCGTTTCCCTTCGTTAGTTTGAGGCCTAGACATTTGGCCTCTTGCTCATCCATGAAGTTGTGCATTGCCCCAGTGTCTAGCATCGCACAAGCTGATTTACCCTTAATGGTAAGATCAGCATACAACAGTCCCTTCTCCTTGGTGATTGTTGGGGATAAATGCTTCAAGAGATTACCCAATCATTGGATAGATCCCATGTCAACTTGGGTTTCTGTCGGCCTTTTCGGTGTCAAGTACTGCCATCATCACATTCATTGCTTTGCATTTGGGGTAGTCCTTTATCCAGTGCAGTCCATCACAAATAAAACAAGGTCTAGGAAGATTAATCGAGTTGTGCTTACCTCCAGACTTCTTCTCATGCTTGGGGTGGTCATTTGAGGACCTTTGTTGTCCACCCTCGTTGTGACTAGAATCCTGCTTCTTTTGCCCGATCTTCTCTCCCCCATTTTTGCCAGAGTTTGGCTTCTTGGTGTTGGAGTGAGCAGAGTAGTCGACGAATGTTTCGATAGTGGCAATGGCAGCATCTAGGGTCTGCACATTACATCTCTCTAACTCGACTCTCGCCCAATCCTTCAATCCATCTTTGAAGTAAAAGAGATGTTCCCTATTGGACATTTCGATTTCAAGCATGAGGGTAGTAAATTCCATAATGTAGTCAGAAATACTACTTGTCTGACATAGGCATCGCAGCTTTCCTCTAGCTTCGCAGTCCGCATTATGAGGCACGAAATACTTACGCACTTCAACCTTGAATTGTTCCCAAGTATCGATGATGCATAAGCCTTTCTCCCACTTAGAGTGCTTCTGTCTCCACCAGAGTTGGGCAGCATCTCTTAGGAAGATCGGGGCATTGCCTATCTTGGCCAAATCGTCGACAACCCCCATGGCCTCGAAGTACTACTCTAGGCCAAATAGAAAGTTTTCCATGGTAGTGGCATTCTGTGTGCCATTGTACATGGTAGGCTTCAGGACCTTCAAGCCATATACCGCTGTGGTGCTAGTATTGGCAGCCATACTAGCAAGTGAGTTGTTTCAGTGAAAGGACTCCATCTCCCTACCAAGGGCATGAATCTCTCCCTCAACAAACACACAAAGGTTGGACAAACCATGATTCAGGGAGCATATCTCTCCCTTAAACGAGTGGCCATATTCTTTGATCATGACTTTGGCAGCCCGAGTGATCTCTGCATTCTCATGGATCAAGTTGTCAACTTGATCTCTAAGATCTCCCATAAGGGAGTTTACATCAAGGATGCTCCTTTCTAAGTTACCAATATGGGATTCCATGTTTCCTTTGCTAGAACCTTAGACTTGCCATGTTTGGCTGGAGCACGTTGCTCCTCATGCCCACGAGCCTCTTGCTCAATTTGTTGCTCATCGAAAGTGGTCTCAACAAATCCTTCCTCACCTGCCATATTGACAACTCAAACAAGAACAAAGAAGGAAATAGGATTACTTTGCTCTAATACCACCTGTCATGGAGTTAGGCTTGAACATGCTTTAGACGTGCTAACCTACGTAGCACTTAGTCAATCTTACGAGAGAAGATGCTAAGTAAGCCTTGGAAAGTTTAAGTGAATCAGCGAAAGATGAGTGAGAGGCAAGTGAACGAATTGGAAGAGCTTGAGAGAGAGAGCACAAGAGAGCTTTGCTAGTGAACTTGTATTAAGAAAGGATGCGTGTTATACAAATGAAATGAGTAGCCTATTTATACAACTCAAAAGAAGGGCCTAGAAAGGAATATTCTTGGCATATGCAATGACTAATAATTCAAGAAATATTCTAGGTATATACATGGATTATTCTAAATAAGGTCCGTTCTAGAATTCTTTACGCAATTGTGGGCTTTTGGGACCTTCCTGGATAGCAAATGGGCTAGGTGGCCCTTGGAGGTTTGGTCTTGGCCCAATTTTGCACCTTAAGGATACAAACTAATAATTTTAGTTTTAAGGTTTAGAGGAACCACAACCGAAACATAAGAATGTAGTTTCAGTTTAATTTGGTTCAAACTTGTGATTCTAGTTCAAGGTTCGGTTTGGTAAAGTTTTAGGTTTCAATCTTGGATTGTTTTGGTGGAAAACCTTTGGTTTGATGTCTGGTTTAGTTCAATTATTTTTTGAAAAACAATTGAATAATTTAAAAATTTAAACCTTATTTAAGAAAAGAAAATTGAAAATTAATAAAAGGCTTAAACTAATAAAAGTTACTTTATAAATAATTAACTTGTAATAAACAAACTAATAAATAGTGAAAATTTTATATAGTAAGCAAGTGGGATTTAAGAGATAAAAATAAAGAGAGATTGATTTCTAGAGAGAAGGAAAGTGAAAGAGAGATGAAAAGAAATTTGGGGAAAGAGTGTTTGTAGGGATTTGTTGAGAAAAAATTAAAATTTAGCCAAGTGTTGTGACCATATGTCCTATGCAATAGTTACATTTTGCTTAGATTGTTGCTACCAAGGTTCATAATGATTGTTGATTTTATGTTATTTTGATTTTGTTTTAGAATTGTTGATTCAACTACCTTAAGGGATGGAATTGGCACTAGAACAACCCTTTAGTAGATATTAATTTGAATCATAATTATTTGAATTGGTTTCAATTATGAGTTAGTTTGATTCTCATTTGAAGTGAAACTATGATAATGTCTTATGTCTATTGCTTGATTCTCATTTGAAGTAGAATCGTGATCATGTTTATTAAAATCACCACAATCCTCTCTTTAAAACTACTAAGAACTTAGTGTCCACATACCAAAATTGTGTTTTCTTTTTTTTTTTACCATAGAGAAAAGAAAATTTGAATAAAATAGATAGATAATTGAATAAATTTGGAAGAAAATGAAATGAAAAGGAGCAACTAAAAAGAGAGAATAAGAGGCCTTGAATTGGGTTCCTATGGAAAAAGAGGTTGTTTATACTTAAATGCAAACAAGCCATTCTAACAATCTCTTGGTAGCCTTAGAGCACAAAACCTCTACAAAATATGTTCCCCCTTTTTTAAAACTCCTTTCAAATCTTAAGCCAGTTAAGGAAAGCCTAGAAAAGGTTGGTAACCACTAAAATAAATAAGCCTAAATAGTAAGAACTATGATACATTTACAACCATTTGTAGGTAATAATATTACATTTATTTCCATTCCTAACATTCTTCCTTTTCTTGTCTTGACTAAATATACATCCCCTATCCAAATACCTAAACCTTAAGTGTATGCATCATAAGAAAAATATTACATTGCATGCCATAGAGAGAGAAAAGCAAGTAAAATATTAGTAGAAAAAAGCATATAGGTAAAGTCAAGTGAACAATAGTACTATTGGTCATGACTGGTATTTGGGTTGGTCACAACCTTCATCAATTATAATTGAACTTCCATGCCTTAATCAATGTTCCTAAAGTAGATCAAGTTCAATTTGTTAAAAAAATAGGGCAGTTTTCAAAATTGATAATTTATGATGTTCTAATCACACCTTAAATGGTTGTTGGCAATTACAAATCATCCTATAGTATTTATGGGATGGTAAGGGTATTGTCTTCCTGAATATGACCTTAGGCATTGTACTAGCCAAATAAAAGGTAAGGGTGATTAGGTTAGACACCTACAATACAGTGAAGTCTTCAGTACCTATTGATAGCACAAATGTTCTCCCTATTGACATCTTATCAAAATCTTATTCAATTAATAAGGCTTTGGAACAATCCATCTACATCTAGCCTATTCTTCAATGGGCATATTGCAATAACTTGGTAACTTCACCATAAATGAGCTTAAGAATTAGGGTACTTTAACTTGATTTAGTTGGGCAACCTTTAAAAAGCAAAACTTATACTCAAAAAAAGAATTAAATGAGCAAAGGTTAGAAATTTTGGGCTACTTGCCAAGTGATGTTCCCAAGACCTGCTTGTATTTGTGTTTAGGAAAATTTAATGTAATGATTGTTTGTTTAAGACAATGATTCAATGAAAAGAAAAAAAATAAAACAAAATCTAGCAACCTTTTTTAGATAAGAAAATTGCCACAAACAAAAAGAATTGTTTAATTCATCACACCTTTAGATAAAAGAAGGAAAAGTGATGAGAATCAATTGTTAATTTACATCTAAATAAATAAATTGTTTAAGTAAGAATTAGGGGAAAATGCAAACTGTGCTTTTAATAATATTCTCACAAAATCAATTTTTAAAACATTTCTTAATCCTTTAAAAAGGGAATAATTTTAAAAAGAAGCTAAGATAACTAAAAAAAAATAGAAGAATTAGGGTTGTTACTAATTGGCTACAATATATACTATAAAATAAAACTTAAAACATAAGAAATAAATGCACTAGGTTAGGTTTTACACCATAATTAATCAAAAGCCCAAAATAATATAAATTAATTAAAATAATAAGAAATAAGTAAAAAGTAAACTTCTACAAACACTTCAAGACAAGTAGGCATATTTATGATTAATCCTTCAAACAAATGAGTCATGTGATTAATACAGACTTTAACTCTTTTACTTTGGCCTCTAAATTCTCCATCCATGTTGTATTATCCTTAAGAAGTAATTTCAAGGTTGTTTAAAGATTCTTTGTTGTTGAATGGGTAATTAATCCAAGACTATGAGCCACACAATCCAAGACTATGTACACTTCTATTATATACATATTTAACAAAAGCCAAGTAATCATCTTAATTCTTCAAATTCTTATTAACAATAGTTTTAAGTAAAGAGGTAAGTGTACAGTTTTAAGAAATTGTGAGATTGCATTGTCATCCCTTAAAAGATGGGTAAACTAAAACAAATTTGCCACATGAGAAGCATTAATGGTTTTGCAACAAGGTACAAAGTGAGACATATTTGAGAACAACCTATCAACAACCACCATAATCAAATCATTCCTTTTTTAGGTCTTTAGCAACCTAAGTATGAAGTCAATATTCATATCAACCCAAGGTTGATCCTCCTTTGAAAACACTTTAGAACCATTCAACTCATTAAGCATGTCATCAAGTTTAGGAATAGGATAGCAAAACTTTCATTATTATTTCATATATTGCTAGATTAGCCATACATATTCTTATAATCTCATCCTCTTTTGCACTAACAAGGTTGGTATAAAAAAAGGACTCATTTATTTTCTCACACAATTTGTTTTTTTAACAAATTAGTTACTTACAATTGCTTCCATCAATAGGTTGGCTTATTAGTCAAGGCAATGCTTAACATGAAATCAATTTAATGTTCAATTCCTTAAATTGGTTGTAGCCTCTTTGGTAACTCTTTTGGAAACATTTTAGTAAACTCATTTAAAATCTTCTCAATTTTTGGTGGAAAGGAAGTTTTCTCATTTGGCATCAATTACTTCACTATTAGGACTAAGACTAGGCTAGAAATGGACAAGGCTTGTTCTATTTCTTCTTTGCTTATAAACAAGTTTTCTTTCTTTCATTTTTCAACCAAAAGTTGGTTTCTTTGCACTTATTATGGACTAAAAGGTCTCAATAATATGGTTTTCCTATCCTTAACAAAAGGATAGGTGTTTGAATCCATTATGTAAAGCTTTTTTATTATATTATCATTGGTCTTCCTAAAGGCAAGTGGCTTGCACTCATTGGAATTACATCACACATCAACTCATCCTTATATGATTTTCTAATCTTAAATAGGGCCATAACCTATTTTTAGGCCCTTATTCCTCCATTTATATAGGTAGGGATGTTACATTGTTTCTAAGTTCAATTTTTTCACCAAAGTGGTAGTATCAACTTTGGTGTAACTCTCTCAATCTATAATCACTCCATATGCCTTCTTATTAATTATACACCTAGTATGGAAGATGTTTTCATGTCATTTATCATCTATAACACTCTAAAGGTGTGTTGAATTACAAGCAATTCTCCCTTATCAATATACTTTGCATTATCTCCTTTTAAAAACTCAATTTCTTCCTCTTCTTTTATCGTTGTGTCATCTCCACTCTTTGCTTTCCTTTTATGATTCTTAAATAGTCATCACCCTTTTATTTGGACAATCGTAACCAATATATGCCCATAGCCAAGACATTTAATACATGTCATGTTAGGCAATTGTTAAAGGTTCTAAATCATTTATTTTCTTTTTTCCTAAACCAAATTTACTACTTATGCACTAAAAGCTTCTTTCCCTATTCTTTTTGCACTCTAATTAGAATTAGACCATGGAAGGGTAGAAGTTGAGTTGGTTATTATGTTACCAATCTATTGTAACATATTTGCTTATACTTTGTGAAGTTCCTAATTTCACCCTATGATTTACTAGTTTGTAATACTAAGAGGGGGGCTGAATCAGTATTACCCCCTTTTTAATTAGTAGGTGAATAACTTCAAACTCTTCTCCGAAATGAACTCTTTCTCAGATTTAACTAAGGTAAATCTATTGTTACCTATTAATCACAATAGTCCCCAAAGTTACCTTTCAAACACCTTGCCTATTAAACGGATTGGATGTTCTTGATTAAATCTTCTTTTAGGTTATGGGTTTGATGATTCTTTAACTTTGTTCACAACTCAATTCAAAACATAGAATGTAAATTCAAAGTAAGGACACAAGAGATTTATATGGTTCTACCCATGAGACATACTCCACAGTAGTAGAGATTCTTCCTCTACTAAGACAATCCACTATACTTGAGAATACCAATGTCATATGCCCTATTATTACAATGGATGTCATAGTCTTCTACTCCTTTCACTATTACAAATACAAAGCAATCACAATACAAAGAGTGTCACTTACTGTGTCTACCCTTCTTCTAGTTTGTCTTGCCTTAGTTTGATTTGAATAGGTTGCTTTATTGCCACTTAGAAGATCACCAAAACACTCTAACCTTTCTTGAAGAAATCTAAATTTGTTGAGTTCTCTCAATTGCTTCATCAAATTTCTTCTCTAGGTTGTCTCATATAACTCCTAGTCGCACCGTTTCATAGTCTCACTGTCTCACCGTCTCACCGTCTCGCCCGTTTCCTGGTCTCACCGTCTCACCATCTCACCCGTTTCCTGGTCTCACCGACTCATCATCTCATCATCCACGGTCTCACTCTTTTCTAGTCTTATCGTCATACCATCTCCAGGTCTCACGTCTCACCATTTCTAGGTCTCATGTCTCATTGTTTCTGGTCTCACATCTCACCAATTCTGGCCTCATGTCTCACCGTTTCTGGTCTCATGTCTCACCCTTTTCAGGTCTCACCCGTTTCCCCCTTTTCTGGTCTCATGTGTTTCACCCTTTTCTAGTCTCACTCGTTTCAACCTTTTTTGATGTGTATTCACTTTTCAAAAGAGATAAGTCTTGGTTTATATACTGCCTTCTATGAAAACCCTAGTAGGGCTTACGATAGCTTCGATAGATTTCCTTTCTTGCCCCTTCATGTGGCTTTATATTACTATTCCATACAAAATTCAGCATTATCCTCCTTTTTAATTTATTTTTCTTGCTCTTTTCTTTCTACTAAAATCTCATCCTTTGAATGCTTTAATAAATGACCAGGATTGCCCATGAACAGTTAAAAATGTACAAAAGAAACTGCCCCTATAATTGCCTATCTTCCAGAAATGCTAAACTCCCTCTATAAGTTCACTCCAAAAAGATCACTTTACGAGATTATTTGACATTGTAGTCTTATCCTATAATTCCTGAGATATGACCCACTTCTATTTGCAGGCTTAAATCTGGTTGACAACAATTACAACCCATACAAGGCTGTGGGAACAACAATCTCCCCCTTTGTAATTGTTGGCAATACTCACAACAAGAGCCATTATGCAGCAATTACAACTCACCCTAAATATGCACTCCTCCTTCCTCAACAGCTCCCCCTACACTTTTGCTTCTCTGCCCCTTTGCCAACCAATTACAAATATGAAAAACCTGCAAAGTAGAGATAGAGGATTCACCTGAGCTTTAGGCTTAAGGGGGCATATTGTTCCCATAACCTTGTATGGGTTGTAATTATTATCAACTAGGTTTAAGTGTGCAAGAAAGTAAAGCTACATGGAAGGGCAAGAAAGTAAAAGTAAATCTGCATAGAAGGGCAAGAAAATAAAGCCACATGGAGGGGCAAAAAAGTAAATTTGCCATGTAAGGGCAAGAATGTAAATCTACCACATAAGCCCTATTAGGGTTTCATGGAACCCTGGAAGACAAAATTAGGGTTAGGCCAACATAATTGAATACTCGATAAAACACCAAACCCTACATGGAAGAACACTACCTACAAAAGAAAAGAGAAGTCGTCGAATGAAGAGAGAGAAAACACTTGGAATAGAGAAGGAAAAAAAAAGCCATTGGAAGCAGGAGAGAAAAAGAAAATTGAGCAAATCAGAGTAGACCAGTGGAAGGAAAGAGAAATCCAGTGGTAAGAGAGGGAAATGGGTTGACATGGCTGGACGGTGTGAAAGAAAGCACAACATGGCAAGAGAGAGAAACGGGTCGACACGGCTAGACGGTGAGAGAGAAACCACGACATGGCAAGAGAGAGAAATGGGTCAATGACAAAATAGAGTGGACGATTGACGAAAAAACAGATAAAGAGGTCCAAGGTCGGTGGACAGCAAAGACATATACGACCAAATTAAAGTGATGGAAAAGGAGAGGATAAACCTGACAAGGCCAAAAACAAACCACTAGGGAAGGAGAGAAAACATGGCCAAAAATACCGTTGGCAATAAAGAGAGAGAAAAACAGAGAGACGACTGAAGAGGAGATGATCGAAGGGGGGCTGAACAAAAAACAGTTGGCAATTGAGCAAAAATGACAAAACCCAAAGCAAAACCATTTGGCAAACAAGAAGAGGGAGCAATCTTCCGACCAAAAAGACGTCCAAGCAAGGAGACAACTAGCCAAACACAAAGGAGGAATTGTGCAAGTAAGGAGACAAATGGCCAAACACAAAGAAGAGATGTCCAAGCAAGGAGACAACCGGCCAATCTCAAAGGAGGAACTGTCCAAGCAAGGAGACAACCGGCCAAGCACAAAGAAGAGATGTCCAAGCAAGGAGACAACTGGCCAAACATAAAGGAGAAACTGTCCAAGCAAGGAGACAACCGGCCAAACAAGGTGAGTGTCCATACAACCCTACATCGCAAAGCACAACCAATGGCAAAGGGGTGGTCGGCCAGGCAAGGAGGAGAATGGCCAAGGCAAGGTGAACAGCAATAAGGAGAAGACACGGCTGGACAGCAACCAAAGGTGAACTGAAAACCTAGTGTGACTGGCCAAAAGAGTATACAGGGAAAAAAATAGGTGCTGGTCCACCAAAGAGAAAAAGCAAACCAAGAGGAGTGAGCTAAAACCTAGAGCAACCATCCAAAGCCAAAGAGGAAAACCATCCAAAGAGAGGAAAAACAAGTGTGTGACCGGCCAAAGAGAGAAAAACAAGGGAGGAATGGCTGGACAGCAAGTGCTGGATGGTAAGACCACCACCGGTTGAAAGAGAGAGCACGTCCAACCAACCTACACTGCCAAGAAAAGAGGTGAATGGCCAAATAGGTGTGGACAGCAAGGAGGAGAATGGCCAACCAAGAGTGGACAGCGAAAGCAAGGTGGACGGCTAGGAGACAGCACGGTAAGGAGACAACACATGGCAAAAGGAGATAACACCTAGGGATACCTTGGACAGCAAGGGAAACTGTATGACGGCTAGAGAAAACCTTGTGACTCACGTAAGAGAGAAGACAACACACCATCTATAAGGGAAGAGAGGAGAAACTGTGAAAGAGGAGACCACAGGGAGAGCAAACCAAGCTGTCCAGAGGTGTGAAATGGATAAGTGCAAACCAGAAACAGTGGTAAGGCATGTGACCAGCAAGGCGTGTAAACTAGAAACGTGTGTGAGACATGTAACTCCAAACCAGAAACGTGAGGCAGGCTGTGAGACATGAAATAGGAAATGGGTGAGACCGTGGGACGGTGAAAGCAGGAGTTGTGTGAAACAACATAGAGAAGAAATTCGGCGGAGCATCGGAAAGAACTCAACATATTTCTAGACTTCTTCAAGAGAGGTTAGAGAGTGTTACGGTGAACTTTTAAGCAGTAGTGGAGCAGCCTTTCAATTGAACAGAAGCAAGAGAAGCTAGTAAGTGACACTTTGTGTATTGTACTTACTTAGTAATTGCAATATTGAAAGGAGCAAAGGATTAAGACATTCATTGTAACTGCAATTCTCAAGTATAGTGGATAGTCTAGGTAAGGGAGAGTCCCTCACACCATGGATGTACATCACGTTGATGGAACCATGTAAATTTTATGTGTCCTTAATTTGGTTTATGTTCTATGTTTTGAATTGAGTTGTGAACACATCTAAAGTATCAGCTAACTCGTAACTTAACGAAGACCAAAACAAGAACATCTAAATTGTCTATTAGGCAAGGTGTCTAAAAGGTGACTTTGGGAACTATTGTGATTAGTAGGTAGCAATAGATCCACCTTAGTCGAGTCTGACAAAGAGTTCACTTTTAAGAAGAGGTTGAAGTTGTTCACTTACCTACAAATTGCGAATTGTGATGATACTGATTCACCCCTCTCTCAGTATCACAAACTAGTAGATCCTAGGGAGAAATCAGGAGCTTTAATTGGTATCAGAGCACAGGTTCACTAGTTTGAAGCTTAATAGTTTGGTGTACTAGTTTGAAGGGATCTAGAAGTTTGACTTGTTCAGCATATTGAGAAATGGAAGCTGGTACCAGCACCAGCACTACTTACAGCAAAAAGGTTCTAATCTTCAATAGAACCAACTATTATATGTAAAGAGCAAGAATGCAAGTGGTATTTGCAAACATAGGCATGAATGTGGTGAAATGCATATGGAAGGGTTTTGTGGCTTCGAAAGAAGGTAAAGACCCAACCCCAGAGGAATTAAGGTAGTTTAAGATAAATAGGAAGGCCTTAAACGTCATCATTTCAGCATTGATAGATACTGAATATGCTAAAGTTATGGATTGCAAATCTATGAAGGAGATATGGGATAGATTGCAGAAAGTTTGTGAAGGTGATGGCAGAATAAAGGAGGCTAAGCTTCAAGTGTTCAAGGAGAGTATTGAATTTCTTATAATGCAGAAAAATGAAACAGTCCAAGAGTTCACTAGGGTTATTGATGCTGTAAAAGATCTTAGAAGTCATGGGAAGAACAAGAAGGACTCATCCATTATGAAGAAAATTTTAAGAATTCTACCTGAGAGGTTTGCCTCAAAGGTGGCAGTCATAGAAGAGAGTAGAGATCTTAATTCTATGTCTTTGCATGATCTCTAGTACAATCTTATTGCATATAAGATGAGGATAAAGTTAGCTGAAAGCTTTGCGATAATGAAGGTATCAAAGGAGGTAGCTTTCAAAGCTATGAAGCACTTGAAGATAAAGAAGAGGAAGAATCATCCAGTGAGGATGATGATGAGGAGGAGGAGGAAGAAAGTGAAGGTGAAGTATTGGCTTACTTTACAAGGAAATTCAAAAAGGGGTCTAAGAAGGGAAAAGGACTGTTGTCCTTGAGATGTTATCGTTGTGGGTAGACTGGACACTTTACTTCTCAGTGCAAAGTGAAACTTGATGATGAAGATGAGGAAGTTGATGATGAGCAAAATTCAAGATGGAGAAGATCATCATTCAAATCAAAGAAGTCAAGTAAGAACATTGCTAACCCACAGAGGAAGAAGAGAGGCTCATTCAAGAGTTATGTGAGTTAGATAAAAGAAGTTGATAAGGAGGAAGATGAAGACTCATCAGATGAGCATGCCTTTATGGCATCAGCTCAAGGTGGTAGTTCAACCTTTGCAGCTGAGTTGATGAAGAAGAGCTAGATCTTGAAGCTGAGTTGAAAGTAGCTTTAAAGGAGATAATTAGAAAGGGCAAAACCATAAGATGGTTGGAGGCCCATATAAATCAAGTTAAAGCAAAGTTTAAGGAAGCTAAAAGTCAAAAGGATGAAATAAGGGTTAAGCATGTTAACTTGAAGAGAAGATTTGAGGAACATATCAAAATATGTGAAGAACTTATAGTAGAGCTTAGCTTAAGGGCTTCAAAAATTAAAGAAATGGAGAAAGAGTTGCTGAGATTTCAGCAACAACTCAAAAGTAGCAAAGAGAACTTGCATGAGCTTGAAATGATAGGCGAAACAAGTTTTGCAAAAGGAGAGAAGAATGTAGAGAAAGTGCAACAATCTGAGGCTACATTGGCTAAAGAAAATAAGAATGTGCCACAAAATTTGAAAGAGAAGGTTATGACTCAAAAAAAGATAGTTAAGAATAAAGAAGATCTGAAAAAGCAACCTAGGGTGGCAAACAAGAAGGAAGAAAAGAAAGTCACCTAGTTGAGGGATACAACTAAATTGAAGAAGGAGAAGAAGGTGGCTGAAATGATAGTCACACAAGCAAAGAAGCCAACTACATTGCTTACATAGTAAGTGATGAACAAAAGAAGACAAGTTGTGATCAAACCTAAGAAACGACAATTTCAAGGTCATTGCCTTTATTGTGGAGTTTGGGGTCATAAGGCGAGTAACTGCTGGTGGAGAAGGCTAGTATATATCTCTAACTTGAAAAGATACGATGTTGTATATGGAAGAAGACAATACAAAATTCAGAGGATAACACCTGTTGTGAGTTCTTGCACATACTGTAAAAGGCAAGGACACATTAACAAGGAATGCTGGTGGAAGTCCAAACCAATGGTTTCAAAGAACAAGTTTGTTATATTAGTAGACTTGGAACAGTGTGAAAGGTGTAGGTTGGATGGACATAATGCCAAGAGATGCATGACACTTCTCCTGAGCAAGAGAAGGCACTCAATGGCACTCAATGGTGCAGTCAAAGCTGAGAAAAAGGAGAAAGCTATTTTTTAGCCAGTTCAAAAAAAAGGAATATAGAGCAAAAAGGGAGGTGACTAATATAGCTGAAATTGCACTAAACGCTTATTGGAAGGATAAGTAGTGGATCCTTGATAGTGGATGCACTTTGCACATGATGGGAGATAAGAGTAAATTATCAAAGCTAAACAAATCAAAAGAAGGCAAAGTCAAGTTTGGTAAAGATGATTCACTCAACATCAGTGGTCAAGGGTCAGTAAACATTGGAAGAGGAAAGCTAAAAGATGTTCTGCACGTTGAAGGACTCAGATATAATCTAGCATTTGTCACAAACTATGAAATAAAGACCTTAAGGTAATATTCACAAAAATAGGTTGCTAGGTAAAGAGTGAAGAAGGCAATACTATTGCAGCTGGGAAGAGAACAGCTTGAAATTTGTATATGATTGATGAAGAAAGAGATCCTCTTGCAACTAAGACTGTGCAAAAAAGAAAGCCAAAGAAAACATGGACCAGTGCTCATCAAGAAAATCAGATCATAGGTGAAACATCAGTAAGAGTTACAACAAGAAAAAGAATTATGGGAGCTACTGCTTTACTCTCACAAGTTGAACCTAAATCTATTGAAGAGGCTACACAATATCTAACTAAATTTCTATCCATAGAGCTATTTAAAAAGCACAGAATGAGTTTGTCTGTGCAAATGACTCCTCAAGCCTGAAAATCAGGTGAATCCTCCATCTCTACTTTGTGAGTTTTTCAAATTTGTAATTAGTTGGCAAAGGGGGAGAGAAGCAACAGTGCAGGGGGAGCTATTAAGAAAGGGGGAGTGTATATTTAAGGGGAGTTGAAACTACTGCATAGTAACTTTTGTTATGAGTGTTGCCAACAATTACAAAAGGGGAGATTTTTGTTCCCACAGCCTTGTATGGGTTGTAATTGTTATCAACTAGGTTTAAGTATGTAAGAAAATAAAGTCACATGGAAGGGTAAGAAAGTAAAAGTAAAGCCACATAGAGGGGCAAGAAAGTAAAGCCATATGGAAGGGTAAGAAAGTAAAAGTAAAGCCACATGGAGGATTAAAGCCATATGGAGGGGCAAGAAAGTAAATTTGCCGCATAAGGGTAAGAACGTAAATTTGTCACGTAAGCCCTATTAGGTTTCACGGAAAAAAGTATATAAAGACCTTGGAAGACAAAACTAGGGTAAGGCCAACACAATTAAATACTTGGCAAAACACCAAACCCTACACAGAAGAACACCACTTGCAAAAGAAAAGAGAAGTCGTTAGACGAAGAGAGAGAAAACACTTGGAATAGAGAAAAAAAAAAAAGAAGTCGTTAGAAGCAGGAGAAAAAAAGAAAATTGAGCAAATCGGAGCAGACCGATGAAAGGAGAGAGAAATTCGGCTATAAAAGAGAGAAATGGGTTGACATGGCTGGATGGTGAGAGAGAAACAACAACATTGCAAGAGAGAGAAATGGGTCGATGGCAAAACATAGAAATGGGTCGATGACAAAACAGAGTGGACGATTGATGGAAAAATAGATAGAGATGGTCGAAGGTGGGTGGACAGCAAAGACATATATGGCCAAATCAGAGTGACGGAGAAGGAGAGGAAAAACCCAACAAGGCCAAAAACAAACCACCAGGGAAGGAGAGAAAACACAACCAAAAATATTGTTGGTAGTAAAGGGAGAGAAAAACAGAGAGACGGCAAAAGAGGATACGACCGAAGGGGGGTTAAACGAAAAACGGTTGACAATTGAGCAAAAATGGAAAAACCCAAAGCAAAACCATTCGGCAAACAAGAAGAGGGAGCAATCGGTCGACCAAAGAGAAGAGACATCCAAGCAAGGAGACAACTGGCTAAACAAAAAGGAGGAATTGTCCAAGCAAGGAGACAACTAGGCCAAACATAAAGACAAGACGTCCAGGCAAGGAGACAACCAGCCAAACACAAAGGAGGAACTATCCAAGCAAGGAGACAACTGGCCAAACATAATGAAAAGACGTACAAGCAAGGAGACAACAGGCCAAACACAAAGGAGAAACTGTCCAAGCAAGGAGACAACCAAGCAAACAAGTTGAGCATCCATACAACCCTACATGGCAAAGTAAAACCAACGGCAAAGGGGTGGACAGCCAGGCAAGGAGGAGAATGGCCAAGGCAAGGTGAACAGAAATAAGGAGAAGACAAGGCTAGACAGCAGCCAAAGGTGAACAGAAAACGTAGAGTGACCAGTCAAAAGAGTATACATGGAAAAAAACAGGTGCTGGTCAGCCAAAGAGACAAAACAAAGCAAGAGGAGTCGGCTGAAACCTAGAGCAACCGTCCAAAAACAAAGAGGAAAACTGTCCAAAGAGAGGAAAACCTAGTGTGTGACCGGCCAAAGAGAGAAAAATAAGGGAGGAACAGCTGGACAGCAAGTGCTGGATGGCAAGACCACCACCGGTTGAAAGAGAGAGGATGTCCAACCAACCTACATGACTAAGCAAAGAGGTGAATGACCAAATAGGTGTGGACAGCAAGGGGAACAGCTAGCCAAGAGTGGATAGCCAAAGCAAGGTGGAGCTAGGAGACAACACACAACAAAAGGAGAAACACCAAGGGATACCTTGGACAGTAAGGGAAACCATGTGACAGCTGGAGAAAACCTTGTGACTCACATAAGAGAGAAGAGAGCACACCGTCCATAAGGGAAGACAGGAGAAACTATGAAAGAGGAGACCACTGGGAGAGCAAACGAAGCTGTCCAGAGGTGTGAAACAGACAAGTGCAATCCAAAAACGGTGGCAAGGCGTGTGACCAGCAAGGCATGCAAACCAAAAACATGCGTGAGATGTGTAACGCCAAACCAGAAATGTGAGGCAGGCTGTGAGATGTGAAATAGGAGACTTTGATCTTCTTTCCACTCTCATTTTCAGCCAATCTTTTGTATCTCTTGAAGCATTTCAAAACTTCTAACTTGTGTTTGAGGTGCATGATGCAAGTCCTTCTAGAATAATCATCAACAAACAAGATGAAGAACCTCTCACCATTAAACCCTTTTGTTCTCATCAGCCCACACAAATTAGTATATACAATGTCAAACACTACTCATAACTAAACTCTTTGGTCTTATACTACTTTCTGGCATGTTTTCCTTTCGAGCATACTGAGCAAACATACTCTCTCTCTCTCTTGAGGTCAAGAATGTCTCTAATTGCGTGAGTAGTGGTCATCTTCCTTATGTTTTCTGTGTCAAGTGTCCCAACCTCCTATGCCAGAGTTGATTTTCTTCTTTTTTTCGTAAGTAAATAGCTATTTGTCTTGTCCTCGTCAATCACATATAAATTTCCAGTTGTTCTCTTCCCAACTGCAATAGTATTGCCTTCTTTACTCTTTACTTGGCAACCTGTTTTTGTGAATATAACTTCATGGTCTTCATTACATAGTTGGCTGACAAATGCTAGATTATATCTAAGTCTATTAACATGCAAAACATCTTTTAACTTTCCTTTTTCAATACATATTGACCCATGACCACTAATGTTGAGTGAATCATCATTGCCAAACTTGATTCTGCCTTCTCTTGACTTGTTCAGCTTTGATAATTTACTTTTTGTCTCCTTCTTCTCCTTCTTTTGTTCAACAGTAGTCCTTTGATAGTTGACTTTCTTTTCTTCATTTTTATTTGCAACCCTAGGTTGCTTTTTTAAATCTTCTCTACTTTCAGCTATCTTCTCCTAAGTCATAACCTTCTTTTTCAACTTTTGTGGCAAAGTCTCATTATCTTTAGGCAATGTAGCCTCAGATTGTTGCACTTTCTCTTTATTTTTTTTTTCTCTTGTAGAGCTTGTTTCTCCTATCATTTCAAACTTTTGCAAGTTCTCTTCACTCTTTTTGAGTTGTTGCTAAAGTCTCAGTAACTCTATCTCAATTTCTTCAATTTTTGAAGTCCTTGTGCCAAGCCCCATTGTATAGTCTTCACATATTTTGATATGTTCTTCAAATCTTCTCTTCAAGTCAATATGTTCAGTCCTTATTTCATCTTTTTGACTTTCTGCTTCCTTAAACTTTGCTTCAACTTATTTTATATGAGCCTCCAACCTTCTTATGGTTCTGCCCCTTCTGATTATCTCCTTTGAAGCTACTTCTAACTTGTTTTATAACCCATCTAATGAGTCTACATCTTCTTCCTCATTAGCTTCTTTTGTCTGGCTCACATAACTCTTAAATGAGCCTCTCTTCTTCTTCTGTGGGTTGGCCATCTTCTTGCTTGACTTCTTTGATTTGGATGATGTTCTCCATTTCGAATTCTACTCATCATCACCATCTTTATCTTCATCATCAAGTTTCACTTTGCACTGAAAAGCAAAGTGTCCAGTCTGCCTACAACGATAATATCTCAAGGACAACTATCATTTTTCCTTCTTAGATCCTTTTTTAATTTCCTTATGAAGTAAGCCAACACTTCACCTTCACTTTCTTCCTTATCATCATCATCATCCTCACTGGATGATTCTTTCTTTACTCTTTTCTTCAAGTGTCTCATAGCTTTAAAAGCTACCTTCTTTGATAGCTTTGATGTTGAGGAGCTTTTAGTTGACTTTATTCTTATCTCATATGCAATGAGATTGCTTTAGAGATCATGCAGAGACATAGAATTGTGATCTCTACTCTCCTTTATGGCTACCACCTTTGAGGCAAACTTCTCAGGTAGAATTCTTAAAATTTTCTTCACAATAGATGAGTCCTTTTTGTTCTCCCCATGACTTCTAAGATCGTTTACAGCATCAATAACCCTGGTGAAGAACTCTTGGACTATCTCATTTTTCTACATTATGAGAGATTCATATCTCTCCTTGAAAACTTGAAGCTTGGCCTCCTTCATTCTGCCATCACCTTCATAGACCTTTTGTAATCTATCTCATATCTCCTTAGTAGATTTGCAGTCCATAACTTTAGCAAATTCAGCATCTATCAATGCTGAAATGATGATGTTTGAGGCCTTCTTATTTATCTAAAATTGCCTAAATTCCTCTAGGGTTGGATCTTTACCTTTTTTTATGGGCACAAAACCCTCCTGTATAGATTTCACCAAGTTCATGCACATGGTTGTAAATACCATCTACATTCTAGCTCTCCATATATGGTAGTTGGTTTCATTGAAGATTGGAACCTTCTTATTGTAAGTAGTGTTAGTGCTAGTACTGGTATCCATTTCTTAGTATGCTGAACAAGTTAAAACTTCTAAAACCCTTCAAACTAGTACACCAAGTTGTTAAGCTTCAAACTGGTGAACCTGTGCTCTAATACCAATTGAAGTTCCTAATTTTACCCTAGGATCTACTAGTCTATAATACTGAAAGGGGGGATAAATTAGTATTACCCCCTTTAATTGGTAGATGAACAACTTTAAACTCTTCTTAGAAATGAAATCTTTCTCATATTCAACTAAGGTAGATTTATTGTTACCTACTAGTCACAATAGTCCCCAAAGTTACCTTTTAGACACCTTGCCTATTACATGGATGGGTTGTTCTTGATTAGGTCTTCTTTTAGGTTATGGGTTTGATGATTCTTTAGCTACGTTCATAACTCAATTCAAAACACAAAATGTAAATTCAAAGTAAGGACACAAGAGATTTATGTGGTTCTGCCCATGAGACATACTCCACGGTGGTAGAGATTCTTCCTCTGCCGAGACAATCCACTATACTTGAGAATGCCAATGTGGTATCCCCTATGATTACAATGGACATTTTAATCTTCTACTCCTTTCACTATTACAAATACAAAGCAATCACAATACAAAGAGTGTCACTTACTATGTCTACCCTTTTTCTAACTTGTCTTGCCTCTGTTTGATTTTAATAGGCTGCTTCACTGTTGCTTGGAAGATCACCAAAACTCTCTCTAACCTCTTTTGAAGAAATTTGAAAATTCATTGAGTTCTCTCAAATGCTTCACCGAATTCCTTCTCTAAGTTGTCTCACACAACTCCTGGTCTCACTGTCTCACGATCTCACCCTCTCTTAGTCTCACCATCTCACTCTTTTCTGGTCTTATTGTCACATCATCTCCAAGTCTCAGGTCTCACCATTTCTAGCTCTCATGTCTCACCGATTATGGTCTCACGTCTCACTATTTTTGGTCTCACGTCTCCTTTTGGTCTCACATCTCACCCGTTTCCCCCTTTTCTGGTCTCACACGTTTCACCTTTTTCTGGTCTTGCCCATTTCCCCCTTTTTTGGTCTAATGAGTTTCACCTTTTTTTGATGTGTATTCACTTTTAAAAAGAGATAAGTCTTTGTTTATATACTGCCTTTTATATGAAAACCATAGTAGGGCTTACTGTAGCTGCACAGATTTCCTTTCTTACCCCTTCATGTGGCTTTATATTACTGTTCCATTCAAAATTCAACATTATCCTCCTTCTTAATTTATTTTTCTTTCTCTTTTCTTTCTACTGAGATCTCATCCTTTGAATGCTTGAATGAATGGCTAGGATTACCCATGAACAGTTAAAAATGTACAAAAGAAACTGCCCATCTTCTAGAAATGCTAAACTCTCTCTACAAGTTCGCTCCAAGGAGATCACTTTACGAGGTTATTTGACATTCTTGTCTTATCCTTTAATTCCTAAGATATGTCCCACTTCTGCATGCACACTTAAATCTGGTTAATAACAATTACAACCCATAAAAGACTATAGGAACAACTCTTTGCCAAGGTTTTGCTTTAATTGCCCTATCTATTCTAGGCTTATCTCTATCTCTCACATCACGATAAATAACCCTTTTAAATGCTTGAGGCATACATTACCATAAGCATTATTACATAGCCATTCTTTCAATAACTTAACTTAATTGGTTAAGTTGTTTCACCATCTCCTCTTGTCTTTAATGAAGCCCTATGATTTAAGCTTCTTCCAAGGAAAGTCCTTTTGGTATGTTTTCCTTGTTATGATTCAAATTTTGTTGTTTTAGGGTGAAAATCATACAACTCTTGTATTTCTCTCTAGCATTCTATCATGTGTTTCATTTAATATCACAAGCTAACACAAAGCTTTAATACCAATATGATATGTCTAAGAATCAAAGGCTTGTTGTTTTGTGTTTAAGGAAATTTAAAGTAACAATTATTTTGTCTAAAGGTAATAATTTGATAAAAAGAAAATAAAAGAAAAACTAACAACCTCTTATTTGATACGAAATTCACCACAAACTAAAAGAAATTAGTTTGATTTGCTATACCATTATAATAAGGAAGAACAATAAAAATTAGTTGTTAATTTATCACTAAACAAATAAATTGTTTTGATAAGAATTAGGAAAAAAATGCAAGCTATACTTTCGATAATATTATTATAAGTTCTCCTATTAAAGTGTTTCTTAATCCTTTAAATAAGGACCAATGCTAAAAATAACTAAGAGAGCAAAAACCAAAAAAAAAAAGGAAAAGAAAATTGGGGTTGTTATTAATAAGCTACAAAATAGAACACATATAGGTTAGGTCATGCACCTATTAATTAAGATTTTAAACTAACATAAATTAATTAAAATAAGAAGAAATAAGTTAAAAATAAACTCCTACAAGCATTCTAATCCAAGCAGGCCCATTTACACCTAATCCTTTAAGTAAGCAATGTGATTAATGTAGACTCTAACTCCTTACTTTGGCCTCTATACTCTACATATATATTCTATTCTCTTTAAGAAGCAATTTAAAGGTTGCTTAAAAATTCTGAACCCTTGAATGAGTAATTGGTCCAAAACTTTAAGCCACTTAATCTTAGGCAACCCTCATATCACATGGATCACATCAATGACAATCAAGACAACCTCTTGATGATTAAAAATCATGGTCTTTAGAATTAAGTGGTCAAGCAAGACACTCAAATTCAACAATTAGCTCTATGGAATGAGGTAAGGAAGCTCAAATTATGTGGGCAACTTGACAAATTCAAGTGGTCATTGAGAAAATTCATCATATGGCATATAAGAAAGATTACCTTTTTGCACCCTTACAAGGAGTTCCTTCTCCACTTTATTAAGGAGGCATACCATTAATATGACATTATTAGTCATTTCTTTTAAGAGCAAACTCCTATTTCTTTCTCTTTTTTGTAATCAAACAATCTATAATATAAAGATATGGGTAATTATTGTAAACCTATCACTTTTATTATGCATGATATATGACGTAAGGTATCTTTTAGTTTTGGTTGTATTATGAAAATTTTGCTAATACTACATGAACCAAATCATGCCTATCTATAATTTATTTACAATACTATCCTTTAGTATTTTTTATTATTTACATGTGTTTGTCATATCATATAGTCACTTAAGTATACACGTCTAAGGCTTCTTAACCAAGCATACTTGTTTTCAAATGAAAACAATAATTATAAAGTAACTTATGCCAAGGTTATGCTAGACAATGTTCCAGCTAAAGGATTTCTCAAAGGCATGACAATATCTAACTATAATTATGAAGAAATGTTCTTAATAAGCATCATTAACAATTAGTTTCCTTATTCAATTAATAGAATGGATTATTTTTGCTGATAGCATAAGGCCAACTCACACACCACATATAAATGCAAGAAGTTCCATTAATTCTTATGAGGAAAAATGATTGTTAAGGAAGTTATTCATACACTAGACCAATTTTGAGCCATACATCTTAATGTTTAGCCTTATGAGATAAAGAGGCCTCAACTCCTCTATTATGAACCTATGGCAAGTTCCACTCATCTAACCATAGTCTTATATGTTTTAGAATTTGAAGATCCTAACTTTGAATAAGAGGAATTAGAAAAGAAGACTCCTTAAACCTTAAAGCATTCTTACCTCACTATAAAGTCAAATGTCTCTTTTCCTAATGTCACTAACTTTCTTTCAATAGACGTGAATAAGACAATTTGGTAAGTATATTATACGTAATGAGGACCTTCTTAGTCTTACACTGAGAGGGGGAGGGGGTAAATTAGTATGAGATGCTCGCTTTTTACAATCTGTCCGGATTAACCTCTGTGACTAGTTAGAGTCAATAATCCAATTTTTATCTTGCTTCTTTATGTGAAAGCGATCATATGGATATCAATCAAATGTGAGCATAAGAAAATACACAAATATTTTTATGAGATTCACCCATAATGTATGAGCTATATACACAGTGTGATAGGATCACTTCTAAATCACATAATCCACTTTTTTTTATCAAGAGACATAATTAATGTTGTAGAAGGATGACTCCTTAACCACTTGTAATGATATCCTGATCAAAGAGTTGATCTTCTAATCACTCAATGGATTGATCTCCTGATCATTCAAAGGATTGCTCTCTTGATCACTTTAAAGGTCTCCCATCCTTTTTCAAGAAGTTTATAAAAAGGTTATGACTAAGTCTTCCTTAAGAAAGATCATTTAATATGCACAGGTTGGTATTGCAAAAAGTGGATCTTCTCCTTCCTTATTGTCAGTTTTGCTTAAACTTAGTGTGTTCTTTGTAGGTTCTTTACGCTGCTGCTACTATTTCTACTTTGTAGTTTCTCTCTTTTATAGGTTATCTAGGCAATAGGTTCTTCCTGCTACAGGTTCTCTCCTTTTGCTACTAGTGTTGTCTGCTTCTTCCTTGGCAGTTCTCTTCCTCTACTGTTGGTGTTACCTCATCTATTATAAGGAAGAGCAAGGCAGTCGGCCAAGAGGGAGAGAAAGATAGCCGGCCAAGAGGAAAAGCAAGGCAGCCTGTCAAAAAGGGGAGCAAGGCAGCTGGCCAAGAGGGAGAGACAAACATTCGACCAAAAGGGAGAGAAAGATGCAGCAAAGTAGCCAACCCTCACCAATAAACTAGCATCCGGCCCTCACAAAGGTGACAGCAGCAGCCAGCCACTACACCAACATATCTAGGAGGTTTTCTAGCAGACTAGTAGCACTTCAAAAGGCTTCCTAACAGAAAAAGCACGCTCAAGAATCAAACAAAAAATCAGAACATGCAACAGTAGGTCGAGGAATCAATAGCCGGCCACCACACCAGCATATCTAGGAGGTTTTCTAGCAGACTAGTAGCACTTCAAAAGGCTTCCTAACAGCAGAAGCATGCTCAAGAATCAAGCAAAAAATCAGAACATGCAGCAGTAGGTCGAGGAATCAATAGCCGGCCACCACACCAGGAAACCACCAAATTACAGCAACCTATAAATCCAACAACCAAGGAAGACAAACCAGAAGGTGGTGTAACAACCTGTGAATCCTACAACAAGGAAGATAAACCAATAGGTCTTGCAGCAAGGGAGACAAACCAAGAGGTCCTATAGCTAGGGAGACAATCTGGGAGCCTATACCAGAACCAAGCAAACTAGAATCAATCCAGGAGACTATACTAGAACCAACAGTAAACCAGAAGGCATTCTTGCACCAACAACACAACTAGCAAGCATTCCTTGCACCAGCAACACATCTAGGAGGGTATACCAGCACCAGTAGCAAGTCTCTCCACCAATCGCATGTCCCTGGACCAGTAGCATGTCTAGGAGGATCTATCAGCACTAGCAGCACATCTAGGAGGGTATACTAGCACCAGCAGCACGTCGAGGAGGGTATATTAGCACCAGCAGCATATTTAGAAGGGTATACTAGCACTAACAGCAGAATATGCAGACAGCGATAGCAACCTGTGTACATGTGGACAGCAATAGTAGAACATGTAGAAAAAGATAGTAGTTCAAGCACATGCGAACAGCAATAGCAAAACGTGTAGGTAGTGGTAGCAGCACATGCGAACAGCAGGAGCAATGTGTGCGGATAGCAATAGCAGCACTGTTGAGCCAATCTTTGATGGATAATGTTGGATTTGTTGTCAACACCATTTCACACTGTTATATGTGTTGATTTGATATTATGAATGTCATTGAGATGTAATGAGGTCTTTGGAAAAATCCAATGATGATAGGTCAACCCTAGCATTGAGGAGTTAACATTGACCGTGACCCTAAATTTTAGGGGTCAAGATTGACTGTTGACCATTGACCATTAACCTTATATTTTAGGAATCAAATTTGGCTGTTGATTGTAGGGCAACATGTGAGAATTAACGTTGACCATTGATGAAAGTGTAACCCTAATCTTAAGGCTCTATAAATACCCCTATGCGTCTTGCAAGAAGGTTATGTGCTGCAGAAAATTGAGAGAGCTGGCCAAGGAGAGAGGTGAGTTGTAAACCTAGGGAAGAAAGGAGAGAGGTGAGCTGTAAACCTAGGGAAGAAAGGAGGTGAACAGCAAAGAGGAGGTAGCCATGAAACAAGGTACAACCAGCCAAGGAGAGGAAGAAAGAAGGCAAGGCAGTCAACCAAGGAGAGTGCAGCAGCCACCAAGGAGAAAAGGCAAGGCAACTGGCCAGGGAGAATAAGAAAGAAGGTAAGGCAACAGGCCAAGGAGAGTATAGTAGCTACAAAGGAAAGAAGGAAAGGCAGCCGGCCAAGAAGAAAGCAGCAGCATGTCTAGGATGCTTCCCTACACCAATAGCACATCCAGGAGGCTTCCCTGCAGCAGCAACACATCTAGGAGACTTCCTAGTAATAATAGCAGGTCTAGGAGGGTATACCAGCACCAGCAGCACGTCCAGAAGGGTATACAAGCAACACCAGATGTCCCTACAGGTCCAGGAGGGCATAACAGCACTAGCAACACGTTCTTGCACGTTCAAGAGGTATAACAGTAGCAACAACACATCCATGCACATCCAAGAGGGTATACCAGCACCAGCAGTATGTTCCTGCATGTTCAAGAGGGTATACCTACAACAGCAGCACATCCCTACACCTCCAGGAGGGTATATCAGCACTAGCAGCACCTCAGAAGGCTTCCCAGCAGTAGAAGCATGCCTGGGAATCAAGCAAAAAAATCAAAACATGCAACAACAGAACCGGGAATCAGCAGCCACTTACAAAAACTGCAGCAGCAAGTCCAGGAATCAACCAGTAAACCAACAACAGCGCAAAAAAACTTCTGTAGCATGTGGGGAGAATAGCAGCGGCACGAGAAATCTGCTGTAATGCATAAGGAGAGCAGCAGTGGTGCAAGAAATCTGCTGCAGCGTGCAGGGAGAGCAGTAGCAGCACGGGGAGAGCAGCAGTGGCTCAAGAAAATAGTAGCAATGCTCAGGGAGAGCAGCAATGGCAGAAGAAAAACTGTTGCACCGGGCTAGGAGAGCAGTAGTGGCACGAGAAAGCAATAACAGTACGCAAGGACAGCAGCAACGGTGCAAGCCAATAGCAGGAGCAACATGTGCAGATATCTGGAACAATGTGTTCAAATGGCAGCAACAGGTACAGACAGTCGGCACAATTTATGCATACAGCAGGTATAGCTAGTGTAGACGGCAGGCACATCTTGTGCAGACAAAAGGCACAGCTTGTGCAAACAGCGAGTGCTTAGTGAGCACGAACAGCGGGCGCAGAGAGCAAGGACAGAGGGCACAAAGAGCACAGAAAGCAGGTGCAAAGACTGGGCGCACAGCGTGTGTGTGCAGTAGGCATAGAGAGCATGGACAGCAGGCATAGTGTGAGTTGACAGTAGGAGTGCAAACAATGGGCATAGCACGTGCGGATAGAAGGCGCAGAGAGCTCGGACAGTAGGCACAGAGAGCACAGACAGCGGGCACAGTGTGTGCGAATAGTAGGCACAGCGTGTGGGAATAGCAAGCACAACATGTGTGGACAACAGGTGCAACATGTGTAGATAGCAGGAGTGCGAACAGTAGGTATAATGCGTGTGGGCAGCAGATAACAACAACAGTGCGTGCAGACAGCATTAATAGCACACATGGACATCAATGGACAGATGCAATAGCCCTTATAGACTGCATTAGCAACGCATGCAGACAGCAGTGGCCGCATGCACAAACAGCATTAACAGCACGCGTGTACAGCAATGACAATGGGTACGGATAGCAAAAGCAGCACATGTAGATAGCAATAGTAGCATGTGTTGGCAGTGATAGCAGAACGTGTAGGCAACAATAATAGCAGGTTTGGCAACTTGCAGTAGCAAAAGGAGAAAGTGTGTCCAAAAAAGGGTTTGGTAGCTTGTAATAGCTAAGGAGAAAATGTGCCCAGAAATAGAGGAGAGATCCTACCAAGCAGCAAGTGAGGTAGCATCGGGAGCAAGTGAGACAAGATAGTTAATACATATTGATTGATTGTTCTTCAGGAAAGATTTTTCCATAAATTCTTGATAATTTGTTAAACGATAGGGTGAGATACCCTTGGAGTGATCAGGAGATCAACTCCTTGATCAAGAGATCATTATAAGTGATTAAGGAGTGATCCTTCAACAATCAAACTGCATCCCTTGATAACAAGAGTAGATTGTATGATTTAAGGGGGATCCTATTACACTGTAGACGTAGCTCACACATTGTGGGTGAACCATGTAAAAAGTGTTGTGTATGCTTGGGTGCTTGTGCATTGATTAATATTCATATTGTTGTGCTCATATAAAGGAGAATAATAAAAATTGGATCATCAACTTTAACAAGCCACAGATGTTAAATCCAGATCGATTTGTAAAAAGTGCATATCTCACACTGATTCATCCCCTTCTCAGTGTGAGACCTAAAATGGTCCTCATCAAGCACATGTGGATAGCAGTAGTAGCACATGTAGGCAGCGATAGCAAAACGTGTAGGCAGTAATAGGAGCACGTGCAGGCAGCAATAGCAACAGGTCAGCAACTTGCAATAGCAAAGGAGAAAACATGTCTCGATAGCAAGTCCGACAACTTGCAATAGCAAATGAGGAGAACACGTGCCTAACAGCTTGTAGTAGTAGAGAAGTAATTGTGCCCAGTAGTAGGTTTAGTAGCTTGTAGCAGCAAAAGAGACAACTTGGCAAGATTGCAGGGGAGATAGCACTGGTAGCAAGGGAAGAGAACTTGCCAACGTTGAAGGAGGTAGCATCGATATCAAGAGGGGAGAACCTGCCAAGGCTGTAGGAGAGGTAGCACCAGCAGCAAAGGAGAGATCTTGCCAAGGTAGCAGGTGAGGCAACACCGGTAGTAGAAGCAGAGATAACCTACAGCAAAGATAACTTGCAAAGAAAGATCGACAAAGCCTGAGTAAAGATTGATAGTTAGGAATGAGAAGATCCATATTTGCACTAGCAGTTTGTACACATTGAGTGATCATTCTTTAGGAAAGATTTCACTATAAACTCTTGATAAACTAGTTGAATAAGATTAGGAAACCCTTGGAGTGATCAGGAGATTAACTCCTTAATCGGGAGATTGTTGTAAGTGGTTAAGGAGTAGTCCTTCCACAAGTAGTTAAGGAATGATCTTTCCACAACATTGTTGTATCATTTGATAACAAGAGTGGAATGTGTGGTTTAGGAGTGATCCTATCACACCGTGGACGTAGCTCACACATTATGGGCAAACCACGTAAAAATGGTCATGTGTTCTTGGGTGCTTGCATATGCACATTGAATTTTTATTTGTATGACCGAGCTCACATAAAGGAAAAAAATAAAAATTTGGATCATCGACTGTAACAAATCATAGAGGTTAAATCCGAATCGATTTGTAAAAAGAGGATATCTCACACTGATTCACCCCCCTTTTAGTGTGAGACCTAAAATGGTTCTCATCAAGTGGTATCAAAGCTTGGTTCCTCTATTGATGTAATTTTTCTACCTTGAATTGCAGTTATATATTACTATGTAATTTTTTATCTCTATTATTGCTTGAGATTATGAATAGCATGAACAATATTAATGGCAAAGGTACCCCTACTTTTAATGGATAGAATTATCAATCATGGAAGAATATAATACATCCATATCTGATGTCCCTTAATCTTAATGTGTTTGAGAGTCTATTGTTAGTGGCTTCATCTATGTTGCTGAAGGTGATCCTATGATGCCGATTAATAAAAAGAATTTAGAGTGTGATATTTATGAATGAGACAAGGTTGTGAAGGAAGCCAAGTTATAAATGTAAAGGAGCATATTTGAAGATATAAAGATGCAGAATGATAAGGCTGTGGATGCATTCTTCATAAGAGTTAAATTATGTGCTCCATTAGAGGCTATAGAAAGGAGATCCATGATGCCACTATGGTAAGGAAAATACTTAGAACCTTACTAGAAGTTTACAATGCCAAAGTCTCTTTTATAGAAGATAGAGATCTGGATGGGTTGCCCTTAGATGACCTATTCAACATATTGGTATCTTATGAAATGAGAATAGTCCTAATGAAGAAAGAAAAAAAGTCTAAGGTGACGAACAAATTGACTTTCAAGGCAATGAGGAAATTAAAGATTAAAGACCAAGAAGAGGAATCTGACAGTAGCTTTGAAGAATAAGATGGTAATACTAAACTGGATGAAGTTATAACATATATCACCAAAAATATGAGGAAAGGAAGAGGGAAGTACAAGGAAAAACTACCCTTGAAGTGCTTTAGCTGTGGAGACATAAGACACTTTGCTCCTAAAAAGAGTAGAAGTAGACAATAAGGATGATGATAAATTGATCCCAAAGAGGAAGACAAAGCAATCTAGGTACTTTAAAGTTAGAAATTCAGGTGCCAAAGGGAAAAAAAAATTCTTCAGATCCAAAAGAAGGAATTTTCAGAACAAGCTAGATGAAGAGGATTTTGAAGAAGTTGATAATTATTCTGATGATGAGGTTGCAAAGGATGTGCTGGTCACTGAAGCAAATGATGATCAAGACTCTTTAAGTGATGAGGAATCAATAGAAGAGGATAAGGATGAGTTGGTGCATTAACTTGAGAATGAATTAAGAACTTGTTTGCACAAAAACAATAAGTTAGAAAAAAAAAAGTAAAACATCTCAAGAGGCTATATTAAAATTTTGCTATTAATGAATCTAATCTCCAGGTGAAAGAAAAGGAGTTTGAAGCAAAAGAGGAGGAGTACGTAAAAAGGATTAAGTAGCTAATTGTACTTGAGGCAAAGCAAGGCAAGACACACGAAGATCTTGGTGCTAAGGTGATTTCATAAGAGCAAGAGGTGTTGATTTGCAAGCTAAGCTCCATAAGGCCAAGTCTGAGCTAAAGAAGTATGAAAAAACTTTATGCAAGCCATGGAAGTGAAAGGAGACTCATCATCAGCAAATGCCATTAAGGAGGATGCTACCAAAAAGTTGAATGAGTATCTAACCAATCAAAGACCTCATTCTATAGGGAATAAAGGACTTGGCTACATTGAAAAACCGAGTGAGAAGGTAGAAGAAAAGAAGAAAATTGTATTTATACCCAAAAGCAATCATAATGATGTGATGGAGAAGAGAGACTAACCCAAGTTAAAATGGGTTAGAAAAGACATGGTGGAGACTCCCAACCATAGGGGACAAACTATCAAAGATGGAGAGAAGGTTGCCATACTAGTTGCTAAAGAAAGAAGACATGAACTTGGTAAAAGAAGTAAATCCAAGTTCAAAGGTTTCTGCTAAAGTTATGGCAAGTATAGGCATAAGGGTAATGCGTGTTGGAATACTTGCCTATAATGAAGAGGAATGTGAGGCAAGAGCCTAAGGAAAGACTCTATCAAGAAATGAGGCAATCTCAGGTGGAAAGAAGTCATATTCCACTAAGAAACAGTTTTGATTTATTGGAAGAGATCTATGGAAGATGTGAAAGGGTTAGACATACTGCTGAGGACTGCTTGGCATTGCTACTTAGTCAAATAATGCAGAGGAGAACACACCAACCATTGCTTCCTGATCAAGGAATGTAAAGGAGAACACTTATACATGCTCCCACATTTGGCCACAGAAGAAAAAGAGGAAGAGAAATGACTATGGTCATGGAAGTAGCCTTAAAAGCTTCAAGAAACAAAAGCCTTAAATCTTGGATAATGTCTACTTTTTACATATGATAGGAGACTCCAAGATGTTTAAGCAAGTAGTAAAATATGATGGAGGATTAGTCATATTTGGTAATGATGGTGCCTTAAAAATTAAAGGTATTAATGCTACTAAAATTGGTACAAAAAGTTTGAAATTAAAGAAAGTGCTTTATGTTGAAAGGTGAAAACAAAATCTCATTAGTGCTAGCCAGCTTTGTGATTATAGGCATGAAGTTACTTTCAATAAGAGTGGCTGGACACAGTAAAAAGACTAAGAGATCGTGTTGTCCTTACTAAGGGTGAAACAACAAATGGAAACTTATACCAAGTTTCCAGAAGCAGAAGCAAGAACACATGCTACATGAGCACCAAATATAAGAATTCATTGTGGCATAGGAAACTAGGACATCTTGGACAAAAGAGGCTAAACTTAAGTATTCAGCCAACCCCTAGAGGTTGAGGTATTCTTTAACCCCTTTCCCATTCCCTCTTTTATTATTCTTTGGATTTGTGTCAAAGGGGGAGATATTTTGCATAACTCGAAAGAAGGTGTATACTCATAAAAAGGGGGAGTAGCATAATGGATAAAGGGGGAGAACTTGTCAACAGTGAGAAGCAAAAAGGGGGAGTAGCAAGTGATGCACATTTTAGGGGGAGCTGTGAATGACAATGTGCAGGGAGAGCAGTAAATGTTGATAATTGTTATATATGCATTGTTGGATTTAATGTGTTGCCAACAAATCCAAATGGGAAGATTGTTTAGCCTATCTTTGATTGCTAATGCTAGATTTGTTGTCAACACCATCTTACATGGTTATATATGTTGATTTAAGGTTATGAATGTCGTTGAGATGCAAAGAGGTCATTGGGAAAAACCAATGATGATAGGTCAACCCTGATGTTAAGGAGTCAATATTGACTGTGACCCTAAATTTTAGGGGATAAGATTAACCGTTGACCATTGACCATTGATCCTAAATTTTAGGAATTCAATGTTGACCATTGACCCTAAATTTTAGGACTCAAATCTGGCCGTTGATTGTAGGACAACCTTTGGGAATCAATGACAACTGTTGATAATCGTGTAGCCCTAATCTCAAGGCTTTATAAATACCCCTATGCATCTTGCAAGAAGGGGGTGTGCTGTACAAAATTGAGAGAGTTGGCCAAAGAGTGATGAATGACAAACCTAAAGCCAAAAGGAGAGGTGAATACAAGAGAGGAGTTAGCCACTAAGAGAGGTGCAGCTGACCACGAGGAAGAGCAAGGTAGCCAGCCAAAAGGGAGAGTAAGAGGCAACAAGGCAGCTAACCTTTACCAATAAACTAGCCAAAAGAGTTGGCTCTAGTATAGCAACCTATGAATCTAGTAGCCAAGGGAGACAAAGCAGAAGGTGGTGCAGTATCCTATAAATTTTACAACAAGGAAGACAAACCAATAGGTCCTACAACAAGGGACACAATGCAAGAGGTATTGCAGCAAGGGAGACAATTTGGGAGCCTATACTAGAACCAAGCAAACTAGAAGCAATCTGAGAGCCTATACCAGAACCAGTAGTAAACCAAAAGGCTTTCCTACACCAGCAGCAAACCAGAAGGCATTCTTGCACCAACAGCATGACTAGCAGGCATTCCCTGCACCAACAACACATCCAAGAGGGTATACCAGCACCAGTAGCAAGTCCCTACACCAACAACACATCCCTGCACTAGCAGCATGTCCAGGAGGGTCTATTAGCACTAGCAGGCATGCACCAATAACACCAGCAGCCTCTGCTCATGCAGATAGCAATAGTAGTACGTGTAGACAATAATAGTAGAACATGTAGGTAGTAGTAACAACATGTATGGATAGTAGCAATAGAACATGTAGACAATGATAGCAGCCTATGCACATACAAACAACAATAGCAAAACATGCAGATAGCAATAACAGCTCTTGCACGTATGGACAGCAATTGCAAAACATATAGGCAGTGTTAGCAGCACGTGTGAACAGCAATAGCAATGCATGCAGACAGCGATAGCAACACATGCGAACAGCAACAGTAGAGCATGTAGGCAACGATAATAGAATGTGTAGGTAGTGATAGGAATGCGTACAAGTAGTAATAATAGCAAGTCTGATAGCTTGCAGCAGCAGAGGAGAAAATGTGTCCCGATAACACGTCCGACAGCTTGCAGTAGTAGTAGAGGAGAAGATGTGCCCGACATATAATCTGATAACTCGCAATAGTTGAGGAGTAAATGTGCCTGATAGCAAGTTCAGCAGCTTGTAGTAGCAAAGGAGACAACTTGCCAAGACTGTAAGGGAGATAGCACCAATAGCAAGGGAATAGAACCTATCGAGGTTAAATGGTAGCACCGGTCGCAAAGGAGAGATCTTGCCAAGGCAGCAGATAAAGCAACACCGATAGCAAGAGCAGAGATAACCTACAAAGAAGAGACTAGCAAAGCCCAAGAAAAAACTGGCAGTGAAGAAGGAGAAGATCCATATTCTACACTAGCATCTGTACACATCATTCTCTAGGAAAGGTTTCACTATAAACTCTTGATAAACTAGCTAAATAAGGGTGAGATACCCTTGGAGTGATCATGAGATCAACTCCTTGATCAGGAGATCATTGTAAGTGTTTAAGGAGTGATCCTTTCACAACATTATTGTATCCCTTGATAACAAAAGTGGATTATGTAATTAAGGAGTGATCCTATCACACTGTGGACATAGCTCACACATTGTAGGTGAACCATGTAAAAATTGTCGTGTATTCTTAGGTGCTTGCATATGTGCATTGATTTTTTATTCATATAGTCACACTCACATAAAGGAGAAAAATAAAAAATGGGATCATTGACTCTAACAAGTCATAGAGGTTAAATCTGGATCGATTTGTAGAAAGAGAATGTCTCACACTAATTTACCCCCCTCAATGTGAGACTTAAATGGTTCTCATCAACTTTTGCCTTAGCAAGTTCTCTTCCTCTGCTGTTGGTGTTGCCAAGACAAGCTTTCTCCTTTGTTGTTGGTACTTCTTTATCCTTACAGCAATTGTTACCTTATCCTTATTGCAATTGCTGCCTTTTCCTTACTGTAATTTTATCCTTTTTCTTGCTACAATTATTGCTACCTTCTCCTTTGGTGTAATTGCCTATCTTTTTAATGGATGTTGCCTCTTTCTCCTTTTGGTTGTTGTTGCACCTTTTACCTTAGGTTTCTTTGGTTGCCACTACCTTCTCCTTTTGGTTGTTACTGCACCTTCTGTCTTGGGTTTCTTTGGTTACTATTGCACCTTCTCTCTTTGGTGGCTGCTGCACTTACTCCTTTTGGTGGCTGCTACACCTTCTCCTTTCGATGGCTACTACACCATCTCCTTCTCCCCTTTGGTTTAGTTGTCACCTTATTTAGTATGGCTATTGCACCTCTCTTCTCCCTTTGCCATTACACACCTTCTCCCTTAGTATGGTCGATTGGTTGCTGCTATACACCTTTCCTTTTGGTGTGGCTGATGTTTTCTCCCTTTGGTGGCTATTGACTATTATTGTACCTTGTTCTACCTTTGATAGGGCTGTTGGCTACTATAACTCTTTTCTCCCTTTGGTGTGGCTGTCAACTACTTTACCTCCTCCCTTTTATGTGGCTATCAACTGCTACAACTCCTCCTTTAGATAGTGTGACTACCTCCTTCTTTAATGGCTACTATCACCTTTTGGCTAACTGTACCTCTCCTTGGTGATGCACCTCTCCTTATCTAGTCACTCTCTTTATCGTTCTCTCTTATTTTTTTGCAACACACATATCTTTTGAAAGATAAATGGATGTATTTATAAGCCTTAAGTTTTAAGGTTGCCCAATTATCAATGGTCAACATTGATTCCTAAGGGTTGAATTACAATCAACGATCAGATTTGATTCCTAAATTTGGAGTCAATGGTCAACATTAACTTCCTAAAATTTAGGGTCAATGGTCAATATTGACTCATTAACTTTAGAGTTGACCAATGATCTCTTTGCATCTCAACAACATTCAAAATATCAAATCAATAAGAACAACTATGTGAGATGTTATTGACAATAAATCTAACATTAGCCATCGAAGATAGACTTAACAATATACATCATGTATATTTTTTTATATTTAACCTTTTTAGTGTATTTTCATTCTAATTATACTTATTAAAGTTATTTTACATTTTAGAAGAAGACCAAATGGATTGGACCAATTTGAAAATTTAAAGATATAGTTTTGAGAAAATTTAACCATAAAAGGATATTTTGGAAATGTCACATTCTAAACAATACTAAATGGATTTAAGACCTTCATGAGAATTAAAATGGACATATTTAGCTTTCTATAATAGGCTGATATGCAGAGATCTAAGAAGAATTAGGCCATGAATAACTGTCTTCAATCCAACTTATAGGCTAGTTAAAATTATCTTAATTTAATTAGGAGTTGTTCCTCAAATTAGATGTTATTCATGTTTTTTTGGATTATTGTTGTTGTTTCTTAAAGCTATAAATAGGTATATTATGGTACCTAAAACATATATTTATATAGACCTATGTTTTCTTTCTTTGTTATACACACATATAATATACAAAGTTAGAATTTTATTTAGTTATAAGAATTGAAGTAATTAAAGAAAGTATTGTGAGACTTATTAGTTTTTATATGGACCTATGTTTTCTTTACTTTGAATTCTCATGTTCTTCTATTATTATTGTTTCTGATTATATTATTTTATTGTTAGAATGCATGTTAGACAATTATACTTTATGATCTATTGTTAGTTTAAAATTCAAGTCTATAATTGCTTGATAATTCTAACTTTATATAACAAATAAAAATTGATAATTATAGTCGAGTCTTTATCAAATTTTTATTGAGAATGAAGTTCCTGACCTCACCCTAAGATCTACTAGTTTGTGATAATGAGAGGGGGGGTGAATCAGTATCACCATAATTCGCAGATATGTGAATAACTTCAACCTCTTCTTAAAAGTGAACTCTTTCTCATATTTGACTAAGGTAGATCTATTGCTACCTACTAATCACAATAGTCCCCAAAGTCACCTTTCAGACACCTTGCCTATTGGGTCTTTGTTAGGTTATGGGTTGGTTGATACTTTTGCTGCATTCACACAACTCAATTCAAAACACAGAACATAAAACAAAGTCACACGGTTTCCTTCTAGTCGTTGCCCGATTTCCCTTACTGTCCAAGGTCTCCCTTGGTTTGCCATGTGTTCACTCTTGCTGTCCAGCCAGTTTACTCTTTCTTGTTGTAGGGTTTTGACTCACCAAGGTCTCACTTGTCGTTGGTGTGTTATGACCATGCTCTCCTTATTGCATTCACCTTGCCTTAGCCATTCTCCTCCTTCCTGTCCATAACTCTTTTGTTAGTTGATTGCTTTGCCATTTAGCTTGTGTTGGTCGATTTCTCTTTTTGGATGGTTTCTCTTTGTGTTGGCCGAATGGTTGGTTGCACGTCCTCTCTCTTTTAGCCGGTGGTGGTTTTGCCATTCACTCTTTGGTTTTGGCATGTTGTTTTGTGTTTGGCCTTTCCACCTTTTCTAATTTGTGATTTTTCGTCCACCCTTTCTTTGCTATCCAGTCGTTCCTCCCTTGTTTTCTCTTTGGCCAATCACCCACCTTTGCCATTTATGTTGTTTTTCCGTGTATGGTAGGGTTTTTCTTGATTGTCTTTTTGGTTAGCCAATTGAATAGGTTTTCTAAATGGTTGAATTGCCAACCAACCCCTAGCTTTGTCTTCCAAGGCCTTTATATACCCTTTTCCACGAAACCCTAATAGGGCTAATGTCACAAATTTACTTTCTTGCCCTTCCATGTGGCTTTACTTTCTTGCCCTTTTATGTGGCTTTACTTTCTTGCACACTTAAACCTAGTTGACAACAATTACAACCCATATAAGGCTATGGGAACAACAATCTCCGCCTTTGTAATTGTTGGTGACATTCACAACAAAAGCCATTATGCTGCAATTTCAACTCCCTTAAATATGTACTCCCCCTTTCTTAACAGCTCCCCCTACACTGTTGCTTCTCTCCCCCTTTGCCAACCAATTGTAAATCTGAAAAACTCATAAAATAGAGATGGAGGATTCACCTAAACTTCAGGCTTGAGGAGGCATTTGCACAGATAGACTCAATCTATGCTTTTCAAATAGTTCTGTGGACAGAGGTTTAGTTAGAATATCTGAAATTTGATCTTTAGTGCCAATATACTCTAACTGAATTGTACCTTGTTCTACTTAATCTTTAATGAAGTGATACCGAATGTCAATATGCTTTCTCCTCGAATGTTGAACTGGATTCTTGCTAAGATTAATAGCACTTTGATTATCACAAAGTACACTCACTAGTAACTTTACTTCAACACTCAAGTCTGCCAATTATCTTTGTATCCATATCACCTAAGTACATGTTGCACAAGCAGCCATATACTCAGCCTCAGCTATGCCCAAAGTAAAACAATTTTGCTTTCTACTTAACCATGCAACACACTTTGAACCTAAGTAAAAGCTACAGCCGCTGGTTGATTTTTTATCATCTATACTTCTTGCCCAGTCTGCATCAGTGTATGCTTATAGTTTACAGAATCCATGGTCGGATACTACAAACCTATTTCCAGTGTCTCTTTGAGATATCTTAGGATTTTTTTCACTACTAACACATGAGATTCCTTAGGATCAGCTTGGAATCTACTGGCAATGCACACAGCTTGCATAAGATCAAGCCTTGATGCTATAACATACAGAATGCTCCCTATCATCTTCCTATACTCTATAGGGCTTATACCCCTTCCCTTCTGATCTTTTGTTAACTTGTAGCCCATAGTCATAGGAGTACTGACAGGTCTGCTATCCTCCATACCAAACTTTTTTAGCATCTTTTTGGCATATTTTGTCTGAGACATAAAAATACCTTCTTCACATTGTTTTATCTGTAATCCAAGAAAGTAAGTCATTTCTCCAATCAATGACATCTTAAATTTCTCACTCATCTTCTGTGCAAAATCATGGCATAGCTTAGAGTGATCCCCTCTAAAGATAATGTCGTCTATATATACCATGGTTATCAGCTGGTCTTTCTCTGAGTTGAACACATATAGGTTATTATCAACTGTCCCTCTTTTGAAGTTCAACCTTCTCAAATATGCATCAAGCCTACTATACCATGCTCTTGGGGCTTGTTTAAGACCATACAAGGCTTTCTTCATCTTGCACACGTGTGTCTTATCCTCACTGATTTGTACTCTATTGGGTTGTTCAATATACACTTCTTCTTTTAGGAGCCCATTTAGAAAGGCTGATTTCACATCCATCTGATAAACTTTATACCTCTTATGTGCTGCCAAAGTTAGGAACATTCTAATAGTTTTTAACCTTGCCAATGGTGCAAACGTTTCATCAACATCTACTCTTTCTATCTGAGTATAGCCTTTGCAAACTAGCCTAACATTGTTCCTCACCGCCTTGCCATCTTCATTGTGTTTATTCCTAAGCACCCATTTTGTTCTTATGACATTCTTGTTAGTGGGTCTTAGAACCAACTCCCATGTATCATTCTTCTTAATTTGATCTAGCTCCTCATTGATAGCTTTGACCCAAGCACGTTTTCTTTGTCCTTATTTCTTGCATAGTCTTAGTTGCAAAAGGATCTCTTTCTTCATCTTCAAACTCACTCTTCTCTGAGTCAGAACTTACTTCTTGTTCCTTTTCTTCAAGTTGGTCTGCTTCTTCATTGTTTTCCAGTTCTCATCTATTCTCACATCACTGGACGTGATCACTTTTCCTAGTTTATGCAGGAAAACTCTATAACCTTTTGATTTTACTGAGTATCCCACAAAGATGCCTTTATCAAACCTAGCATTGAATTTTCCCAAATTTTGCTCCTTGATCTTCACAAAACATGGGCTACCAAAGATTCTGAGATACTTGGCTATTGTCTTTTTCTCACTCTATAGCTCATATGGAGTCTTATTAGTATTAGGCTTTAGTAGAACTCTGTTCAGTAAGTGCACTATTATAAATGTTACTTCTAATCTTGTGTGAAGCTTGGATTCCAGCAATAGAGTTCTTGCCATTTCAACCATAGCTTTATTTTTCCTCTCCACCACCCCATTTTGTTAAGGTGTTCTTGCTACCATTTGGTGACGAATTCCATACTTCTCAAGGTAATCTTCAAAAGCTTTATATGTAAATTCAGTGCCTTGATCTGACCTTAATACTTTGATCTTCCTTCCACTCTCATTTTCAACCAATCTTCTATATCTCTTGAAGCAATTCAAAACTTCTAATTTGTGTTTGAGGTGCATCATGTAGGTCCTTCTCGAATAATTATCAGCAAAAAAGATGAAGTACCTCTCACCATTCAACCTTTTTGTTCTCATTAGCCCATACAAATCAGTATGCACAATGTCAAGCACTACTTTAGAACTAAACTCTTTGGTCTTATATTGCTTTCTAGTATGTTTTCCTTTAGAGCATGCTAAGCAAACATACTCTTTCTCTCTCCTGAGGTCGAGAATGTCTTTGATTGCATGAGTAGTGGTCAGTTTCCTCATGTTCTTTTGTGTTAAGTGTCCTAGCCTTCTATGCTATAGTTGATTTTCTTCTTCTTTTGTAATTAAACAGTTATTTGTCTTGTCCTCATCAATCACACACAAATTTTCAGCTGCTCTCTTTCCGGCTGCAACAGTATTGCTTTCTTTACTCTTTACCTGGCAACCTATTTTTGTAAATATTACCTTATGGTCTTCATTGCATATTTGGTTGACAAATGCTAGATTATATTTGAGTCCTTCAATGTGTAGAACATCTTTCAGCTTTCCTTTTCTAATGTTTATTGACCCCTGACCATTGATGTTAAGTGAATCATTATTGCCAAACTTGACTCTACCTTCTCTTGACTTGTTTAGCTTTGACAATTTACTCTTATCTCCTATCATATGTAAAGTGCATCCACTGTCACCATTGATGTTAAGTGAATCATTATTGCCAAACTTGACTCTACCTTCTCTTGACTTGTTTAGCTTTAACTATTTACTCTTGTCTCTTATCATGTGTAAAGTGCATCCACTGTCAAGGATCCACTACTTATCTTTGTAGTCAGCTTTGAGTGCAATTTCAGCTATATTAGCCACCTCCCTTTTAGCTTATATTCCTTCTTTTAAATTGGCTAGAAGATAGCTTTCTCCTTTTTCTCAGCTTTGATTGACCACTTATTTTCACTGTGCCATTGAGTGCTTTCTCTTACTCAGGGAGAAGTATCATGCATCTCTTGGTATTATGGTCATCCTACCTGCACCTTTCACACTGTTCCAAATCTGCCAATATAGCAAACTTGTTCTTTGAAAACCACTAGTTTGGGCTTCCACTAACAATCCTTGTCAGCGTGTCCTTGCCTTTTACAGTTGTGCAAGAATTCACAATAGGTGTTCTCTTCTAAATTCTATATTGTCTCCTCCTATATATAGCATCATATGTTCTCAAGTTAGAGACATATACTGGCCTTCTCCACTAGCAGTTACTCGCCTTATAAACCCAAACTCCACAATAAAGACAGTAACCTTGAAACTGCCTCTTCTTTGGTCTACTCACAGCTTGTTTTATTCTGTTCATTACTTGCTGTGTAGGCAAAGTTGTTGGCTTCTTTGCTTGTGTGACTTTCATTTTAGTCACCTTTTTCTCCATCTTTTGTTTAGTCGTAGCCCTCTACTAGCTGACCTTCTTTTCTTCATTTTTGTTTTCCACCCTAAGTTGCTTCTTTAGATCTTCTTTATTCTCAGCTATCTTCTCCTGAGTCACAACCTTCTCTTCTAACTTTAGTGGCAAATTCTTATTATTTTTAGGCAATACAGCCTCAGATTGCTGCACTTTCTCTTCATTCTTCTTTTCTCTTGCAGAACTTATTTCTCCTATCATTTTAAGCTTCTACAAGTTCACTTCACTCCTTTTGAGTTGTTGCTAAAGTGTTAGCAACTCTTTCTCCATTTCTTCAATTTTTGAAGCCTTTGAGCCAAGCTCTATTGTAAGGTCTTCACATATTTTGATTTGTTCTTCAAATCTTCTCTTCAAGTCAATATGTTTGGCCCTTATTTCATCTTTTTAACTTTCTTCTTCCTCAGACTTTGCTTCAACTTGTTTTATGTGAACCTCCAACCTTCATATGGTTCTACCCCTTCTGATTATCTCCTTTAAAGCTGCTTCCAACTCAACTTCAAGATTTAGTTCTTCTTTATCAACCTCCTTTTCCTCTTCAAAGGTTGAACTATCACCTTGAGCTGATGCCATAAAGGTATGCTCATTTGATGATTCTTCATCTTCCTTCTCATTAGCTTCTTTTATCTAACTCACATAACTCTTGAATGAGCCTCTCTTCTTCTTCTGTGGGTTGGCAGTCTTCTTGCTAGACTTCTTTGATTTAAATGATGTTTTCTACATCTAGAATTCTGCTCATCATCACCATTCTCATCTTCATCATCAAGTTTCACTTTGCACTAAGAAGCAAAGTGTCCAATCTGCTCACAACGATAACATTTCAAGGACAACTGTCCTTTTCTTCTTATACCCCTTTTTGAACTTCCTTATGAAGTATGCCAACACTTCACCTTCACTTTCTTCCTCATCATCATCATCATCCTCACTGGATGATTCTTCCTCTTCTTTTATCTTCAAGCATTTCATAGCTTTGAAAGCTGCCTTCTTTGATACCTTCGATGTTGAGGAGCTTTCCGTTGACTTTATCCTCACCTCATATGTAATGAGATTGCATTGGAGATCATGGAGAGACATAGAATTGAGATCTCTACTCTCCTTTATGGCTGCCATCTTGAGGCAAACATCTCAGGTAGAATTCTCATAATTTTCTTCATAATAAATAAGTCCTTCTTGTTCCTCCCATGACTTCTCAGATCGTTTACAGCATCAATAACTCTAGTGAAGAACTCCTAGACTATCTCATTTTTCTACATTCTGAGAGATTCATATCTCTCCTTGAAAACTTGAAGCTGGGCCTCCTTCATTCTACCATCACCTTTATAGACTTTCTATAATCTGTCCCATATCTCCTTAGTAGATTTGCAGTCCATAACTTTAAAATACTCAACATTAGTCAATGCTGAAATGATGACGTTTGAAGCCTACCCATTTATCTCAAACTACCTTAATTCCTCTAGGGTTAGGTCTTTACCTTCTTCTGGAGCCATAAAACCCTCCTGTACATATTTCACCATGTTTATGCCCATGGTTGCAAATACCACTTGCATTCTCACTCCACACATATGGTAGTTGGTTCCCTTGAAGATTGGAACCTTCTTGCTGTAAGTAGTGCTAATGCTGGTACCCACATTCATTTCTCAATATGTTGAACAAGTTAAACTTCTAAAACCCTTTAAACTAGTACACCAAGCTAATTTTTAAACTGATGAACCTATGCTCTAATACCAATTGAAGTTCCTGACTTCACCTTAGGATCTACTAGTTTGTGATACTAAAAGGGGGGGTGGATCAATATCATCACAATTTGTGGATATGTGAACAACTTTAACCTCTTCTTAAAAGTGAACTCTTTCTCAAATTCGACTGAGGTAGATCTATTGCTACCTACTAATCACAATAGTCCCCAAAGTCACCTTTTAGACACCTTGCCTATTAGGTCTTCATTAGGTTATGGGTTGGCTAATAATTTTGCTGCATTCACACAACTCAATTCAAAATACAGAATGTAAAACAAAGTAAGGACACACGAGATTTACATGGTTCGTCAACATGACGTACATCCACAGTGGTAGGAACTCTCCCTCTACTGAGACAATCCACTATACTTGAGAATACCAATTACAATGGATATCTTAATCCTCTGCTCCTTTCACTATTGCAAATACCAAGTAAGTACAATTCAAAAATTGTCACTTATTATTCTACCCTTCTTCTAACTTGTCTTACCTCTGTTGAATTGAATGGCTACTTCACTGATGCTTAGAAGTTCACCACAACGCTCTCTAACCTTTCTTGAAGAAATCTGGAAATACGTTGAGTCCTTTCAATGCTTCACCAAATTCCTCCTTTAGGTTGTCTCACACAGCTCCTACTTTCACCGTCTTACGGTTTGCCTCACGTTTCTGATTTGCCATACGCCTCATGGCCTGCCTCACATTTCTGGTTTGGCATTTCAAGTCTCATGCACGTTTTTGGTTTGCACACTTTGCTGGTTTCACAACTCACATATGTTTCTGGTTTGCACGCCTTGCTGGTCACACGCCTCATGCACATTTCTAGTTTGCCCTTGTCCATTACACAACTCCGAGCAGCTTGTTTTTCTCTCCCGATGGTCTCCTCTTTCACGGTTTCTCCTCTTTTCACTTACGAACTATGTGCTATCTCCTCTCTTACCACTGGTGCATTTGCCTCTCCTATTACCGTGAGTCACATGATTTCCTTCCAGCCATTGCCCAGTTTCCCTTGCTGTCCAAGGTCTCCCCTGGTTTGCCATGTGTTCACTCTTGCTATCCAATTGGTTTAGTCTTCCTTGTTGTAGGGTTTTGACTCACCAAGGTCTCACTTGCCGTTGGTGTGTTATGACAGTGCTCTCCTTATTGCCGTTCACCTTGCCTTGGTCGTTCTCCTTCTTGCCGTCCACACCTCTTTTGCTGGTTGATTGCTTTTCTATTTAGCTTGTGTTGGCCAGTTTCTCTCTTTGGATGGTTTCACTTTGTGTTGGCCAAATGGTTGGTTGGATGTCCTCTCTCTTTTAGCCAGTGGTGGTTTTGCCATTCACTCTTTGGTTTTGACGTGCTGTTTTGTGTTTGGCATTCCACCTTTTCTAATTTGTGATTTGCCATCCACCCTTTCTTACTGTCCAGCCGTGTACTCTCTCTTTGCTGTCCAGCTGTTCCTCCCTTGTTTTCTCTTTGGCCGATCACCCACCTTTGCTATTTATGCTGTTTTTCCATGTAGGGTAGGGTTTTTCTTGATTGTCTCTTTGGTTAGCCGGTTATATAAGTTTTTCGAATGGTTGAATTGCTGACCCACCCCTAGCTTTGTCTTCTGAGACCTTTATATACTCTCTTCCATGAAACCCTAATAGGGCTTACGTGGTAGATTTATGTTCTTGCACTTATGCAGGAAATTTACTTTCTTACCCTTCCATGTAGCTTTATTTTCTTGCACACTTAAACCTAATTGACAACAATTACAACCCATATAAGGTTGTCGGAACAATAGAGAGTAATCAATTTGTGAATTTAATTTTTAAAACATTCCTTTCCATAAGGATTATTTTCATCTATCTAACACCTTGAACATCCTAAGCATCTACACTTCTCCACTATTAATAACATGTCTGAATTTATGTGTTTAACCACCCCTTTGAGGTTGAGGAATGCCTTTAACCCACCTCCCCTTCCCTCTTATATTATTCTTTGGATTTATTGTCAAATGAGGAGATATTTTGCATAAATCCAAAAAGAGTTTGTACTAATTAAAAGGGGGAGTAGCTTGATAAATTCAAAGGGGAAAAATCAAATAAAAGGGGAGAAATTGTCTAGGGAAAAAAGTAGAAAAAAAGGGGAGTTAAAAATTAGAGTTGCTTTCAATTGGTATTATGCCCACATGCAAAAAGGAGGGATGTATGTTTCAGTGGGAGCTATTCCTTTTGACTGACACTATTGCTTATGCTTAATTGCTGATTTTTGGATTTAATGTATTGCCAACAAATCCAAAAGGGGAGATTATTGAGTTCATCTTTAATAACTAATGTTAGATTTGTTGTCAACTGTTGTTCCCCCAACCTTGTATGGGTTGTAATTGTTGTCAACTAGGTTTAAATGTGCAAGAAAGTAAAGCCACATGGAAAGGCAAGAAAGTAAAAGTAAAGTCACATGGAGGGAAGGGCAAGAAAGTAAAGCCACATAAAAGGGCAAGAAAGTAAATCCACCGCATAAGGACAAGAACGTAAATCTGTCACGTAATCCCTATTAGGGTTTCATGGTAGAGAGTATATAAATACCTTGGAAGACAAAACTAGGGTAAGGCCAATACAATTGAATACATGGCAAAACATAAGGGGCTGGATGGCAAAACACAAAGGAACGGCCAAATATAGCAAACGGCAAAACCAGCACGGCAAAACTAGTACGACAAGATCACCGTCGGCAAAACAGGGGAAAAAGAGAGAAAATACGTGACGACCGAAAGGCAGTTGAGGAACGTGAACCAGAAAAACCAGAAGGGTAGGGTAGTTAAGGAAGGTGACGGGAGAACCAACATGAAAACCAAACCACTAGGAGAGCCAACGTGAAAACTAGACCACTGGGAGAGCTAAACGGATACAAACCAAAAAATGAGGCATCCATCATCGTAAGAGAGAGAAACCCACCACTAGATGAGCAGACCAGACCAGACCAGACATACACCACTGGGAGAGAGAGAGACTCCATCGAAAGGGCAGAAACACACACATACTAAAAAAAAAGGACATGGATACAGACTAGAAGAGGGTGACAACATGAAAACCAGAATTGGGAGAGCCAAAGTTGAAGAGAAATGGGAGATCAAAAGAAAGGAGACCCAGCTGGACAATAGGAGAGAAACAGACGACATAGCAAGGAGAAAACCGTATGATGGCAAGAGAGAGAAACTTGTGAGACCACCAGTTGGAAGAAAACCAAAAATAAACAGGTGAGGCGTGAGGCGTGAGACCACCGGCTAGAAGAAAGCCAAAAACAGACGGGTGAGGCATGAGGTGTGAGACTAGTGAAAAGGAAAAAAAAAAACCAGAAACATGAGGTGAGGGCAAAAACCAAAAACAGGAGGAGTACAGAGTGCAGTAAAACCGTGATTGAGGAGTGCAGCAAAACTGTCAAACGGATGGAGAGTGCAGCGGAACCATGCTGCAAAGCTGGAACAAGAGACCAACAAAGCCGAAATGTGAGACCAGTAAAGTTGTAATGGGAGTGCAACAGAAGCGTGGGTGCACATCAGGAGATGACATGATACTAGAACGTGCAATGGCATGACTGACCAGAAATGTGAGGCTAGCCATGAGATAGTGAGATCATGAAATAAGAGATAGGTGAGACTATGAGACGGTGAAAGCAAGAGCTGTGTGAGACAACGTAGAGAAGGAATTCGGTGAAGCATTGAAAAACTCAACGTATTTCCAAATTTCTTCAAGAGAGGTTAGAGAATATTACGGTGAACTTCTAAATGGTAGAAAAGCAGCCTTTCCATTCCACAGAGGCAAGACAAGTTAAAAGAAGGGTAGACACAGTAAGTGACACTCTTTGTATTGTACTTGCTTAGTAATTGTAATAATGAAAGGAGCAAAGGATCAAGACATCTATTGTAACTACCATCGTGGATGTACGTCACGTTGATGGAACCACGTAAATCTTATGTGTAATTAATTTACTTTACGTTCTATGTTTTGAATTGAGTTGTGAACGTAACTAAAGTATCAGCCAACCTATAACCTAACGAAGACCTAAACAAAAACATCTGAATTGTCTATTAGGCAAGGTGTTTAAAAGGTGACTTTGGGGACTATTGTGATTAGTAGGTAGCAATAAATCTATCTTAGTCGAGTTTGAAAAAGAGTTCACTTTTAAGAAGAGGTTGAAGTTGTTCACTTACCTGCGAATTGAAAATTATGGTGATACTGATTCACCCCCCTCTCAATATCACAAACTAGTAGATCATAGGGAGAAGTCGAGAACTTCAATTGTTATCAGAGCACTGGTTCACCAGTTTACAACTTAACAACTTGGTGTGCTAGTTTAAAGGGATCTAAAAGTTGACTTGTTCAACATACTGAGAAATAGAAACTGGTACCAACACTAGCACTACTTACAGTAAGAAGGTGCCAATCTTCAACAAAACTAACTACTATATGTGGAGAGCGAGAATGCAAGTGGTATTTGCAACCATGGATACAAACATGGTGAAATGCATACAGGAGGATTTTGTGGCTTCAGAAGAAGGTAAAGACCCAACGCTAGAGGAATTAAGGCAGTTTGAGATAAATAGGTAGATTTCAAATGTCATCATTTCAGCATTGACAGATATTAAGTATGCTAAAGTTATGGACTGTAAATCTGCTAAGGAAATATGGGACAAATTGTAGAAAGTCTATGAAGGTGATGGCAGAATGAAGGGGGCTAAGCTTCAAGTGTTCAAGGAGAGATATGAATCTCTCAGAATGCAGAAGAATGAGATAGTTCAAGAGTTCTTCACCAGGGTTATTAACGTTGTAAACGACCTGAGAAGTCATAGGAAGAACAAGAAGGACATATCGATTGTGAAGAAAATTTTGAGAATTCTGCCTAAGAGGTTTGCCTTAAAGGTAGCAGCCATAAAGAAGAGTAGAGATCTCAATTCTATGTCTCTGTATGATCTCCAATGCAATTTCATTGCATATGAGATGAGGATAAAGTTAGTTGAAAGCTCTGCAATAGTGAAGGTATCAAAAGAGGCAGCTTTCAAAGCCATGAAACACTTAAAGATAAAAGAAGAGGAAGAATCATTCAATGAGGATAATGATGATGAGGAGGAGGAAGAAAGTGAAGGTGAAATGTTGGCATACTTCACAAGGAAGTTCAAAAAAAGGTCTAAGAAGGGAAAAAGACAATTATCCTTGAGATGTTATCGGTGTGGGCAGAGTGGACACTTTGCTTCTCAATGCAAAGTGAACTTGATGATGAAGATGAGGATGGTAATGATGATTCGAATTCAAAATGGAGAAGACCATCATTCAAATCAAAGAAGTCCAGCAAGAAGACTGCCAATCCACAGAAGAAGAAGAGAAGCTCATTCAAGAGTTATGTGAGTCAAACAAAAGAAGCTAATGAGGAGGAAGATGAAAACTCATCAGATGAGCATGTCTTTATGGCATCAGCACAAGGTGGTAACTCAACTTATGAAGAGGATGAGGAGGTTGATAAGAAGAGCCAGATCTTGAAGCTAAGCTAGAAGTAGCTTTAAAGGAGATAATTAGAAGGGGCAAAACCATAAAAAGGTTGGAAGCCCATATAAAACAAGTTGAAGCAAATTCTGAGGAAGTTGAAAGTCAAAAGGATGAATTAGGGCAGGCATATTGACTTAAAGAGAAGATTTGAGGAACAGATCAAAATATGTGAAGACCTTACAGTAAAGCTTAGCTCAAGGGCTTTAAAAATTGAAGAAATGGAGAAAGAGTTGTTAAGACTTCAGCAATAACTCAAAAGTAGCAAAATGTACTTACAGAAGTTTGAAATGATAGGAAAATAAGTTCTACAAAAAGAGAGAAGAATGTAGAGAAAGTGCAGCAATCTGAGGCTGCATTGGCTAAAGAAAATAAGAATGTGCCACAAAAGTTGAAAGAGAAGGTTGTGACTCAAAAGAAGATAGCTAAGAATAAAAAAGATCTAAAAAAGCAACCTAGGGTGGCAAACAAGAAGGAAGAAATAAAAGTCAACCAGCAGAAGGCTATGGATAAATAGAAGAAGAAGAAGAAGGTGATTGAAATGAAAGTCACACAATCAAAGAAGCTAGCTATGCCTACACAGCAAGTGATGAACAAAAGAAGACAAGCTATGATCAGACCCAAGAAGATGCAGTTTCAAGGTCATTGCCTTTATTATGGAGTTTGGGGTCATAAGGCAAGTAACTGCTAGTGGATAAGGCCAGTATATGTCTCCAACACAAGAAGATGCAATGCTGCATACAGGGGGAGACAATACAATACTCAAAGGAGAACATCTTTTGTGAGTTCTTACACATACTGTAAAATGTAAGGACACATTGACAAGGAGTGTTAGTGGAAGCCTAAACCAATGGTTTCAAATAACAAGTTTGCTATATTGGTAGACTTGGAACAATGTGAAAGGTCGGGGCAGGATGACCATAATGCCAAGAGATGCATGACACTTCTCCCTGAGTAAGAGAAGGCACTCAATGGCATAGTAAAAACAAGCAGTGCAATCAAAGATGAGAAAAATGAGAAAGCTATCTTCCAACTAATTTAAAAGAAGGAATATAAAGTTAAAATGAAGGTGGCTAATATAGCTAAAATTGTACTCAAAGCTGACTACAAGGATAAGCAGTAGATCCTTGACAGTGGATGCATTTCACACATGATGAGAGACAAGAGTAAATTGTCAAAGCTAAACAAGTCAAGAAAAGGCAGAGTCAAGTTTGGCAATGATGATTCACCCAACATCAATGGTCAGGGGTTAGTAAACATTGAAAGAGGAAAGCTAAAAGATGTTCTAATGTTAAAGGACTCAGATATAATCTAGCATTTGTCAGCAAACTATGCAATGAAGACCATAAGGTAATATTCACAAAAATAGGTTGTCAGGTAAAGAGTAAAGAAGACAATACTATTGCAACTGGAAAGAGAACAGCTAGAAATTTGTATGTGATTGATGAAGAAAGAGATCCTCCTACAACTAAGACTATGCAAGAAAGAAAGCCAAAGAAAACATGGACCAGTGCTCATCAAGAAAATCAGATCATAGGTGACCCATCAGCAGGAGTTACAACAAGAAGAAGAATTGTAGGAGCTACTGCTTTACTCTCACAAGTTGAACCTAAATCTATTGAAGAGGCCACACAAGATCTAACTAAATCTCTATCCACATAGATGTTTGAAAAACATAGAATGAGTCTATTTGTGCGAATGCCTCCTCAAGCCTGAAAATAAGGTGAATCATCTATCTTTACTTTGCGAGATTTTCAAATCTGTAATTGATTAGCAAAGGGGGAGAAAAGCAACAGTGTAGGGGGAGCTGTTAAGAAAGGGGGAGATTGTTCCCACAACCTTGTATGGGTTGTAATTGTTGTCAAATAGGTTTAAGTGTGTTAGAAAGTAAAGTCATATGGAAGGGCAAGAAAGTAAAAGTAAAGCCACATGGAAGGGCAAGAAAGTACAACTGCCCTGTAGAGGCAAGAACATAAATCTGCCACATAAGCCCTATTAGGGTTTCATGGAAGAGAGTACATAAAGACTTTGGAAGACAAAACTAGGGTAAAGCCAACATAATTAAATACACGATAAAACACAAGAGGCTGGACGGCAAAACACAAAGGAACGGCCAAATACAGCAAACGGCAAAACCAGCACGGCAAGTCCACTGTCAGCAGAACAGGGGAAAAAGAGAGAAAATACGTGATGGCCGAAAGGAGGCTAAGGAACGTGAACCAAAAAAACCAAAAGGGTAAGGTGGCTAAGGAAGGTGATGGAAGAGCCAACATGAAAACCAAACCACCGGGAGAGCTAAATGCACAAACTAGAAACAAAATGTGAGAAGCAATCACTGGGAGAGCTAAACAGATACAAACCAAAAAGGAGGCATCCACCACCATAAGAGAGAGAAACCCATCACTAGAAGAGCAGACCAAACCAGACATACACCACTAGGAAAGAGAGAGACTCCATCGAAAGAGCAGAAACACATATACACCAGAGAAAAGGACATGGATACATACCAAAAGAGGGAGACAACGTGAAAACCAGAACCGGCAGAGCCAAAGTTGAAGAGAAACAGGAGATCAAAAGAAAAGAGACCCAGCTAGACAATGAGAGAGAAACAGACAACACAATAAGGAGAAAACCATGTAACAGCAAGAGAGAGAAACCTGTGAGACCACCGGTTAGAAGAAAATCAGAAACGGATAGGTGAGGCATGAGGTGTGAGGCGTGAGAACACCAGCTAGAAGAAACCTAGAAATAGACAGGTGAGGCATAAGGTGTGAGACCAGCGAAGAGGAAGAAAAACCAAAAAATGTGAGGTAAGGGAAAAACTAGAAACACACCACTTTTGGAAGAGAAGAAAGCCAGAAACTTGAGGTGAGGGCAAAAACCAGAAATAGGAGGAGTATAGAGTGTAGCAAAACCGTGAAATGGACAGACGAGTGTAGCAAAACCATGAAGCGAAGCTGAAATGAGAGACCAACAAAGCTAAAATGCGAGACCAGCAAAACTGTGATGGCAGCGCAACAGAAGCGTGGGTGCACGTTAGGAGGCGACGTGAGACCAGAACGTGCGATGGCATGACTGAGTAGAAACGTGAGATGAGCCGTGAGACAATGAGATCGTGAAATAGGAGACGGGTGAGACCGTGAGATGATGAAAGCAGGAGCTATGTGAGACAATGTAGAGAAGGAATTCGGCGAAGCATTGAAAGAACTCAACATATTTCCAAATTTCTTCAAGAGAGGTTGGAGAGCGTTGCAGTGAACTTCTAAGCGACAGTGGAGCAGCCTTTCGATTCACCAGAGGTAAGACAAGTTAGAAGAAGGGTAGACGTAGTAAGTGACACTCTTTGTATTGTACTTACTTAGTAATTGCAATAGTGAAAGGAGTAGAGGATCAAGACATCCATTATAACTGGAATTCTTAAGTATAATGGATAGTCTCAATAAAGGAGAGTCCCTACCATCGTGGATATACATCACATTGATGGAACCACGTAAATCTCATGTGTCCTTAATTTGTTTTACGTTCTATGTTTTTAATTAAGTTGTGAACATAACTAAAGTGTCAGCCAACCTATAACCTAACGAAGACCTAAACAAGAACATCTAAATTGTTTATTAGGCAAGGTGTCTGAAAGGTGACTTTGGGGACTATTGTAATTAGTAGGTAGCAATAGATCTACTTTAGTCAAATCTAAGAAATAGTTTGCTTTTAAAAAGAGGTTGAAGTTGTTCACTTACCTACAAATTGCGAATTGTGGTGATACTGATTCACCCCCCTCTCAATATCACAAACTAGTAGATTCTAAGGAGAAGTCAAGAACTTCATCAACAGCATCTCACGTATTTGTCCTTATTAATTTAAAGTTATGAGTGCTGTGAAGATGTGTTTGCTACATTTACAAAGTGTTGACAACTGATTCATTCATGGATTAAGGAAAACGATATTAGTGAGAATGGTAGCATGTTCCTTAGACAAGCCAAGAGATGTAATCCTAACAATGTTGCCTTTGCAAACAACCTCAAGTCAAAGGCAATGTTAATCATTGACCCTAAATTCAAGGAGTCAATACTAACCATTATATCTATTATTCAAGGAATCAATGCTAACTGTTAATTGTAAGGTAACCTTCAGGAATCATTGCTAACCATTGATTATAAAGTAATCTTAAACTTAAGGCTTATATATACCCATGCAGCTACCAAAAGAAAGCTAGGGCATGACAAAGAAAAACAGAAAAAGTGCAAAAATGTGAAGGGCAAAGAAAAGCAGTAGAGAAAATGGTAGAGAAATTAAGTAGCAGAAAAGAAAAAGCCTCCATAATAGAAAAGAAAAAGCAACAATAGCAGAAAAAAGGAGAGAACCTACAGAGGAGAGATAGTAACAGTAGTAGAAAAAAGGAGAGAACCTGCAAAAGAGAGAACTTGCAGAGAAGAGACAGTAGTAGTAGAAAGAAGGAGAGAACTTGTAGATGAGAGATAGTAGTAACAACTAAAAGAAAGAGAGACAATAGCAACAACAAAAGGAAAAGGAGAGAATCTATAAAGGAGAGAACCTATAAAGGAGAGAATCAATAGAGAGACCTATAGAAATAGGCAAAAAAAGCTATAGAAACAAGTAAAGAGAGCTTTAAAGAAAGAGCTATAGAAATAGGTAGAGAGAGCTATAGAAACACCAAATAGAGAAAATCTAGTAGAGGTAGAGAGAAAGTTATGAAACACACCAAAGAGAGAGTAGGGAGCATAGTAAAGCGAAAGCTATGAAATCGGCAGTGAAAAAGGAGAGACCAAAAAATTTTAAGTAGAGACTAGAAATAAAGAAGGAAAGAACAGCAAAAAGCTTAACCAGAAACTAGCAATGAGGAAAAAAAAGATTAATTTTCTGCAACTGCAACTTATGCACATTAAGAGATCTTTCTCAAGGAAGTTTTTGTTATAACCTTTTTATGTACTTCTTGAAAAAGGGTGGGCAACCCTTAGAGTGATCGAGAGATCATTGTAAGTGGTTAAAGAGTGATCCTTTCATAGTGGTTAAGGAGAGATCCTTCCACAACATCAACTATGTCCCTTGATAACAAAAGTGGATCATATGATATAGGAGTGATCCTATCACACCATGGACTTAACTTACACATTGTGGGTGAACCATGTAAAAATTTTGTATGTTCTTGGGTGCTTTTGCTAGCTTAATATCCATATGGTCATTCTCACATAAAAGAGCAAGATAAAATTAGATTATAAACTTTAACAAATCACAAAGGTTTAATTCAGATGGATTTGTAAAAAGTAAACATCTCATACTTATTCACCCCCTCCCCCTCTCAATGTAACACCCAAAAAGGTCCTTATCAATTATAAACAACTAAGAATCAAAACTATAGGATTCAGATGCCACTTCTAACAATGACAATGTTGAAGAAGATAAATCGATTGAACCAACACATATAAGTATGAAACTTCAAAATTAGTTTTCAAAAAACCAAAGAAACTATCTCATACACTCATAAAAACTATCTACTCCCCTCTAACTATCCTTTTTCCCCTTTTTATATGCCAACCCCCAAAACACTAACTACTAAGATAGGCTTATTAAGAAAATTCATCCAACCCACTAAATAATAATAAAACCCCATGAAAATAATCCATTAAGATGCTGAAATTCCTCTAACCCACTACATACAATATAACCCATGAAAATAAACCATATAAATGCCCAAACATAGACTTCCAACTCTAACTTCCTTTCCAAAGCCATGGTTTTCATATTCCTCCTCAGATGACACATTTACAAGCTATGGTAAAGCCTCTATCATCCTTAACTCATGTCTTGCTTCCTTTATTTTCTTTAACCTTACCCTTGTCATTGGTGGTCTAAGGTTTTACAAAGTATCAACTCCTTTATTGATTTGAGTTGGCATAATATGACTTTCATCACTTATTTATGACATATTAATATATAACAAGAATTTAAAAGAACATGTTAAACATTTGCATTATATGCTTAATGTGTTAAGAAAAAAGAAATTGTTTGCCAATTTAAAGAAATGTGATTTTTGCAAGAATCATGTCCTTTTCTTGGGTTATGTTGTGTGTGCTCATGGCATAGAGGTTGATAAAGAAAAGATTAAGGCTATTCAATAATGGCCTACACCTAAAAGCGTGAGTAATGTAAGGAGTTTCCATGGTTTGATTAGCTTGTATAGGATGTTCATTAATGATTTTAGTACTATAGCTACACCATTGATTAAGGTGATTAAAAAGATTGGGTTTCAAGTAGGATAAGGAACAACAAGATATCTTCGATTTATTTAAGGCTAAGTTATGTAACGCATTACTTTTTGCTTTACCTGATTTTTCAAATATCTTTGAAATTGAATGTGATGCATCAGACATTAGGATTGGGGGAGTTCTCATGTAAGAGAAATGACTTATTGCATTCTTTAGTGAGATGTTGAGTGGGGCAACAATGAATTATCCAACTTATGATAAAGAAATGTATGTACTTTTTAAGACTTTATAAATGTGACAGCATTACCTTTAACTTAAAGAGTTTGTAATTCATACTAATCATGAGTCCTTAAAACACCTGAAGGGGCAAGGCAAGTTGAATGGAAGACATGTAAAATAGGTTGAATTTATTGAAAATTTTTCATATGTAATTCAATACAAATTAGGTAAGGAAAATGTTGTTACTAACACATTGTCACATAGGTACACATTGATTAGCACTTTGAGCATTAAGTGGTTGGGGTTTAAGCATATTATTGATTTGTATACTAATGATGTTGACTTTGGTAACGTGTATGCTTCATGTGAGAAAGTTACTTTTGGTAAGTTCTATAAACATTAGGGGTATTTGTTTAGAGTATACTAGCTTTGTATTCCTCAAGGGTTTATAAGAGCATTACTTGTGAAAAAAGCTCATAGGGGTGGTGTAATGAGACACTTTGGAATTCAAAAGACTTTTGATGTTTTAAATGAGCATTTCTTTTAGCCACATATGAAAAGGGATATTAAATGAATCTATGCCAAGTGTATTACCTATAGATAGACTAAGTGTAGAGTTTTGCCCTATAGTAAGTATATGCCCTTAGATTCCTTGTGAACCTTAAACCAACATTTCTGTAGATTTTATTCTTGAATTACCTAAGTCTAAAAAGGGTCAAGATTGTATTCTTGTTGTAGTTGACAAATTTTAAGATGATGCATTTCATTGCTTGCAATAAAATAGATTAAGCCACACATATTACAAACTTATTTTTTTAGAGAGATTATTTGCTTATATGGAGTGCCAAAGAGTATTGTGTCAGACTGTGATGCAAAATTTTTAAGCCACTTTTGGAAGATATTGTGGGGTAAGTTTGGAATAAAGTTGTTTTCTAGAACTTGTCATCTACAAATAGATGGACAAACTAAGGTAGTAAATTGAACTCTTAGTACATTGTTGCGTACTGTTATTAGTAAGAACTCTAGAACCTAGGAAGAATGTTTGCCTTTTGTGAAGTTTGCCTGTAATCATGTTGTTCATAATACTATAGGTTATTCTTTTTTTGAGTTTGTTTATGGTTTTAATCCATTATCTCTTTTGGATTTAATATCATTGCTTATGCAGGACAAGGTTAATTAAATGGGAAAAATAAGGCTAAAGTAATTAGGCAACTTTATGAGAAAACTAGGCTTAACATTAAGAGAAAAACCAAATAATATAAAACACAAGCCAACAAAAGTTGTAGGTATATGGTCCTTTTCATAATAACCACTTAATGAGTACATTTACAGAAAGATAGGTTTCTTATGCAAAGGAAATCAAAGTTGCAACCAAAGGGAGATGGTCCTTTTCAAGTGGTGGCAAAAGTCAATAATAATGCATATAAACTTAACTTGCCATGTGAGTATAATGTGAACGCAATATTTAATGTTTCTGAACTTTCTCCTTTTCTCTTTGATGATGTAAGTGCTGATTTGAGGACAAATTATTTTAAGGAGAGTGGGATTAATTGAAGTCATATTGTACCAGTTCAAATCAATAAAGGAGTTAACGCTTTACAAAACCTTAGACCATCAATGACAAAGGCAAGATCAAAGAAAATAAAGGAAGCACTCAACAACTTATTGTGCAACATTTATTTATAAGAAGTTGCTAGGCAAGAGTTAAGGATGATGAGGCTTCACCAAGGCTTGCAAATGTGTCATTTGTAAAGGAATTGAAAACCATGACCTTGAGAAGGAAGTTGGAGTTGGAAGCCCATGTTTAGGCATTTAAATGGGTTATTCTCATATGTTATATTGTTATGTAATAGGTTAGACAAATTTTAGCATCTTAATGGGTTATTTTCATGGGTTTTTATTATTGTTTAGTAGGCTGAACGAATTTCCTCATAAGTCCACCTTAACAGTTAGGGTTTTTGGGAGTTAGCATATAAAAAGGGAAAAAATGATGGCTGGAGAGGTATAAGTGTATGAACTATTTTCTCTGGTTCTTTAAAAACTAATTTTAAACTTTCATACTTAAGTATGTTGTTCAACAAACTTGTCTTCTTCAATGTTGTTAAAAGTGATGTCTAAATCTTATAGTTCTAGTTATTGGTTGTTTATAATCATTAGTTCAGAACTTCAATCTTTTAACCTGTGTTAAAATAATCTTATACCAACATTGGTGTTAGGTTCCATTGACATATAATCAGAATTTATAACATTATCGCTACATCAAGTGTCATGCAACATCAAGCACTTGGGAATTTAGCTACTATTTTGCCCAAGTTTGAATTCCATGTCTTGGAAGAAACAATAGTAAACCTAATTGGGGACGTTGGTTTGCATCCAACAAAGGAATGATAGTTCCTATAAAGCTACTCTCATCATGACCAATATTGTAGTTTCCACGACATCAATAGTTAGGCTAACTTAGTTTCAAGTAGCTATAATATCCTCTCAAAACACACCAAGAAAAAGAGCCCACTTTCTTCATAGCACAATCACCCAAATTACCTAAACACATTAAACCCTAAAGGTTTTTACTCTATAGCAAGTTTACTTCAGTTATTAAAGAATTGATTTTGACAAATGAGATGTTCTTCTTGAAAAATCTATCGCATATTATGGAAATAGAAGGGTAAAACAAGAGAGACCCAACCCATAACTTAGGCACGCACGCACTTGCCTTCCTTTTTTAATTAACATTATGACTCTTGAAAAGAAACGATGTTGAACATTTTGTACATGTGGACATGATAAGAAGTATGAGGCCGTGGAAGCAAATTCCTTTGTAATATTTATTATGAGCTCATATTTATATTTGGTGGTTTACAGAACAAACGAAAAGACAAAAAGGAACAAATTATCTGGTGGTTTATGAGCTTAGACAACTAAATCCCCTTCAGCCTGGTGCTACCATGGACAAAAGAAAATAGCTGCATGGACAACAAGACCGCCCTGATTGTGTGTGTAGGACACAAAGGATAGATTAGTTAGGGTTCCTCGGAGTCCCCGGAACCGGTTTCTAGAATAGACCATGAAATGTTGTTTGGCTTCCGGCTCATGAATTTTTGTCGGTTGAGTTGGAAGAGCCGCAGTTGTTCAAGAAAATTACTACTCGTCCTCCCCGCAAATTGCTTGTGCGTAGACTTGAAAATCCCTATATAAATCTTGTTGCAATTTTCAAGGTTGTTACCGTATACGCTCACCTCTTTGCCGCATACCATTGATCCAGTGTGTAAGATATAGATTTGCGCATGTTACCTGTGAATACGCTCCAACAGGCTCATAAAAATGAGATCTTAGCCGTTAAGGTTCAAGGGAATATTTTTTATCAATAATAAGTTTCCCGATCTTTATCTGTTCTCTTTCCTTTTGCTCTTTTTTTTTTTTTTTTTGGGTAGATTCTCCCTTCCCTTACATTTTGAGATCCATGGATCTTTAGAATCCCTGAATGCTGCAGTAGTATCTAAAAAGGGATGAGGCATGCCACTGTTGAAGATTATTTCCCCAACACCAACAGCACTGGCAACCACTTGAAAAGATAAATTAACTGGCGCAAAAAACCATCCAATCATTTGTCTCGCTTGCTGTCAGTGAAATCTGCATCAATGACATCTCCCTCCGGTCCTTTGCTCGATGAATCTGTGGATCTGCTATCATTGCCAGGAGCAGGGCCAGTACCAGGTGCTCCAGGTTGGTTGTAAAGGGACTGCCCAAGTTGCATGACTTCTTGATTTAGAGCAGCCATGGCATCCTTAATTGCCTGGGTTGATCCACCTGCAATTGCGTCCTTCAGCTTTTTGAGTTCTCCTTCGACCCTTTCTTTGACCGGGCCAGGAACCTTGTCTCCCAGCTCATTCAGCTGCTTCTCAGTCTGGTAGACGACAGAATCTGCCTGGTTCTTTGTGTCAATAGCATCTCTCTTATCCCTGTCCTCCTTCGCAAACTTCTCAGCTTCCTTGACCATTCTATCAACCTATAAAAGTTCACTCAGAAGTTTATTGACATTGACCTCCAATAATAAGTTTGATCCACTAACATAACAAAAGGAGTGTACTAATATTTTGACAGTCTCTGGTAAATTATTAATAAATAGAACAACCTTAAAATTTTGAACCAAAGCCTCCAAAGGGCCTTAAAAGTGAAGTCCCCTTTAAAGAAAGTTTCTTGAGTTTCTTTTTGGGGAAGCTTGCTATTCTGAGGTACAATAATTAAAGACTAATTCAAAATCAGCATTTCATAAATACACAGGCAGCATACCTCGTCACTGGGCAATGTGCTAGCACCGGTGATGGCAATATCCTGTTTCTTCCCAGTTCCTTTCTCAACGGCGGTGACAGAGAGGATACCGTTGGCATCAATGTCAAACTTCACCTCAATTTGAGGGACCCCACGTGGTGCTGGTGGAATACCATCCAGGCGGAAGCTGCCAAGAGAATTGTTATCCCTCACAAACTCTCTCTCACCTTGAAGGACGTTAATTTCTACACTTGTCTGTCCATCCGCAGCAGTTGAGAATACCTCTGATTTGGAGGTGGGCAAGGTAGTATTCCTTGGGATGATCTTAGTCATAACCCCTCCAAGAGTCTCCAGCCCAAGGGATAATGGTGTCACATCCAACAGCACAATGTCACTGACTTCTCCACCCAATACGCCAGCCTACAGCCAAACAAGAACATGCAAGGAAAGTGCTTATTTGCAATCAATTCATAGCATAAATTTGGGAAGGAATTAACCTATTTCAAAAATGCACACAAGTCTTTATCTGTGACACCTTCAAAAGCAATGTCAGAAAATATTTTATTGAGGTATGGAAGGGCCAACTATACCTGAACTGCAGCACCTAGAGCAACTACTTCATCTGGATTAACGGTGACATTGGGATCTTTTCTTGTCATCTTCTTTACAAGCTCCTGGACAGCAGGTATACGTGTTGAACCACCAACAAGTATCACTTCATCTATGTCCTTAAAGGAGAGTTTTGCATCCCTCAAGGCATTCTCAACTGGGGTTTTAAGCCTAGGAAAACATGACAGCAATTTAGTTCTGGATGCAAGCATAAAATTCCAATCACTAGCAGGAAACACAAACCTTGAGCAAAATAGATGGCGCAAATGCACATGCAAAGCAGTAACAGGGACAGTAATCCATAGAAATTTTAGAGAAAACAATAGTTGAAAGCTTTGCTATATCAACACTACATACTTGTCAAGAAGGTCAGAGCACAATTCCTCAAACTTGGCCCTTGTAAGGGTGGTTTCAATGTGCTTTGGACCATCAGCAGTGGCAGTGATGAAAGGCAAGCTGGCCAAGAACAGAAACCTTCTCAATCAATTGAAAACTGGGAGATACATTTTGCCATGGCAATGTCCATGTAAGTATGCACAAGCATGCATAAATGTGTGGAGATGTGGGTGAAACTGTGTGGCACAGAGGGTGGCTTATATTGTATACCTGATGTTGGTCTGAGTCAGAGAAGACAGCTCCATTTTGGCTTTTTCAGCTGTCTCAGTTAGCCGCTGAAGTGCTTGCTTGTCTTTCAAAAGATCAATGCCTTCATCTCTCTTAAAGTCAGCAGCAAGCCAATCAACAATTCTCTGAGCAAAAATTACACAAAAAGGGAAAAGTGCAAGCATTACTTGCTCCACTGACCAAACAAGAGGAAAAAACTGAACATAAATCTTGCAATAAAGCAACACACAAACCCCACCTTGTCAAAGTCATCACCACCCAAATGCGTATCACCTGAAGTAGAAAGAACTTCAAACACCCCATCACCAACCTCAAGCACTGCAACAAAAGGGAAAGTGAGGTGATATTGAAATGGAACAAAAGCTAATATGGCAACTATTTTTAACATTCCATTGTAGATTAGAAAGGTAAACATCTCCAAAGGCTTTCAGTTCATAGTACAGATGGAACATTGAACTTGTCCATGGAAAATTTAAAGGGAATAAGATATGTTCCACAGATTTTTAATCTCCAGATCCCAAACATAATGAGGCAAAGCTAATATGGCACAATACCTGAAACATCAAAAGTGCCACCACCAAGGTCAAAAACCAGAATGGTTTCATTGTTCTTCTTCTCAAAGCCATATGCCAATGATGCTGCTGTAGGCTCATTGATGATTCGGAGAACTTCCAGCCCAGCAATACGACCAGCATCCTTTGTTGCTGTTCTTTGAGAATCATTAAAATAAGCAGGCACCGTGACAACAGCCTTAGTCACTTTATCATTCAAATTTGGAAGCATCATCTGCAAGCTTTCTCAAGACCTGAATACAGAAAGAGATGAATCTTCATAAGGGAGAAGATGCTGCACTTTGTAAGCACAAATAATGCAAATGTAGTTATCCAACAAAGAGAAGATGGGAGAGGCACTATAGCATGTACAAACAATGACCAAGCAATCGTTTTCTACAAGTGAAAGAGAAAATTCCTACAGCCCATGTTATGTAGCAAATTACGGCACTGCTACAACACACAAACTAATAATAGGACAAAAAAAAAAACAAAAACAAAAAGGGTTCCTTCAGATAAAAAAAAAAGGCTGAATTGAAATCGAATACATCTAATTTTATTGCTCCAACGTGGTGAGATGTGGCAATCCAGCTTGTAGGAACTTCTATAACATAGGCTGTATGAAAACTCCCAAAGAACCTTATGTCTTACCATCTTAGACCTTACACCATAGGAAAATTGCCTTACATTAGTTCCCTGTTGTTTCAATATCGTGTCAATCGAAGTCACCAGAAAAATTCAATTTCAAACCATAACCCAAAGTGAAACAAATATTAAGCTAAGGGAAACATGTGAATCCCCGCCACATTTCAAAGCCCATTAAACATCAAGATAGCCATAATTCACCAAAATAATAAGAAGAAGAAGAAATAATAATAATACAATATTTAAAGTACTAACAGAAACAAAGGACAATCCTGTGAACTGAAATAAAAATACGAGATAAAAAAAAAAAACACAAGAGTACCTGTGCAGAAATCTCTTCGGCCGCAAACTGCTTGCCAATAGCAGGACACTCCAACTTGACGTTTCCATTGTCATCCCTCAACACCTTATAAGAGATCTGCTTCGACTCTTCGTCCACCTCCGACATCTTCCTCCCAATGAACCTCTTCACTGAAAAGAACGTATTCTCCGGGTTCACTACCGCCTGCCTCTTGGCAATTTGCCCCACCAGTCTATCCCCAATCTTCGTGTAGGCCACCACAGAGGGGGTCGTCCTCTGCCCCTCGGCATTCGTCACTATTGTCGGCTTCCCTCCTTCCATCGCTGCCACCGCCGAATTGGTGGTCCCCAGATCGATTCCCACCACTTTCTCGTTCACTACCCTCACAGGTCCCGGGCTGCGGTAACCCCTCCTCCTCGCTGCTTCAGTACTATCATGCCTTAAAAACGCCGCCGTTTTGCTGCTCCCCAAAACATTTCGACCAAAGAAAACCGTTTTGGGGGAAAACGAAAAATTGGGTTTTTTAGAGGAAGACGAGGGGAGACCAACACCTAGAACATGAATCTGGGCCGTGGAGGAAGCCATTTTGAAGTTCTCCCGCGACGGGAACTACAGTCAAAATTGAAGGAAAAAGATGCGAAATATATATATTTAGAAACTTTAATGAGGAGTGGAGCAAGAGACTCCGAGATAATAAAAACCCCCCAAACACTCTCCTTTTAAACTCGCAGCCTACGTGTTCTTTGTGAAGTCGGAGAGGAGGAAGACGAGAGAAGCGTAGGGTTTGGGCTTACTGGATAAACGGGGGAGGGTTGATTGGTATAATGTATTGACAGAGACAAAAAATTTAATTTAAATAAACTTGTATTATAATTCATATAATAATTAATAAAGTACTCAAAAAAGTGTATTATAGTTTATATATTTTTAATTTAAAATAATTAATGTGTTTTCTGCAACTAAATGGCTATATTTTGGATAATGACTTTTGACCAAAAAAAAAAAAAAAAAGAAAGAAGAAAGAATGATATATAAACAATTAAAGTCTTTGAAAAAGAAGTGCATGGAATTTATTTGTTAATATAATAATGAATAAAAGTGTATAATAATAATTCGTGGAGTGGTATTGCAACTTTTTCACCATTTTAACCTCTCTTTTTTTTTTTTTTTTTTTTTGGTTGAAATAAAATTGACGACGCGACCCTCCCTCTCCATTTATGCCACGTTTTTTCTTTTAAAACAAAACAAAAAAAAAAAAAAAAATTTTGAAAACGTGGTTCGCTGGGCAACCACGGTGGCCTTTTGGATTTCGGCCAATCCAGCTTGAAAAATCGAGGTCCTCAGGTTTTGTGCTCTCTCGTTCTTTTCGGTAGTATTTTGATAACGGACTTCAAAGTACATTAAGTAGCAAACATATAAATAAATTTATAATTTTGTGTATTTTAATGAACCTAATTTGATTTTTTAAAAATTAATATTTTAATAATTACATAATTATTTTGATAATAACTCTCGTCTTTAACTTTATTACTACAGAGCAATAGTTTATAACATGACAGATTCAAATATAAAACTTGTTAGAGTGCATGAAAAAAGAAAGTATTAAAATTAATTACATATCATGTTATGTGATATTAAAATAAAAATTTTACAATGTAAATATGATTAAATAAAATCTAAAAAAATGTAATAAAAAAAAAAACTATGCTCCCTCCTTTTAATCTCTTCCTATTTTCTTCTCAATTACTAATTTCTAGATAAATCTATATAAATTCTTTTTGTCCTTGTTTATTCTTAAATAAAAAATTAAGAAAAAGCAAACTTATTACATAAGCTGAAATTTCAAACATCAAATTACTAGTTTCTAGATAAATCTAAATAAATTCCTTTTGTCCTTGTTTATTCTCAAATCAAAAATTGAAAAAAAGAAAATTTTATTACATAAGCTTAAACTTCAAACATTAAATTACTAATTACTAATTTCTAAATAAATTCCTTTTGTCCTTATTTATTCTCAAATCAAAAATTGAGAAAAAGCAAATTCTACTACATAAGTTCAAACTTCAAACATCACATTAAAGTCATTAATTAATTTGTTAAAAATAGATTTATAAATAAAAAATATAAGTAAATACTTATTATTTATAACTATCTCTCCATTAAGAGTGAGTTGTTCCCTAACTCTTGCAAAAATACCCACCAAAGAGACTAAATAGCATCATTGCATTGTAGATAGAGGATAAGATAAAGTAGTTACATTTTTTTTCTTTTTTTCTTTTTTTGTGTTTCTTAAGCATTAATGAGAGGGTGGCTATTATGTTAAAGGAATATAAAGAAGTATTTTCGTGGTAAAGGGACTCCACCTCCACCTAAAACATCAAAATTCCAAAAGTTAATATCCTAATTGTCACGATGTGTATGAATTTTCAAATCCTAAAATCTTATATTAAAATTAGAATCACATATACAAAATAAATATAAATACAAGTCTAGATATACTTCTTATTACTATATCATAAAAAAAGAATGATAAATGTGAATTACAATATTATATACACCAATAAGCACATAAATATCAACATCTTCCTCTTTTATACCAAAACCTTAACTAGTTTTAGAAATAAAAATTACGTGTCTTTCCCTAAGAAAAGAAAATAAGGTTTTGGTATTATCAATATTTATGATAGCTCTTCCCAAAACCTTAAAGATAGACCTTTTCATTACCATAGAAGCCAAAGGATTGGTCTTATCCCAATTCTCATAATATGTTATCTTTGCAGTAATACTCTTACTAGTCAAATTGGTTAGTTTTTCTAATCTTATAGTCATGTTCACCAATTCTTATAATATGTCATCTCTATAGCAGTACTCTTACTAGTCAATTTGGTTGGTTTTTCTACTATTATAGCCATGCTCACATCCATCATAGTTAAAACTATTTCCACATCTTCTTTTTATCTTTTATAATTTTCATTAATTAAAATTTCAATTGGAAAAAACTAATTATTCAAGGGAAAAGTATATAAAGCTAAAAGATAATGATAACAAAAATAGTAAATATTATAAGCAACAATAATAATTTATATTTAAACATTAAGATTCTTAAAATATCATTATAAACTCCCTTATGGTTGGAAAAGATAATAAATTTTGAGATTATCCTCAAATAAATGAGCTAATGTAATAGTGACCATAAAAGAAAATCAAACACTTATGAGTACAAGCATTCTCAACCTACTCATATTAAAATTCCTTTAAGTCATTCAAATTAAAACATATAACAACCCTTATGTGGGAGAGTATATACACTAATTTAAAATGCAAAAAGTTCCAATATTACACAAAAAGTTTCAACTTCACATACTACTTTTCCTTTAATTAAAACCAAGAATTGCTTATAAATATTAAGGCTCTTTAGCTAATGTTGAGCCTTTTTCTACAATATATATATATATGTAATTAACCCACCTTATAAGTTCATTGAAGGCCAAAATACCTCTTAATTTAATAATAATTGAAAAGCAAAATCATAAAGTCATAATTGTTTTATTTTCAAATAAGGGTTGCATATTGATTTAACATTGCTTTCATGCCACATGTAAGAATTTTTAAATCATAGAATTTCATATCAAAACTAGAATTATGATTTATATGAGTATAAGTTTATACTTTGTGAAGTTCCCAACTTTACCGTAAGATCTACTAGTTTGTGATACTAAAAGGGGGGTGAATCAGTATCACAACCGTTAAAAAAAAAACTCTGATAATTTAAGTCAAAAATGAACTCTTTTCCAAATTCAACTAAGGTAGATCTATTGTTACCTATTGATCACAATAGTTCCCAAAGTTACCTTTCAGACACCTTGCCTATTAGATGAATTGATTGTTCTTGATTAGGTCTTCTTGCAGGTTATGGGTTTGATGATTCTTTAGTTGTGTTCACAACTCAATTCAAAACACATAATGTAAATTCAAAGTAAGGACACAAGAGATTTATGTAGTTCTGTCAATGTGACGTACTCCACAGTGGTAGGGACTCTTCCTTTACTGAGACAATCCACTATACTTAAGAACACTAGTGGGATATCTCCTATGATTACAATGGATGTTTTAATCTTCTACTCCTTTCACTATTGCAAATACAAAGCAATCGCAATACAAAGAGTGTCACTTATTATATCTACCATTCTTCTAGCTTGTGTTGCTTCAGTTTGATTTGAATAGGTTACTTCACTACTGCTTGGAAGATCACCAAAACACTCTCTAACCTCTCTTGAAGAAATCTAAAAATATGTTAAGTTCTCTCAAATGCTTCACTAAATTTCTTCTTTTGGTTATCTCACACAACTCCTGGTCTCACGGTCTCACCCGTCTCCTGTTCATATCATCTCCCTGTCCTACTGTCTCACGGTCTCCAGGTTTAGTCTCACCGTTTCACCATTCTGGTTTAGTCTCACCTGGTCTGGTCTTATATCTCACCTGGTCTGGTCTTATGTCTCACCCTCTCCATGTCTTACGTCTTCTCTGGTTCTGGTCACACCAAATCTCACGTCTCACCCTCTTCAGGTCTTATGTCTTCTCTAGTTCTGGTCACATCAGATCTCACATCTCACGTGGTCTGACGTTTCACTGGTCTAATATTTCACCTGCTCCAAGTCTAGTATGGTCTTATCTGTTCTAGGTTTGGTCTAGTCTTACTTGTTTCAATCTACGTTGGTCTCACATGTTTCACCCTTTTCTGGTCTCACCCGTTTATGGTCTTTCGGTGTGTTCTGGTGTTACCCATTTCCCTCTTTTTTGGTCTCATCAATTCTGGTCTGGTCTTACCATTCTGTTCTATTTTTCATTGTTGTACGTTTCTGGTCTACTCATGCCGTTATACTTTTCTGGTTTGCTTTCATCGTTGAATGTTTCTAGTCTGCTCTCCTTATTTTCTAGGTCTGGTCTTGATCTACTCTCACGTTTTCCTGATGGTTTGCTCTCGTGTCTCCCCTTATCCAAATCTTACGTTTTTAGGTCTGGTCTGCTCTATCTTACAGCGGCTCCCCAAAAGAGATAAGTCTTGGTTTATATACTCCCTTCTATGAAAACCCTAGTAGGGTTTACTATAACTATAACGAATTTTCTTTCTTGCCCCTTCATGTGGCTTCATATTACTGTTTTATTCAAAATTCAGCATTATCCTCCTTAATTTATTTTTCTCAAGCAATGCTATGTCACACTAAGACTTAAGTAATGCTAAACTCCCTCTACAAGTTCACTCCAAAGAGGTCACTTTATGAGGTTATTTGACATGCTAGTCTTATCCTGTAATTCCTGAAATATGAGTCACTTCTGCTTGCATACTTAAATCTAGTTAACAATAATTACAACCCTTACAAGGCTATGGGAACAACACTTTGTGTCCATATCGCAAAGATGGATGATGAATATAAATCATGATATTACATGTATTAACAAGCATACAAAGATTAGTATCTTCCTCTCTTATGCCATTAATAGTTCACAATTTGTTTTCATAAGAAAAACAAAATGTAACCTTTTATATAAAAAAGGGACTTGCCCTTTTATTTATACTAAAACTTTAGTTGAGTCTAACTATTATAAGATTATTAATAAGCTTTACACTAAATAACTCTCTTAGGCCTAAGCTTATAACCCAAACATATTTGTATTTGATATAACATACATGAAAATAAGAGGTAAATATAACTTGTTAAACACTTTATAATATCCAACTCTATAATCAAGCTACACATATGATCTAGTTTTAATCAAAATAAAGTACCAATTAATGACAATTCGAAATAAGAAAATATTCTTACTCTTTATTCTTTTTGATTCAATCTTTCCTTGTAGATTTCAATAATATCCAATTTTAATTTTACCATAATGTATGTCATTGTTTAGATTTTTGATAACCATTAATTAATTTTAGTAAATTTAAAAAGATTTTTTTTAAGATTTAGTATTTTTCAACAAATAACTTTCTATTTTTGTAAAGATTTCTTTATTTTATTTTATTGGATCCATTAGAGGGTCATTAGGTTGTATACTATATAATTGAAGTAGCTCTTCTCATTCTTATAAACCTTATACTCCCTTCTCAAGATTAAAAACCTAAGACCTCTAAAATAAAAGTCCAAGTGCATAACCACTAAGGTGTCTTCTAACTAACTTTTTGTTAATATTTCTAATAACTATCACTTTGCTAAGACCTCTAAAATAAAATTACCACTAAGGTGTCTTCTAAGGAACTTTATGTTAATATTTCTAATAACTATCACTTTGCAATCTCCAACGACAATTACCTACATTTATTCAAAATCACCTAGCTTTGGACATAGCTAAAAGAGAAGACTAAGAGACCCATTATTAAGGGGAGAAAATTAAGATTAAACATGTTATTTTGGAATGATTGTCATTACCAAGTTATGGCACCAAATAAAGATATACATCAATTATACTAAAACTTAAAGAAAAAGAATCTAAAAACCATCATTTTTTTTTTGTTATGTAATTCTTTCCTTTGATTATAGTTGAAGATTAAAGATGAGTTTTGCCACAATTATTGGAACTTTTATTTATTTATTTTTATTTCATGTAAAGAGAGAAAGAAAGAGGACAAAGAATAAGAAGGAATATATTATTATGTTTTTTCATGCACTTTTTTAATTTTAATTTTAATTTTTTCAAAATTTAATGCAATATGACATGCCATATAATTAATTTCAACCCCACCTTTTTAAGTTAGGTGGATGAAAAGAAACAATGTCAACATAAATAAAATATTAATGGAATATAAAGGGAAAATCGCATGCAAGGAGGGAAATTGCGATACCATTGATCTTAGGAAAAAAATTTTGCTCAAAAGGAATTAACTTGGGCAAATTTCACCTAAATCATTGAAAAATTTTTGTCATTAATCTTGAAAGAGATTCCCTCATTAATGTAGTAAATTAGTAAGGCCTTCAATTGCAAGGCATATGAAAATTAGTAAAGCCTTCAATTGCCAAGTATGGAAAGGTAAAAAGTTTCCCATATGTGATGGATATTGATGCATTTGTAAATAGAAGAGTTAAGGTGGTAGTTGGAAAATGTGGAATTCTAACAAGCCAAGGTATAAAAGACTTTGAAGATAAAAGAGGCAATCCATTTGGTGTTATACATTCATTGCTATGGTTAGACCCTTGACTTTTAGGAACATATTTGATAATGATGAATATACATTGTATAAAATCATATAATGGCATCCACTAATAAGTTTAGCAAAGTAATTATAGAAAGTTTGTGTAGTAATTTGTAATAAGTTAAAATTGGATACATATTAATTGGCCAAATATAATTGCAAGTTATAGATGTATAATGCAATAATGGAAAAAATTGAGGATGAAAATGCCTAATAGGACATAGAAAAGGTCAAAAACAATATAAAGGAGGAGTTAAGTGATGTGCCAACCACTAGTAATAAGTTAGCTATCAAGGGTTGGGCAATATGATCTATCTAATAATTAGAGACATGTTTATATTTAAAAAAATTTAAAGTAATGATTATTTTATTTAGTAATGATTTAATGAAAAAATATATAAAAAAAAAACTAGCAACGTTTTCTTTGATAAGAAATTCATTATAAATAAGAAGAAACTAGTTTGATTCACCTTAGATATAAGAATAAAAAGTAATAAGAATTAGTTGTTAATTTGTCATTAAAAAAATAAATTACTTAAATTAGAATTAGAGTATAATGCATGTTATAGTTAATAATATTCTTCAAAAACATCCTTCCAAAATGTTTCTTAATCCCTTAAATAGGTAACAATTCTAAAAAGTATCTAAAATAGTTAAAAAAATAGGAAAATTAAGGTTACTACTAATTATTTACAAAATAAACTATAAAATAAAACTTTAAATATAGGAAATAAGCATATAAGGGCTAGGTTTCACTTTCTTATTAATTAAGAGCTCAGAATAATATAAACTAATTAAAATAAGAAGAAATAAACTAAAAATGATCTCTTACAAGCACTTTAATCCAAGCAAATCCATTTATGCCTAATCCTTCATACATGTGATCAATATGATTAATACAAGCCTTAACTCCTTTGCTTTGACCACTAAACTCTTAATATATGTTGTATTTTCCTTAAAAAAACAATTCTAAAGTTGTTTGAAAATTTTTGGCTAACACAAACAAATTAAAATAAGAAGAAATAAGCTAGAAATGAACTTCTACAACTTCCTTAATCTAAGAAAGCCCATTCGTGCCTAATCTACCAAGCAAGTAAGCAATGTGATCAATGTGGCTTTAACTCCTTTTCTTTGGCTTCTAAACTCTCTAGACATATTGTATGTTCTTTAAAAAGCAATTTTAAAGCTATTTGAAGATTCTTGACTCTTAAATGAGTAATTGGCATAAAATTATGAACTACCTAATCTTAAATAATTCTTATATTACAATGAATTACATAATTTTCCCAAATTATATAAAATTTGCCCTTAAATCCAACATATCACTATCTTCCAAGTGAGGCAATAGATCCTTTACATTAAATGTAGCTGATGCATTATATTTACTAGGTTAATCAATCTTGTAGGCATTATTATTCACTTTTTGTAGCATATTGACAGGGCCATTTTCTCAAGGCATAAACTTGGCCTTCCTTTTGCTTGAAAATCTTTCTTTTTAAATATGAATCAACACATAATCACTTGAAACAAATTATTTTTTTCTCCCTTTATTAGCTATTTTATTATAAACTAAATTTCATTTTTTTTATTTGTTGTTTCACTTTTATGCAAATTTTTAACTAATTCAATCTTTTTTTTCCTATTCAAAGATTGTTGTTCTCACAGCCTTTGTATGAGTTGTAATTGTTGTCAATTAGATTTAAGTGTGCAAGCAAAAGTGGCTCATATCTCAGGAATTATACGATAAGACTAGTATGTTAAATAACCTCGTAAAGTGATCTCCTTGGAGTGAACTTATAAAAGGAGTTTAGCATTGCTTTAGTCTTAGTGTGGCATAGCATTGCTTGAGAAAAATAAATTAGGAATGAGGATAATGCTGAATTTTGAATGGAATAGTAATATGAAACCACATGGAGTGGCAAGAAAAGAAATTTGCCGCAACTATAGTAAACCCTACTAGGGTTTTTATAGAAGGGAGTATATAAACCAAGACTTATCTCTTTTGAGGAGCCATCGTAAGATAGAGCAGACAAAACTTGAAAACGTGAGACCTGGAGAAGGGGAGACGTGAGAGCAAACCACCTGGAAACGTAAGAGTAGATCAAGACCAGACCTAGAAACGTGAGAGCAGATCAAAGCTACCCAGAAAATAAGGAGAGTAGACTAGAAATGTTCGACGGTGTGAGTAGAATAGAAACATTTAACGGTGAAAGCAGACAAGAGATGTGCGACAATGTGAGTAGACCAGAAATGTCCGACGATGAAAGTAGACCAGAAATGTGTGACGGTGAAAGCATACTAAAAACGTGCGACAATGTGAGCAGACCAGAAATGTTCAATGGTGAAAGCAGACCATAAATGTGCGAGTGTAAGCAGACTAGAAATGTTTGACGATGAAAGCAGACCAAAAATGTGCGATGGTGTGAGCAGACAAAAAATGTTCGACGATGAAAGCAGACCATAAATGTGCAATAGTAAAAAACAGAACAGAACTGTAAGACTAGGTGAGACCAGACCAGAATTGGTGAGACTAAAAAAGAGGAAATAGGTGACACTAGAACACACTGGAAGACCAGAAATGGGTAAGACCAGAAAAGGGTGAAATGCGTGAGACCAATATAGCTTGAAATGGGTGAGACCAGACCAGACCAGGAACAGGTAAGACCAAACCAGGTGAGATGTGAGACCAAGTGAGACCAGACCAGAATAGTGAAACGGTGAGATTAAAAGATGGGTGAGACAGTGAGACAGTGAGACCAAGAGTTGGATGAGACAACTTAGAGAAGAAATTCGGTGAAACATTTGAGAGAACTTAATGTATTTTCAGATTTCTTCAAGAGAGGTTAGAGAGTGTTTTGGTGATCTTCCAAGCAGTAGTGAAGTAGCATCTTCAAATCAAATAGAGGCAACACAAGCTAGAAGAAGGGTAGACACAGGGATACCACACCGGTGTTCTTAAGTATAATGGATTGTCTCAGTAGAGGAAGAATCCCTACCACTATAGAGTACGTCTCATTGATGGAACCATATAAATCTCTCATGTCCTTACTTTGAATTTACATTTTGTGTTTTGAATTGAGTTGTGAATACAGCTAAAGAATCATCAAACCCATAACCTAAAAGAAGACTTAGTCAAGAACAACAGATTCATCTAATAGGCAAGGTTTCTGAAAGGTAACTTTAAGAATTATTGTGATCAGTAGGTAATAATAGATTTATCTTGGTTAAATCTGAGAAAAAGTTCATTTTTGGCTTAAATTATCAGAGTTTCTTTTAAGGGGTGTGATATTAATTTACCCCCCTCCTCAGTATCATAGACTAATAGATCTTAGGGTGAAGTTAGGAACTTCAAAGATACTTGGTCACTAGTTAGAAGAGGTAATAAATCAAGTGGGACAATGGGATTAAATCCATAGACCACATCAAAAGGAGGATGTTTAGTTAAATTATGCACTTCAATTATATAAAAATTCAACAAAAGTCAAGCAATTATTCCAATTTTTAAATTCTTATGAACAACAATTTTAAGTAAAAAAGAAATTATATGATTTACCACTTTAGTTTGTTCATCTATTTATGGATAATAATCTGTGCTAAAAAGCAACCTTGTGCCAAATTTCTTCCACAACCATTCAAAAATAACTTAAGAACTTGGCATTCTAATTAAAAATATTATACTTTAAGTATTCCATGTAATCTCACAAACCTCTTATAAAAAGATGGTAGTCCATAGAAACTCTTTACCTCCAAAGTATTAATAGGTATAGGTCATTCCTTAACCTTATGTTGTGAAACTATATAATAGAGAAAGATGACTCAGTCTTGGTAAACTTGGCACTTTTTTATGTTGTCAAACAATTTCTCTTACTATGGTACTTTAAAGATATCCTTAAAGTGCTTTATATGCTTCTTATAATTCTTATTATAAATTAAAATGTCATCAAAATGTGGCAAATTTACTAGTAAACTTATGAAGCACATGGTTTATTAATCATTTGAAAGTACTTGGTGTATTAAATAAGCTAAATAACATAACTAGCCACTCATACTATCCATGCTTTATCTTAAATGTAATTTTTCACTCATCCCTTTTCATTATCTAAATTTGATGATAACCACTCTTTAAATCTACCTTTAAAAACACTTTAGAATCATGCAACTCATTAAGCATATCATCTAGGTTAAGAATAAAATAACAATACTTCACTATTATTTTATTTATTACTTAACTATTAACACACATTTTTAGTCTCATCCTTTTTTTTTTTGGCATTAACAAGGATGGTACCAAACAAGGGCTTATTGTTATTCTCACATAATCCTTCTTAAATAACTTGGTTACCTATCATTATAACTCCTTACCTTCTTTAGATTACTTCTATGGGTTAAACTATTAAGTAAGGTAACCTTTAACATGACACCGATTTAATATTCAATCCCTTTTAATTAATGATAACCCTTTTGGCAACTTTTCTAGAAACACATTAGCAAATTATTTTAAATTCATCTCAATTTATAATGGAAAGGAAATTTTCTTATGTAGCATCACTTCTTTCATTATTAATATTAGAACTAGGCTTGAAATGGAAAAGGCTTGCTTTGCTTTTCCTTTGTTTAATAACAAGCTTTCTATCTTTCCTATATCAACCAAAGCTAGTCTTTTTACACTTGTTGTAAACTAAGAGATGTTAAAACTATGTTTTTCTCATCCTTAATAATAGAATAAATGTTTTTTAATCCATCATGTACAACCCTCTTATCATATTGCCACCATTATAATTATAAAACCACATTACCTCTATTGTTTCCACAGTCTTGTATGGGTTGTAATTGTTGTCAACTAGATTTAAGTGTGGAAGCAAAAGTGGCTCGTTCAAGCATTCAAGGGATGAGTTTTCAGTAGAAAGAAAAGAGCAAGAAAAATAAATTAAAAATGAGGACAATGCTGAATTTTGTATGGAACAGTAATATGAAGTCACATGAAGGGTAAGAAAGGAAATTCGTCGCAGCTCCAATAAACCCTACTAGGGTTTGCATAGAGCAAACAAGCACATAGATACACCAGAAAAGGGGTACGAAAATAGACCACCGTAAGAGAGAAACAGACTACCAGGAGAGCAAACGTGAAAAATAGACCACTAGGAGAGCAAATGTGGAAAACCAGACCACCGGGAGAGCAAATGTGAAAAACAAACCATTGGCAGAGCAAGTCAGAAATGCACCACCTACAAGAGAAGAAATCAGATCCGTGACACCACTGGAAGAGAAAATCGGAAATGTACCACCGTAAAAAAAGAACTCAAAGAAGACAGTAGATCTGGAAATGTGTGGTGAGAGACTAGACCTAGTATCCATGAGACGATGAGAGACCAAGACTTGTAAAGCCAGAACGTGTGATAGGGCATGACAAAGTCAAAATGTGCGACAGGACATGACAGACCAAAATGTGTGATGGGGTGTGACAGACTAGAATGTGCGACAGGGTGTGACAGACCAGAACGTGTAACGGAGAGTGACCTACCAGAATGTGCGATAGGGCATGATAGACTAGAAATGGTAAGAGCAAACCTGGAGCGTAGTACAGGCCAAGAGACGTGAAACGGCAGAGATGATAAGACGGTGAAACTAGAAGTTGGGTGAGACAACCTAGAGAAGAAATTCGGTGTAACATTTAAGAGAACTCAACGTATTTCAAATTTCTTCAAGAGAGGTTAGAGAGAGTTTTGGTGATCTTCCAAGCGACAGTGAAGCAGCCTATTCAAATCACACAGAGGCAACACAAGCTAAAAGAAGGATAGACACAATAAGTGACACTATTTGTATTGTGATTGCTTTGTATTTGCAATAGTGAAAGGAGTAGAAGATTAAGACATCCATTGTAATTATAGGGAATACCACATTGGTGTTCTCAAGTATAGTGGATTGTTTCAGTAGAGGAAGAATCCCTACCACCATGGAGTACGTCACATTGACGGAACCATGTAAATCTCTTGTGTCCTTACTTTGAATTTACATTCCTTGTTTTGAATTGAGTTGTAAATGTAGCTAAAGAATCATCAAACCCATAACTTAAAGGGAGACCTAATCAAGAACAACCAATTTGTTTAATAAGTAAGGTGTCTAAAAGGTAACTTTAAGGACTATTATGACTAGTAGGTAACAATAGATCTACCTTAGTTGAATATGAGAAAGAGTTCATTTTTTAGAAGAGATTGAAGTTGTTCACCTATCAACTAAAAAGAAGGGGTGTAATACTAATTTATCCCCCCTCTTAGTATTGCAGACTAGTAGATCCTAGGTTGAAGTAAGGAATTTCAAGTGGTATTAGAGTACAAGTTCACCAGTTTGAACCTTAACAGCTTGGTGTACTAGTTTGAAGGGTTTTGGAAGTTTTAACATGTTCAACATATTGAGAAATTGATGCCAGTACCAGCACTAGCACTACTTACAACAAGAAGGTTCCAATTTTCAACGGAACCAACTACCATATGTGGAGAGCGAGAATGCAAGTGGTATTTGCAACAATAGGAATGAATGTGGTGAAATCTGTACAGGAGGGTTTTGAGCCTCCAAAAGAAGGTAAATATTCAACCCCAGAGGATTTAAGGCAGTTTGAGATCAATGGGAAGGTCTCAAATGTCATCATTTCAGCATTGACAGATGCTAAATATGCTAAAGTTATAAACTGCAAATCTGATAAGGAGATATGAGATAAATTGCAGAAGGTCTATGAAGGTGATGACAGAACGAAGGAGGCCAAGCTTTAAGTTTTCAAGGAGAGATATGAATCCTTCATAATGCAGAAGAACGAGACATTCCAAGAGTTTTTCACTAGGGTTATTGATGCTATAAACGACCTTAAAAGTCATGGGAAAAATAAAAAGGACTCATCTACTGTGAAGAAAATTTTAAGAATTTTGCCTGAGAGGTTTGCCTTAAAGGTTACAACCATAGAGGAGAGTAGAGATCTCAATTCTATGTCACTACATGATCTTTAGTGCAATCTCATTGTATATGAGATGAGAATAAAGTCAACTGAAAGCTCCTCAATATCAAAGCTACCAAAGGAGTTAGCTTTCAAAGCTATGAGAAACTTGAAGATAAGAGAAGAGGAAGAATCATCCCATGAGGAAAATGATAGTGATGAGGAAGAAAGTGAAGGTGAAGTCTTGGCCTACTTCACAAGGAAGTTCAAAAAGGGGTCTAAGAAGGCAAAATGATAGTTTTCCTTGAGATGTTATCGGTATGGGCAGACTAGAAACTTTGCTTCTCAGTGCAAAGTGAAACTTGATGATGAAGATGAGGATGGTGATGATAAGCAAAATTCAAAATGGAAAAGACCATCATTTAAGTCAAGGAATTCCAATAAAAAGACTACTAACCCACAAAAGAAGAAGAGAGGCTTATTCAAGAGTTATGTGAGCCAAACAAAAGAAGCCGGTGAGGAGGAAGATATAGACTCATCAGATGAACATGCCTTTATGACATCAACTCAATGTGGTAGTTCAACTTCTAAAGAGGAAGAGGAGATTGATGAAGAAGAATCAAATCCTGAAACTGAGTTAAAAGCAACTTCAAAGAAGATAATTAGAAGGGGCAAAACCATAAGAAGGTTAGAGGCCCATATAAAACAAGTTGAAGCAAAGATTGAGGAAGGAGAAAGTCAAAAGGATGAAATAAAGGTTGAACATATTGACTTGAAGAGAAGATTTGAAGAACAGATCAAAATATGTGAAGACCTTACTATAGAGCTTGGCTCAAGGACTTCAACAATTGAAGAAATGGAGATAAAGTTACCGAGACTTCAACAACAACTCAAAAAGAGTGAGGAGAACTTGTAGAAGTTTGAAGTGGTAGGAGAAACAAGCTCTGTAAGAAAAAGAATAATGAACAGAAAATGCAGCAATCTGAGGCTACACTGCCTAAAGAGAATGGGACTTTGCCATAAAAGTTGAAGGAGAAGGCTGTGACTTAGGAGAAGATTACTGAAGAAGAGAAGACAATTATCAAACCAAAGTTAGGGCCAAAAATGATGTATGTGATTAAAAAGCAGCAGCCCATAGCTGTTACGTCTCAGAAAGAAAAGAAAGTTAGCAAGCCAAGGGCAATGGTTGAACAGAAGAAGGAGAAGAAGATGGCTAAAATGAAAGCCACACAAGCAAAAAAACCAGAAACCTTGCCTACACAACAAGTAATGAACAAAAGAAAACAAGTTGTGATTAGACCTAAGAAGAGGAAATTTCAAGGTTACTGTCTTTATTATGGAATTTAGGGTCATAAGACAAGTAAATGCAGGTGGAGAAGGCCAGTATATGTCTCCAACTTGAGAAGATCTGATGCTGCATACAGGGGGAGACAATACAAAATTCAAAAGACAACACTTATCGTGAGTTCTTGCATATACTGTAAAATGTAAGGACACACTGACAAGGATTATTGGTGGAAGCCCAAACTAGTGGTTTCAAAGAACAAGTTTGCTATATTAGTAGACTTGGAACAGTGTGAAAGGTGTGGGCAGGATAGATATAATGCCAAGAGATGCATGATACTTCTCCCTGAGTAAGAGAAGGCACTCAATGGCATAGTTAAAGTAATTGGTACAGTCAAAGCTAAGAAAAAGGAGAAAGCTATCTTCAAATCAGTTCAAAAGAAAGAATATAAAGCTAAAAAAGACATGACTAATATAGCTGAAATTACACTAAAGACTGACTATAAGGATAAGCAGTGGATCCTTGATAATGGATGCACTTTACATATGACTGGAGACAAGAGAAAATTATCAAAACTGAACAAGTTAAGAGAAGATAGAGTCAAGTTTGACAATGATGATTCACTCAACATCAATGGTCAAGGGTCAATAAATATTGAAAAAGGAAAGCTGAAAGATGTTTTGCACGTTGAAGGACTTAGATATAATCTAGCATCTATCAGTCAATTATGTAATGAGACCATAAAGTGATATTTACAAAAATAGGTTGCCAAGTAAAGAGTAAAAAAGGTAATACTATTGCAGCCAGGAAGAGAATAACTGGAAATTTATATGTGATTGATGAGGACAAGACAAATAGCTGTTTACTTACAAAAGAAGAAGAAAATCAACTTTGGCATAGGAGGCTGGGACACTTAATACAGAAGAACATGAGGAAGCTAACCACTACTCATGCAATCAAAGACATTCCAGACCTCAAGAGAGAGAGGGAGTATGTCTGCTTCCAAAGGAAAACAGGTCAGAAAGCAGTATAAGACCAAAGAGTTTAGTTCTGAAGTAGTGCTTGACATTGTACATACTAATTTGTGTGAGCTAATGAGAACAAAAGGGTTGAATGGTGAAAGGTACTTCATCTTGTTTGTTGATGATTATTCCAAAAGAACCTACATCTTGCACCTCAAACATAAGTCAGAAGTTTTGAAATACTTTAAGAGATACAAAAGATTGGCTAAAAATGAGAGTGAAAAGAAGATCAGAGTATTGAGGTCAGATCAAGATACTGAATTTACAAATGAAGCTTCTAAAGATTACCTTGAGAAGTATGGTATTCACCATCAGATGACAGCAACAAGAACACCTCAACAGAATGGGGTGGTAGAGAGGAAAAATAGAGCTGTGGTTGCAATGGCAAGAACTCTACTGTTGGAATCCAAGCTTCAAATAAGATTTTGGACATAAGCAACATTTATAGTCATGCACTTATGGAACAGAGTTTTACTAAGGCCTAATACTGATAAGACTCCATATGAGTTATGGAGTGTGAAGAAGACAACAGCCAAGTATCTTAAAATCTTTGGTAGCCCATGTTTTATAAAGAACAAGGAGCAAAACTTGGGAAAATTCCATGCTAGGTCAGATGAAAGCATCTTTGTGGGATACTCAACAAAGACAAAAGGTTAAAGAGTTTTTTTGCATAAACTGGGAAAAGTAGTCACTTTTAGTGATATGAGAATAAATAAAAACTAGAAAACAATGTATAATGGAGAAGCCTAGGACAGTGAAGAAGATGACTTCAAGATAGATAAAGAATCAAACCAACATAAAGAAAAGGGAAAAGAAGTAAGTTCAAATTCAAAGAAGAGTGAGTCTGAAGATGAAGAAAGAGATTCTCTTGCAAATAAGACTGTGCATAAGAGAAAGACAAAGAAAACATGAATCAGTGTTCATCAAGGAAATCAGATCATAAGTGACCCATTAGTAGGAGTTATAACAAGAAGAAGAATTGTGGGCGCTACTGCTTTTCTCCTACAAGTTGAATTTAAATTTGTTGAAAAGGCTGTATAAGACAAAGGCTGGGTCAAAGCTATCAATAAGGAGTTGGATCAAATTGAGAAAAATGATACATAGGAGCTGGTTCCAAGACCCATTAACAAGAATGTTATAGAAACAAAATAGGTAAGGAACAACGCTAGGCTGGTTTGCAAAGGCTACACTCAAATAGAAGGAGTAAATCTTGATGAAACTTTTGCACTAGTGGCAAGGTTAGAAACTATTAGAATGTTTTTGGCTTTGGTAGCACATAAGAGGTATAAAGTTATTCGATGGATGTGAAATCAGCCTTTTTGAATGGGATTTTGAAAGAAGAAGTGTATATTAAAAAATCGGATGGAGTACAAATCAGTGAGGATGAGACACATGTGTGCAAGTTGAAGAAAGCCTTGTATGGCCTTAAATAAGCTCCAAAAGCATGGTACAGTAGGTTGGATACATAATTGAGAAAGTTGAATTTTAGAAGAGGAATAGTTAATAATAACCTATATGTGTTCAACTCAGAGAAAGGCCAGCTGATAACCATAGTATATATAGATGACCTCATCTTTAGAGGGGATCACTCTGAGCTATGCCAAGAATTTGCAGAAGATGAGTGAGGAATTTGAGATGTCATTGATTAGAGAAATGACTTACTTTCTTGGATTACAGATAAAATAGTGTGAAGAATGTATTTTTATTTCTCAAACAAAATATGCCAAAGAGATGCTGAAAAAGTTTGGTATGGAGGATAGCGGACTTGTTAGTACCCCTATAACAGTAGGCTGCAAGTTAACAAAAGATCAAGAAGGAAGGAGTAAAAGCCCCACAGAATACAAGAAGATGATAAGGAGCCTTTTGTACCTTATAGCATCAAGGCTTGATCTCATGCAAGCTGTGTGCATCACTAATAGATTCCAAGCTGATCCTAAGGAATCTCATGTGTTGACAGTGAAAAGAATCCTAAGATACCTCAAAGGGACACTAGAAATGGGTTTGTGGTATCTTGTCATGGATTCTGTAAAACTACGAGCATACATTGATGCAGATTGGGCAGGAACTACAAATGATAGAAAATCAACTAATGGCTACAGCTTTTACTTAGGTTCAAAGTGTACTGTATGGCTAAGTAGAAAGCAAAACAATGTTGCTTTGAGCACAACAAAGGTTGAGTATATGGCTGCTTGTGCAGCATGTACTTAGGTGATATGGATGTAAAGACAATTGGTCGATTTGAGTGTTGAAGTGAAGTTACCAGTAAGTGTACTTTGTGATAATCGAAGTGCAATTGATCTCAGCAAGAATCCAGTTCAACATTCAAGGAGAAAGCATATTGACATCTGGTATCACTTTATCAAGTATCAAGTGGAAAAAGGCACAATTCAATTAGAGTATGTCGGTACTAAAGATCAAATCTATGATATTTTAACTAAACCTTTGTCCACATAGCTATTTGAAAAGCATAGAATGAGTCTGTCTATGCAAATGCCTCCTCAAGCCTAATGTTCAGGTGAATCCTCCATCTCTACTTTGTAGGTTTTTGAAATTTGTAATTGGTTGGCAAAGGGGGAGAGAAGTAACAGTGTAGGGGGAGCTATTAAGGAAGAGGGAGTGCATATTTAAGGAGACTTGTAATCTATCTACTTCTAAATTATTATTCTAAGAAGATTATGAAGGACTGCTACATAATGGTTTTTGTTGTGAGTGTTGCCAACAATTACAAGGGGGAGATTGTTGTTCCCACAGCTTTGTATGGGTTGTAATTGTTGTCAACCAGATTTAAGTGTGCAAGCAGAAGTGGCTCGTTCAAGCATTCATAGGATGCATTTTTAGTAGAAAGAAAAGAGCAAGAAAAATAAATTAAAAAGGAGGATAATGCTGAATTTTGTATGGAACAATAATATGAAGCCACATTAAGGGGCAAGAAAGGAAATTTGCCACAGCTCCAGTAAACCCTACTAGGGTTTGCATAGAAGGGAGTATATAAAATAGAAGAGCAAACCAGCACATAGATACACCAGAAAAAGGGATACAGAAATAGACCACTGTAAGAGAGAAAGCCACCATCGTAAGAGAGAAATAGACCACCAAGAGAGCAAACATGGAAAACCAGACCACTGGGAGAGCAAACGTGAAAAACAAACCACCGGGAGAGCAAACGTGGAAAACCAGACCACCGAGAGAGCAAAAGTGAAAAACAAACCACCGGGAGAGAAAAAGTGAAAAACAGACCACCGGGAGAGCAAGTCAAAAATGCACCACCTGCAAGAGAAGAAATCAGATCTGTGACACCACTGGGAGAGAAAACCAGAAACATACCACCTACAAGAGAAGAAATTAGATCCATGACACCACTGGGAGAGCAAACCAGAAATGCACTACCTGTAAGAGAAGAAATTAGATCCGTGACACCATTGGGAGAGCAAACTAGAAATACACCACCTACAAGAGAAGAAATCAGATCTGTGACACCACTGGGAGAGAAATCCAGAAACACACCACCGTAAGAAAAGAAATCAAAGAAGATAGTAGATTTGGAAATGTGGGGTGAGAGACCAGACCTGGCATCCATGAGATGGTGAGAGTAGACCAAGACCAGCAAAGCCAGAATGTGTGATGGGGTGTGACAAAGCTAGAACGTGTGATAGGGCATGACAGACCAAAACGTGCGACGGAGAATGACATACTAGAATGTGCGACAGGGCATGATAGACCAGAAATGGTGAGACCAAACCAGGAGCGTGGTGCACACCAAGAGACGTGAAACAACAGACCAAGAGCGTGAGTGCAGGCCATGAGACGGTGAGATGGTGAGACCAGGAGTTGGGTGAGACAATCTAGAGAAGAAATTCGGTGTAGCATTTGAGAGAACTCAACGTATTTCAGATTTCTTCAAGAGAAGTTAGAGAGAGTTTTGGTGATCTTCCAAGCAGCAGTGAAGCAGCCTATTCAAATCACACAGAGGCAACACAAGTTAGAAGAAGGGTAGACACAGTAAGTGACACTCTTTGTATTGTGATTACTTTGTATTTGCAATAGTGAAAGGAGTAGAAGATTCAAACATCCATTGTAATCATAAGGGATACCACACTAGTGTTCTTAAGTATAATGGATTGTCTTAGTAGAGGAGGAATCCTTACCACCATGGAGTACATCACATTGACGGAACCACGTAAATCTCTTGTGTCTTTGCTTTGAATTTACATTCTGTGTTTTGAATTGAGTTGTGAACGTAGCTAAAGAATCATCAAACTCATAACCGAAAGGGAGACCTAATCAAGAACAACCAATCTGTTTAATAGGCAAGGTGTCTGAAAGGTAACTTTAGGGACTATTGTGACTAGTAGGTAACAATAGATCTACCTTAGTTAAATTTGAGAAAGAGTTTATTTCTGAGAAGAGATTGAAGTTGTTCACCTATCAACTAAAAAGAAGGGTTGTAATACTGATTCACCCCCCCTCTTAGTATTACAGACTAGTAAATCCTAGGGTATAGTAGGGAACTTCAACCTTATCATTCTATGATTTTCTAATCATAAATGTCACCAATAGTTGTTGTGTAACCCTTACTTCTCTATTATCATTCAACTATTATAACTTATACAGGAAATGGTGTTTTATTGTTTTTGAGCTCAACGTTTCCACCAAGATAATGAAATCAACATTGGAAGTCCTTAGGTTCTACTAATTCATAATCATTTTGTTGTTTTGAAAGAAGAAATCATATGACTTCCTCTTCCATTTTTTGGTTTTCTTTAAGCTCTTTAAGTTCTATTTTGGTAGTTTTAATTTCTTTTTAGAGGTCTTGAAGAGTTAGGTTTAGTGTTTTTGATTTTTGTCTTGAAAGAATCTTGTAAGATTTTGATTCTAAGAATGATATTTTTATATTCATGTCTTTCATATCAAAACTACTAAACATAAACTCTTTAGTAACTTTAAATTAGTTTTGAAGATCAACATGTTATCAACTTATAAATAGATAATGACACCATTTCCTTCATTGAACTTGCTATAAACACACTTATTAGATTCATTAATCTTAAAATTATTATCAAGTACCATTCGATCAAACTTTTAGTGTCATTACTTTAGTGTTTGTTTTAGTCCATATAAGGACTTATAAGTTTATACACATTTTTCTTATAATTAAGTACCACAAACCTTCAAATTGTTCCTTATGTATTTTTTCTTCCAATTCATCATTGAAAAACACTATTTTAACATCCAGTTGGTGAATTGCTATGTCTTCACAATATGAAGCCAACAATCTAATTAATACCTAGTTCCTTAACAAGTTTATCAATAAGATGGAAGGCCCTTTCTCACGGTATTAATGCCTTAATTATCATATCTTGATATTAATCATAATAAACAGTTGGCACGTGTTAGGGAATAGCATTTGTTTTACATTTTAACTAGTTTACCAATATATAGGTTCACAATATAAAGTTATCATAACTAAGTAATAGGTAACTTGGCAAAAGTAAAGAATTAGTTAAAAATAGTTGTCATGCTATCAATATATGCACACCATTATACTAAATGCAAGCATTTGAATGAAATCACTTAGTGTACAAGCACATAGAGAAAGTCTTGACTTAGCATCACACATATTACTCTAAGGCTTACTTGTATCTTTAATGATTCTGTTATGCCATATCCTTTATGTGGTTAACTAATAAATCCTAGTGATGTTATATGGTCTTTTATTATTATTATTATTATTATTATTATTATTATTATTATTATTATATGCCTCTTTTTGTTAGAATTAGGAATTGCTAAAATATTGATCAAATAAATACACAAAAAAATAAAAATTTTAAAATTGGATCTTAAGAGTGAATTAATTACTTGTTATATATAATTACAAAAGAAAAAGTCATCGCCAAAATATTCTTGATTCTTCTTCTTTCAATCCATTTAGTAGGTTGTTGCATAAAATTTGGTATTCTCAAATCAATAGCTAGATATGTCCAAAAATGAGACTTAGTCCTTTAAAAGGTCTTGTTGAATCAAAATGAACCCTAAGGGCAAGTAGGCACAAAATTATGAAGGGCTATATGTTGTAACGAAAGCTTTTTCAAGCAAGACATTAATTTTGATTAATATAGGTGGCGAGCAAATCCTTTTATTTAAAACTTAATTAACAAATATTGTTTAAATAATAGCTATTGCTGAAGTTAGGCAACCTATAAATCAATTCTAAAACAAAATGTTAGATATAATTAGAGATAAGGTTTGCATATGAGGTGCAATCAAACCAAATTCTTGCAAGTTATTAAGCATGTTATTAGTCTCCAAAGTTCATTTTCACTTATCATTTTGATTATCTAAACCCTAAATCATATTATACTTTACTATTAATAATAGTTCATTTTTGCTATAAATAGGATATTTTCCTTTTATATCCTTGTATAGTTGATTAACCATATTTTTTTAACAAAAATTATGCTAGCATAGGTCTAAAAGTAAGTATGGTAAAGACTATTTGAAAGTCACAAGGATAGAGGTTATCTTTCTTAATGTTTTGTTGGCAATTTTCAAATGGTATTAATAAGTTGGAAAAGGACAATAATTTATAATCTATACATGAGTCACAATTAGAAAATAAAATTGGCAAGCTAATAAAATATCACTAAATGGTTATAAGCATTAACCTAATTAATTGCATGTTTTTAAAGCATTAATAAGTGTAGGACTTCACATTAAAAATTATTGGCCCAAAAGAGTGTAAACTATGAATGGAACAAAAAAAAAAGAAGAAACTATTGGCTAGCAAAATTATAAACTATAAATGACCTAATATTATTAAAAAAAGTAAAACTCCTAGTCTACAAAGGAATAAATCATGAATTACCAAAAATAAAATGGATTATAGGAAAATCTAATTCATCATTTGACCTTTACTCTTACCTCTCACCCTCAAACTTTCACATCAATAGAGAAAGATGAGGTCCACCATGAGACATCAAAACTTAGAAAATGAAAGGTTATCATACCAAAGATGGGGGCTAAAGCTACAACAATTGCAAATCTTAAAAGTCTTCAATAACAATGAAGGTACCTATACCACATTATCACAAATCATTCAACTTAGTTCATGTTTATGATAGTATAAGATAGTTAAGCCAAGAAATGTAAACTTTTGATTTCAAAACTAGAGATATAAAGGTTGACATAAAGAATTATGATTCTTGCACAATTTTTTACTCCTACCACTATTATTGTAATTAATATTGACCTCATTAATATGGTTCCCCTTCAAATATTGATAATAATGGTAGCTTTATTGTAGTTATTATGCTTGTCCTTAATGCCATCTTAGCCAACATTAGTATCATGACACAACACACTATAGGTTATCAAGGTTTCCCTTATTCTTATTTGGGACATATGCTGTGAGACAAGGATTTACTCTTATGAGTACTTTGATCTAAAAAGGAACTCTATGTTAGGTGTTGAGCCCACCTTTGATGGCTACTGTTGGATTTGTTTTCAATAGCATCTCATTTATTTTTTCTTGTTGATTTGATCTTATGAGTTCCTTTGAGATGTGTTTGTTGTATTTACAAAGTGTTGGTAGCTAATTTATTCAAGGGTTAAGGAAGGCAACGCTACTAGAATGTGATGAAAATGAGAAGAGAAAGTAGGACCGAAATTAGGATGCTACCAATCCCACCTTATGTTGCCAAAAACAACGAGTTGATTCAAATTGTGAGTGGTGTTTTGGCTTTAAAGAAAGTACTAGTCACTGCTCTAACATTGCATTTAACAGTGGCATTATAAGTCACTTGCTAGGTATAAGTCAATGCTAACCATTGACCTTAAATTCAATAAGTCAATATTGACCGTTAACTCTAAATTTAAGGAGTCAATGCTGATCATTGACTTTAAACTCAAGGAATTAATGCTAACCATTGATGATAGAGTAACTCTAAACTCAAGGCTTATAAATACTTATGTAGTTACCAAGAGAAAAAAAAAAGATAGGGTGAGTGGCAAAAACATAAAAGAGAGTTGTAGAAAATGAAAGAGAAAGTAGCAGACAGATAGAAAAAGAAAGTAGTAGAGAAGAAAAGATCAACAAAGGAGAAAAGAGAGAGTAAAGGAGAAAAGAGAGAAACTTAGTAGAGTTAAAAAAGAGAGAAACCTAGTAGAGTAGAAAAGAGAGAAACCTAACAAAGGCAAAGAGTTAAGAACTTGTAGAGGAAAGAATTAGCAAAATCGGTAGAGAGTTGAGACTGGTAAAGGCTAAGAGTTGAGACTAGCAGAAAGTGTGAGTAGTTGAGAGTTTAATACCAACAGAAATTTGAGACCAACAAAGGCAAAGAGAAAGCTATGAAACATTAAAAAAAAAAAGAGTAGAAGAAAAATTGCCAAGAGAGAGCAAGAGAAAAATTACTAATAGAGAGTTAAAGAAAAATGACTAAGAGAATGCAAAAGAAAACCGATAAAGCTAGAGAGCAAAAAAGTGAATGACAGTAAAAGTGTTATGAACGATAGAGAGAGTGCAAAAGAAAATTGGCAGAGGCAGGAGAGAAACCCATTAGAGCTAAGACCTATAGAGAGGAGTGGATTGGTAGAGAGTTGAGACTAACAAAGAGGACAAAACTGGCAGAGAGTTGAGACCAATATTGAGACCAGCAAAGAGAATAAAACCCATAGAAGAGAAAACAACAGAAAGAAAGCAAAAGATCAATTGTCTGTCATAGCAGCCTATACACATAGAGTGATCTTTCTTAAGGGAGCTTTTGTCATAACCTTTTCATGTACTTCTTGAAAAGGGTGGAAAACCCTTTGGGTAATTAGGAGATCATTGTAAGTGGTTTAGAAGTGATCCTTCCATAATGATTTAGGAGAGATCTTTCCACTACATCATCTGTATCTTTTGATTGCAAGAATGGATCGTGTGATCTAAGAGTAATTCTATCACATTATCCATGTAACTTACACATTGTGGGTGAACCACATAAAAGTTCTATATGTTCTTAAGTGCTTGTGCTTATTTGATATTCATACGAACATTGTCACATAAAGAAGTAAGATAAAGATAAATCATAGACTTTAATAGGTCACAAAAGTTTAATCTAGACAGATTTGTAAAAAGTAACATCTCATACTTATTCACCCTCTTCCCCTCTTAGTGTAAGACCCAAAATGGTCCTTATCAATTAGTATTAAAGCGTGGTCCCTCTATTGATCCATTCTGCATACTTTGATCTGATTTTGTTTTACTACTACTGAGAATCTTTATATCTATTACTAGTTAATATCATAGAAAGCATAAACAATGTTAATATTAAGGGTATTCTCCCTTTTGATCGACAAAATTATCAATTTTGGAAGAATAGATTGCTTTTATATACCTACTGTCACTTGGTTTGGATGTGTTTGAATCAATTGTTAGTGGCTTCACTCTTGCCATTGATAAGAAGAATTTAGAGTATGATGGAAAGGCTAAAAATGCCTTATATGCCTCCTTATCAGACAAAGAATTCACAAAAGTGATGAGGTGTAACACAGCTAAACAAATTTAGGACAAATTAAAGAATATTTATAAAGGAGACAAGGTTATGAAGGAAGCTAAGTAACATATCTAAAGGAGTAGATTTGAAAATATAAAGATGTTGAATGATGAATTAATGGATACCTTTTTTACAAGATTAAATGAAATTTTATACTTTATTAGAGGTTATGGAATGAAGATCAACGATGCTATTATAACAAGGAAGATACTTAAAACCTTAGCATAAGCTTTTAATGCCAAAGTTTCCTTTATAAAAGATAGAGATTTGAATAGTGTTGTTCCCACAGCCTTGTATGGGTTGTAATTATTGTCAACTAAGTTTAAGTGTGCAAGAAAGTAAAGCCACATGGAAGGGTAAGAAGGTAAATCTACATGGAAGGGTAAGAAGGTAAATCCATATAGAAGGGCAAGAACGTAAATTGGTCACATAAGTCCTATTTGCGTTTCATGGAAGAGATATATAAAGACCATGGAAGAAGACAAAGAGGGTAAGGCTAACACAATTGCATACATAGCAAAAGGAAGAGAGTTGGCAATATTAAGCATTCAGCAAAACCTAGATAACCAACCAACCAAAGAGAACACCAAACCCTACACGGAAGAACACCACTGGCAAGGACGAAGAGAGTGAACAGTGCAGTTGACGGACAAAGAAAGTGAACAGTGCAGTCGTGAACAATATTCGTCGTGAACAGTGCTGTCGAGTGAACAGGCTGTCGTCAGAGATAGGAGAGAAATGGATATAACGGTGAGACGATTGACAAGGAGACAACATGGCACATGGCATCCCTACACCATCGGTAGAAAAGAGAGATGATTGAAACGGTTGGTGAAGGGGGACCGACAGCAGAATGATACGGAAGAGAAAGAGAACCGTTAGCAAAAACAGAACCGTCGAGAGAGAGAAAGAGTCGACAAGAATGAGAGAAAGGGAGCAAAGTTGTGTAGCAAAACCGTGAGGGAGACCAGATCCAAACTAGAACGAGTGAGATGAGACTAGATAGGTAATAGGTGAGAGATATCCGGCGGCTAGGCATTGGAAGAGAGAGAAATAAATAGTCAAAAAAATAGAGAAACCGGTCGACGGGAGAGAAAACGGGGAACGGCCGAAGAAGGCTGGATGGCAGGACGAAGAAAAGTAGACCACCGACAGAAAAGGGAGAAATCCAGCCAAGTGGTTGAACAAAAAAGAGAAATCCGTTGAAGAGAGAGAAATCCGATGATAAGAGAGAGAAATCCAACGGTAAGAGAGAAATCCAATGAGAAGAGAGAAAAATCTGGCTGGACAATAAGAGAGAGAGAAACGGATAGGTGAGCCGTGAGATAGTGAGATCATAAGACAAGGAGATAGGTGAAACCGTAAGATGGTGAAAGCAAGAATTGTGTGAAACAATGTAGAAAAGAAATTCGGCGAAGCACGTAAAGAACTCAACGTATTTCTAGATTTCTTCAAGAGAGGTTAGAGAGCATTGCGGTCAACTTCAAAGCGGCAGTGCAGCAACCTTTCAATTTAACAGAGGTAAGACAAGCTAGAAGAAGGGTAGACACAATATGTGACACTCTTTGTATTGTACTTGCTTAGTAATTACAATAGTTAAAGGAGTAGATCATTAAAGACATCCATTGTAACCTGTGTTTACAAGTGTAATGGATAGTCTAGGTAAAGGGAGAGTCCCTACCACCTTGGATGTATGTCATGTTGACAGAACCACGTAAATCTCGTGTGTCCTCAATTTGCTTTATGTTCTGTGTTTTGAATTGAGTTATGAACGCAGCTAAAGTATCAACCAACCCATAACCTAACGAAGACCTAAACAAGAATATCAGTATTGTCTATTAGGCAAGGTGTCTAAAAGGTGACTTTGGGACTATTGTGATTAGAATGTAGCAATAGATCTACCTTAGTCGAATCTGAGAAAGAGTTAGCCTCAATGAAAAAAGAAAAGAAGCCTAAGGCAAAGAAAGAGTTGGCCTGAAAGGCAATGAAGAACTTAAAGATTAAAGAACAAGAAGAAAAATCCAACAACAGCTTTGAATTAGAAGATAGTGATGCTAAATTTGATAAAGTCATGATATATATATATATCATCAAAAATATGAGAAAAGGAAAAGGGAAGTACGAGGAAAAATTACCCTTGAAGTGCTTTATTTGTGGAGGCATTGGGCACTTTACAATGGACTGCCCAAAGAGAAAAAAAGCAGACAATGATGATAATGATGAGTTAGCCCCAAAGAGGAGAAGAAAGAAATGCAATAATTTTAAAGTTGGGAATTTAAGTGCCAAAGGGAAAAAGAAACTCTTCATATCCAAATGAAGAAATTTTTTGAACAAGCTAGATGAAGAAGATTTTGAAAAAGAAGCAAATGATGATTCTGATGATGATGTTGTAGAAAATGTGCTAGTTGCACGAGTAAATGATGAAAAAGAATCCTCAAGTGATAAGGAATCAATTAAAGAGGAAGAAAAAGAGATGGTGTAGTAACTTGAGAATGAATTGATGATAAGGACCATTTTAGGTCTCACATTAAGAGGGGGATGAATTAGTGTAAGATATGTGTTTTACAAATTGATTCGGATTTAACCTATGTGGCTTATTAGAGTTGATGGTCTAATTTTTATTGTTTTCTTTTATGTGAGTATGACCATACAACTAAAAAATCAATGCACAAGCACCCAAGAATACATAACAATTTTTACATTGTTCACTCATAATGTGTGAGATACATCCACGGTGTGATAGGATCCCTTCTAAATCACACAATCCACTTTTGTTATCAAAGGATACAATAATGTTATGGAAGGATCACTTTTTCATCACTTGTGGAAGGACTTAACCACTTACAACAATCTTTTGATTAAGGAGTTGATCTTCTAATCACTCCAAGGGTATCCCACCCTTATTCAATCAGTTTATCAAGAATTTTTAGTGAAACCTTTCTTGAAGAATGATCACTCAATGTGTATAGACTGTTCATGTAGAATATAGATCTTCTTTTTCCTTTACTATCAGTGTTGTCTAACCCACTGTTGGTGCTGCCTACACACATTGCTAATGTTGTTTGTATGTGTTGTCATTTCTATCTGTGTGTGTTGCTAATGTTGTCCGCACACCTTCATTGCTATTTGTGTGTGCTGCTCCAGCTATCTGTGCATGGTGCTGTTGATGTTTATGCGTGCTGCTAATGGTGTCTACACATGCAGCAGCTGTTAATTGTACGTGCTACTATTGTTGTTCGTGGGCGCTGCTAATGCTATCCATATGCACTGCTGCTGTTGTTCGTGGGCACTACTAATGCTATCTGCACGCGCTACTCCTATTGTTCACATGCACAACTACTGCTGTCCACTTGCGCTGCTACTACTATCTATATGTACTCCACATGTGCTGCTCCTGCTATTTGCACACATTATGACTACTTACCAAACACACTGTTCCTACCATATATGGGTGTTACTCCTGCAATTTGTTGATGCTGTCCACACATGCTATTCTTGTAATTTGAACCCGCTATTTGTCTACTTAAGCCAGTGTTACTATCCACTCGTGCTACTATTGTCTACTCTCTACGCTATTGCTATTTGCCCGTGCTGTTGTTGTCTGCTCAGGTCACACTGCTATTTGCGTGGGCTATAGTTATCTTTTCATGCCGCTACTACTATCCCCGCATGCTACAGCTATTTTCTCTTGTCACTGCTGCTATTGGTTGCTGGTGCGGGATCCTTCTACTACTACTTCACCTCCTACTGACTGCTGCTCCACCTCCTGCCAAGTATTACCTTGGTAATTCACTGGTACCAAACCCTTCTGCTGCTGCTCCACCTCCTGTTGGCTACTACCTTGGTGGTTTGCTGGTGTGGTGGCTGCCTTGATGGGTTTTGTTGATGCGGGTGGCTGTCTTGATGGTGTTTGCTAGTGTGGGTGGCTAACTACCTTGCTTTCTTTCTTTTTACCTTGGTTAACTACTTTATTTCCTCTCTTTTGGTGGCTGTTACACTTTCCTTAGCTACCTACCTTGCCCTCTTTCTTTCCCTCCTTGGCTGGCTACCTTGCTGCCTCTCCTTGGTAGTTGTTACACTCTCTTTGGTTGGCTGCACCTCCCTTGGTGGCTATCTTCTTTGCCTTGGTCGGTCACTCTCTCCTATGGTGGTTGCCTCTCTCTTTGCCGTTCACCCTCTCCTTGCCTTTAGGTTTACTATTCTCTTTCCTTTGGCTGGTTCTCTCAAGATTCTGCAGCATACACATTCTCTCTTATAGCCATACACCTCTCTTTGTATGATACATAGGGTATTTATAGAACCTTGAGGTTAGGGTTACATATTCATCAACTGTTAGCATTGATTCCTAAAGTTTGTTCTACAATCAATGGTCAAATTTGAGTCTTAAAATTTAGGGTCAACAGTTAATCTTGACCCCTATAATTTAGGGTTATGATTAATTAACTCCTTAAGGCTAGGGTTGACTTATTATCACCGGTTTGTCCCAATGACCTCACCACATTTTAATAACATTTACAACATCAAATCAACATATATAACCGTGTGAGATGGTGTTGACAACGAATCTAACATTAGCGATCAAAGATGGGCTCAACAATTGAGAGCTTGTTTACACCAAAACAACAAGTTAGAAAAAAGGTAAAGAATCTCAAGAAGTTGAATAAAAATTCTGATATTGATAAATCTAATCTCCAAGTAAAAGAAAAGGGTTTTGAAGTAAAAGAGAAGGAGTACTTGTGGCAGAGTAAGGCAAAATACACAAAGATCTTGACGCTAAGTTAATTGCACAAAAGCAAGAAATGCTAAATTTGTAAGCCAAGTTGCATAAGGCTGAATCTAAATTAAAGAAGTATAAAAAGAGCTTTATATAAACCTTGGAAGTGAGAGGAGAGTCTTTTTCAGCAAATGCTATCAAGAAAGATGCTACCAAAAAGTTGAATAAGTGTTTAAGCAAACAAAGACCTTATTCTATAGGGAAGAAAGAACTTGGTTATATTGAAAAGCCAAATGAGAAGGTGGAAGAAAAAAAGAAAATTATGTTTATGCCTAAAAGCAAACACAAAGAAAAGATAGAATTAAAAGAAGTTGAAGTTATGGAGAAGAGAAATTAACCTAAGATAAAATGAGTTAGGAAAGATGTGATGAAAACTCCTATCCAATAAAGACTGGTTGTCAAAGACAGAAAGAAGGTTGCCACAATAGGTGCTGAAGATAAAAGATATGAACTTTTTGAAAGAAAAAAAAATTTGGAAATGAAGGATTTTATTGGTACTGTAGTAAGTATCAGCACAAGCCTAGTATATGTTAAAGTAATGAGCTTATAATAAAAAGAAATGTGAAGCAAGAGTCTAGGGGAGACTATCAAGAAAGGAGACACCTTTAAGTGAAAAGAAGTCAAATTCTAGAAGAAATCTGTGAAAGATGTGAAATCAACATTTCTAAGTGGAGAGTTTGAAAAGAGGTACTTATTGAATAGTTTAATGGTTTTATACTTGATCATGATGGTTCAAGTGTGTAAAAATTGAAAAAAGCTTTATATAACTTAACGCAAGCTTTAAGAGCATGGTATTCTAAACTAGATACATGTCTCAAAAATATGCAATTCAAAAAAGGGAATATGAATAGTAACTTGTACATAAAGGAAGATAAATAAGGCCAATTAATTATTATGGTTATGTTGATGACATAATTTTTACTGCTAAAAAAAGGCCCTTTACACTGCTTTTGTTGATTAGATGAAGAACAAGCTTGAGATGTAGGCAAAATGAAATTCTTCTTAGGGCTACAAGTTTTACAAAGCAAGGCTGGAATTTTCCTCTCAAAAAAAAAAACAAAAAACAAAAAATGCTTGTGAGTTGTTAAAAAGGTTTGGGATGGAGAACTTCAAAGAAGTAAGCACTCACATTGCTGTTAGAACAAAGTTAAGCAAAGATAAAGAAGATAAAATGGTTGATAAAAAAAGATATAGAAAGTTGATTAGAAGTTTATTGTATTTGACAACATCAAGGCTTGATCTTATTTTTGTTGTAACACTTTGTATTAAATTTTAAAGTGAGCCCAAGGAATCTCACCTTGTAGCTGCTAAAAGAATCATGAAATATGTTAATGGCATAATAAATTATGGGCTAATTTTTTGATAGAAATGGACAACTTAATTTATATGGATATATAAATGCTAATTGGGCAAAAAATTGTGATAACAGAAGGTCTACATTAAGCAATGCATTTTATTTGGACAATAGATATGTTTTATGGCATAGTAAGAAGCAAAATTCAGTAACTCTAAGCATTGTAAAGGCTGAATATGTGGTTGCTACTCTGGCTTATACTCAAATGCTATGGATGAAACAACAGCTTAAAGATTTGAAGGTTGATGTATAGCTATCATTGCTGATTGGTTGTGACAACCAAAGTGTCATTAATTTATCAAAGAATCTTATTCAACACTCCAGATCTAAACATATTAAAATCAAGTACCACTTCATTAAAGAAAAAGTGGAGAAAATGAAGTAAATCTAGAGTATGTGCTTATCGTGGCGCAAATTGTAGATATATTTACCAAACCTCTATCAAGAAAGATGTTCTAGAAGTTAAGGTTGAACTTATGTATTCAACCACCCCCTAGAGGTTGAGGTATGCCTCTAAACCCTTCCCCTTCCCTCTTTTACTATTCTTTAGATTTGTTGTTAAAGGGGGAGATATTTTGTATAAATATAAAAAGAGTATATATTGATCAAAAAGGGGAGTAGCTTGTTAAATCCAAAGGAGAAAATCAAATTAAGGGGGAGAAATTATCTAGAAAGAGAAGTAGAAAAAATGGGGAGTTAAAAATTGAGGTTGTTTTTAATTGGTATCATGCCCACTTGCAAAAAGAGAGATGTATGTTTTAGAGGGATTTATGAATGTCTAAAGTAGAGGTCTTTCTTTTTGCTGACATTGCTATTTATACTTAAGTATGGACTTATGAATTTAATGTGTTGCCAACAAATCCAAAAGGGGAGATTATTATGCTTATCTTTAATGACTAATGTTGGATATATTGTCAACAGCATCTCATCTATTTGTCCTTGTTAATTTGATGTTATGAATGCCTTTGAGATGTGTTTGCTATATTTACTAAGTGTTGACAGCTGATTTATTCAAAGGTTAAGGAAGATGGCATTGGTAGAATGTAATGAGAATGAAGAGAGAAAGTAAGGCTGAAATTAGGATGCTACCAGTCTCACCTTAAGCTGCCAAAAACGTCGAGTTGATTCAAATTGCTCGTAGTCTTTTAATTGTAAAGAAAACACTAATTACTACCTCTGACATTGCGTTTAGTAGTGGCACTGTAAGTCATTTGTTGGGTATGAGTCAATTCTGACCATTGACCTTAAATTTAAGGAGTTAATGCTGACTGTTGACCATTAATTCCAAATTCAAGGAATCAATGTTGACCATTAATGATAAGGCAACCCTAAACTCAAGGCTTATAAATACCTATGTAGCTACTGATATGAACTTTGATTATATGTAATTGGAACCTAACACCAATGTTGATATAGGATTGTTCTAATAAAGGTTAAGGGATTTGGAGTTTTGACACAATGATTATAAACAATCAAGAACTAGAACTATAAGATTTAGACACCACTCCTAACAATATCAATGTTGAAGAAGATAAGTCTATTGAACCAACACACTCAAGTATGAAAGTTTAGAATTAGTTCTTAAAGAACTAGAGAAAATAGCTCATACACTTATGAAAATGGATCTTCCCCTCCAGCCACCTTTTTTGCCCATTTTATATGCTAACCCCTAAAACCCTAGCTAATAAGATAGACTTATTAAAGAAATTCGTCCAACCTACTAAATAATAATAAAAACCTATGAAAGTAACCCATTAAGATGCTAAAATTCGTTCAACCTATATATAACAATATAACCCATGAGAATAATCAATTTAAATCCCCAAACATGGGCTCCCAAATCCAACTTCCTTCCCAAGGTCATGGTTTTCTAATTCCTCCACAGATGACACATTTGCAAGCCCTGGTGAATCCTCCATCATCCTTAACTCATACCTAGCAACTTCTTGATAATAAATGTCACATAACAAGTTGTTGAGAACTTCCATTATTTTCTTTGACCTTGCCTTTGTCATTAGGCCTTTAAGGTTTTGCAAAGCATCAACTCCCTTGTTGATTTAAGCTAGTATAATATGGCTTCCATCATTCTGCTCTCTTCAAAATGATTTGTCCTCAAATCAGCACCTACATCATCAAAGAGAAAAGGAGAAAGGTTGGTAACATTAAATGTTGCACTCACATTATACTCACATGGCAAGTCAAGTTTATATGCATTATCATTGACACTTGCCACCAGTTGAAAAGGACCATCTAAATTAGCCTTGTCCTATATAGGCAATGGTACTAAATCCAAAGGAGATAATGGATTAAAACTATAAACAAGCTCGAAAAGAGAATAACTTGTAGCACTATGAACAACATGATTATAGGCAAACCCCACAAAAGGAAAACATTCTTCCCAAGTTCTAGAGTTCTTACCAATAATAGCACGCAACAATGCACCAAGAGTTCAATTTACTACCTCAGTCTATCCATTGGTTTGTGGATGGCATATTGTAGAAAAAAACAACCTTGTTCCAAGCTTGCCCTACAATGTATTCCAAAAATGGCTCAAAAATTTTGCATCATGGTCTGACACAATGCTTTTTGGCACTCCATGTAGGCAATCTCTCTAAAAAATAAGTTTGCAATATGTGTGGCATCATCCATTGTGGTGCAAGCAATGAAATGCACTATCTTTGAAAACCTATCAACTATAACAAGAATACAATCTCGACCTTTCTTGGACCTAGGTAACCCAAGAATAAAATCCATAAAAATGTTGGTCCAAGGTTCAGAAGGAAGTTTTAAGGGCAAATACTTTCTATGGGGCAAAACCCTAGACTTCACTTGTCTATAGGTAATACACTTAGCATAGACTCTTTCAACATTCCTTTTCATATGTGGCTAAAAGAAATGTTCATTTAAAACATCAAAATTCTTTTGAATGACAAAGTGTCCAATTAAACCACCCTCATGAGCTTGTCTCATAAGTAATACTCTCATAGACCCTTGAGGAATACAAAACTTATTTACTCTAAAAATATACCCCTCATATCTATAGAACTTTCCAAAGGCAGCTTTCTCACATGTAGTATATACTCTACTAAAGTCAATATCATTAACATACAAATCAATAATGTGCTCAAACCCTAACAATTTAACACTTAAAGTGCCAATCAATGTGTACCAACATGATTTGTCTTGAATTACATAAGGAAAAGTTTTAATAAACTCAACCCATTTTGCATGTCTCCTATTCAACTTACCTTGCCCTTTCAAGTATTTTAAAGACTTATGATCAATATGAATTACAAATTCCTTGGGCCAAAGGTAATGTTGTCATGTTTTTAAAGTCCTAACAAGTGCATAGATTTCTTTATCATAAGTTGGATAATTCAATGTTGCACCACCCAACTTCTCACTAAATAATGCAATAGGTCATTTCTTTTGCATGAGAACTCCTCCAATCCCAATGCCCAATGCCTCATATTTAATTTTAAAGATCCTAGAAAAATTAAGTAATGCAAGAAATGGTGCATTACATAACTTAGACTTAAGCAAATCAAAGGCATCTTGTTGTTCCTCACTCCACTTGAAACTCACACTCTTTTAATCACCTCAATCAATGGTGCAGTTATGGTACTAAAATCCTTAATGAACCTGCTATAAAAGCTAGCTAAATCATGGAAACTCCTCACATCTCATACTCTTAGGTGTAGGTCATTCTTAAATTGCCTTAATCTTTTCTTTATCAACTTATATGCCACGAGCAGACACAACATAACCCAAGAAAATGACATGATCCTTGCAAAAATCGCATTTCTTCAAATTGGCATACAATTTCTCTTTCCTCAAAACATCAAGTATACAATGCAAATGTTCAACATGCTCTTCCAAATTCTTGCTGTATACTAATATGTCATCAAAATAAGCCATAACAAACTTTCTTAAGAAAAGTCTTAAAACTAGACTCATTAATCTCATAAAAGTACTAAGTGTATTAGTCAAACCGAAGGGCATAACTAATCATTCATACAAACTATACTTGATCTTGAGTACAGTTTTCCATTCATCTCCTTCCCTCATCCTAATTTGATGATACCCACTCTTAAGGTCAATTTTAAAGAAGTAACAAGTAACATGTAATTCATCTAACATATCATCAAGCCTAGGTATAAGATGTCGATACTTCTTGTTCCCACAACCTTATATGGGTTGTCATTGTTGTCAATGAAATTTAAGTGTGCAAGCAAAAGTGGCTCATAACCTTGTACATGATAAGACTAGCATGTCAAATAACCTTGTAAAGTGATCTTCTTGGAGTGAACTTGTAGAGGGAGTGTAGTATTGCTTAAGTCTCAGTGTGATAGTGTGACAAGGTAGTAACTGTTCATGGGCAATCCTGGTCATTCATTCAAGCAGTCAAGGGATAAGATTTCAACAGAAAGAAAAGAACAAGAAAAATAAATTAAGAAGGAGCATAATGTTGAATTTTGAATGGAACAGTAATATCAAGCAACATGGAGGGGCAAGAAAGGAAATTCGCCACAGTTACAGTAAGCCCTACTAGGGCTTTCATAGAAAGGAGTATATAAACCAAGACTTATCTCTTATGGGCTAACCACCATAAGATAGTGAAACACGCAAGAGCAGAACAGAAAGAGAGGACGTGAGACTTAGAGAAAGTGAGACATTAGAGTAGACCAGACTTGGAAACCAGATCAGGTGAGACCAGATCAGAACGGTGAGACTAGATGAGACCAGACCAGAATAGTGAGACCAGGTGAGACTAGACCAGAATGGTGACACCAGGTGAGACCTGGAAATGTGAGACCAGAAAAGAGGGAAACAGGTGACACCAAAACACATTGGAAGATTAGAATCGGTGAGACCAGAAAAGGGTGTAATGCATGAGACTAGGTGAGACCAAACCAAAGAAGATGTGAAACCTAGAGAAGGTGAGACATGAGACTAGACCAGGTGAGATGTGAGACTAGGTGAGACCAGACCAGAATAGTGAAACGGTGAGACAAGACTAGAACGGTGAAATGGTGAGACCAGAATTGGACCGTGAAACTAGAGACAGTGAGATGATGAGACCAGGAAACGGGTGAGACCATGAGATGGTGAGACAGTGAGACCGTGAGATGGTGAGACCAGGAGTTATGGGAGACAACCAAGAGAAGAAGTTCAGTAAAGCATTTAAGAGAACTCAACGTATTTTCAGATTTTTTCAAGAGAGGCTAGAGAGTGTTTTGGTGATCTTCCAAGCAACAGTGAAGTAGCCTATTCAAATCAAACAGAGGCAAGACAAGCTAGAAGAAGGGTAGACATAGCAAGTGACACTCTTTGTATTGTACTTGCTTTTTATTTGCAATAATGAAAGGAGTAAAAGATTAAGACATCCATTGTAACTGCATTGCAATCATAAGGAATACCATACTGGTATTCTCAAGCATAGTGGATTGTCTCAGTGGAGGAAGAAACTCTACCACCGTAGAGTACGTCACATTGACGGAACCACGTAAATCTCTTGTGTCCTTACTTTGAATTTACATTCTGTATTTTGAATTGAGTTGTGAACATAACTAAAGAATCATCAGACCCATAACCTAAAGAAGACTTAATCAAGAACAGCCACTCTATCTAATAGACAAGGTGTATAAAAGGTAACTTTATGGACTATTGTGATTAATAGGTAACAATAGATCTACCTTAGTTGAATCTGTGAAAGAGTTTGCTTTTGAGAAGAGTTTGACATTGTTAACATACTTGCATATTGACGAGAGCTAAAGTATTAAAGAAGTATAATACTTTGGTTTAAATTATCAGAATATTTTTAAGGGGTGTGATACTGATTCACCCCCCTCTCAATATCACAGACTAATAGATCCTAGGGTGAAGTTGGGAACTTCAATTGGTATCAGACCCTGGTTCAACAATTTGAAACTTAACAACTTGGTGTACTAGTTTGAAGGGTTTCAAAACTTTTAACTTGTTCAGCATACTAAAAAATGGATGTTAGTACTAGCACCAGCACTACTTACAGCAAAAAGGTTCCAATCTTTAATGGAACCAACTACCATATGTGGAGAGCGAGAATACACGTGGTATTTTCAACCATAGGCATGAACATGGTGAAATCTGTACAAGAGGGTTTTGAGCCTCCAAAAGAAGGTAAAGATCTAACCTTGAAGGAATTAAGGCAATTTGAGATCAATGGGAAGGTCTCCAATGTCATCATTTCAGCATTGATAGATGCTGAATATGCTAAAGTTATGGACTACAAATCCACTAAGGAGATATGGGATAGATTGTAAAAGGTCTATGAAGGTGATGGAAAAATGAAGGAGGCCAAGTTTCAAGTTTTCAAAATGAGACAGTCCAAGTGTTCTTCACCAGGGTTATTGATACTATAAACGACCTTAGAAGTCATGGGAAAAACAAAAAGGACTTATCTATTATGAAGAAAATTCTAAGAATTATGCTTGAGAGGTTTGCCTTAAAGGTGGTAGCCATAGAGGAGAGTAAAGATCTCAATTCTATGTCTTTGCATGATCTCCAGTGCAATCTCATTGCATATGAGATGAGAATAAAGTCAACTGAAAGCTCCTCAACATCAAAGCTATCAAAGGAGGTGACTTTCAAAGCTATGAGACATATGAAGATAAGAGAAGAGGAAGAATCATCCAGTGAGGATGATGATGATCAGGAAGAAAGTGAAGGTGCAGTATTGGCTTACTTCACAAGAAAATTCAAAAAGGGGTCTAAGAAGGGAAAAGGACAGTTGTCCTTAAGATGTTATCGTTGTGGGCAAACTGGACACTTTGCTTTTCAGTGCAAAGTAAAACTTGATGATAAAGATGAGGATGGTGATGATAAGTAGAATTCAATATGGAGAAAACCATCATTCAAGTCAAGGATGTCTAGTAAGAAGACTGGCAACCCATAGAAGAAGAAGAGAGGCTCATTCAAGAGTTATATGAGCTAGACAAAGAAGTCGATGAGGAGGAAAATGTAGACTCATCATATAAACATGCCTTTATGGAATCAGCTCAATATGGTAGTTCAACCTTTAAAGAGGAAGAGGAGATTGATGAAAAAGAATCAGATCTTAAAGCTAAGTTAGAAGCAACTTCAAAGGAGATAATCAAAGGGGCAGAACCATAAGAAGATTAGAGGCACATATAAAACAAGTTGAAGCAAAGATTGAGGAAACAAAAAGTCAAAAAGATGAAATAAGGGCTGAACATATTGACTTAAAGAGAAGATTTGAAGAACAGATCAAAATATATGAAGACCTTACAATGAGGGTTGCCTCAAGGACTTCAAGAATTGAAGAAATGGAGATAGAGTTGCTGAGACTACAGCAATAAAAAAGAGTGATGAAAACTTGCAGAAGCTTAAAGTGGTAAGAGAAATAAGCTCTGTAATAGAAAAGAAGAATGAAGAAAAAGTGCAGTAATCTGATGCTACACTGCATAAAGAGAATGAGACTTTGCCACAGAAGTTGAAAGAGAAGGCTGTGACTCAGGAGAAGATAATTGAAGAAGAGAAGATAGTTATCAAACCAAAGCCAGGGCCAAAAATAATGTATGTGGTTAAAGAACAGCAACCCATAGCTGCTACTGCTGCTACGTCTCAAAAAGAAAAGACTGATCAGCCAAGAACAATGATGACTAAAAATAAAGAAGATTTGAAGAAGCAACCTAGGGTTGCAAACAAAAATGAAGAAAAGAAAGTCAACCAGCCAAAGGCAATGGCTGAACAGAAGAAGGAGAAGAAGGTGGCTGAAATGAAAGCCACACAAGCAAAGAAGCCAGCAACTGTGCCCACATAACAAGTAATAAACAAAAGGAAACAAGCTATGGTTAGACCTAGGGAAAGGCAGTTTTAAGGTCATTGCTTTTATTGTGAAGTCAGGGGTCATAAGGCAAGTAAATGCTAGTGGAGAAGACCAGTATATGTCTCTAACTTGAGAAGATATGATGCTGTACACAGGGGGAGACAATAAAAAATTTAGAGGAGAACGCCTGTCGTGAGTTCTTGCACATATTGTAAAAAGCAAGGACACACTGACAAGGATTGTTGGTGGAAGCCCAAACTAGTGGTTTCAACGAACAAGTTTGCTATATTGGCAGACTTGGAATAGTGTGAAAGGTGCGGGCAGGATGGCCATAATGCCAAGAGATGCATGACACTTCTCCTTGAGTAAGAGAAAACACTCAATGGCACAGTAAAACCAACAGGTACAGTCAAAGTTAAGAAAAAGGAGAAAGCTATCTTCAAGCCAGTTCAAAAAAAGGAATATAAAGCTAAAAGGGAGGAGGCTAATATAGCTAAAATTGCATTAAAGGCTGACTACAAGGATAAGCAGTGGATCCTTGATAATGGATGCACTTCACACATGATAAGAGACAAGAGCAAATTATCATAGTTGAACACGTCAAGAGAAGGTAGAGTCAAGTTTGGCAATGATGATTCACTTAACATTAGTGGTCAAGGGTCAATAAATATTGAAAAAGGATAGCTGAAAGATGTTTTGCACATTAAAGGACTCAAATGTAATCTATTTTCTGTCAGCCAATTATGCAATGAAGACCATAAAGTGATATTCACAAAAACAGGTTACCAAGTAAAGAGTAAAGAAGGCAATACTGTTGCAGCTGGGAAGAGAACAACTAGAAACTTATATGTGATTGATGAGGATAAGACAAACAGCTGTTTACTTACAAAAGAAGAAAAAAATCGACTCTAGCATAAGAGGCTAGGACACTTAACACAAAAGAACATGAGGAAGCTGACCACTACTCATGCAATCAGAGACATTCCAGACCTCAAAAGAGAGAAGGAGTATGTTTGCTCAGCATGCTCTAAAGGAAAACAGGTCAAAAAGCAGTATATGACCAAAGAGTTCAGTTTTGAAGCAGTGCTTGACATTGTACATACTGATTTGTGTGGGTCGACGAGAACAAAAGGCTTAAATGGTGAGAGGTACTTCATCTTATTTGCTGATGATTATTCCAAGAGGACCTATATAATGCACCTCAAATACAAGTCAAAAATTTTGAAATGCTTCAAGAAATACAGAAAATTGGCTAAAAATAAGAGTGGAAAGAAGATCAAAGTATTGAGGTCAAATCAAGGCAATGAATTTATAAATGAAGCTTTTGAAGATTACCTTGAGAAGCATGGTATTCACCATCATATTGTAGCAGCAAGAAAACCTCAACAGAACGAGGTGGTAGAGAGTAAAAATAGAGCTGTGGTTGAAATGACAAGAACTCTATTGCTGGAATCCAAACTTCAAATAAGATTTTGGATATAAGCAATATTTATAGCTGTGCACCTACTAAACAAAGTTTTACTAAGGCCTATGTTGTTCCCACAACCTTGTATAGGTTGTAATTGTTGTCAACTAGGTTTAAGTGGGCAAGAAAGTAAAGCCACATGGAAGGGTAAGAAAGTAAATCCATATGAAAGGGTAAGAACGTAAATCCACATGGAGGGGCAAGAAAGTAAATCCATCGCGTAAGGGCAAGAACATAAATTCACCATGTACCCTATTAGGGTTTTATATAGTAGAGTATATAATGGTCTTGGAAGACAAAGAACAGGGTGTCGGCAATATTGAGCATTCAGCAAAACCTAGACAACCGACTAACCAAAAAGAACACCAAAACCCTACACAAAAGAACACCACCTGCAAAAGAAAAGAGTAGCCGTAGTGAATGGTATTGTTGGAAATTAAACAGTGTCGTCGAAAATTAAACAGTCATCGACGGCAAGGAGAGAGAAACCACAACCATCGACGACCAGAAAATTGAGCAAAATGACGACAAAGAGAATAGGGCAGACAGCCGAAACAATTGAGGGAAAGATGGTTGAAAAAGAAAAAAGATGAGCAAAACAAGTTAACGGTGGAAGGAGAAGAAACCCAACAAGGAGAAGGGAAACTCAACAGCCAAATTGGAGTAGACCGGTGAAAAGAGAGAAACTTGTGAGGAATGGCACACCAGCGATCTACGAGGAGACAACACGGTAGAGAGAGAAACAGACGATCAGAAAAACAGAGAAACGGGTCGACGGGAGAGAAAACTGGTTACGGCTAGACAGGGCTGGACGACAAGATGAAGAAACTAGATGGCCATAGAAGAGAAAGATACAGACGGCAACAAAGAACAACAGTCGAGAGAGAGAGAAAGAGGAGATGACTGAAACAAAGGAGTCGATATAGCCAAAATCAGATCCAACTGGATGGTGAGATAGATCTGGCTGGACAGTGAGAGAGATCCTGCTAAATGAAGAGAGAGAAACCATCGAGAGAATCGAAGACAAACGAAGAGAGAGAAATCTAGTTGGATAGCAAAAGAGAGAGAAATGGATAAGCGAGCCGTAAAACAGTAAAGTCGTGAGACAAGGAGATAGGGAGACAGTGAGACGGTGAAAGCAGGAGTTATGTGAAACAACGTAGAGAAGGAATTTGATGAAGCATTGAAAGAACTCAATGTATTTCCAGTGACAGTGGAGTAGCCTTTCAATTCAACAGAAGCAAGACAAGTTAGAAGAAGGGTAGACATAATAGGTGACACTCTTTGTATTGTACTTGCTTAGTAATTGCAATATTGAAAGGAGCAGAGAATTAAGAAATCTATTGTAACTAGAATTCTTAAGTATAATGGATAATCTCGATAAGGGAGAGTCCCTACCACCGTGGATGTATGTCATGTTGACAGAACCACGTAAATCTCGTATGTCCTTAATTTGCTTTACGTTCTGTGTTTTGAATTGAGTTATGAACGCAGCTAAAGTATCAGCCAACCCATAACCTAATGAAGACCTAAACAAGAACATCTGAATTGTTTATTAGGTAAGGTGTCTAAAAGGTGACTTTGGGGACTATTGTGATTAGTAAGTAGCAATAGATCCACTTTAGTCGAGTCTGAGAAAGTGTTCACTTTTAAGAAAAGGTTGAAGTTGTTCACTTTCCTCCAAATTATGAATTGTGGTGATACTAATTCACCCCCCTCTCAGTATCACAAACTAGTAGATCCTAGGGAGAAGTCGTGAACTTCAATTGGTATCAAAGCACATGTTCACTAGTTTGAAACTTAACAGCTTGGTGTACTAGTTTGAAAGGATCTAGAAGTTTGACTTGTTCAGCATAATTAGAAATGGAAGCTGGTACCAAAACTAACACCACGTACAATATGAAGGTTCCAATCTTTGATGGAACCAACTACCATATGTGGAGAGCAAGAATGCAAGTGGTATTTGCAACCATGGGCATGAATGTGGAGAAATGCATACAAGAGGGTTTTGTGGCTTCGGAAGAAGATAAAGACCCAACCCCAAAGGAGTTAAGGCAATTTGAGATAAATAAGAAAGCCTCAAACATCATCATTTCAGCATTGACAAATGCTAAGTATGCTAAAGTGTTGGACTGCAAATTTGCTAAGGAGATATAAGATAGATTGTAGAAGGTCTATGAAGGTGATGACAGAATGAAGGTGATAGCTTCAAGTGTTCAAGGAGAGATATGAATCTCTCAGAATGCAGAAGAATGAAATAGTCTAAGAGTTCTTCACCAAGGTTATTGATGCTATGAACGACTTGAGAAGTCATGGGAAGAACAAGAAGGACTCATCTGTTGTGAAAAAGATTATGAGAATTCTACCTGAGAGGTTTGCCTCAAAAGTAACAGCCATAAAGAAGAGTAGGGATCTCAATTCTATGTCTCTGTATGATCTCCAGTGCAATCTCATTGCATATGAGATGAGGATAAAGTCAGCTGAAAGCTCTGCAACAACAAAGGTATCAAAGGAGACAGCTTTCAAAGCTATGAAGCACTTGAAGATAAAAGAAGAGAAAGAATCATCCAGTGAGGAGGATGATGATGAGGATGAGGAAGAAAGTGAAGGTGAAGTATTGGCTTACTTCACAAGGAAATCTAAGAAGGGAAAAGGTCATTTTTCCTTAAGATGTTATCGTTGTAGGCAGACTGGAAACTTTTCTTCTCAGTGCAAAGTAAAACTTGATGATGAAGATAAGGATGGTAATGATTAGCCAAATTCAACATAGAGAAGACCATCATTCAAATCAAAGAAGTCCAGCAAGAAGACTACTAACCCACAGAAAAAAAAAGAGAGGCTCATTAAAGAGTTATGTGAGTTAAATAAAAGAAGCTAATGAGGAGGAAGATAAAGAATCATTAAATAAGCATGCCTTTATGGCATCAGCTAAAGGTGGTAGTTTAACCTCTGAAGAGGAAGAGATGTTGATGAAGAAGAGCCAGATCGTGAGGTTGAGCTACAAGCAGTTTCAAAGGAGATAATCAGAAGTGGTAGAACCATAAGAAGGTTAGACGCCTATATAAAACAAGTTGAAGCTAAGTCTAAGGAAGCTGAAAGTCACAAGGATGAAATAAGAGCTAAGCATATTGACTTAAAGAGAAGATTTGAAGAACAAATCAACATATGTGAAGACCTTACAATAGAGCTTGGTTTAAGGGCTTTAAAAATTGAAGGAATGGAGAAAGAGTTGTTGAGACTTCAGCAACAACTCAAAAGTAGTGAAGAGAACTTGCAGAAACTTGAAATGATAAGAGAAACAAGTTCCTATCATGAAGAAAAAGGAAAAGAAGTAAGTTTAGACTCAAAAAAGAGTGAGTCTAAAGATGAAGAAAGAGATCCTCTTATAACTAAGATTGTGCAAAAGAGACAAACAAAGAAAACATGGACCAATGCTTATCAAGGAAATCAGATCATAGGTAACCCATCAACAGGAGTTGCAATAAGAAGAAAAATTATGGGAGCCACTACTTTACTCTCATAAGTTGAACCTAAATCTATTGAAGAGGCTACATAAGAAAAAGCCTGGGTCAAAGCTATCAATGAGTAACTGGATTCAATCGAGAAGAATGACACATGGGAGCTGGTTCCAAGACCCACTAACAAGAATCTCAGGAACAAAATGGATTTTTAGAAATAAACACAATGAAGATGGCAAGGTGGTAAGGAACAAGGCTAGGATGGTTTGCAAAGGCTACACTCAGATAGAAGGGGTAGATGTTGATGAAATTTTTGCACTAGTAGCAAGGCTGGAAACTATTAGAATATTTATAGCTTTGGTAGCACATAAGAGGTATAAAGTTTACCAGATGGATGTGAAATCAGTCTTTCTAAATATGCTCTTGAAAGGAGAAGTGTATATTAAACAACCTGATGGAGTACAAATTAGTAAGGATGAGACACATATGTGCAAGTTGAAGAAAGTCTTGTATGACCTTAAACAAGCCCCAAGAGTATGGTACAACAGGGTAGATGCATATTTGAGAAGGTTAAACTTTAGAAGAGGAACAGTTGATAATAACCTATATGTGTTCAACTCAGAGAAAAGCCAGCTAATAACCATAGTATATGTAGATGACATCATTTTTAGAGGGGATCACTCTGAGCTATGCTAAGAATTTGCACAAAAGATGAGTGAGGAATTTGAGATATCATTGATTGGAGAAATGACTTACTTTCTCAGATTATAGATAAAATAATGTGAAGAACGTATTTTTATTTCTCAGACAAAATTTGCCAAAGAGATGCTGAAAAAGTTTGGCATGGAGGATAGCAGACCTATTAGTACCCCTATAACAGTAGTTTGCAAGTTAACAAAAGATTAGGAAGGAAGGAGTATAAGCCCCACAAAATACAAGAAGATAATAGGGAGCATTCTGTACCTTACAGCATCAAAGTCTGATCTTATGCAAGCTATGTGCATCGCCAGCAAATTCCAAGCTAATCTTAAGAAATCTCATGTGTTGGCAGTGGAAAGAATCCTAAGATACCTCAAAGGGACACTGGATATAGGTTATGGTATCCTACCATGGATTCTGTAAAATTACGAGCATACACTAATGCAAACTAGCAGGAAGTACAAATGACAGAAAATCAACTAGTGGCTATAGCTTTTACTTGGGTTCAAAATGTGTTGCATGGTAAAGTAAAAAAGCAAAATAGTGTTGCTTTAAGAATAGCTGAGGCTAAGTACATGGTTACTTGTGCAGCATGTACTCACGTGATATGGATGGAAAGACAATTGGTAGATTTGGGTATTGAAGTGAAGTTACCAGTGAGTGTACTTTGTGATAATCAAAGTGCAATTGATCTCAGTAAAAATCTAGTTCAACATTCAAGGAGCAAGCATATTGACATTCAGTATCACTTTATCAAGGGTCAAGCGAACAAGGTACAATTCAGTTGGAGTATGTTGGTACTAAAGATCAAATTTCAAATATTCTAACTAAACCTTTATCCACATAGCTATTTAAAAAGTACAGAATGACTCTGTCTGTGCAAATGCCTCCTCAAGCCTGAAGTTTAGGTGAATCCTCCATCTCTTCTTTACAGGTTTTTCAAATTTGTAATTAGTTGGCAAAGGAGGAGAGAAGTAACAGTGCAGGGAGGCTGTTAAGGATGGGGGAGTGCATATTTAAGGGAGTTGTAATCCATCTGCTTCTGGATTATTACTCTAAGATTATGAAGGACTGTTGCATAATGGCTTTTATTGTGAGTGTTGCCAATAATTACAAAGGGAGAGATTGTTATTCCCACAGCTTTATATGGGTTGTAATTATTGTCAATCAGATTTAAGTGTGTAAGCAGAAGTAGCTCATAACCTTGTACAGGATAAGACTAACATGTCAAATAACCTCGTAAAGTGATCTCCTTAGAGTGAACTTGTACAGGGAGTGTAGTATTGCTTAAGTCTTAGTGTGACAATGTGACAAAATGGTAATTATTCATAGGCAATCCTGGTCATTCATTCAAGCAGTCAAGGAATGAGATTTCAGTAGAGAGAAAAGAGTAAGAAAAATAAATTAAAAAGGAGGATAATGCTGAATTTTGAATGGAATAGTAATATGAAGCCACATGAAGAAGTAAGAAAGGAAATCCACTATAGCTACAGTAAGCCTTACTAGGGCTTTCATAAAAGAGAGTATATAAACCAAGACTTGTCTCTTATGGGGTGGCCACCATAAGATAGTGAAACACGTGAGAGCAGACCAGAAAGAGAGGACATGAGACCTAGAGAAGCGGAGACGTTAGAGCAGACCAAACCTAGAAACTAAACCAAGTGAGACCAGACCAGAACAGTGAGACTAGGTAAGACCTGGAAATGTGAAACCAGGTGAGACTAGACCAAAACGGTGAGACCTAGAGACATGAAACCAAGTTAGACCAGACCAGAACAGTGAGACCAGGTGAGACCTAGAAACGTGAGACCAAGTGAGACCAGACCAGAACAATGAGACTAGGTAAGACTTGGAAACTTGAGACCAAAAAAGAGGGAAACGAGTGACACAAGAACACACAGGAAGACCAGAATCGATGAGACCAAAAACGGGTGAGACCAGAAAAGGTTGTAACGGATGAGACTAGGTGAGATCGGACCAGAAAGATGTGAGACCTAGAGAAGGTAAGACATGAGACCAGATTAGGAGAGACGTGAGACCAAACCAGGTGAGACATAAGACCGGGTGCGACCAGACCAGAACGATGAAACAGTAAGACCAAACTTGGAGACCGTGAGACCAGAGATAGTGAGACAATGAGACCAAGAAACAGATGAGACCGTGAGACGGGGAGACAGTGAGATGGTGAGACCAGGAGATGGGTGAGACCATGAGACGGTAAGACCAGGAGTTGTGTGAGACAACCAAGAAAAGAAGTTTGGTGAAGCATTTGAGAGAACTCAACATATTTTCAGATTTCTTCAAGAGAGGTTAAAGAGTGTTTTGGTGATCTTCCAAGCGATAATGAAGTAGCCTATTCAAATCAAACAGAGGGAAGACAAGCTAGAAGAAGGGTAAACACAATAGGCGACACTCTTTGTATTGTACTTACTTTGTATTTGTAATAGTGAAAGGAGTAAAAGATTAAGACATCCATTGTAACTACATTGCAATCATAGGGAATACCACATTGGTATTCTCAAGCATAGTGGATTGTCTTGGTAGAAGAAGAAACTCTACCACGTTGGAGTACGTCACATTAACAGAACCACATAAATCTCCTATGTCCTTACTTTGAATTTACATTCTATGTTTTGAATTGAGTTGTGAACACAAATAAAGAATCATCAAATCCATAACCTAAAGAACAGCCAATCTATCTAATAGGTAAGGTGTCTGAAAGGTAACTTTGGGGACTATTGTGATTAATAGGTAACAATAGATCTACCTTACTTGAATCTGAGAAAAAGTTCACTTTTGAGAAGAGTTTGAAGTTCTTCACATACCTACATATTGACAAAGAAGTAGAATACTTTGGCTTAAATTATCAGAGTTTTTTTAAGGTGTGTGATACTGATTCACCCCCCTCTTAGTATTATAGACTAGTAGATCCTAGGGTAAAGTTAGGAACTTCAATACTTAACTATTATTTTATTGATAGCTCTACAATCAACACACATCCTCCAAGATCCATCTTTTTTTGGCACAAGCAACATTAGCACTGCACATGGACTCATGCTCTCCCTTATATGTGCCTTCTTCATCAACTCATCAACTTGCCTCTGCAGCTCCTTAATCTCCTCCGAATTACTTTTATACACTAGCTTATTGGGAATGGGAGCTCTACAAATAAGATCAATATGATGTTCAATCCCTCTCCTTAGTGGTTAACCATTCAAGATCTTCTTAGAGAATACATCATTATAATCCTACAAGAAAGATGAAATAACACTAGGCAAAGATGAATCAAGGTTAGTGTTAGAGAAATAAGAATCCTTGTAAAGGATCAGGATCTTTTGTTACCTATCTTAGAAGGTAACCCTAACATCTGCTCCTTTTGCAAACATACTTACTTGTTTTCTTTCATCTTCACTCTTGTGAACCTAACCACTCTTGTATTTAGCACTCTCAAAAGCTTTCACCTTGTTTTTCTCTCCTTCACTTTCTTTTCTCTTGACTCTCTCTTTCTTTTCACTCTTCCTCTTTTTCTCACTTTTATAAAGTCTCACTTGGTCTTCATACCCTTGTTTTGGAGTCAATGGAACAAGTGTAAATGGTTTTCCATTCATGGTGAAAAAATAATGGTTCTTGTAACCATCATGCAAAATTTTTCTATCAAATTGCCAAGGATGCTTCAATAATAAATGTCCGGCCTATATAGGTACAATATCACAAAACAACTCATCCTTATATCTACTAATGGAAAAAAAAAAAACTACAACTTGTATAGTCACTTTCACCACTCCACTATCATTCAACCATTGCAAATTATATGGCCTAAAATGTTTGGTTGTAGGCAAGTTTAATTTTTCCACCAACTCTGTACTTGCTACATTAGTGCAACTACCTCTATCAAAGATCAAGCAATAGAGTCTATCTTAAACCAAACATTGAGTATGGAAAATATTTTCCCGTTGCATCTAAATATCATCCTTCTCCTTAACCTGTACACTAAGGGCTCTTCTTGCTACTAAAAGCCTTCCACCATGCTCTAGATACTCTATCCCTTCATTAACATCACAAATATCCTCTAGTGGTAACATTTGGTCTTCATCACTAGTATCACTACCAGACACATAGTCACCATTCTCCTTAAGGTACATAGTTCTCTTATAGGACATTGTAAAGCCACATGACCCCTACCTAGACATCTAAAGCATTTGATGTCTCTAGTTTTTCTTTTGGTGCCCTCAAGTTTTTCTTCAAATTTGCCCCTTTTTAGGTTGCCCCCATTAGTTTTAGGTTTATGTGAATTGGTTTTAAGCTTAGAAGTCATCTTCTCTTCCTTCTTGCCCCAGTTTGACTTCTAAAAAGATGAACCTAAGTTCTAATTATATCTAGAAGTGCTCCTTCCTTTAAGTTGCCTCTTAACTTTTATGGTAATTTATACCATGTCTTCAAGCTCTACATAGTGTTGTAGTTCTACCACATCAGTTATGCTTCTATTCAACCCTTGAAGGAACCTAGCCATGGTTGCCTTCCTATCCTCCATTACATTTGCGTTAACTATAGCAATTTCTATCTCCTTATGGTACTTTTTCACACTTTGGGAACCTTGCATAAGGCTTTGCAATTTGTTATATAAACTCCTATAATAAGAGCTAAGAACAAATCTCATTCTCATCATAGTCTTTAACTCATTTTATGTTTCTATGGTCTCTCAAAATTTCTTCTCCTAGTGGTAACTTGCTAGTTCGACCATACTACAGCATAATCAGTGAACTCTGCCATAACTGACTTCACTTTCTTCTCCTCAAAAAAGTTGTGGCACTCATATATTAATTTTACCCTTCGTTCCTAATCCAAATAGACATCAGGGTCAGCTTTTCCTTGGAAAGAAGGTATTTTCATTTTAATACTACTAAGATTTTTGTCTACTCCTCCCTCCACTCTATTTATGTTGTCCCAACTTCTATTATAACTATCATAAACATTTCCATTGCCTCTTATTCCTCTACCATTCTTATTACCACGTCCTCTTCTAAATCCACCTCTAAAGTTTCTGCTATCATTATCATCATCATCATAATAATCGTCACCATCTTCACCAAAGTCAAGTTCAAATTGCTTTTTCATAACCTTCCCAACTGGCCTCTTAGGATTGACACTCGATTCCCCTTCTATTTTATCCATCCTATCTTGAACTTTCCAAAACATTTGGTCAATCCTATCAAACTTCTGCTTTAAGGATTTTATAAGCAATTTGAAATCTAGAACTACTTCCTTCTCTTTAAGTGGGAAATTGCCTTATTTAGCATTAGACAGTGGATATGCAAGATTGTTAGTTAATAAAGTATACTTTACAAAACTCACTCCCTAATTATAGTGGTCCTTAACTTTCATGTTTCACACAATGAATTACAATACTCGAAAGAGCTCTTTTAACAGTTCGAAGCAAACTAAATTCAGAACAAACAAAACTTGAATATATCAATCCTAGACCTACCTCTTCAGAGAAGTGACACAATCAAGAAGCTGGGTAATAAAGCAAACAAAATGACAAGGAATTCAATGATACGAGCAGTGCAATCGGACAACAATCATTTATCAAATATAATTGAGTAAATGATCAATTGAGCAATGAAGCCATTTTTTTTTTTGTTTAACTAATGGGTATTTCTATAGAAGGAACGAATAGAAAAAAGGCAACCCAAGAAATACATGATTTTTTTATTTTTTATTTTTTGGATAACTAATAGGTATTTCTATAGAAGAAACAAATATCAAAAAAGAAACCAAGAAATAAACAATTTTGTTTTTTTGTTTTTTTTTTGGTTAACTAAAGGGTATTTTTGCAAAATGAATGATAACAACAGTCAAACACAAGAATTACACGAATTTCTTCTTTTCTTTTATTTTTTTTATTATTCAACCAATAATGAAGAATACATGAAAGAGATGATAACAAAAGTCTAACTAACCTGAGTTAAAGCCAAGGCTCTGATACCAAATGACACGAACCTCTTATTATATGTAAATGGAACCTAATACCAATGTTGATATAGGATCGTTTTAACAAAGGTTAAGGGATTAGGAGTTCTGACCCAATCATTATAAGCAATCAAGAACCAGAACTATAAGATTCAAACTCCTAACAACAATAATGTTGAAAACGATAAGTCTATTGAACCAACACACTCAAGTATGAAAGTTTAAAATTAGTTCTCAAAAAACTAAAGCAAATAGCTCATAAACTCATGAAAATGGGTCTCCCCTCCAGCCACCCTTTTTACCCTTTTTATATGCTAGCCCCCAAAACCCTAGCTAATAAGATGGGCTTATTAAGGAAATTCGTCCAACCCACTAAATAATAATAATAACTCATGAAAATTTAACCCATTAAGATGCTAAAATTCGTTCAACCCATTACATAACAACATAACCCATAAGAATAATCCATTTAAATGCCTAAACATGGACTCCCAAATCCAACTTCCTTCCCAAGGCCATGATTCTCAAATTCCTCCACAAATGACACATATACAAGCCCTGGTGAAGCCTCCATCATCCTTAACTCATACCTAGCAACTTCCTGATAGTGAATATCACATAACAAGTTGTTAAGAGCTTCCTTTATTTTCTTTGACCTTGACCTTGTCATTGATCCTCCAAGGTTTTGCAAAGTATCAACTCCTTTATTGATTTAAGCTAGTACAATATGGCTTCCATCAGCTACAAAGAGAAAAAAAAATAGATAGGGTAAGCAGCAGTAACACAAAAGAGAGCTATAGATAACGAAAGAAAGAGCTACAGAGAAATAGAAAAAGATAGCAGCAAAGCAGAAAAGAGACAAACCCAGCATAATGGAAAAGGGAGAAAGTTGGTAGAGCAGAAAAGAGAAAAACCTATAGAGCAAAAAAGAGAGAAACTTGTTAGGGGTAGAGAGTTGAAAACCTGTAGAAGAAAGAACTGATAGAACTGGTAGAGAGTTGAGACTAGCAAAGGCTAAAATTTCAAAACCAACAAAAAGTGTGAGTGGCTAAGAGTTCAGAATTGGCAAAGAGTTGAGACTGGTAGAGGCAAAGAAAAAGCCATGAAACTCAGTAAAGAGAAAAAGAAGCATGACAAAAAGAAAGCTATGAAACACAGAAAAAAGAGAACATGAGAAAATTTGCTAAGAAAGAGCAGAAGAAAAATAGTCAAGGGAGTGCAAAAGAAAACTAGTAGAGGTAGAAAGTTGAAACTCGGTAGAGTATAGAGTTAGGACTGGCAGAGAGTTGAGGCTTATAGAGAGGAAAGAACTGGCAGAGAGCTGAGACTAGCAGAGAGGACAGAACTTATAGAAAAGAAAATAGTAAATAGAAAAGAGAAGATCATTTATCTACCAAAGCAACTTGTGCACATGGAGAGATCTTTCTTAAGAGAGTTTTTGTCATAATCTTTTTATATACTTCTTGAAAAAGGGTGGGAAACCTTTGGGGTGATTAAGTGATCATTCTAAGTGATTAAGGAGTGATCCTTCCATAGTAGTTAAAAAGAGATCCTTCCACTACATCATCTGTATCCTTTGATTGCAAGAATGGATCTTGTGATTTAGGAGTGATCATATCACACTATAGATGTAACTCACATATTGTGGGTGAACCACGTAAAAATTCTGTGTGTTCTTAGGTGCTTGTACTTGCTTGATATTCATACGGTCACTTTCACATAAAAAGAACAAGATAAAGATAGATCATAAACTTTAACAAGTCATAAAGGTTTAATCTCAACAAATTTATAAAAAGTAGCATCTTATACTGATTCACCTCCTCCCCCTCTCAATGTGGGACCTGAAAAGGTCCTTATCACTAAGGGAAAGCAGAGCAAGCTTTCCTTATCATGAAATAAAGAAAAAAATTTCCCCTTATTCCCAAATTATTTATTAAACTATTCTAATAAAGCTATTCTCTATTTTTAGATACTTTTGGTAGGTTTCTTCTTATTTTCCTAATCTACCTTAGTGAGATCAATAAGCATACAAAGTCCATTAACAAGCATGCCACCAACACATAAATTGATGGCTTGATTGACTTAGTGCCCTACTTTGGATCTTGCATAGTTGGCCTCTATGTAGAAAAGGCAAAGTGAATTTCCTCCTTGATTGGCATTGGTTGTCACTTTATAGGATAAAAGAATGAAACAAAAGAAAATGAAAAAGAAGAGAGAAAAGACATGCATTACAAATGTAATAACTTTGCATCATGTGGTATCCTTGGTTTTCACAATAAGCATTGGTTATCTATCTCTTTTGACTCTTGTAGCAAAACAAAACAAAATAAAGTCCCTTTATTATGGCTATATATATCTTGCCTACATAAGGCATAAGAACCACACTTAAGCTCCTTTCTTTCATATATTATCTTTACTTTAATCATCCACACCATGAGAAAAGAAAGGAGATGACAAGTTGATACATGCTTCCTCTTTTAATCACCCTTTAGCTACTGTACTTCTTCTTCTTAATACATGTTAGTTGCCTTTCTCTTTTGACCCTTATAACATAAGGACACAAAAGGGAGATTGCCCTTTTTCTGTTTATACATATCTTTCCTTCATAAGGAATAGGAACCACACTCAAGCTCCTCTTATCTCTCTATCATCTTAACTTCAATCATACACACCTTAAGAAAAGAAACAAGATGATGAGTTATTATGCTTCCTCTTTTGAATACTCTTTAAACTTGAAACTTAAGTAGATATGCATCCTCAATAAGGACACCATGGGTAAACAAAGTATTTACATTGACATTGCCCATAAATTAAATAGACAATTAACTTTTACAGAGATAGATCATGTTTATGAAGGAAAGACTTTATGCCTCTATAAAGAGGTCACCAATGTCTTATATGTGCCAAGAGTCATATGCTTGGCTTTACTCTGAAAGCATTTTGACATGAAAAACTAATTAGCAAGCTAAGGATAATATTGGCTTGCACCAAAGAAAAATGGAAATAGCTTGTTGCATTAATTGCTTCATCATTTTACTTGAGGGATATTTGCCTATAGATGTGCTCCTAAAGGTCAATAGTTAGGCACAATTAGGCATTCACAATAAGCTTATAGGCTTGTTAAATGTTTGTAATTATTTCAATATTCTCCTTGCTTTTCTTGACAAGGCCATTAAGAAGGGTTTCATTAACTTGTCCCAAAAGGGCCTAATCATCTAAAACTTTAATGCAATTGACCTTATAAAAAACTTGGAGGCATACAGGCTAGCATATGATGATGCAATCCCTAAAGAATTATAGGAGAAGAAGTAGGAACCATCTTTATTAGTAGATCCTAGCAAAAACCTATAAACCCTTGAAAGGCTAGCCTATGACATCTTAAAATTCAAGTTGCAACAAATAATGGAATTTCAACTATTTTATGTTTGTGAAATCACTTTAAGCCAGTCTTGAAGTTTGTGATTACTAGATCATGGTCAATTGGCCTTTAAGTTTAATATTGACTAAATCATTTTAAACAGGATTGCAAGCCTTAGCTTGAATCATGTCTCAAAAGTTTTTCCCTGCAAATCCTTAAAGTGAGGGCATTTATGAACAAAAAGGAAAATGAAAAAAAAAAAAAAGGAATAGCAAAAACTAAGTTCACATTGTCATGTTAGCAACCATTTCTTACAATTGGTTACAAAAAGATTTCAATAAGCTACATTCTTTGCCTTTTTACAATTAAGGCATTTTATTTACAAGAACATCAAAAAAGAAACACAATTAAGCAATGATAAAAGGGCGTAACCTTATAAGGGATTTATTAAATCACATTTTCAAATCTTAGCAACCTTGGGCATATTCAAATGTGCTTAAAAATAGGATGATATAACCATCTTGAGTAGGCTTAAATACATTTATAGGCATTACAACCTATGAAGCAAGTTAGGGATGGTAACTCTAGGCATGTTTAAGTACGCTTTGCAATTGTAATCCTTAAAAGGAGATATGACCATTATAAAGAAGTTCAAGCATGTTAATGACAATCTTACTTTAAACAATTTAATAAAGATAACTAAAGAATTAAGTTTGGAATGATAACTCTAAACATAACTAAGTATGCTTTGCAATCATAACCCTAGAGAATAAGGCAATGCAACCAACATGCATAAGTTCAAGTATACTAATGACAATCTTACTTCCACTATTTCAATAAGGAAAAATTTTACCTAATGTAACCTAATAGTTCACTCAACTATATTTTGTTAGTTTTAACCTTTGTGGTCCTTTCAAATGCATCTTTAGACAGATTTATCATTCAAAAGTCAATATGATTTTTATAATTTATTCATCGAGATTCACAATGCAATCTAAAAAAAGGTATATTTGTGAGAAGAAAATCTCTAATGGAGATATCATAACTTATGGTGACTTTAAGAAACTCTAGCAAATTGCTTGCAAATTATGATACAATTTGAATTTGAATTTCAATTTAAACATGAAGAAATAAGAAAAAGGAAGGGAAAAAGGTGAAAATGAAAATTGAGAAAATAATAATTTTATTAAAGTTTAGTCCATATTACAAAGTGCTTAAATATAGTCAAGTCCAACTCATCAAAGAAAAATAACCCTTCCTCTCATTGGTTGAAAATAATTTAAAGGAAGACCTATGTACAAAAAGGAATGAGGCTTTTATAATAAAAAATGTATAAAAGCAATATAAATAAAAGGGTTTATAATTAAGTCTAAGTTTCCATAATAGTAAATTAATTAGAGGTAGGCCAACAAAGACCAAAGTCCCAATTTTCTCAAGTTAAAGTTAAAGGCAATAATGGAGAAGATCCAACAAACATGCCTCTATCTCCATAAGGCCTAACATGTTAAAAGATTCAATAAGTCAAGCAACCCACTTTTTAGATGCCTAACTTTGCCGATCTTTAAGAAGAATTTAGAAGGCCTACCTCTTACTCTTTCTAGATTCATAAAACCTTAGTATCTATCCAAGAGCTCAAAAAATAGTTAGAGATCAACAAGGTTCCAAGATTTAACAAGAATTAAGTAACACTTCAAGAACAAACTACATTGTTAAGTATTACTTAATCTCTTATGAACAAATCGGCAAATAGCCAAAAATACCATAAAATGAGAAACCCTTATAAATCCCAAAAGGGGAAGAAAAGAGAAAGCCAATTGACAAAAAACAAAAGAAAAAGCTCAAAATATTCTTAACATTCTCAAACACATTTACAACAAAGTTAATTTTGCCAAAAAAAAAATCAATAAAATCTATATGTAGTGTTAGTGATAGAAAGCCTAAAAATAGGAACTCATATCCACTTTTGTACATTCCTTAAAAAGATAAAAAGTGTTCAATATATAGGTACTAAGAGACATATTTCACTGATCTTTCTTTTTATTCTACACAACATAACTATCTTATACCTTCTCATGAGATTATAAATAAATAAGGATAATGATAGTAACTCAAACCTAAGACAAAAATTAACAAATCAATACCCATAAATAACTAATCTCCTAATTAAAATAAAAAGAACATGTATAAGAGCATTTATATTTCAATTATTTACTTTTCCAACACGATTTACTTCTATTCTTTATATTAAAACTTTTTATTTTATTATCATTTACTTTCTAGAAATATACTTCCTTGTTATCTAAATTTCTATTCTTTATCCTATAATTTACATTTTTACCTATGCAAACCATACTTTTTATGCATTTTACTTTCTCACATTTCTTGTCATAGTTAGGATGCTACTTATTTCACTTTTGCAATATTATTTTTTATAATCTCACTAGTCTAGATATGTTACTGCACTTCCATGTACTACATCATATATCTTTGCCTCTTTTTTAATTTTTCCCATTTTCCAATCAATAATGTAACACAAAAACACCTCTACAAGAAAAAATAGATACAAAGACACTAACAAAAATAAAAAATAAAAAAAGGCAAACAATCAATATCATAAACACTCATCTTATTCCTCCTTTGCCTTCTATCTTTACATTTTAAGAATTTATACTTTTCATAGGCAAAATTTTAGCATTTTACCCTTTTAACATTTGTCATTTATTTTAAATTTTTCATTGACTTAAATGTCTATATTGAAAAAGTAGTTTTTAATGAAATGATAATAGATATCTTAAATTTTATAGATTGGCATTATGAGCCTAAATTTAAGTTTGTTTGAATTTTGAAACATTACTTTAAAGATAAGGTTGAAAATGGGTATAGGATTTTTTTTCAAGTATTGAGTATTTGAATTAACATAACTTCAGCCTCAAACATCTAAATTGGGTGATTCAAAAGCCTATATTGAATTTCACATTTCCTAAATTAGTTGTTTAATGGTCCAAAAATAGTTAAGAAGTCACTATAGAAGCTATCATGGGATAAACTAAGATAATCTTAATTTTCATCTCATAAGTTAGGCTCTAAACCTTTTTTTCAAATAAGATTGAATATGTTGGAAAGTTAAAAAAGAGTACTAAAACTTTGGTGATGTAAGTAAACCTTAATTTAGATTATATCTATTTGGAAATCAACTTGAAACTCATTATAGGAATTATATCACATTTAAAAAATGAGTTTATTATAACCTTAAAAATTTAAAAGACATTTTAAGAGTACCCTAAGGTTTTCTTATGTTTGTTATGTACCTTCTTTAGGATATAAATAAGAAAGTTTTTAGCTTAGAAGAATTTGGTTTATAAATATGTGTTGCTAAGGTTTTCAATAATTTTAGATAATTTTAAAATGTTTAATATTTTGATGAAATAGATATTTGGTATGTAAATCCAAACTTGTGTAATTCTTGTTTAAATTAACCTTAACCTATTTTCCTAATTCTTAAGGTTTTTAGCATGAAACTTAGAAATTTTGTTTTAAAGGTAAAGTGATTAAAATCTACATAGAAAGCTTATTTTGCTTGATGAATATCTAAAAGAGAATTTGGATAATAAAGTTTATTATTACCTAGAACTAATAGTTACAACAAAATTAAAATAGTAATATGGTTAATTAAAAGTATCAAATATTATAATTACGAATAAACATGAAGTTAAAATTTTATTAATTGATATTTTTATAAGTTGCTTTGTTTACTCAAACTATTTACTTTAATTAGTATGAAATCATAATTCAAATTACCCCCTTCATATTAGTGTCATTAAGTTTTGTTTATCTAGTATTAAATTGATAGATTTATCTATGAAATCAACTCTTATTCATACTATATATCATTACATGATAAAGAATAAGATATTCAATTTTTGTATTTATGACAATAACTACCAACAAGTAAGTTAAAGTGCTTTATGTGACCTAAATTTAGAAAAAGATTGATTAGGTGAAAGCAAGCTTATTGAACTTTTAAGATTTTCTATGATTAAAGTTTATAATAAAATTACTAGCCAATTACTAAAACCATTGTCAATAATGGTCAATAACCATCCCTTAATCCCTACCTCCATTTCTCCTCCCTTTTTCCTAAGCTTCTCACCATACATTTTAAAACAAAAAAATAAAAAAGCTTAAGAAATCTAAAAAACTTTCAAAAATTTTAAAATTTTTTAGAAATTGACCTTTTAGTCATGATGCGAAAAACCCCAAAAGACGTGGCTTAGGGACCCAACGCACATAAGGAATTAAAGAATAACTAAGAAAACTAAACCAGAATTTAATATCACAAACCTTAGACCTACCCTTGGAAGGAACACGAACCTAAAGTATTTAAGAAGGATATGGATGTCACACTCCAGAGAAAAAAGGAATTGGGAGTGATAAGTTGATTAAAATGCCACAAGAAGAAATACCTTTTAATAAGTTCCTTAGTCCTTAAAAAAACTGAGAAAAAACTCTTGCTTTCTATTTCACTCAAAGTTGTCTGCCTTTTTCCAGAGCATACAAGGGGTGCCTATTTATAGACTAAAATAGCAATCCTAAAGAGGTGTAAATTCTTACTTAGGAGAAATCCTTATTTTGGAAGAATTTATAAATATGAACAAATTTCAACATAGACAATAAACTCCTATTTAAGATAGACAATAAACTCTTTATTTAAAATAGACAATAAACTCCTATTTAGGATAGACAATAAACTCTTATTTAAGAGAGACAATAAACTCCTATTTAAGAGGAAATGCTATTACTCATTCTAACCTATTTAAGTATTCTAATTATATTAATTACATCTTTGTCCAACTTGAATTTGTACCATTTGAATATCCTAAATTAGCCCATTTAGTGCTTCTTTAATCTTTTTGGCTCTAACTCGTGTTATTGGGCCTTTTGGAATGTACAATGGACCTCTTGCATCCCTTGAAGTCTTCCACCCATCATCTCTATGGTTCTCATCAAGTTAATAGGTAGATTTGGCCTAGTTGATTAAGTTAATTAACTCAGTTTTCTTTACCTTTTACTACCAAACCCATTTCCTTCCATTCTTATACATAAATCCAAATTTGAATCCAAGCCATTGACCTACAAACAACAACCCAATCTTAAAGACTTATTAAACAAGAACAAACTATCCAAATACCTAAAAGCATTTTAGAAAATCTCCTTTTTAGATTAAAACCAATCCCCATAAACTAAAACCATAGACACCACTTAAAATTAACATAAACCTAGGCCCTTAAAGCTTTAACATAAAACCTAATGTATGCTTACCATTTTACGACTAACGACTATGTAAAATTTAACTCTTTTAAAACCAAAACCTAACAAAATCATATAAATTGCGACTTAAGAACTAAAGAATTACCATTATTATTTCTCTATGTCTTTATATTCAAAATAAATTTCAAAATCACAAATTAAAGATAGAAAAATAGAAAGAATAAACCTTCTAAAGGCAACATAACAAGAATATTAGGCTTTTTAATTAAGACTAAAATCCTTCTTTAAAAAAAAACTAAGCTTTTCATTTTCTAAGACCAACCAAATTGCAAGCTTAAGACACAAATCCTTAGATCTTGAGACCAACACATTGGAATCTTAGTCAAGAAATTTAGTATCAAGAATGAAATTTTCAAGACAAAGTTTTTAAACATGATAAAATCAAAAGAGATGCCCAAGTAAAGCTTTTAGGACCATTTTTGGGAAAACAAATCTTGCAAAAAAAAAGTTAATTAAAAGTCAAAGCTGCCCCTCAAGGATTCTTTCAAAATCAAAATTTTTATGCAATGACATACAAAATTATGATTGAAAGTATAAAATCAAAGCATCATTCAAAGAGAAAAAAAATTGACAAAAAAAAACATAAATAAGATGAAACAATCAAAAACACAAAAATCATCTAAGTCATCTATAAAAAATCATTAATAAATTAGCACCCATAAACCAAAATTGTGTTATGCAACCATGGGAGAAAGAAAAAATGAAGGAAAAATGATAAATAATCAAAACTTTTTTCAAAGAACAAGAGATAGAGGGCTAAAAAGAGAGAAGAAGAAGCTGAGTTAGGTGATTCTATGGAAAAAGAGTTATATATATATATATACTCAAATTAATTTGATCTCTTGTCGGCCTTAGTTCACATTCAATACATGTTCCGTTCGTCCTTTTGTTTCATACGCATTAAAGACTGACTAATAGGAAGCCTTGTGTCACGGACGTACGAATTTCCCTCACGACCATGTGGCACTTAGCTTTCACTACGCCCTTCGTAGAAGCTAAGTCAGCCTTCCCTCTTGGATAGTGAAGAGAAAGTAGAGCACAATAGAAAACACAAGAGAGAATGATGAGAGAAAGGAGACACTATATTAAACTTGAGAGAGAATATAAGTGAATTGGATGCCTTCTACCCTTGGGGCTACTCCCTTTTATATACAACTCTACCTCCTAAATGGATGGCTAGGATTCATTTAATCTAATGGTTACAATCGAAGTTCTAGGGAATTCTACAAGGATCTATACAATTCTACCTAATCAAGAGAATTCTAGAATAATGGGGAATGTCCTAGGGTCCTAGTAAGCCTCTAGGCTCCCCTAGAACATTCCAAGGCGTTTCACTCTCCCCCACCTAATCCTTTGACGTCCTTGTCGAATCCCCTTATTCTTGAAGTTGTTGTTGAAATTGCCACATGTCTTCTTAGCTTTCCCACGTTGCTTCACTCTCGGCAATCCCTTCCATTTGATCAAGTATTGGGTGCTTGGTGGTATACCACATTTTTGAACAATCCGCTTGCCAAGCACTTCTTCGACCTCTTTATCATTGAACTTTACCACAATTGGGAGAGCTCTGTTGGATACTCCACGTCTTGGATCTTCTTGGTCTTCCTTGAATGGTTTGAGCATACTCACGTGGAAGACGGGGTGGATTTTTAAGTTTTTGGGCAAATCTAATTTGTAAGAGACCTTACCAGCCTTGCCCAAGACTGAGTAAGGACCTTCGTACCTCCTTATTAGACCCTTATGAACAGAACAAAAAGTTTTGAATTGTTGGAGCAAGGTTTTGACCATTACCTTGTCTCCACCTGCAACCTCGACTTGTCGTGTTGTCGTCTGCCCATTTCTTCATCCTTTTAGCTGCCTTGTCAAGGTAGAAACGATCGATGTCAGTTTGCTCCTTCCATGACTTGGCCATCTTTAAGGCTCCTGGGCTTCTAGTTGATAAGTTTATATCTGCGTTATGGGGCATTAAAGGTTGTTGCCCAATCGCCAACTCAAAGGGACTCCTCCCGGTCACCTCACTCGTTCGTAGGTTGTACGAAAATTGGACCACGTTCAGAAGTTTTCCCCAATCACATTGGTTGGCACTTTCAAAGTGCCTAGGATAACCCTCCAAAAGAGCATTCACCTTCTCAACTTGGCCTTTGATTTCCTCTTTTTCTTGAGAGATAACCGCTAGTTTTACTTTGTGACTTGAAGCATTAGTGACTACATTGGCTTCACCTGACTTACATCCCAATGTATAGTCGTGCTCAGCCAAATAGTCCTGCCACCTAGTTTGCTTCGGAGTCATATCAGGTGGCTTAGACCTCGGTTCCCATTCTATCTTGTGATCTTCCTCCCTCCTTGGTGGAAGTCGTTTAGGCAACTCGGGGGGTATCACATCCTTATTTTCCTTAAGAACCTTTCTAATCTCCTGGGGTAGGTCTGCCTCTTGAGGGCTAGAGGAGTTATTAATCCCCATTGTTGCCAAATAGGTGATTTCCCCTCGCTTAAAGTCCTTCACCACTTGTATTGCTGATAGAGTCTTCCTATCTTTCAGTTTTGAGATGGCAGGAACCATGCATGGGGCCCCTTTTTCAAACACACACACAAAATTTAGGTAAGGCATAGGAACGATTTGTACCTTACGAAGGAAGTCCATGCCTAACACAATCTTGAAGTCATCCATGTGCGCTATTGAGAAGTCCACTACCCCTCTCCATGGCCCAAGGCTCATTGGTACACCTTGGGCAACTCCATATAAAGGCTTGGCATTAGTGTTGACAGTCTTGAGCCAACCCCCAACATTGGTCATAGAGAGACCAAGCCGTTTGGCTTCCTCCTTGGTGATGAAGTTATGAGTGGCACCCGTGTCAATCAAGACTTAGGTGTGTTGTCCATTTATCTGCACATTTACAAACATCAGTCTCTTACCTTTCGTCGCTTGAGGCTTTTGTTTGCCCTTAAGAGCGTTAAGCAATTGTAAAGAACCAATCCGTTTTGCTGGACCATCGACAGCTTGTGACTCTTGTTGCTCGATTATAGCTGCTAACGAACCCAGTTTTGGACAATTTTTCATAGGGTGCGGCCCCTTGCACACAAAGCACCCTCCTCTAGGCTTGAAGGATTGTTTCTTCTCCTCATAATCCCTCCTGATAGACGGGTTGTGACTTTCTTCGCCTCCATCTTCTTCTCCCCCACCTTTGGTGGAGTTACTCTTGGAGCTCCTATTTCTAGAAGACTTACCCCTTTGATACTCAGTGAGGGACTCCGCAATTGCAATGGCCTCATCAACATCTTTTGCCCTTCGCCGCTGTACTTCCTGTTTGGCCCAATTTTGGAGTCCATCTACAAAGTAGAATAGTGCATCTTTTGCACCTAGGTTAGGTATTTTTAATAATACCGTAGTGAAATCCCTAACATAGTCAAGGATAGAGGACTTATGTCACAACTCCCTTAGTTGCTTACGTGCCTCATATACCACATTTTCAGGAAAGAACTGCCTCTTGAGTTCCCTCTTGAAGTCTTCCCACGTCTCTATGGTGCAAAGGCCTCTTTGCATATCCGCATGCTTCCTCCGCCACCACAGAGTTGCTGTATCCGCAAGGTAAAGGGTCGTCGTGTTCACCTTATCTCGTGCATCTACCATCTTTAGACAATCGAAGTATCTCTCCATCTGCCAAAGGGAATTCTCCACCTCTTGGGCATCCCTCTTACCCGAGAATTCTTTGGGCTTAAGAGCTTCCATCCTAGGAGCTCCCCTTAAGCCGCCATCGCTAGCCACGACCCTCTTACACATGGCTACGTCTTGGCGCATCTCCTCTAGAATGGTTTCTAAGGAGGTCACTTGAGTTTGCAAGCTTTTGACAGTCTGCATGACCGTCGCCTTAAAGGCTTGCTCACCCCCATAACACCCTTCATTATTGGAAAGACACTCTTGAACGTCCCCTTTAGCTTTATCAAGCTCTTCTAATGTGTGAGATTCTAAAGTATCAAAATTATGTTCAATATGTTCAATACGTGTACCCATTGCAGACATTACCTGTTCAAGGATGTTCGACTTTTCTTCCAACGTAGCAAGAGTGACGACACAATGAGTTTTGCTGTGTCCACACTCCTTCTTGTTCCCATCTCGAATGGGAGATGGATCACGTCCCCTCTCCATCCCTTGGTATTCCCTCGGCACATTTTCCTCCATGGTGCTCGACATTATGCCTCACGAACTTGGCTCTGATACCAACTATCATGGACGTACGAATTTCCCTCACAACCGTGCAGCACTTAGCTTTCACTACACCCTTCGTAGAAGTTAAGTCAGCCTTCCCTCTTGGATAATGAAGAGAAAATAGAGTACAATAGAAAACATAAGAGAGAATGATGAGAGAAAGGAAACACTATATTAAACCTGAGAGAGAATACAAGTGAATTGGATGTCTTCTACCCTTGGAGCTACTCCCCTTTATATACAACTTTACCTCCTAAATGGATGAATAGGACTCATTTAATCTAACTGTTACAATTAAAGTTCTAGAGAATTCTATAAGCATTTATACAATTCTACCAAATTAAAAAAATTTTAGAATAATTGGAAATGTCCTAGGTCCTAATAAGCTTCTAAACTCTCCTAGAACATTCCATTCCAGGACATTTCACTTGGGTGAGTTAAGGGCTTCCAACTTCTTTGGGTTATGATACGGCCCTCCGCTAATTTACTTAACCATATTTTATTTACTGAATTAGGTCGAATCAATTATAAACCAACAATTTTCAATTGGTAAATAATAATAATAATAATAAAAGAAAAATGCAATGGTTTCTTGTGAGATTCGCTGCAAGAAGGAATAATTGTAAAAATTTTCAACATTTCATTTTCTATCAAAAGCCTGAGGTTTTTACGTATTGGGGGGGGGGGGGGTATGGGGCTTCTGAATTGGATTTTGGATAAGTAGGGTTTCTGCTTTTTTCTTGGGTCGTTTTTTCTCTTTGTCCACGATTGCAAGTGGCAATCAGTTTTGGCATTTCCAATTTTCCGGTTGTTTGTGAAACTAGGCTGGTTCTGTTGGTGGTGGAGAATAAGACCGGTGGATTTGCCGTCGTAATTGCGGTGGATGAAGAGATGGACGGCGGCTGCGGCCGTGGAGGGGATTTCTGGGTTTTGTTATTACTGGGTGTGATTGGCTTGCAAAAGACAAGAGAAGACAACGGCGGTGGGATTAGAGTGTCGCTGGCGATGGCGGTAGCAATGGAGGAAGGGGTGGCGGAGAAGACGCAGAGAGAGAGAGAGAGAGAGAGAGAGAGAGAGCGAGAGAAGGGAATTATTTTTATTTTTATTTTCCGGGGCTTTTTTGGGGGAGGGGGGGGGAGGGGTGGTTTAGGGCGAGCCAACTCACAAAAAATTGGGTTACAAAGGGGTCCCCGTCAGATCGATGTCAGATAAATCAGCGAGGTAAAATTTGTGGGTCCGGGGGACCCAATGATTTGTGGGTTCCACTGACATTGCCCTAAAACATGGCCTCTTTTTGCCTGATTTTTCCTCCCTTCTCTTTTTTTTTTTTTTTTTTGGTTTCGTTTCTCTCTCTCTCTCTCTCTCTGTTAGTTTTTATAAACGAATTTTTGTTTTTCCACTTTCAGTATTTCAGAACGCTGCAAATATAATAAATCAAAAAATAAATTAAAAACCAAGGCAGTAACCGGACATAGATGTAATTTCACAAACTGTTAATCCAAAAATATGGTGGCCCCAGAAACTTGCCGAGGCAGAAAAACAATGCAAGCCACCCCCCCCCCCCCGCGGCCTCCGCCAACCATCAAAAATTAAATAAATAAAAATAAAATACACAGACAGAGAGAGAACAAAATTAATACAAGGAAAGGCAAGAAAGAATGGAAAATTCACCCTAACGAACGAAAGCTCTTCGTTCTGCATTTGTATTCATTATCCAAAATCCAACAACACTTCACACGGGGAGGTGAATAACGGAATTTCTCTCTGTCTGTCTCTCTCTTTTTCCTTTTTTTTTTTTTCCCATTTTCTGTTCCTGTCTTCATGATTCCTGCATTTTCCTACGTCTGTTTTTTGCCTCGTTTATGATCACTCTTCTTCCTGTTAATTTTTTCCTCAAATCCAACGAAACAGAAAGGCCAAAAAAACAAACAAAAAGAAATATTTTACAATTTTGATTTGATTTTATCTGTTGTTGCCGAATACTTTGACGAAATTTATGTCTTTCTGCTGAGTTGTGGTAACCAAGCAGCGAACGGGGACGAGTCGTAGATACAGAACGGGGTAAAATGGCCAATGAAGCTGCTGGTGGTTGCAGCGCCGGCGGTGGCGAGGGCGGGGTCGAGGAAGCCGGGCTACTTTCGGTAAGTTCGTCGCCGAAGGATAGGGTGAAGTTCCTGTGTAGCTATGGCGGAAAAATATTGCCGAGACCCATCGACGGCGTGCTCAAGTACGTCGGCGGTGACACGCGAGTCATCGCCGTTGATCGCGACATCAGCCTTTCGGGTTCGTTCATTGCAAATTCATTCTTTGTTCAATAAGTTTATTGTGATTTTATTTATTTAGCCACGACATTCATTCCTTTATATTAATGTGAAATTTTAAAATGAGAAGAGATTCCCACTTTTTTAAAAGAAATGATTTTTAGCCATTTTTGAATAGGAAACAGAAGGGGTAAAAACAAAGGAAGAAAAGCCCAATCCATAAAATATTATTTTTTTTATATTTTTTTTTTTAGTAATATGTCTCTCCAAGCACAGCAGTTTTGGCATAATATGTTCTCTCAAATCGTACCTCTTTGCAATCCCTTTTTAGCATTGTATTTTTTTGTTCAGTTTCTCACTGTGTCTTGAAACATATGCAGAGCTAATGAAAAAGATCAGTGTGGAATTTGAGGAGAACATGATCTTGAAGTATCAGGTCATGCCCGAAGATCTCGATGTGCTGGTGACTGTAAGAACAGACGAGGATTTGAGGCACATGCTCCATGAATATGATCGTCAAGGAAGTGAAGGAAATCCAAAGCTCCGAACCTTCCTTTTCCCTTCCAATCCCCTGGTAGTTGAGAACCAGACCATGCCAATGGATCCGCTTGCAATAGAGCAACGTTATATTGAAGCCATCAATGGTACGATTCACATGGCAACCACTTTTCGACTTCCTCAAATCAATGCAAAGCGTCCCTCCTTCAGTCTTTCGACTTGCTCTTCCCCAAAATCAACTTCCCCAGAGAGAAACAAGGTTGACTTTATGCCTCGTGATCCTACCCTGATGAATGATTATCATAACAGCAGGCTTCCTATGCATAAAGTACGTAGCTCTCCCAACCTGTGCTGTCTAAATATTGCTCCCCACCAAAGTGTGAACCTTAGCAATCAGCATCTGTGTCGGCAACATTACCATTGTTCCCAACATCTACAGCAACATCATCCCACTGGGTATCAACCTTCTAGGCCAACTCAGGATACTCACAGGCTGGCATCAACTTTATCTTTTGTGCGGTCGGACTTTGCAAGGGCTCCTGCTCCGCACATCCAAAGCCAGAGTTACTCTAGTAGACATTTTATAGGGAGTGGGACCTATTTGTATGGGCAACAAGATGACCACTCTGACTACGTGGGCCGGACATTGGATAGATCAGTTAGTGTTCCTCAGAGTCCCAGGAGCAGGATTCTGGAGTAAAAAGCATGAAGCATTTGGCTTCCGGCTCATGATTCTTAAGTCAGTCCAGTTGAAGAGCCCTAAGCTGTTGAAAGAAAATTATTCCTTATCCTCGCGCATAAATGTATCGTTGCTGGTGCATGGTCGTCGTGTAAGAGCGCTGTACATATCTTTCTATTTGCAAATCTTTTATGCTGTATATGCTGGCCCCCCTTTCCCTCCCGTAGGAATGTTTACTTTGTGAGTACGCCTTAGCCGTTACCGTTGCAAGGAAACATTTCTATAAACAGTAAGTTTCCAGACCTTTGTCTGTTCTCTTTCCTTTTTCCATTGTCCTGTCTTTTTTTCTTTTTGGTTAAAATACAAAAAAAAAAAAACGTTTTCGGCGCTAGCTTATCTGTTCCCATATATTTTGAGTTCCGCCGAAGGAGGCATGCTTGCTACCGTTGTCCGATTATTTCGTCAACACCGACAACACTGACAACCACCGGAAAAGAAAAGCAAATAGGTCTTCGAAACATATGAACCATGGCCAACAACCACCTTGTGCCTCTTCGAAATGCCATGCTTAAGAGCAGGGTCGAGCAGCATGATCGCGTTTGCCCTGAACTTAAATCACTGAGCTGAGTGACGGAACAACCGGGCCCATTACCAGCAGGCAGGCATATTTTAGAAAGTTCATTGCCCATCCAAACACCACATTCCACATTTCAAATCAAGTTCGTAACAATTTACGCCTACAAATTGCGCTTGCTCAGCGATCCAAGTTCTACCGATGAAGAGGCCTAAAATTTGTCAGACCAGAGATTTGACCCGAACAATCCTTCTTGCTAGTCCTACATAAATATATCACTCTGAAGTGCTTCATTCCCTATTTACTAACAGTACTTTCTCACTTCAACACCAAAACTTACCAATTCCAAGTTCCGCAACATATAGTAAAAACACGATTTTAAGATGAATAACTGGTGCAAAAACCTTTCCATTCACCTTTTTTCTCACTTGCTGTCAGTGAAATCTGCATCAATGACATCTCCCTCTGGTCCTTTGCTAGATGAATCTGTGGATCCGGTGTCACTGCCAGGAGCAGGGCCAGCACTAGGTGCTCCAGGTTGGTTGTAAAGGGACTGCCCAAGTTGCATGACCTCTTGATTTAGGGCAGCCATGGCGTCCTTAATTGCCTGGGTTGATCCACCTGCGATTGCGTCTTTCAGCTTTTTGAGTTCTCCTTCAACCTTTTCTTTGACTGGGCCTGGAACCTTGTCTCCCAGCTCCTTCAGCTGCTTCTCAGTCTGGTAGACGACAGAATCTGCCTGGTTCTTTGTGTCAATAGCATCTCTCTTCTCCTTGTCCTCTTTCGCAAACTTCTCAGCTTCCTTGACCATTCTATCAACCTATACAAGTTCACTCAGATGCTTACTGACCCTTAACAAAAGGAAGCTACTCCTGATATTATGCGAGTCTCTGGCAAATTATTAATTAATAGAATAATCCCAAAATTTTGACCCAAAGGCCTTAAAGGTGTAGTCCCCTTTAAAGAAAATTTCTTGAGAGCCTCTTTTTATGAAAGCTTGCTATTGCAAGGTACAATAATTCAAATCAGCATTTCAGAAATAAACGGATGGCATACCTCATCAGTAGGTAAGGTGCTAGCACCAGTGATGGTGATATCTTGTTTCTTCCCAGTTCCTTTGTCAACAGCGGTGACAGAGAGGATGCCATTAGCATCAATGTCAAACTTGACTTCAATTTGAGGGACCCCGCGTGGTGCTGGTGGAATACCATCCAGGCGGAAGCTGCCAAGAGACTTGTTGTCCCTCACAAACTCTCTCTCACCTTGGAGGACATTAATTTCTACACTTGTCTGTCCATCTGCAGCAGTTGAGAATACCTCTGATTTGGAAGTGGGCAAGGTAGTATTTCTTGGTATGATCTTAGTCATAACACCTCCAAGGGTTTCCAGCCCAAGAGACAATGGTGTCACATCCAACAGCACAATGTCACTGACTTCTCCACCCAAAACACCCGCCTACAGCCAAACAAGAACATGCAAGAAGAGCTTTTATTCACAATCAAGTCAAAAGCATAAATTTGGAAAGGAATTAACCTATTTCAATCAATGCACATAAATCTTTCTCTATGAAATTTTCAAGAGCAATCTCAGAATATATGTTACTGATGTATGAAAGAGCCAACCTTACCTGAACTGCAGCCCCTAAAGCAACTACCTCATCTGGATTAACGGTGACATTGGGTTCTTTTCTTGTCATCTTCTTTACAAGCTCCTGGACAGCAGGTATACGTGTTGAACCCCCAACAAGTATCACTTCATCTATGTCCTTAAAGGACAGCTTTGCATCCCTCAAGGCATTCTCAACAGGGGTTTTAAGTCTAGGAAAATATAACAAAGCAATTTAGTTCAGGATGCAAGCAAGCATCATCAAACTCCAATCACTAGCTGGAAAACACAAACCTTCAAGAAGATAGATGGCACAAATGCATATGCAGAGAAGTAACTAGGCACAGTAATCCATAGAAATTTTACAGAAAACAGTTGCCAGCTTTGCCATATCTACACTACATACCTGTCAAGAAGGTCAGAGCACAATTCCTCAAACTTGACCCTTGTAAGGGTGGCTTCAATGTGCTTTGGGCCATCAGCAGTGGCAGTGATGAAAGGCAAGCTGGCCAAGAACAGAAACCTTTTCAATCATTTGAAAACTCGAAGATACATTAGAGCCATGGCAATGTCTGTGCAAGTATGCACATGCATGTGTAATTGCATGGACAGAAGTGGGTGAAGCTATGTTGCACAGATAGTGAGTTATGTTGCATACCTGATGTTGGTCTGAGTCAGAGATGACAGCTCCATTTTGGCTTTCTCGGCTGTCTCAGTTAGCCGTTGAAGTGCTTGCTTGTCTTTCAAAAGGTCAATGCCTTCATCTCTCTTAAAGTTAGATGCGAGCCAATCAACAATTCTCTGAACAAAAATTGCACAAAAAGGGAGAAGTGCAGCGTTACTCACTCCATTGACCAAAACAAAAGGAAAAACTGAACATGAATATTGCAATAAGCAACCCACAAACCCAACCTTGTCAAAGTCATCACCACCCAAATGTGTATCACCTGAAGTAGAAAGCACTTCAAAAACTCCATCACCAACCTCAAGCACTGAAACAAAAAGATAGAATAAGGTGATATAAAAAAAGGACAAAAAGCTAATATGACACCTATTTTTAATTTTCTATCATAGAATAGAAAGAAAAACATCTCCATAGGCTTCCATAGGCTTTCAGTTCATAGAACTGATGGAGCACATTGAACTTGTCCACAGAAAATTTTCAGGGAATAAGATATGTTCTACAGATATTTAATCTCCAAAGCCCAACTATAATATGGCAAAGCTGTGAGCACAGTTAGTTGGACAACAGCCACAATACCTGAAACATCAAAAGTGCCACCACCAAGGTCAAAAACCAAGATGGTTTCATTGTTCTTCTTCTCAAAGCCATATGCCAATGATGCTGCTGTAGGCTCATTGATGATCCGAAGAACATCCAGCCCAGCAATACGACCAGCATCCTTTGTTGCTGTTCTTTGAGAATCGTTAAAGTAAGCAGGCACCGTGACAACAGCCTTAGTCACTTTATCATTCAAAAATTTGGAAGCATCATCCACAAGCTTTCTCAAGACCTGAATACAGAAAGAGATGAATCATCCCTAAGGAGATAGTCCAATCATGATTTCTCATCAAATATGCTGCACTTTGTAAGCACAAATACTCCAAACATAGTTATCCGACAAAGAGAAGATGAAAGAGGCACTAAAGCTTGCACAAACAATGACCAAGGAATCGTTTTCCATAAGAGAAAGAAAATTCTTGCAGCCTCGGTTATGTAGTCACAGCACTGCCACAACATACTAACTAATAATAGGGAAAAAAAAAAAGTAAAAAACAGGTGCCTTGAGAGAGAGAGAGAGAGAGAGAGAGAGAGAGAGTGAATTGAAGTTTGAATACATTTAATTTTATTGTTCCAAAACTATTTTGCGAGATGTGGCAACAACAGCAGCATCCGAATTGTAGGAACTTCTATAACACAGGTTGTATGGAAACTCCCAAAGAACCTTATGTCTTATCATACTAGACCTTAAAATAAGGGGAAAGGATTTAATAGAACTATTTTAGTGACTTCAAATGCTTTACATTGGTTCCCTGTTATTGAAATACCGTGTCAATCAATATCGCCAGGAAAATAATGCATAACCGAGGAAGAACGTCAGAAAAATTTAATTTCAACCCATAACCCAAAGTGACACAAATATTAAACTAAGGGAAATATGGAATCCCCGCCACAATCCAAAGTCCATTAAACATCAAGATAGCCATAATTCACGCGAAAACTAATAATAATAATAATAACAATACCGAAAGTACTAACAGACACAAAGGACAAACCTGTGAGCTGAAATAAAAGAGACAAGATTAAAAAAAAAAAAAAAAGAAGAAGAAAACCAGAAGAGTACCTGAGCAGAAATCTCTTCGGCAGCAAACTGCTTGCCAATAGCAGGACACTCCAACTTGACATTTCCATTGTCATCCCTCACCACCTTATAAGAAACCTGCTTCGACTCCTCATCCACCTCCGACATCTTCCTCCCAATGAACCTCTTCACTGAAAAGAACGTATTCTCCGGGTTCACTACTGCCTGCCTCTTGGCAATTTGCCCCACCAGTCTATCCCCGCTCTTCGTGTAAGCCACCACAGAGGGCGTCGTCCTCTGTCCCTCGGCATTCGTCACTATCGTCGGCTTCCCTCCTTCCATTGCCGCCACCGCCGAATTGGTGGTCCCCAGATCGATTCCCACCACTTTCTCATTCACTACCCTCACCGGTCCTCTGCTGCTGTAACCCCTCCTCCTAGCTGCTTGTGTACTATTAAGCCTCAAAAAATGAGCCGTTTTGCTGCTTCCCAAAACGTTTCGACCAAAGAAAACCTTTTTCGAGGCAAATGCAAAATCGGGTTTTTTAGAGGAAGACGAGGGGAGACCAGCACCAGTAGCGCCACCTAGAACATGAATCTGGGCCGTGGAGGAAGCCATTCCCAAGTTCTCCCGCTACGGGAACTACAGTCAATTGAAGGAGAAAAGCGGAGATATATATAACTTTTATTAAAAGCAAACAAAAAGACTGGAGCAAGAGACTATGAGATAATAAAACCACCAAACACTCTCTCTCTCTCTCTCTCTAGGCTCGTAGTTTGGGTGTTCTTTGCGGCCTCCGAGATAAGAACAAAAAGAAGAAAACGAGAGAAGCCAAGGACTTTGGGTTTACAAGGCTGAGAGGAAGTGCGCTCTTGAGAGGGAGAGGGAGAGAGAGATAAGGGTAAGGCGACGACACTCGGATGGATTCTGGAATGATCTAGAGCTGCTGGGTGGGTTTCACTGGCAGCTATGGTGGCCTTTCTGGACTTCGGCCCGTCCAGTTTGATTGCTCGCTCGCTTGGTGGGGGCGGGGGGGGGGGGTGGGGGCGCGATCGTGCTTTTAGGTGGGCTGCAAAGAAAATGCTCCAATTGTCGACCGCAAAAGCAATGACTGTTCTCTCCTTGAAAGTGAAAGTGAGTTTGGGTTAAATTAAACACTTAATATATAAATAAATTTATAATTTTTTATTTTAATAATAAAAATGTTACTCGCTTCTCTCTTTCGATCACATAAGAACCAGCATAAAATTGTTTTTCTCTAGTCTTGGTGACCGTGCAATGGCGTCTAACTTAGCATTGATAATTTGTTAGTTGTAGCTTCTCATACAACTACCTCAAATATAACACTGGTATAAATACAAGGTACCACATCAACTTTGGTCATTTTTGGCACTGACATCACATGTCAATAAGTTGTGCATGGTGGTTAGAATAAGAGAATAAATCATGGGGGTTCCACCCAAATCATATATATATGTCCTCTAACATGCAGATGTCAACATATTTGTAATTGGTTAATGCTTTTAATACTCCCTAATAATAAATGTATCTTTATAATTAGGGTGTAAATTTTCATCATCTCTTAAATTACATAAAAAAAAAATAAAGAGATGATGATGAGTAAGGCATCATCAATTTGTAAATAGGTGATGAGTCATTGTATTGCATATAAGAAAATGACATAATTAAAAAGGTCAAAATCAAAGTTACATTTTTATACAAAACTAAAATAGCTATTTAAGTTCAAATAAATAAGGCTTGTATTAAGCCCCTTGAGCTACCATAAATGGGGATAAAGCCTTTAGGCTTATGATGGGGTCATGAGATCAAATCTTGTCACCACCTCTAACCTCCCGTATTAAGTTTCATAGGGTACAAATTACCCCTTTTACAAGTTCTAATAACCTAGAAAAAAACCCCTTGCCCCACTAATAGCTAACAAATGTTAACTTCTAACTATTTTTAAGTTCAAAAAGAAAATAAAATAAACAAAAAAGGCTTGTATTATCTTCAACAAGTGTGAAGCCTAATGCATAAGCTAATAAAAGTGTGAATATAGACAATAAACTAATACAACTTAGAATTTAAATAAGTTAAATGGAATTATTACTCATTTAAGATGTTAGATTGTTACTTGATGATAACTTTTAGGAAATATTTAAACAAAGTTAGGATAAAAAACATGTGTGCGAATAAATGATATAACTTAAAACATATATTAGGACAATTTGATATTTTGGTAGTGTAGATCCATAAAATGGTTGTTGTAAGGGCAACCCTTTTGCAACTTTTCACTTTTTTTTCTATTAATTTGTTTAATTAGGTACGAGGAATAATAAGTGAGGTATAAGGTTCAAACCTCTAACTTGACTCATATATTGCATACACAATGTCCACTATGTTATATATATTAGGTATAAATAGTGAACTTTATGTTACCAGTAAATGCATATTAAATTATTAAACTTATTTAATCACACTTACAAACCTCACATGTAGGCCATTTATGTATACCATTTATGTGATTCAAGAAGTATCATAATAACTTTTGTTTATATTGAGTTCATCTTTAATGAGTAACGTTGAATTTGTTCTCAATAGCATTACATATATATGTCTTTGTTGATTTGATGTTATGAGTGATTTTGAGATGTGTTTGTTGCATTTACAAAATGTGTTGGTAGCACCAACCAAGGAGTAACTTATTAAAATAGAAGCCAAGGAAATTGTTAAAAAACTACCAATGATAATAGTTACTATTGCACTCGCTAAACAATTATGGAAAGAAACAGGAGCTGGAATAATAGATTGTAAAGAAAGCTCTATCAAAAATTGGTGGGGATCTTAAGAAGGCACAAGAGTATCTAAAAAAGAAGAGTCTTTTGACCATTGATAAGAAATCCAACAGACTTATAATTAAAGGAAGGTATTAATTCCTATATACATGACTCTTGCATTGGGTTGTTGATAGAGGTCAACTGTGAGACTGATTTTGTCACTAGGAGTGAAAAGTTCAAGGAATTGGTTAATGATCTGGCAATGTAGGTTATAACCTGCTTATAGGTGCAATTTGTATCTGTTAAGAATATTTCCAAGTATTGTGAACAAGAAAAAGGATCTTAAGATGTAGAGAGATCATTAGTTAATGTTGACCATTAACTCTAAATTTAAGGAGTCAATGCTGATTGTTAACCTTAAATTCAAGGAATTAATATTAAATGTTGGTAGTAACCCTAAATTCAAGGAGTCAATGTTGATTGTTGATGATAGGGTAACCTTAACGTCAAGGCATATAAATACCCATACAGTTGCTAAAAGAGTGGGGACCAAAAATAGAAAGAAAAATCCAACAATAGAAAAGAAAAAGTCTTTATTAACAAAAAAGAAAAAGCCTCTAATGATAAAACAAAAGAACATCTAGTAATAGAATAGAAAGAGCCTCCAGTAGTAAAAACGAAAAGCCTCCAACGACAAAATAAAAAAACATCTAATAGTAGAAAAGAAAGAGCCTTCAATAGTAAAAAAGAAAGAGTCTCTAGTAGCAGAAAAAAATAGTCTCTAAGGTAGAAAAGAAAAAGCCTCCAACGACAAAATAAAAAAAGCATCCATCGATAAAAAGGGTGAGCAATAGAAAGAGAGAGTAGAAATTGAGAAAGAGTTAAGAACTTACAAAGGAAAGAACTAGCAGAGAGTTGAGAACCTAAAGAAAAGAGAACTGGCAAAGGTAGGAGAGAAACTCGACAGAGCTTGAGCAAAGACTAATAATGAAGAAAGAGAGACTGGTAGAAAGCTTAAGTAAATACTAGTAGTAAGGAAGGAGAGAACAACAAAAAGCTTAAGTAGAGAAGAGCTTAGGTAGAGATTGATAGTGAAGAAGGAGAGATCAACCAAGCTTGAGCAGAGATCGACAATGAAAAAGGAGAGAATGACAGAAAGCTTGAGTAGAGACAAGTAGTAAGAAAGGAGAAGATTAGTTTTTTGCTATGGCAGCTTATACACATGAAGTGATCTTTTTCAAAGGAGTTTTTATTATAATTTTTTTTATGAACTTCTTTGAAAAAGGGTGGAAAACCCTTGGGGTAATTAAGAGATCATTATAATTGGTTAAGGAGTGATTTTTCCATAGTGGTTAAGGAAAGATCCTTCCATTATATCAGCTGTATCCTTTGATTACAAGAGTGGATCATGTGATCCAGGAGTAATCCTATCATACTGTGTATATAGCTCATACATTGTGGGTGAACTACGTAAAAATTCTATGTATTCTCGAGTACTTATACTAGTTTGATATCCATACGACCATTCTTACATAAATAAGCAAGATAAATTTGGATTATAGACTTTAACAAGTCATAAAGATTTAGTCTAAATAGATTTGTAAAAAGTAAGCATCTCACACTGATTCACCCTTTCCTCCTCTCAGTGTGAGACATAAGAAGATCCTTCTCAATTGGTATCAAAGTTAGTTCCTTTATTGATCCATTTTGCATAGATCTAAAAGTTTTTTTACTGTTATAAATCTTTACATATATTACTGGTTAATATCATGGAGAGTATAAACAATGTTAATAATAAGGGCATTTCTACGTTGGACGTACAAAATTATCAATTATGGTAGAATAAAATGCTTCTATATTTGTTGTCACTTGGTTTGGATGTCTTTGAATTTGTTGCCAAATCAGAGTAATGGAGAAGGAGAGGAAAAACTCAACAAGGCCAAAACCAGACCACTAGGGAAGGAGAGAAAACATGTCCAAAAATAGCGTCGGCAGTAAAGAGAAAGAAAAACAGAGAGACGGCTGAAGAGGAGACGACCAAAGGGGGCTAAATGAAAAATAGTTGGCAAAAATAGAGAAAAGAAGAGCCAGCTGAAAGGGCTGGAAGACTGGATGGCAAACCGAAAAAAAGAGAAAAACCTGATACGGTCATAACAGAAGGAGGATGACCAATGAACAGTGATTGACAAAGAAGGGAGAAAATCTTATACGCCCAAAGGAGGTGAAAAACAAACAGGTGAGGCGTGAGACAGTGAGATCCTAGGGCAAGGAGACGGGTGAGATCGTGAGACGGTGAAAGCAAGAGTTATGTGAGACAATGTATAGAAGAAATTTGGTAAAACATTAAAGAACTCAACGTATTTCTAAATTTCTTTAAAAAAAGTTAGAAAGCGTTGCGGTACATTTTTAAGCAGTAGTGGAGTAGCCTTTCAATTCAACAAAGGCAAGATAAGTTAGAAGAAGGGTAAACATAATAAGTGACACTCTTTATATTGTACTTGCTTAGTAATTACAATAGTGAAAGAAGTTGAGGATTAAAACATCTACTGTAATTGGAATTCTCAAGTATAGTGGATAGTCTTGGTAAGGGAGAATCCCTACCACCGTGAATGTATATCACGTTGGCGGAACCACGTAAATCTCGTGTGTCATTAATTTGCTTTACGTTTTGTAATTTGAATTAAGTTGTGAATACAACTAAAGTATCAACCAATTCATAACCTAATAAAGACCTAAATAAGAACATCTAAATTGTCTATTAGGCAAAGTGTCTGAAATGTGACTTTGAGAACTATTGTGATTAGTAGGTAACAATAGATTTACCTTAATCGAGTCTAAGAAAGAGTTCGTTTTTAAGAAGAGATTGAAGTTATTCACTTACTTGCGAATTATGAATTGTGATGATATTGATATACCCCCCGCTTAATATCATAAACTAGTAGATTTTAGGAAAAAGTCGGGAACTTCAATAATAATAATAATAAAGGAATATGAAAATTTAAAGTAAAAAAATTAAATTATAAATAAAAACCAAAAAGTCTTAATATACTTCTTCTAGTAACTTCAATGCTTATACTTGAAATAAAATTTTGATCTTACATATTGTAGGCATGGACAAGAAAATGAGAAAAAAAATGGTTTACTATATTTATTTTAAAAAATAAAAATAAAAAATAACTTAAAACATAATAGATATTTTTTCTTTAAAATTGGCTTAACTTATTTGGATAGCAATTTCTAATTGAATTACAATAGTTTTAACTAGCATATAAGTGAGATTGAAGACACTTGTTCATGGTCCAATTCTTTTTGAATTCTCATAAATAATATCATTTTAGAAAACTCAGTATATCAATTTTAATTCTCAAAATTACATCTTTATGCTTTTGAATTACTTTAATCCATCTTCTTTTAAAATATAAAATTAATTCAAATAAGTATATTTTAAAAAATATATTAAAAAATTAAATATAAAAAGATAAATATAATATACATAATATACTTATCAAACTTTAAACTCTAATGCTCCATTCATATTTAATGCACTCTCTCTCTCACTAATAGCTCCTCAGCTAAATGTTGAGGTTTCTGGTCAAGGCAACCTTTTCTTTCCACTGCTTGTATTTCGGTATTATTATTTTGATGTGTCCAGTATTGTCCCGAGACTTGCGGGTGCTCAGAAATACGTCCTTCGGGCAAATAGTTGCACATGACGGTAGACGCGTAAACGGACTAATTTAGGTTGATTCGACACTTGCGTCAAAACCAAATTGATGGTAGCCTTTTAAAAAAGTGTTCAAAACTGCAACCAATTAAGATAAAATAAAAAATGAGCCAAAACCATGATTACTAGATTAATTTACAACCGACTAGCTTCCGTACTTTTGTCAATTTTTTCTTTCTTTGTTCTTCTTTTTCTACTAATGATAGAAGTAATTAACCTCTTTTTTTTTTTTTTTTTCCCTTCTTGCTTTTTATAATCTTTGACTCATAGTTGTACGTGCAATGTTATGGCAAATTTAACTTTGTAATTTTGTCATATATTGCGTCCAGAATTGTAACTTAATATACTGAAGGAAGATAAGTAGTTCGAATGATAGACTAAAAAGAAGTAAACATTTGATGTTGATCGTTCCACTACTGCAAGCTAGTGTTGGTCTCTCCCTCAAACGCATACACATCGGAATGTAGACTTTTCTCCCGGCAATTTTTGCATGGTGGCTCCCTAATAACAATTTAGCAGCTGATAATTGGAGAAGTCAATTAGAAAAAGGATGAGGTTCCTGCCAACAAAATGTAAGACAAATAATAATGCACACACTTGATTCTTAAGTATATTTTATCATATACTAATTTATTTAATAAAGTTGTAAATAATTCAGTAAGTATTTTAAAGCTTAAATCATATTTGTTAGCTAAGAAACGTAACTCTTAAATCAAAACTTTTCATGAGTTAAGCAACATCAAGTCATGAAGAGAGACAACGTTTAAAGGTTAGGAGTGCAATCTTCTCTCTCTATCTTTACTAATGACACTTAACAAAATAAAATAATAATTAAAATAAAACAAAGCATTTGTGTTCTTTCCATCGTCAAACAAAGGGATTAAGGAAGAGAAAGCCTACTCCATAATTTTCTACATCTAAAGATGCTTTAGGTTCTAAATAGGTCAAAGTATGCTTTTCTTTTCTTTTTCTAACTGTGTAAAACACAAAGTTCTAATATCCATGATATGAAGATTTTATGCTTCATTGTTCATGCATAAACATAATAATGTTTTTCAAAACAAAGGTCTTTATTTTGTAATACCTATGGATCTAAAAGCTCTTAAGGAATAAGTTGCTGGCCAATTGAAGAGAGGTAATGCATTTTCCAGTAAGTCTAAAGTTTTACAGGGTTGAAATTGGATGAAGAGGACGGCTTTGCCAGGTCTCCACACATCATAGAGTTAGCAGAGTATGCCTGAAGTGAATTTTCTCAAGAAAGCTTATAATCTCTTTACCTATAGAAGGCAAGTGCCGCCATGATGTTACCTGTGGTCAGTAAATAGGACTTCTGATACATAATTTCAGTCTTAAGATGTTATACGGCCAGGAAATGGAAGACAGTTGATAGACTTCTTTCCTTCGGCAAAGGGAGAGGCACAAAGTAGGCAACAAAGCTAGCTTTAGACGCACTCAATGCATCATTCCCGAAAATTTGGATGCGTAGCATGTTGGCACCTGTCAACCAAAAAGAAAATTTCAATTAGAAATTTGAAACAAGCAATAACTCTTTAAGATAAGTACATGATGTAGCTTGTAGATATGATCATTCTGTTATGTGATACTTTCTAGACAAATCTCTTTCTCGTTTCCCCCATTTTGATTGAAGGACAAGAAATTCATGTGGCTCAAAAGACGAAAGCTTTTTCAAACAAAAATCTCTTTGATGTTTTTAACTGAAAAAAAAATGGAAGAAGAAAAAAAATATTAACCTGTATAATGAGAAAGGTGAGATGATGTGGTGTTAAGCCCCAGGGAGTGACTTGACTGCACATATTCCTCTTCCTGTCTCATGGATAGAATTGTCACAAGGGGGGTTCTGACATGAGGTCTCTGTCTAGAAATCCTTCTGGTTCCAGTTAGAGAAGGGTCTATCCCAAGAGCAGTGTACTTATCAAAATGAGCACTAAGCCTAGTTTGATGCCAAACATAGGATAGACTTAAACTGAAAATGTTACCAGAGAAATACAAAATCATTTTTTCTGACTAATAAAAAAATAAATCAAATAAGAGATATGCACAATTTTACAGTAATTTACACCCAGAAATAAATTGCCCCTTCTGCATAAACTTTTTATGGGTAGGCCAACCAACAGAAGACTTTGATAGGCCTTGATTCGTTCTAGTAATGTTATATGTTGTTGGGTGAGGCCCAATAATGAATCATACATTAAACTTTAACACGCCTCCTCACATGAAAGCACATTGGGCGACCATACTTGAAGAAATTCATAATCAAATATGAGGGCAGCATGGTTTAAACACAAGATCTCTTGGTCATAAAGTTCTGATACCATGTCAAGAAACCGTTCAACCTAAAAGCTTAATCTATTGAGTGAGGCCCCAGAATAAATTATCTATTAACTCTAACAAAAACCAAACATGCCTTTTCTTGGATATGGATACTTCTTTCCTGCCAATGGAAACATATAACATTTGTTCTGAAAGATCAGAAACAGAATTACAACATGGTAAGGCATTGCTCCAATTTGTGTTTCTTTCAAGACACAAATTTGTTGAGTTGTGAATGGCTTACCTGAAAGTTTTTAAAGTTAAATTATGTCAATTAAATAAACAACTGAAAATGAAAATTCGAAAATAGAAAAAAAAAAAAAAAGGAAGAGTAAAACTTAAGCAGTCATTCAGAGGTAGGTGTATCCAGAGTTTCTACAGTTAACATCTTCATATATATATATATATATATATTTTAAATTAGTAATAATCACAAAATGATTTGAAAATAAGCAGTAGCATCATTAGCTTGCATAAGGCTTTAGTGAATGAGACTCACATGGTATAGGATTTCACAAAGAGTTAGACAAGCACAATCAATGATAAAATATCAAATAACCAAAATTTGGAACTAATTATGCAACACTGAAGCATGGTTTATTCTTTCAAACTGACACCAAAAAGTAGAGAGGACACAAATAAAGTGCTGATCCAAGAATACACAAGTATTACCTGGTGCGAAAGAGTCGCTGTGTAGGCAGCTAGCAGAAAGCAAATTGTTGCATACAAACTGTAGGTGTCTTCAGAACTGTGGAACTATCATTTTCACCAGAAGTCAGCACAATTGCAAATTCCGTCTAAAATGATGGAATCGACTAGCATCTCTTATTGTTATATCTCTCTTTGTAACAAGAGAGATAAATTTTATAGCAGTATGGCAGTCCCCACACACTCGTAAATTTTTAGTTATTAAGATTGGCTTGTTGGGACCCAGACAAAGAATTCCAAACGCAACAGCCAATTTCTCACTATGAAAAAGGAGGATTCCTTCCTTCTCCTCCTCTTCAACATCTTGGAAAACATAACTGGACTCAGAGCGATAACCCAAACTTTTTATATCTGCCAGTAGTTCACCAAGTTTTTTGTTTATCTGCAATGATTGTGCATGAGACCTATCTCCACCAATAAATGCATGAACAACCCCACTGATTTCAATCCAGCTGCATCCTGGACTTTTCAGGAAACCTTGATTCCTTTGTTTAATTCTAACCTGTGCCGCATCATCCCATCTCCCAACAGTACTATAAATATTGGACAAAAGAACAAAGTTTCCAGTAGATTCAGGTCCTAGACTCTGGATTTTCTTTGATATTTCTTCCCCAAGTTCAATGTTCTTATGGACCCTGCAAGCAGCAAGCAGGGAACCCCATACACGAACATCAGGTTCAAATGGCATCTTTTTTATGAGATTGTGTGCCTCTTCAAAAAATCCTGCCCGGCTCAAAAGATCAGACATGCATATATAATGCTCCATCCTGGGGAAGATTTTAAAATCTTCAGTCATAGCATTGAACCAATATGTACCTTCTGTAACAAGTCCAGAATGGCTACAAGCAGACAGGAGGCAAATGAAAGTCACATCATCTGGCTCTAAATCTTGTGCCTTCATTTTATTGAACAAAGAAAGTGCTTCTATGCCTAGACCATGAATTCCATAAGCAAGTATCATTGCATTCCATGAGACAATATCCTGCTTGGGCATCCTATCAAAAACCACCTTAGCAGTATCAATCCTCCCACATTTGGCATACATGTCAATAAGAGCATTACAGACACAGGTATCGGCAGTAAAGCCATGAACAACTGCATAAGCATGGCTACAAGATCCAAGCTGTCGAGCAGCCAAATGAGAACAAGCAGGCAGGATACCCAACATGGTTGCCGAATCAGGTTCTGTCCCAGACAATTGCATCTTGTGGAACATTTGCAAAGCTTCTTCTGCATTACCATTCTGCATACATCCAGAAATTATGGCATTAAATGAAACAGTATCCTTTAGCTCCATTTCACTAAAAAACAACACTGCCTCGTCACTCAACCCACACTTTGCATACATGGAAAGCAAAGTATTGCCCAGCATCAAATCCAAAAGAAAGCCCAACTTAATTGCATAACAATGCAAGCATCTCCCTGTGCCTGAGTCAGTCAACTTTGCACAGGCTCGAAGTACAGCAGCAAGAATTATTTCAGTTGAAGTCAGCAGGGCACCATCTTTGAGCATGACCATCTTGCGAAAAAGTTCCAATGCCTCCCTCATAAAACCACAGGCAATGTAAGCACCAATCATAGCGCTCCAGGTGACCTCATTCCTTACTACTCTCGTCATGTCAAAAATTCTCTTGGCGTAAGATATGCACTTACATTTCCCATACATATCTAGAATACTGGTTTCAACCGCCACATTAACAGCATAATTCCTCCTTAAACAGAAACCATGAATTGCCTTGCCTTGCCTCAATGAATTGGCTTGAGCAACCAGTGGAAGGATAGCCACAATCGTTGAAGAATTGGGAGTAACATAATTTTGCATTTGCAAAAGCAATCCTACCGCTTCACCATAGTATGCTGCCCCTCGAAGAGAAAGCCCAGCAATCATGGAATTCCAAGCAACAACATCTCGTGTAGGCATTTTACAAAAAACTTCCTGCGCTTCCATTAAGCACCCACATTTTGCATACATATCAACTAGCGCAGTAGAGACATAAACATCGGAGTCCAGCCCGAGCTCTGTGGCATGAGCATGAATTTCTCTGCCGTCTTCTATTGCTTGAAGAGCAGAGCACGCTTTGAGGACAAAAGGGAACGTGAATTTGTTGGGTACGATACTAAGTCCCACCATTTTGTAGTACAAATCAATGGCTTCGCTGAAGGGTCCGTTCCAAGCATATTCTCTGATCAATAGATTCCAAATTCTGGCGCCTTTGGGCTTAATGGGAATTTCATCGAACACCCGGCGGGCGTGTTCGATCTCGCGACACCCAACGTAAAAGGGCGTGAGTTTTTCTAACAGGGCAATCGAGTTAAAGTTAAGAGCATGCTTATGTTCAGCGACTGGGAAGTGGATGGTTTTAAGAAAATGTTGATGTATAAGCTTGCCATGGGACACAGGTTGTGACTGCACGCATGAATGGAGGAGAGAAGTGTAATCTTGGAGGCTCAACATCTTCCGAAGCCTTGCGCGCGTTGGGGTTGGGGTTGGCGTTGGCCTTGGCCTTGGCCACACCACCATTTTTAGCAACCAGTACAAATTTTACATTGCATGAACTTATTATATAAAAAGGGTGTGGTCGCGTCGTGTCGAACCTATTACCGAACCAATCAAATTGACTTTTCTTTGTCAGGATGTGGTGGTGTTGTTGCACCCCTTCAAATTCAATCCCACTTTTTCACCTCCAATTCTCTCACTCAATCTGTGCAGGCCAACGGAGAATTATCCCCCCTGCGTCACACAGCAAATGTTTTAAGAATAAAGTAAGGTTATTAAATTGAAAAATTTTAAAAGTTTAAAATTTAATCAATAAAATTAATATTTAATGTTAAATAAATAATTATTATTTTATAATTAAAATTCAAAATTTTGAGACATTTGATTTTTTTTTTTTGAAAAAAGAAACCAAACTAATTAATCCATAAAAATTAAATCTAATTCATTAATTTTTGGTTGAATGATCTGGTGTTTTGTTATATACGATAGAACTAAATTAAACTATAAATGGATTGCACCAACCGGTCCGATCTAATTCTTTCATCCTTGATAGACGGTGGTGCCTCCAAAAAAAAAAAAAAAACAAAAACAAAAACAAGGGCAAATTCTCACCTTTTCTTTCGGGGGATGCATGGTGGTTCCTCTCCTCGCGTGCTTATCGGTCTCTCCAAACACATGTGCGGAGTAATAAAACGTCTTTAATAAAATCCTCATTTTGTGAATAATTTAACTCTACATCTACCCCTAGGTGGGAAGTTTAGGTTCACTTTATTTTTTCCTTTTTACAGAATATTTTCTACATATTATATATTATATAGACCACGTAACTTTTTATAATTTTTATTTTAAACTACACCTACTTTTTTAATTCCATAGTTTTCATCTTTTTTTTTTTTTAATATTATATCTCTAATTGACCAAAAATCACATACTTTTAGAATTAATTATTTTAATGACACATACTACATAAGATTATACATTACATTTCAATCCAAGAATTACTATTGTTATTATTTTCAATCAGTGTATTGTATATTTTATTGAACATATAATTTTTTTAATTAACATCATTAAAAAAAACAAGACTAAAAAATTGTACATAACAAAATTAACCCACTCTGATCAATTTGCTTAGAATTTTAGAATATTTTATTAATTTGAAGCATTTTATTTTTAAACCACTTTGATCAATGTATTTTTGCTTTTTACAGTAGTGTAAGAACTCACGACAGATGTTCTCCTCTGAATTTTGTATTGTCTCTCCCTGTATGCAGCATTGAATCTTCTCAAGTTGGAAACATATACTAGCCTTTTCCATCAGCATTTACTTGTCTTATGACCCCAAATTTCACAATAAAGACAATAGCTTTGGAACTGCCTTTTCTTGGGTTTAATCATAACTTATTTTCTTTTGTTCATTACTTGTTGTGTGGGTATAATTGCTGGCTTCTTTGCTTGTGTGACTTTCATTTCAACCACCTTTTTCTCCTTCTTCTGTTTAGCCATTGCCCTTGGTTGGTTGACTTTATTTTCTTCATTTTTGTTTGCAACCCTTGGTTGCTTCTTCAAATCTTCTTTATTTTTAGCCTTCACTGTTCTTGGCTGCTGCTTTTTAACCACATACATCATTTTTGGCCCTGGCTTTGGTTTGATAATTGTCTTCTCTTCTTCAGTTATTTTCTCCTAAGTCACATTCTTCTCTTTCAACTTTTGTGACAAAGTCTCATTCTCTTTAGGCAGTGTAGCATTAGATTGCTGCCTTTCTCTTCATTCTTCTTTTCTCTTACAGAGCTTGTTTTTCTTATCACTCCAAGTTTCTGTAAGTTCTCTTCACTCTTTTTTATTTCAAGATTTGGTTCTTCTTCATCAATCTCTTTTTCCTCTTCGGAGGTTGAACAACCACATTGAGCTGATGCCATAAAGGCATACTCATTTGATGAGTCTACATCTTCCTCCTCATTAGCTTCTTTTATTTGGCTCACATAACTCTTGAATGTGCCTCTCTTATTTTTCTGTGGGTTGACAGTCTTGTTGTTGGACTTCCTTGACTTGAATGATGGTCTTCTCCATTTTGAATTCTGCTCATCATCACCATTAAAGTTCCTGACTTCACCTTAAGATCTACTAGTTTGTGATACTGAGAGGGGGGTGAATCAATATCACCACAATTCGTAATTTGCAGGTAACTGAACAACTTCAACCTCTTTTTAAAAATGAACTCTTTCTCAAACTCAATTAAGGTGGATCTATTACTGCCTACTAATCACAATAGTCCCCAAAGCCACCTTTCAAACACCTTACCTAATAGACAATTCGGATGTTCTTATTTAGGTCTTTGTTAGGTTATGGGTTGGTTGATACTTTAGCTGCGTTCACAACTAAATTCAAATCATAGAACGTAAAGCAAATTAAGGACACACGAGATTTACGTGGTTCCTTCAACGTGGCTTACATGCACGGTGGTAAGGACTCTCTCTTATCGAGACTATCTATTATACTTAAGAAATCCAGTTATAATGGATGTCTTAATCCTCTACTCCTTTCAATATTGCAATTACTAAACAAGTACAATACACAGAGTGTCACTTACTGTGTCTACCTTTCTTTTAACTTGTCTTGCCACAGTTGAATTGAAAGGCTACTCCACTGCTACTTAGAAGTTCACTGCAAGGCTCTCTAACTTCTCTTGAAGAAATCTGGAAATACATTGTGTTCTTTCCGATGCTTCACCGAATTCCTTTTCTATGTTGTCACACAGCTCTTGCTTTCATTGTCTTATAGGCTCACCCATCTCCTTGTCTCACGACTTGCCTCACCTCTCCGTTTCTCTCTCTCTTGCTATCCAACCTGATTTCTCTCTCTTATCGCCTAGTTGTTCACTCTTCTTTGGCCATTCACCTATGTTCTGCAGTCCAATCGTCTCAAATTTTGGTCGTGTTTTTTTTTTCTCCCCTTTCCAACGACTCTGATTTGGCTGTTATTGGGTTTCTGCCGGTTGTCTATTTTTGCCATTCTACTCACTTTTTTGGCTATCTCCCCTTTCTTTCTCTTGACAGTTGTTCTTCGTTCAATTCGGTCATCTGTTTTGGCTGTCAGGTTTCTCTCTCTACCTCTTTGTCGTCACATGGTTTGCTCCAATTTGCTCAATTTACCAACCTCACCTCTTTTCTGACAACGACTATTGTTCACTCGACGACTACTCCTCTTGTCCCTTTTTTTCTCCTTTGTCCGACAAATTCATTCTCTCTCTCTCTCTCTCTCTCTTGTTTTTTTTTGGCTGACCACTATTCTTCGTTTTGCCCCCTTTTTTTTGTCTCATCTTCTCTTTCTCTCTCTCTCTCTCTCTCTCTCTCTCTCAATCAATGGTTATTGTTCACTCGACGATTATTATTCGGTTCTGATTTCTCTATTTGGTTTTCTACACACTTTTTGTATTTTATCGTGTATTCAATTGTGTTGGCTTTGCCCTAATTTTGTATTCCAAGGTCTTTATATACTATCTTCCATGAAATCCTAATAAGGCTTACTTGCAGCGAATTTATTGTCTTGCCCCTCCATATAGCTTTTACATTCTTGCCCCTCTATGTGGCTTTTACCTTCTTATCTTTCTATGTGGCTTTACTTTCTTGCACACTTAAACCTAGTTGACAACAATTACAACCCATACAAGATTATGGGAACAACAATCTCCCCCTTTGTAATTGTTGGCAACACTCATAACAAAAGCCACTATGTAGTAGTTTCAACTCCCCCTAAATATGCACTCCCCCTTTCTTAACAGCTCTCCTTGTACTGTTGCTTCTCCCCCCCTTTGCCAACCAATTACAAATCTAAAAAAACTCGAAAAGTAGAGATGGAGGATTCATTTGATTTTCTGGCTTGGGGAGGCATTTGCACAGACAGACTCATTCTGTGCTTTTCAAACAACTCTATGGACAGAAATTTAGTTAGATCTTGTGTAACTCTTCAATAGATTTAGGTTCAACTTGTGAGAGTAATGCAGTAGCTCCCATAATTCTTCTTCTTGTTGTAGCTTTTTTTGATGGGTCACCTATGATCTGATTTTCTTGATGAGCATTGGTCCATGTTTTCCTTGGCTTTCTTTCTTGCACAGTCTTAGTTACAAAAGGATCTCATTCTTTACCAATCACATACAAATTTTTAGCTATTCTCTTTTTGGTTGTAATAGTATTGCCTTCTTTACTCTTACCTAGCAACCTGTTTTTGAGAATATTACCTTATGGTCTTCATTGTATAGTTTACTGATAGATGTTAGATTATATCTGAGTCCTTCAATGTGCAAAACATCTTTTAGCTTTCCTCTTCCAATGTTTATTGACCCCTGACCACTGATATTGAGTGAATCATCATTGCCAAACTTAACTCTGCCTTCTCTTGACTTATTTAGCTTTGACAATTTACTCTTGTCTCCCGTCATGTGTGAAGTGCATCCACTGTCAAGGATCCACTGCTTATCCTTGTAGTCAGCTTTGAATACAATTTCATCTATATTAGCCACCTCTATTTTAACTTTATATTTCTTCTTTTGAACTGGTTAGAAGATAGCTTTCTTCTTTTTCTCAACTTTGACTGCACCACTTGTTTTCACTGTGCCATTGAGTGCCTTCTCTTGCTTAAGGAGAAGTGTCATGCATCTCTTGGCATTATGGCCATCCTGCCCGTACCTTTCACATTGTTCCAAGTCTGTTAATATAGCAAACTTGTTCTTTGAACCATTGGTTTGGGCTTCCACTAACACTTCTTGTTAATGTATCCTTGCCTTTTATAGTATGTACAAGAACTCATGACAGGTGTTCTCCTCTGAATTTTGTATTGTCTCCCCTTGTATGCAGTGTCATATCTTCTCAAGTTGGAGACATATACTAGCCTTTTCCATCAGCAGTTACTTGCCTTATGACCCTAAACTCCATAATAAAGGCAATAACCTTGAAACTGCCTCTTCTTGGGTCTGATCACAGCTTGTCTTCTTTTGTTCATCACTTGTGTAGGCAATATAACTGGCTTCTTTGCTTATGGGACTTTCACTTCAGCCACCTTCTTCTCTTTCTTTTGTTCAGTCGTAGCCCTCTACTGGCTGACTTTCTTTTCTTCCTTCTTGTTTGCTACCCTAGGTTGCTTCTTCAAGACTTCTTTATTCTCAACTATCTTCTTCTGAGTCACAACCTTCTTTTTTAACTTCTGTGGCACATTCTTATTTTCTTTAACCAATATAACCTTAGATTGCTGCACTTTCTCTACATTCTTTTCTCCTTTTGCAAAACTTGTTTCTCCTATCATTTCAAGCTTCTGCAAGTTCTCTTTATTACTTTTTAGTTATTGCTGAAGTCTTAGCAACTCTTTCTCCATTTCTTCAATTTTTGAAGCCCTTGAGCCAAGCTATATTGTAAGGTCTTTACATATTTTGATCTATTCCTCAAATCTTCTCTTTAAGTCAATATGCTTAGCCCTTATTTTATCTTTTTGACTTTCAACTTCCTTAGACTTTGCTTCAACTTATTTTATATGGGCCTTTAACCTTCTCATGGTTCTACCCCTTCTTATTATCTCCTTTGAAGCTACTTTTAACTCAGCTTCAAGATTTGGTTCTTCTTCATCAACCTCCTCTTCCTTTTTAGAGGTTGAACTACCACCTTGAGTTGATGCCATAAAGGCATGCTCATCTGATAAGTCTTCATCTTCCTCCTCATCAACTTCTTTTGTTTGACTCACATAACTCTTAAATGAGCCTCTCTTCTTCTTCTATGGGTTGGTAATCTTCTTATTGGACTTCTTTGATTTGAATGATGATTTTCTCCATCTTGAATTCTGCTCATCATCACCATCCTCATCTTCATCATCAAGTTTCACTTTGTATTGAGAAGCAAAGTGTCTAGTCTGCCCACAATGATAACATCTCAAGGACAACTGTCCTTTTCCCTTCTTAGACCCCTTTTTGAATTTCCTTGTGAAGTAAGCCAAGACTTTACCTCCACTTTCTTCCTCCTCCTCCTCGTCATCCTCATTGGATGATTCTTCCTCTTCTTTTATCTTTAAGTGCTTTGTAGCTTTGAAAGATGCCTCCTTTGATACCTTCGTTGTTGTAGAGCTTTCAAGTGACTTTATCCTCATCTCATATGCAATGAGATTGCACTGGAGATCATGCAGAGACATAGAATTGAGATCTCTACTCTCCTCTATGGCTGCTACCTTTGAGGCAAACCTCTCAAGCAAAATTCTCAGAATTTTCTTCATAATTGATAAGTCCTTATTGTTCTTCCCATAACTTTTAAGGTCGTTTATAGCATCAATAACCATGGTGAAGAAATCTTGAATTGTCTCATTTTTTTGCATTTTGAGAGATTCATCTCTCCTTGAACACTTGAAGCTTAGCCTCCTTCATTTTGCCATCACCTACATAGATTTTTTGCAATCTATCCCATATCTCCTTGGCAGATTTGTAGTCCATAACTTTAGCATACTTAGCATCTGTCAATGTTGAAATGATGATGTTTAAGGCCTTCCCATTTATCCCAAATTGCCTTAACTCCTCTGGGGTTAGGTCTTTACTTTCTTCCGGAGCCACAAAACCCTTCTGTACACATTTCACCACGTTCATGTCCATGGTTGCAGATACCACATGCATTCTTGCTCTCCACATATGGTAGTTGGTTTCGTTGAAGATTGGAACCTTCTTGTTGTAAATAGTGCTAATGCTGGTACCAGCTTCCATTTCTCAGTATGTTGAACAAGTCAAACTTCTAAATCCCTTCAAACTAGTACACCAAGCTATTAAGCTTCAAATTGGTGAACCAGTGCTCTGATACCAATTGAAGTTATTGACTTTACCCTAGGATCTACTAGTTTGTGATACTGAGAGAGGGGTGAATCAACATCACCACAATTCATAATTCACATGTAAGTGAACAACTTTAACCTCTTCTTAAAAGCGAACTCTTTCTCAAACTCGACTAAGGTGGATCCATTGCTACCTATTAATCACAATAGTCCCTAAAGTCACCTTTCAGACACCTTGCCTAATAGACAATTTGGATATTCTTGTTTAAGTCTTCGTTAGGTTATGGGTTGGCTGATACTATAACTGCATTTATAACTCAATTCAAATTACAGAATATAAATCAAATTAAAGACACATGAGATTTACGTGGTTCTGTCAACATGATGTACATCCACGGTGGTAAGGACTCTCCCTTACTGAGACTATCCACTATGCTTGAGAATTCCAGTTACAATGGATGTCTTAATTCTCTGCTCCTTTCAATATTGCAATTACTAAACAAATACAATACAAAGAGTGTCACTTACTGTGTCTACCCTTCTTCTAGCTTGTCTTGTCTCTGTTGAATTGAAATGCTGCTCCACTGTCGCTTAAAAGTTCATCGTAATGGTCCTAACCTCTTGAAGAAATCTGGAAATACGTTGAGTTCTTTTCGATGCTTTGTTGAATTCCTTCTTTACGTTGTTTCACATAGCTCTTGCTTTCACTGTCTCACAGTATCACCTATCTCATTGTCTCACGATTTGCCTCACCTTTCCATTTCTCTCTCTTGCTGTCCAGCCAAATTTCTCTCTCTTACCACCCAGCTGTTCACTCTTCTTTGGCCATTTACCTCTATTCTGCCATCCAACCATCTCTAATTTTTGCTGTGTTTTCTTTTTCTTGCCTTCCCGTTGACTCCGATTTGGCCGTTCTTGGGTTTCCACCAGTTGTCTATTTTTGCTGTTTTGTTCATTTTTCGGTTGTCTTCCCTTTCTCTCTCTTGATGGTTATTCTTCATTCAGCTTGGTCATCTCCCCTTTCTCTCTCTTGATGGTTCTTCGTTCAGCTCGATTGTCTCCCCTTTCTCTCTCTCGATGACTGTTCTTTGTTCAGTCTGGTCGTTTGTTTTGGCTGTCGAGTTTCTTTCTCTACCCTTTTGCTGTCACATGGTTTGCTCCAATTTGCTCAATTTGCCGACCGCTCCTCTTTCTGACGATAGCTACTATTCACTTGATGGCTACTCCTCTTCTACCTTTTTCTCTCCACCCGATAAATTCGTTCTCTCTCTTCTATTTTTTTGGCTGACCACCATTCTTCGTTTTGCCCCCCCTTTTTTGTGTCGTCTTCTTTTTCTCTCTCTCAACCGACGGCTACTATTTACTCGATGGCTACTATTTGGCTATGATTTCTTTATTTGGCCATCCACACACTTTTTGTATTTTTTTATGTATTCAATTATGTTGGCCTTACCCTAATTTTGTCTTCCAAGTTCTTTATATACTACCATGAAATCCTAATAGGGCTTACTTGCAGCGAATTTATTGTCTTGCCTCTCCATGTGGCTTTTATGTTCTTGCCCCTCCATATGGCTTTTATCTTCTTGCCCTTCTATGTGGCTTTACTTTCTTGCATACTTAAACCTAGTTGACAACAATTACAACCCATACAAGGCTGTGGTAATAACAACCATCCTCATCTTCATTAAGTTTCACTTTGCACTAAGAAGCAAAGTGTCCAGTCTGCCCATAACGATATCTCAAGGTCAACTGTCCTTTCCCTTTCTTAAACCCCTTTTTGAATTTCCTTGTGAAGTAAGCCAACACTTCACCTTCACTTTCTTCCTTATCATTATCATCATCCTCACTAGATGATTCTTCCTCTTCTCTTATCTTTAAGTTTCTCATAGCTTTGAAAATTGCCTCCTTTGATAGCTTTGATATGGAGGATTTTTTAGTTGATTTTATTCTCATCTTATATGCAATGAGATTGCACTGGAGATCGTGCAAAGACATAGAATTGAGATCTTTACTCTCTTCTATGGCTATCACCTTTGAGGCAAACCTCTCAGTCAAAATTCTTAGAATTTTCTTCCCAATAGATGAGTCCTTCTTGTTCTTCCCATGACTTCTAAGATTGTTTAAAGCATCAATAAACCTGGTGAAGAACTCTTGGACTGTAACATTTTTCTACATTTTGAGAGGTTCATATCTCTCCTTGAAAACTTGAAGCTTAGCCTCCTTCATTCTGCCATCACCTTCATAGACCTTCTATAATTTGTCTCATATCTCCTTAATAGATTTGTAGTCTATAACTTTAGTATATTTATTATCTGTTAATGCTGAAATTATGACGTTTGAGGCCTTCCCATTTATCTCAAACTGCCTTAATTCCTTTAGGGTTGGATCTTTACCTTTTTCTAGGGGCACAAAACCCTCCTGTATAGATTTCACCACGTGCATGCCCATGGTTTCAAATACCACCTACATTCTCCCTCTCCACATATGGTAGTTGGTTTTGTTGAAGATTGGAATCTTCTTGTTGTAAGTAGTGCTGATGTTGGTACTGGCATCCACTTCTCAGTATGCTGAATAAGTTAAAACTTTTGAAACCCTTCAAACTAGTACACCAAGCTGTTAAGTTTCAAACTGGTGAACTTGTGCTTTGATACCAATTAAAGTTCCCAACTTTACCTTAGGATGTACTAGTCTATAATACTGAGAGGGGGGTCAATCAGTATCACGCCCCTTGAAAAAAAATAAAACTCTGATAATTTAAGTCAAAGTATTATACTTCTTTAATACTTTAACTCTTGTTAATATGCAAGTATGTGAACAACTTCAAAATCTTATCAAAAGCAAACTCTTTCTTAGATTCAACTAAGGTAGATCTATTATTATCTACTAATCACAATAGTCCCCAAAGTTACCTTTCAGACACCTTACCTATTAGACAAATTGGTTGTTCTTGATAAGGTCTTCTTTAGGTTATGAGTTTGATAATTCTTTAGTTGTGTTCACAACTTAATACAAAACACAGAATATAAATTCAAAGTAAGGACACAAGAGATTTACGTGGTTCCGTCAATGTGACGTACTTCACGGTGGTAGTGTTTCTTCCTCTACCGAGACAATCTACTATGCATGAGAATACTAGTGTGGTATTCCCTATGATTACAATGTAGTTACAATGGATGTCTTAATCTTTTCCTCCTTTCACAATTGCAAATACAAAGCAAGTACAATACAAAGAGTGTTACCTGCTGTGTCTACCTTTCTTCTAACTTATCTTGCCTCTGTTTGATTTGAATAGGCTGCTTTACTGTCACTTGGAAGATCACCAAAACACTCTCTAACCTCTCTTGAAGAAATTTGAAAATACGTTGAGTTCTCTCAATTGCTTTACTGAACTTCTTCTTTTGGTTGTCTCACACAACTCTTGGTCTTACCGTCTCATGGTCTCACTGTCTCATCGTCTCTGGTCTCATGGTCTATAGGTCTGGTCTCACCTGGTCTCACATCTCACTTGGTCTGGTCTCATGTCTTACCTTCTCTAGGTCTCATGTCTTCTTTGGTTCGGTCCACGTCCCACTTGGTCTCACGTATTACATCGTTTTTGGTCTCACCGATTTTGGTCTTTCGGTGTGTTTTGGTGTCACCTGTTTCCCTCTTTTCTGGTCTCATGTTTCTAGGTCTCATTTGGTCTCATTGTTCTTACATTTCTAGGTTTCACTTGGTCTCTTCATTTTGGTCTAGTTTCACCATTCTCATGTTTCCAGGTCTCACATGGTCTCATTGTTTTGGTATAGTCTATATTCTTACATTTCTAGGTCTCACCTAGACTCACCGTTCTGGTCTAGTCTCTGTATTCTCACGTTTCCAAGTCTTACCTGTCTCACCATTTTGGTTTAGTCTCATCGTTCTCACATTTCCAGGTCTCACCTATCTCATCGTTCTGGTCTAGTCTCACCGTTCTCATATTTCTAGGTCTCACCTGTTGCACGCTTCATTGGTCTCATGTCTTCTCTAGTTTTGATTTGCTCTCACGTCTCACAGTTTCCAGGTCTGGTCTGCTCTCACGTGTTTCACAATTTCACAATTTCTAGGTCTGGTCTGCTCTCACGTCTCACCATCTATAGGTCTTACTATCTTATGGTGGCTTCCCCACAAGAGATAAATCTTGGTTTATATACTCCCTTTTAAGGAAGCCATAGTGGGGCTTACTGTAGCTGTGGCAAATTTCCTTTCTTGCCCCTCTATGTGGTTTCATATTACTGTTTTGTTGAAAATTCAGCATTATCCTCCTTAATTTATTTTTCTTACTTTTCTCTTTCTACTGAAATCTCATTCCTTGATTACTTAAATGAACGACTAGGATTGCCAATGAATGGTTACCACCTTGTCACAGTGTCACACTAAGACTTAAGCAATGCTACACTCCCTCTACAAGTTCACTCTAAGGAGATCACTTTACGAGGTTATTTAACATGCTAGTCTTATCTGTACAAGGTTATGAGCCACTTATGCTTGCATACTTAAATCTAGTTGATAACAATTACAACTCATACAAGGCTGTGGGAACAACAAAGATAATGGTCAAGGTTATAGTTAATGAATATTAAGGATAAAGATAATGACTGTAATAATTAGTTTTAATAGTTAAAAATAACTAGTTTGACTAAGATAATTTGAAAGTTCTAAAAAAGGTTTTAAGTTAGGAGTGAACTAACTAAGGCTAATCCATGTAATCGCATTAGGCTCCCCATATCAAGCTTAGATTTAGGCCAAGCTTAGATTTAGGCCATTCATATATGTATGAGGCCTCTTTTAGGTATTTATTTTTATAAGGTATAAGATAAATATTGTCTTTTATATATATATATATATATGAAATAATGTTTTTACTTTTAATATAAGATAAAAGCCTTTAAAAATAATTTTTATTTCTAACATTCTCTTATATATTTTATAAAGCTAAACATTATTAGGTTTTAACAAGAATATAACACATGCTTTAGTATTTAAAAGCATGGTGAAATAAGAATTTCTATGAACTGTAATTCTTTAATGCATATCAATGAACTTGTCTTTATCTTAAAGTGACTAGATATTGTATGGCCAAGCACAAGGCTCGTTTATTTTCATGAGAGCCCTAAAGATCTTGATTATAATCTTGTAGGAGCAGTTTCACTTCACTCTTATATAGTTAAATCTATCAAGTGTATATATCAATTACACACCACCCATAAAAGGTTATAAAATTTATTAAGATTATAACTCAACCTTAAATATTATGATCATTGTACTATTTATACCATAAAAAGGGATTTATAATTTATAGTGCATACAAGGTTAATTAGTAATTTGTTATTACCTATCTAATAGGTTGGCTTTCTATTACTCTTAACCATACTTTATAGGCATTAGTCCCATTTTCCTTAATGTAACCTCCACTAACTTTTTGTCAAGTGATTTAGTCAAAAGATCAACCAAGTTCATTTCTAACCTTATAAAGTTATGTGATATTACTTTCCTATTTACCAATTATTATATTAATTTATGTCTTAAATGAATATGTTAATTTTTTCCATTAAATTCCTTGCTCTTTGCATAAGTAATTGGGGCTTGGCTATTATAATGCATTAGCACTGATGGCTTCATTTCACCCACAATGAAATATCTATTAGGAAATTCCTCAGCTAATTTTCCTTTATACTAACCATCTTAAAGGCTATAAACATAGATTATATAATGGACCAAGTAAAAATTGTTTGCTTGGTAGACTTCTAAGCTAGTGCTCTACCTTAAAGGGTGAATACATAGCTACTTATGGATTTTTTTTATTCGATAGAGATCCAATTAGTATCACTCTCTCCTTCTAATACAATAGGAAATTTACTATAAAATATACTAAGTTCATAGTACTAAATATTTTAGAATTCTTGCCAAGTTATTCCAATGATTATGGTTTGAATTATATGTATATTTTCTCAATTTATATATTGCATAGGTAATATTAGAATACATATAATTCATTCAATACATCAAACTATTAATGATTTATGCATACATAGACTGAGAAACACATTTACTAGTAATTTTTCAACAAGTTTAAAGTTGCATCATAAAAAGTGGAAATAGGTTTAACATTAAAATGTCTAAATTGCTTAAGAATTTTCTTTAGGTAATATTGTTGTGATAGAAAAATACTATTATAAGTTCTAATGATTTTAACTCCTCAAATAATATTTGCTTCTTCTAAATCTTTCATGTAAAGATATAATGTAAGCAATGATTTTGTATTGGTTATTAGTTCTATTTTAAAGTTAAACATGAGCATGTTATCAGCATACAAACATATAATAATATGAGTATCATTCTTAATTTTTGTATAAATACATTTATAAATACCTATAATTAAAAAATCATTAGAGATCAAAATATTATCAAACATTTTATACTATTGTTTAGGTATTTGTTTCAACTCATATAGAGATTTAACAAGTTTATAAATTTTTTTCTCTTAGCAAAGAACTACAAAACCTTTAAATTGTGACATGTAAATCTCTTTATCAAGATGATTATACAAAAATGTAGTTATGACATCTATTTAATGAACAAAAAGATCATAAATAAATACCAATACAATCAACACTTTAATAGATGTAATCATAGTAATAGGAACAAAGGTATCAATATTTTTTTTTTTAATGTATATCCCTGTGCTACAAACTTGGCTTTGTATTTATCAATAGATCTATTTGATTTATATTTCTATTTAAAGATTCATTGGTACCTTATAGGTTTGACACTTATAAGTAAATCTATTAATTCTCATGTATTAATTCATTTTAAGAAACCAATCTTATTCTTTGTAGATTCTAACCACAGATAAGCATTACTAGAGGATATCACTTTAATGTATGTTAAGAGATCATTATTCACTACAAGAATACAAGTCATCCTCAAAAGTCTTTTCTTTCCTTTCTCTCTTACTTTCCTAAATTTAGGTTTAAAAGGATTACTTTCCTACTGTGTTTACTCTTCTTCTGACTTGTCTTACCTCTGTTTGATTTAAATAGGTTGCTTCACTACCACTTGGAAGATCATCAAAATACTCTTTAATCTCTCTTGAAGAAATCTGGAAATTTGTTAAGTTCTCTCTATGTTTTATAGAATGTCGCCACTAGGTTGTCTCACACGCCCCCACACCTTCAAAAGAGATAAATCATGGTTTATATAGTACCTTCTATGGAAACCCTAGTATGGTTTACTGTAGTTGCAGTAGATTTACTTTTTTGCCCTCCATGTGTCTTCATACTACTGTTCCATTCAAGATTCAACATTATCCTCCTTCTTAATTTATTTTTCTTACTCATTTCTTTCTACTAAAATCTCATCCTTTGAATGCTTGAATGAATGACTAGGATTATCCATGAACAGTTAAAAATGTACAAAAGAAACTACCCCTATGACTGCCCATCTTCTAGAAATGTTAAGTTAAAATTTCATAACCTTCCCTTCTTTCGAACTGTCTGTCTGTCTGTAACCCCAAAATTATTCCGCTACTCTTAAATCTCACTTGGACTTAGTCTCAGGACAGGTTTACAGACCTGCAAATTTAACTTCTTATGAATTTATTATTCGTATACAACCATGTCACACTGTCACATGAAGACTTAAGCAATGCTAAACTCCCTCTACAAGTTCACTCCAAGGAGATCACTTTATGAGTTTATTTGATATGCTAGTCTTATCCTGTAATTCCTGAGATATGAGCCACTTCTACTTGCACACTTAAATATGGTTTACAACAATTACAACCCATATAAGGCTATGGGAAACGACAATCTCTTATTTTGTAATTGGTGGCAACACTCACAACAAAAGACATTATGTAGTAGTCCTTCATAATGTTCTTAGAGTAATAATCCAGAAGCAGATAGATTACAACTCCCCTTAAATATACACTCCCCCTTTTTTAACAGCTCCCCCTGCATTATTACTTCTCTCCCCCTTTGCCAACCAATTACAAATTTGAAAAAAAGCAAAGTAGAGATGGAGGATTCACCTAAACTTCAGGCTTGAGGAGGTAGTTACATAGACAGACTCATTCTGTGCTTTTCAAATAGTTCTATGGACAAAGATTTGGTTAGAATATCTAAGATTTGATCTTTAGTGCCAACATACTCCAACTAAATTGTGCCCTCCTCCACTTGATCCTTGATAAAGTGATACTGGATGTCAATATGCTTGCTCCTTAAATGTTGGATTGGATTCTTGTTGAGATCAATTACACTTTGATTATCACAAAGTACACTCATTGGTAACTTCACTTCAACACCCAAATCTACCAATTGTCTTTGCATCCATATCACCTAAGTATATGGCTACTTAACCATGCAACACACTTTGAACCTAAGTAGAAGTTGTAGCCGCTAGTTGATTTTCTATCACTATACTTCTTGCCCAGTATGCATTAATGTATGCTTGTAGTTTTACAGAATCCATGGCAGGATATCACAAACCTATTTTCACTGTCCCTTTAAGGTATCTTAGGATTCTTTAAGGTATTTTCACTGTCCCTTTAAGCCCTACATGAGATTCCTTAGGATCAGCTTGGAATTTGCTGTAACACACATATCTTGCATAAGATCAGGCCTTAATGTTGTAAGGTACAGAAGGCTCCCTATCATCTTTCTGTATTCTGTAAGGCTTGTACTCTTTCCTTCCTGCTCTTTTGTTAACTTGCAACTCATTGACATAGGGCTATTAACAGGTCTTCTATCCTTCATGTTAAACATAACATCTCTTTGGCATATTTTGTCTGAGACATAAAAATACCTTCTTCACACTATTTTATCTGTAATCCATGAAAGTAAGTCATTTATCCAATCAATGACATCTCAAATTCCTCACTCATCTTTTGTGCAAATTCTTGGCATAGCTCAGAGTGATCCCCTCCAAAGATGATGTCATTTACATATACTATAGTTATCAGCTGGCCTTTTTCTAAGTCGAACACATATAGGTTATTATCAACTGTTTCTCTTCTGAAGTTCAACCTTTTTAAATACCCATCTAGCCTGCTGTACCATGCTCTTGGGGCTTTTTTAAGGCCATACAAGGCTTTCTTCAATTTGCACACGTGTGTCTCATCCTCATTGATTTGTACTCAATCAGGTTGTTTAATATACACTTTTTGTTTTAGGAGCCCATTCAGGAGCCCATTCAGAAAGGCTAATTTCACATATATCTGATAAATTTTATACCTCTTATGTGCTGCCAAAGTTAAGAACATTCTTATAGTTTCCAGCCTTGTTACTGGTGTAAACGTTTCATCAACATCTACTCCTTTTATTTGAGTGTAGCCTTTACAAACCAGCCTAACCTTGTTCCTCACCACATTGCCATCTTCATTATTTTTATTTATGAACACCCATTTTGTTCCAATGAGATTCTTGTTAGTGGGTCTTGGAACCAGCTCCTATGTATCATTCTCCTTGATTTGATTCAGTTCCTTATTGATAGCTTTGACTAGGCTTTGTTGACCTAGGCTTTGTCTTGTGTAGCCTCTTCAATAGATTTAGATTCAACTTTTGAGAGTAAAGTAGTGGCTCCCATAATTCTTGTTCTTGTTGTAACTCCTACTGATGGGTCACCTATAATCTAAATTCCTTGATAAGCACTGGTCTAAGTTTTCTTTGTCTTTCTCTCTTACACAGTCTTAGTTGCAAAAGGATTTCTTTCTTCATCTTTAGACCCACTCTTCTCTAAGTCTGAACTTACTTCTTTCCCCTTTTCTTCTTGCTTGTCTGATTCTTCATCTATCTTGAAGTCATCTTCTTCACTGTCCTTAACTTCTCCATTTTGCATTGTTTTCCAGTTTTGTCTATTCTCACATCACTAAAGCAACCACTTTTCCCAGTTTATACAGGAAAACTCTATAACCTTTTGTCTTTGCTGACTATCCCACAAAGATGCCTTCATTTGACCTAGCATGGAATTTTCCCAAGCTTTGCTCCTTGTTCTTCATAAAATATGGGCTACCAAAGATTTTGAGATACTTGGCTGTTGTCTTCTTCCCACTCTATAGCTCATATGGAGTCTTATCATTATTGGGCCTTAGTAAAACTTTGTTCAGTAGGTGCATGGCTGTAAATGTTGCTTTTGTCCAAAATCTTATGTGAAACTTGGATTCCAACAGTAGAGTTCTTGCCATTTCAACAACAGCTCTATTTTTCCTCTTTACCAGCTTGTTCTATTGAGGTGTTCTTGCTACTGCCATTTGATGATGAATTCCATGCTTCTCAAGGTAATCTTCAAAAGCTTCATTTGTGAATTCGGTGCCTTAATTTGACCTCAATACTTTGATCTTCTTTTCACTCTCATCTTTAGCTAATCTTCAGTATCTCTTGAAGCATTTGAAGACTTCTAACTTGTGTTTGAAGTGCATGATGTAGGTCCTTTTGGAATAATCATCAACAAATAAGATGAAGTCTAGAAATTAATATGTATAATGTCAAGTATTGCTTCAAAACTGAACTCTTTGGTCTTATACTACTTTCTGACATGTTTTCCTTTAAAGCATGCTAAGCAGACATACTTTCTCTCTCTCTCTCTTGAGGTCTAGAATGTCTCTGATTGCATGAGTAGTGGTCAACTTCCTTATATTCTTTTGTGTTAAGTGTCCCAGCCTCCTATGCCAGAGTTGATTTTCTTCTTCTTTTGTAAGCAAATAGTTATTTATCTTGTCCTCATCAATCACATATAAATTTCTAGTTTTTCTTTTCCCAGCTACAATAGTATTGCCTTTTTCACTCTTTACTTGGCAACCTATTTTTGTAAATATCACTTCATGGTCTTCATTGCATAGTTGGCTGACAAATGCTAGATTATATCTGAGTCCTTTAACGTGCAGAACATCTTTTAGCTTTCCTTTTCCAATATTTACTCACCCCTGACGACTAGTATTGAGTGAATCATCATTGCCAAACTTGACTCTGCCTTCTCTTGACTTGTTCAGCTTTGATAATTTACTCTTGTCTCCTGTTGCATCCACTATTAAGGATCCACTACTTATCCTTGTATTCAGCCTTTAGTGCAATATCAACTATATTAGCCAACTCTTTTTAGCTTTATATTCCTTCTTTTAAATTGGCTTGAAGATAGCTTTCTCTTTTTTCTCAGCTTTGATTGTACCAATTGTTTTTACTATGCCATTGAGTGCCTTCTCTTGCTCAGAGAGAAGTGTCATGCATCTCTTGGCATTATGGCCATCCTGCCCGCACCTTTCACATTATTCCAAGTTTGCCAATATAGCAAACTTGTCCTTTGAAACCACTGGTTTGGGCTTCCACCAACAATCCTTGTCAATGTGTTTTTGCTTTTTATAGCATGTGCAAGAACTCACGACAGGTGTTCTTCTCTAAATTTTGTATTGTCTCTGCCTATATGCAGCATCGGATCTTCTCAAGTTGGAGACATATACTGGCCTTCTCCACTAGCATTTACTTGCCTTATAACACCAAACTTCACAATGAAAGCAATGACCTTGAAACTACCTCTTCTTAGGTCTAACCACATCTTGTTTTTTTTTTGTTCATTACTTGTTGTGTAGGCAAGGTTGCTAGCTTCTTAGCTTGTGTGGCTTTCATTTCAACCATCTTCTTCTCCTTCTTTTGTTCAGCCATAACCCTCGGTTGGCTGATTTTCTTTTCTTCATTTTTGTTTGCAACCCTAGGTTGCTTCTTCAAATTTTCTTTATTTTCAACCTTCACTGTTCCTAGCTAATCAGTATTTTCTTTCTGAGACTTAGCAGCTATAGGCTGTTGCTCTTTAACCATATGCGTCATTTTTTACCTTGGCTTTGGTTTGATAACTGTCTTCTCTTCTTCAATTATCTTCTCCTGAGTCATAACCTTCTCTTTTAACTTCTGTGGCAAAGTCTCATTCTTTTTAGGCAGTGCAGTCTCAAATTGCTGCTCTCTTTATTCTTTTTTTCTCTTGCAGAGCTTGTTTCTCCTACCACTTCAAGCTTTTGTAAGTTCTCTTCACTCTTTTTGAGTTGTTGTTGGAATTTATCTCTATTTCTTTAATTTTTCAAATCCTTGAGGCAAGTTCTATTGTAAGGTATTGACATATTTTGATATGTTCTTCAAATCTTCTCTTCAAGTTAATATGTTCAGCCCTTATTTCATCTTTTTGACTTTCTGCTTCCTTAATCTTTACTTCAACTTGTTTTATATGGGCCTCCAACCTTCTTATGGCTCTGCCCCTTCTGATTATCTCCTTTGAAGCTACTTTTAACTCAGCTTCAAGATCTGGTTCTTCTTTATCAACCTCCTCTTCCTCTTTAGAGGTTGAATTACCACATGAGCTAATGCCATAAGGGCATGCTCATTTGATGAGTCTACATCTTCCTCCTCATCAGCTTTTTTTGTCTGGCTCAAATAACTCTTGAATGAGCCTCTTTTCTTGTTTTGTGGGTTGATAGTCTTCTTGTTGGACTTCTTTGATTTAGGTGATGGTCTTCTCAATTTTGAATTCTGCTCATCATCACCATCCTTATCTTCATCATCAAGTTTCTCTTTGTACTAAGAAGCAAAATGCCCAGTCTGCCCACAATGATAACATCTTGAGGACAATTGTCTATTTCCTTTCTTAGATCCCTTTTTGAATTTCCTTACGAAGTAAGCTAACACTTCACCTTCACTTTCTTCCTTATCATCATTGTCATCCTCACTAGATGAATCTTCCTCTTCTCTTATCTTCAAGTGTCTCATAGCTTTGAAAGCTGCCTCCTTTGATGGCTTTGATGTTGTGAAGCTTTCATTTGACTTTATTCTCATCTCATATGCAATAAGATTGCATTGGAGATCATGCAGAGACATAAAATTGAGATCTCTACTCTCCTCTATGGCTGCCACCTTTGAGACAAACCTCTTAGGCAGAATTCTTAGAATTTTCTTCACAATAGATGAGTCCTTCTTGTTCTTCCCATGACTTCTGCTGTCGTTTACAACATCAATAGCCCTGTGAAGAACTCTTGGACTGTCTCATTTTTCTGCATTCTGAGAGATTCATATCTCTCCTTCAAAACTTAAAGCTTGGCCTCCTTCATTCTACCATCACTTTCATAGACCTTTTGCAATTTGTCCCATATCTCCTTAGCAGATTTACAGTCTATAACTTTAGCATATTCAACATTTGTTAATGCTGAAATGATGACATTTAAGGCCTTCCCATTGATCTCAAGCTACCTTAATTCCTCTGGGGTTGGATCTTTACCTTCTTTTGGAGGCACAAAACCCTCCTATATAGATTTCACAACATCTATGCCTATGGTTGCAAATACCACTTGCATTCTTGCTCTCCACATATGTTAGTTGGTTCGATTGAAGATTGGAACCTTCTTGCTGTATGTAATGCTGGTGCTGGTACTGACATCCATTTCTCAGTATGCTGAACAAGTTAAAATTTTTGAAGCCCTTCAAACTAGTACACCGAGCTGTTAAGTTTCAAACTAGTGAACCTGTGCTCTAATACCAATTGAAGTTTCTAACTTCACCATAGGATCTACTAGCCTATGATACTGAGGGGGGTAAATCAGTATCACCTCCTTGAAAAACTCTGATAATTTAAGCCAAAGTACTCTACTTCTTTAATACTTTAGCTCTTATTAATATATAGGTGGGTGGACAACTTCAAACTCTTCTCAGAAATGAACTCTTTCTTAGATTCAACTAAGGTAGATCTATTGTTACTTACTAATCACAATAGTCCCTAAAGTTACCTTCTAGACACCTTGCCTATTAAACGGATTGGTTGTTCTTGATTAAGTCTTCTTTTAGGTTATGGGTTTGATGATTCTTTAGCTTTGTTTATAACTCAATTTAGAACATAGAATGTAAATTCAAAGCAAGGACATAAGAAATTTACATGGTTCTGCCCATATGACATATTCCACGATGGTAGGGATTCTTCCTCTACTGAGGCAATCCACTATACTTGAGAATACCAGTGTGGTATCCCCTATGATTACAATGGATGTCTTAATCTTCTACTCCTTTTACTATTATAAATACAAAGCAATCACAATACAAAGAGTGTCACCTACTGTGTCTACTCTTCTTTGTCTTGCCTCTATTTGATTTAAATAAGCTGCTTCATTGCCGCTTGGAAGATCGCCAAAAAACTCTTTAATCTCTCTTGAAGAAATTTGTAAATTCGTTGAGTTCTTTCTATGTTTCACAGAATGTCTTCACTAGGTTGTCTCACACGCCCCCACATCTTTCAAAAGAGATAAATCTTGGTTTATATACTGCCCTTTATGGAAACCTGAGTATGGTTTGCTGTAGCTGCAGTAGATTTACTTTCTTGCCCCTCCATGTGGCTTCATACTACTGTTCCATTCAAGATTCAGCATTATCCTACTTCTTAATTTATTTTTCTTGCTCTTTTCTTTCTATTGAAATCTCATCCTTTGAATGCTTGAATGAACAACCAGAATTGTCCATGAATAGTTAAAAATGTACAAAAGAAACTACCCCTATAACTGCCCATCTTCTGGAAATGCTAAGTTAAAATTTTGTAACCTTCCCTTCTTCCGGATTCCCTGTCTGTTCGTAACCTCGGAATTATTTCGCTTCTCTTGAATCGCTCTTGGACTTAGTCTCAAGATAGGCTTACGGACTTGCAGATTTAACTTCTTATGAATTTATTATCCATATATAACCCTGTCAGATTGTCACATGAAGACTTAAGCAATGCTAAACTCCCTTTACAAGTTCACTCCAAGGAGATCACTTTATGAGGTTATTTGATGTGTTAGTCTTATCTTGTAATTCCTGAGATATGAGCCACTTTTGCTTGCACACTTAAACTTGGTTGACAATAATTACAACCCATACAAGGCTGTGGGAACGATAGCCTTTGGTTGCATCTCTTTTATCTTAGTTTCCCTTATTTGAATTCTATTCTTATACTTAACTAAGATATATATGATTACATCCTCTAGTAATATGTGTTTTCTCTTATATTTGAGTTGTTATTTATAGTCATGTTAAGATTTAAAACTTTTCAATGAAACAATCTATTACATACTCCTTTGTTAGCTTGATGTTCTTATTCTCTAGGTCATCTAATAGCTTTAATATTCATTAATTTAGTCTTGAATACTCTTTTCATTAGACATATGAAAATACAAATGGCTAACAACATCAAATTTTTGTGTAACAATGTCCTCCATTATTTTTTTGTTTATTTTTCACTATATTTCTTTTGCTTCTTTTGAAAAGCAACATACATCAAACAAATTATTGGATAATGTGTTGAGAATGGTGTGACATCAAACTTTATTAGTTTGTTCCTAAAAACAATAAAAAATTTTATTGTAATTCTTAGAATCAAACATTAGTTTGGATTTAAAATAAGAAAAAGCAAATCTTAGAGCATCTAAAGTTAAAAAATATGTTCTTACTAGTATTTGAAGCAAAAGTCAATAAAATTTTAATCTTAGAGATGTTTGGCAAGAACTTGTATGTAAGCAAAATTGGCTAAGTTTAAGAAGGAAAAGAAATAAATTGATTGGTAACAATAGCAAATTGACTTGTATTTACATCCATAATAAAAAAAACAAAAATTATGTTTAAGATTATTAACAAAAATATAGAAATAGATTACAAGTAGATGCAAAAAAAAATGAGTATGTAGATAAGGATATCAATTTTACCTTTAGAAATGTATTGTCATAATATAGTAGATTATAATGACAATTCTCTTAAGAATGAATAATCAAAATAGCTAATTTGACCAATACAAATTGAAGGCTTTCAAAATGGTTTTTGACTAAGAGATTTCACATTGGTTATTTCATATTAGGCTTAAATTTGGGTCTTTCATATATATGAGAAGATTATTTTGGATCTTTGATTTTGCAGGGTATAAGGTCAATATTATCTTATAAACATATGAAAAAAATACTTTTACTTCTAATATAAGATAAAAACCTTTTAAAATATCCTTTATTTCTTATAGTTTCCTTTAGTAAAATATAGCCATCATGTGTCTAACTTAGTTCTTGTCAAACTTTTAAGTCTTGGTTATCAATGTCTCTAACTCAAATTTGTTGGGACAACTCAGCCTTAGCATTAGTGCCTTTCTTGGAAGATTTGAAGATTTGATCTCTAACTAGCATTAGCCAACTCTCATTATTCAATTTCTTTTCCATTTCCTAAACCTTAATATTAGCAACAAACGATCCAACAAGTTGCTTTCCAAATAATTACACCATATTGGAGCTATGATGAATGGTATAATGCTGCATTCCAACTAATAATAATAAGGAACTTGTTATGCAAGAAGAAAGAGCAAGAGTTTGTATGGAGAAGAAGGTGAAAGACTTTGGAGAGAGAGAGAGAGAGATGTTCTTATATAATATTTTTTTTTTGTAGAATTTAGAGAGATGTTTCTATATTATTTTTCTTGTTTTCTCTCATGTTATAGTAGAGAAAAAGAGATGCTAATCTTATTAGTTCTAGTAGTGTCATGCAAGTGTTATCAAACTAGGTTTGACTTGATGGGTTATATTGGTGGTATGATGAACAAACAATTGGATCGGGCCAAGTTAGTAAAAAATCAAATGTATGCTTGAAGTGGAATAGTCTAATCAACTTCACTTATATATTTTGAAGGGGCGGAGGACAAATCATACCTTTATTAAAGAGGGAACAAGGAAGAAGAATTTGTAGTTATTAGACCTTTGAAGGGGTGAAGACTGTTATAAACTTGGGTTGAATTCTAGAAAACAGGTTATTGAATATTAATTGAAGGGATGAATGAACGAAGGAGCCCAACATGATGTTTTAGCAATTATTAAGGTTTTTTGATCGACGATTAGATACATATCACAACTAAAGGCAAATTCGTCAGTCTTTTGTTAGCTCTATTGTTAGGACTTTAATGAAACGAATTGTATTTTAAAAGAACAATAATAAAGGCATGGGATTGGGTGAGTCAAGAAGCCACCTATGTGGCCATATAGGTATGTATAAGGGGATTATTGATGAAAACCACTTTAGGTCTCACACTATGAGGGGGTAAATCAATGTGATATATGCACCTTTTACAAATTGATCCGGATTTAACCTCTGTAGCTTGTTAGAGATGATCCAATTTTTATTTTTATCCTTTATGTGAGCACGAACGTACGACTAAAAAAATCAATGCATAAGCACCCAAGAACACATGACAATTTTTGCGTGGTTTATCCATAATGTGTGAGTTACGTCTATGGTGTGATAGGATCCCTTTTAAATCACACAATCCACTCTTACTATCAAGGGATACAATAACGTGGTGGAAGGAGCACTCCTTCACCACTTGTGGAAGGACTACTCTTTAATCACTTACAATGATCTCTCGATTACTTTAAGGGTATCCTATCTCATTTTTCCAACAATTTATCAAGATTTTATGGTAAAACCTTTCTTGGAGAATGTTCACTTAATGTGTATAGGCTGCTACAGTAGAATATGGATCTTCTCCTTCTTTTGCTATCTGTGTTGTCTCACTCACTGCTAGTATTGCCTACACGTGATGCTAATGCTGTATGTATATATTGTTGTTGTTGTTCGTGCATGCTGCTAATACTGTTCGCATGTGCTGTCATTACTGTTCATGTACGTTGCTTCTGTTGATTGTGTGTGGTGTCGTTGTTGTCTATGTGTGTTGCTAATACTATCCACTTGCATTGCTAATGTTGTCTGCACGCACTGTTGCTGCTGTCTGCATACACTCCACACTCGCTACTTTTATTGTTTGCAAATACTATTGCTTTTTGCAAGCACTGCGGCTGCTGTCCACATGCATTGTTCCTGCTATCCAAGTGTGCTTTACTATCTACTTATGCCATTGCTACTATCTGTCTGCACTGTTGCTATCTGCTCGCCTTATTGCTACTATCAGCCTGCGCTATTGTTGTCTGCTTGTGCTGCCGTTGCTATCTACTTGCACTGCATTTGACTTTTTGCGCTACTATTGCTATCCTTACACGCTACAACTTGTTTCTTGTGTTGTTGTTGCTATCTTCATGCATTGTAGCTGTCTTTGCATGCCATTGTTGTCTGCACATTGGTTGCTCGTGCAAGACCCTTCTGCTACTGCTCCACCTCCTATTGACTATTGCTCTAGCTTTTGCTAGCTGCTGTCATGGTGGTTTGCTAGTGCCGAACACCGGACCCTTCAGTTACTACTCCACCTCCTACCAACTGTTGCTCCACCTTCTGTTGGCTGCTACCTTAGTGGTTTGCTAATACCAGACCCTTCTTTTGCTACTTTACCTCCTATTGGCTACTGCTCCACCTCTTGCTGGCTGTTGCCTTAGTGGTGTGTTGGTCTGGTTGGCTACCTTGTTGGCTATTGCACTTTCCTTGGCTAACTACCTTGTCCTCTTTCTTTTCCTCCTTCATTGGCGGCTTGTTGCCTCTTTTAGGTGGCAATTGCACTCTCCGTGGCTGACTATACCTCCCTTAATGGCTATCTTTTTTGCCTTGGCTAGTCACTCTCTCCTTTGGTGGTTGCGTCTCTTTTTGTTGTTCACCTTTTCCTTGCCTTTAGGTTTGCTGTTCTCTCTCCTTTGGCCGACTCTCTCAAAATTTTATAGCAAACCTTTCTTATAAGATGTATAGGGGTATTTATAAAGCCTTGAGATTAGGGCTACATGATCATCAACAATCATCATTAATTCCCACATGTTTCCTTACAATTAATGACTAGATTTGAATCTTAAAATTTAAGGTCAATAGTCAATGATTAATGATCAATCTTAACCTCTAAAATTTACGGTCATGTTCATGATTAAGGTTGACTTGTCATCACCAATTTCTCCCCATAACCTCACTACATCTCAATGGCATTCACAACATCAAATCAACATATATAACTATATGAGATGGTATTGACAACAAATCTAACATTAGCTATCAAAGATGGGCTCAACAGTTGTTATTGTAATAGAAAAGTAGAACAAAAAAGAAAAAAATTTCCCTCTTTTCCTTCTTCTCCTCCTCCTTCCTTTCCTTTGATATTTTCTCTCTCCAAGATTCTATCTCCCATCAATTCTTTCGTCTTATCCTCTCACCCTTATGTCTTAAGAAACTAAGGCATAACAAAGTGGTATTAGAGTGATTGAAACAATGGCATAGAAACTAGAGAGGATGACCATGATCACAGGCAAATTTGAAGCAATTATGGTAGGGGAAAACAAGGAAGTAGGTAAGAAGTTTGCAATTCACTTTCTTAAGGGAGGATAATGTGACTTTGTGACATCTGGTGGAGACTCTCACGCAAAACATTACTGCTATCATGGAATTAGGCATGATAAAGCTACCTCTAATAATTTGGTGCTTAGGTTTGTGGGAGAGACTGGGGTTCCAATGGATCAATTTGGATTCTTACCTTTACCTAAAGAATTCATAGGAAAAGGGAATGAAGGGCAACAGGGTAAAAGTAGCCAAACAGTAAGGAGACCTACCTTAAACCCTAGAGTATCCTTTTTGCACTTTGAAAGGGTTAAGCCTAGGGACTGGATCACCAAGTGCAATAGGTATTTCAAAATATACAATGTAGCTAAAGAAGATAAGGTGGAGTTGGCTAGTATGTACTTAGGTGAGCAAGTTGAAATTTGGTTTGAAGGATGGTTAGCAGAGTAGGAAGAGGTGATATGGGAGAAGTTTATTGAGGATCTATGTGCTTGGTTTGGACCTAGTAAGTATGCAAATATGGTGTAAGATTTCAATAATTTGTCTCAAATAGGGTTTTTAAGGGACAACTAAGATAAGTTTAGGGAATGGAAGGGACTTATAAAGCAAGCTAACCCCTTTCTCACACAAGAGTATTTCATTTCTAATTACATAAGTAGGTTAAGTGATCCTATTAAGGCTGCCATGAAAATGTGAGAGCCAAGATCTCTTAGTCATGTATACAAGCTCTTAAGGCTTTAGGAGGAATTGGTGCAAAGTTTAGGGAAAGTGAGTAAGCTGACTTCCAAGGGTGGAATTTGGGCAAGCATGGGCAATATGATGGGAAAAGGTACCAATCAGTTGGAAGACAAGAAGTCAGGAGGGTATGGGAAGTTGGATAATGAAGTTAACCCAAACTAGACACTAGAAGTTTCCCCTAGAGGTGTCAACCAAAGCAGTTGGGATCAATATTTAAAAGGGAGCAGATGGGGGAATGAGAAGTAGGTCTTGTTGGAAATGAGGTGATAGATATTTTTGAAGCCACCAATATAACAAGAATTAATTAAATGTCTTAAAGGGGGGAGGTTGAGAAGGATTAATGGGAGGATAAGCTTAAGGAAGAACCATAAGAGGTGGAGCTAGGAGAGTTAGAAGCCTATGGATCCAGATCAATATATGCCTTAACAAGGTTAAAGGGGATCAATACCATACAGGTGAGAGCAGGTAGGAAATAGGAGGCTAATGATTTTGATAGACTTAAGAAGCATATATAGTTTTCTTAATGCCCCCTTAGTCAAATGCTTACCTTACTCTTTGGTATCCACTCACCTTTTGTTGGTTACAATGGAGGATGGCCACAAAGTCACAAGTACGGAGCAAGTGAGCAACTTCAAGTGGAAAATGCAACGTTTTGAGCCTACCTTTGATGGCTAATGTTGGATTTGTTGTTAAAACCATCTCACTATATATGTTGATTTAATGTTATGAATACTATTGAGATGTACTGAGGTCATTAAGAAAAACCAGTGATGACAGGTCAACCCTGGCATTTAGGGGTTAAGATTGACTATTGATTGTTGACCATTGACTTCAAATTTTAGGAAGTCAATGTTGACTATTGACCCTAACTTTTAAGACTTAAATCTAATGGTTAATTGTAAGGTAACATGTGGGAATTAATGATGACCGTTGATGATCGTGTAGCCCTAATCTCAAGTCTCTATAAATACCTCTAGGTGTCTTGCAAAAAGAAAATAATGGGCTACAGAAAATTGAGTAAATGGCAAAGGAAGGCAATCAGCGAAGGAGAGAAAGAAAAAGGGCAAGGCAGCTGACCAAGGTGAGTGTAGCAGCCATGAAGGAGAAATTGCGAGGTATAGCTGACCAAGGAGGAAAGAAAGAGAGCAAGGTAATTGGCCACCCACACCAGCAAACCCTTACCAAGATAGCCACTGCACTAGCAAGCCCTCACAAAGGTGATAACAGCAGCTGACCACCACACCAACACATCTAAGAGGCTTTCTAATAGACCAACAGCATGTACCTATATGTCCAATATGGTATATTAGTAGTAGTAGATGTCCCTGTAGGTCTAGGAGGGTATATTAGTAGCAACAGCAAGTCTCAGCATGTCGAAACATGTCCAGGAGACTTCCCAGCATAAATAGCACGTCTCGGAGGTTTCCTTGCACTAGCAGCACATCCAGGAGGATATACTAGCACCAACAAACACTACCAAGGTAGCATTCACACCAGCAAACATCACTAAGGTAACAGCCGCACCAGCAAACCAACAAAGCAACCAAGGAAGACAAACCAAAAGGAGGTAGAAGTAGCATGTGAGTCTAGCAAGAGATGAAGCAGCAGCACAAGGGTCTTGTGCCAACAACCAACATGCAGCAGCAAGTGGTGCACTAGCAAATGGTGGTAGTGTGTAAGGATAGCAGCAGCGGGATGAGAAAATAATTGCAACACATGAGGATAGTAGCAACAACATGAGAAAACAGTTGCAATGCATGGGGATAGTAGCAACAGTCTAAGAAAACAATAACTCCTATTTAGGAGTGAATGCTATTACTTAGTCTGACCATTAAGTATTCCAATTATATTAATTGGGCTTGGACTCTTTGTCAAACTTAAATTTGCACAATTTGAAGCTTGGTTTGTCTGAATGTCCTAAATTAGCCCACTTAGTGCTTCTTCAATCTTTTTGGCTCTAGCTTATGTTATTGGGCATTCTGGAATATGCAATGGACCTCTTGCATCCATTGAAGCTTTAGCTCGTGTTATTAGGCCTTATGGAATGTGCAATGGACCTCTTGTATCCATTGAAGCTCTAGCACATGTTATTAGGCCTTCTGGAATGTGCGATGGACCTCTTGCATCCATTGAAGCCTTTCACCCATCATCTTTATGGTTCTCATTATTCCCTATCTCCTTAAAAGGATTTATCCTTGAATCATCACTTACATCAAAATGGGAAATATCAGAAATGTTAAATGTTGTACTCACATATACTCACCCGGAAGGTCCAACTTTTGTCATTAATTTGTTCTACAACTTGAAGGGACCATCTCCTCTAGGTTGTAGCTTTGAATGCCTCTGAGCTAGAAACTGTTCCTTGTGCATATGCACCCAAACCCAATCACCAGGTTCAAATATCACCTTCTTTTATCTCTTGTTGACATGGAATGTGTATTGCTTAGTTTTCAATATTTTACTACACCTTCTCATGCAATTTGTTTTTTTTATCATGTCAACCTTACATTCACCATCTAAGTTGGCATACTTATTAACAGGTATAGGTACCAAATCCAAAGGAGTTAACTGATTAAAACCATATACAATTTCAAATAGAGAGTAACTAGTAGCAGAATGAACTCTCCTATTATACGCAAACTCGACATGTGGTAAACAATCTTCCTATGTTTTCAAATTTGTTTGAATAATTACACTTAAAAGAGTAGAAAGAGTTCAATTAACCACCTTAGTCTGCCCATCAGTTTGTAGATGACAATTAGTTGAAAACAATAGCTTAGTACCTAACTTGCCCTACAAAGTCTTTCAGAAGTAGCTTAAGAACTTTGTATCCCAGTCTGAAGCAATGCTTCATAGCATGCCAAGCAAACATATGACTTCTCTAAAGAATAAGTCAGCCATATTGCTTCCATCACAGTTTTATGACATGGGATGAAGTATGCCATCTTTAAAAATCTATCAATAACAACATATATAGAATCCCTACCCCTTTTAGTTCGTGGCAATCCTAGTATAAAGTCCATAGATAAATCAACCTAGGGATGGCTAGGTATAGGTAAAGGGGTATACAAGCCATGGGGAAAAACTCTAGATTTAGCTTGTTTGCATGTTATGCATTTCTCACATATTCTCTTAACATCTCATTTCATGCGTGGCCAAAAGAAATGTTCATTTAAGACATCTAGGGTTTTCCCAACTCTGAAATGACCCATTATACCACCTTTATGAGCTTCTCTTACAACCAACTCCCTCAAAGAACTCATAGACATACATAAATGATTTTCCCTAAATAGAGAGAAACCCAATGGCCAGACCAGAGGAGTCGATAGGAAGGAGAAAGAGAGAAACCCAACGACAAGACCAAAGGAGTCGATGGGATGGAGAGAAAGAGAAACTTGATGGCTAGAGCAGAGGAGTTGACGGGAAGGAGAGAAAATGAAACTTGATGGTTAGAACAGAGGAGTCAATGGGAAGGAGAGAAAAAGGAACCCAATAGCCAGAATAGAGGAGTCAACGGGAAGAAGAGAAAAAGGGACCCGATGGCCAACCAAGTGAGCACGGCAAAGCACACCACCGATGGAAGGAGAGAGAAATCTGACAGCTAGAATAGAGGGTAGATGGCCGATGAATAGTGATCAGTAGAAAGAAAGAAAATTTGAGACGGGTGAGACTGTGAGACCATGAAAGTAGGAGTTGTGTGAGACAACGTGTAGAAGAAATTTTGTTGAAGCATTGAAAGAACTCAACATATTTCTAGATTTCTTCAAGAGAGTTTAGAGAGTGTTGTAGTGAACTTTTAAGTGGTAGTGGAGCAGACTTTCAATTCAATAGAGGCAAGACAAGATGGAAGAAGGGTAGACATAATAAGTAACACTCTTTGTATTGTACTTGGTTAGTAATTGCAATGTTGAAAGGAGCAGAGGATTAATACATCCATTGTAACTGGAATTCTTAAGTATAGTGGATAGTCTCGGTAAGGGAGAGTCCTTACCATCGTGGATGTACATGTTGATGGAACCACGTAAATCTTGTGTGTCCTTAATTTGCTTTATGTTCTGTGTTTTGAATTGAATTGTGAATGTAGTTAAAGTATAAGCCAACCCATAACCTAACGAAGACCTAAAGAAGAACATCTGAATTGTTTATTAGGCAAGGTGTCTGAAAGGTGACTTTGGGAAATATTGTGATTAGTAGGTAGCAATAGATCCACCTTAGTCAAGTCTAAGAAAGAGTTCACTTTTAAGAAGAGGTTGAAGATTGTCACTTACCTGCTAATTGAAAATTGTGGTGATACTGATTCATCGCCCTTCTTAGTATCATAAACTAGTAGATCCTAAGGAGAAGTTGGGAACTTCAATTGGTATCAGAGGACAAGTTCACCAGTTTGAAGCTTAACAACTTGGTGTATTAGGTTGAAAGGATTTAGAATTTTGACGTGTTCAGGATACTGAGAAATGGAAGCTAGTACCAACACTAGCACCACTTATAGTATGAAGGTTCCAATCTTTAACGGAACCAACTACCATATGTGAAGAGCGAGAATGCAAGTGATATTTGCAACCATGGGCATGAACGTGGTGAAATGCGTACAAGAGGGTTTTGTGGCTTTGGAAGAAAGTAAAGACCCAACCCAAGAGGAGTTAAAGCAGTTTGAGATAAATGGGAAGGTCTCAAACATCATCATTTCAGCATTGACAGATGTTGAGTATGCTAAAGTTATGGATTGTAAATCTGCTAAGGAGATATGGGATAGATTACAGAAAATCTATGAAGGTGATGGAAGAATGAAGGAGGCTAAGATTCAAGTATTTAAGGAGAGATATGAATATCTCAGAATGCAGAAGAATGAGATAGTTCAAGAGTTCTTCACCAGGGCTATTGATGTTGTAAATGTCCTGAGAAGTCATGGGAAGAACAAGAAGGACTCATCAATTATGAAGAAAATTATGAGAATTCTGCTTGAGGGGTTTGCCTCAAAGGTAGCAGCCATAGAGGAGAGTAGAGATCTTAATTCTATGTCTCTGCATGATCTCCAATGTAATCTCATTGCATATGAGATAAGGATGAAGTTAGCTGAATGCTCTACAACAATGAAGGTATCAAAGAAGGTAGCTTCCAAAGCTATGAAGCACTTGAACATAAGAGAAGAGGAAGATTCATCCAGTAAGGATGATGATGGTGATGAGGAAGAAAGTAAAGGTGAAGTTTTGGCTTACTTCACAAGGAAATTCAAGAAGGGGTCTAAGAAGGGAAAAGGATAGTTGTCTTTGAGATGTTATCATTATGGGCAGACTGGACACTTTCCTTTTTAGTGCAAAGTGAAACTTGATGATGAAGATGAGGATGGTGATGATGAGCAAAATTCAAGATGGAGAAGATCATCATTTAAATCAAAGAAGTCTAGTAAGAAGACTACCAACCCACAGAAGAAGAGGAGAGGCTCATTCAAGAGTTATGTGAGTCAGACAAAAGAAGCTAATGAGGAGGAAGATGAAGACTCATCAGATGAGCATGCCTTTATGGCATCAGCTCAAGGTGGTAGTTCAACCTCTGAAGAGGAAGAGGAGGTTGATGAAGAAGAACCAGATCTTGAAGTTGAGTTGAAAGTAGCTTCAAAGGAGATAATCAGAAGGGGTAGAACCATAAGAAGGTTAGAGGCCCATATAAAACAAGTTGAAGCAAAGTCTGAGGAAGCTGAAAGTCAAAAAGATGAAATAAGGGCTGAGCATATTGACTTGAAGAGAAGATTTGAGGAACATATCAAAATATGTGAAGACCTTACAGTAAAGCTTGGCTCAAGGGCTTCAAAAATTGAAGAAATGGAGAAAGAGTTGTTGAGACTTCAGCAACAACTCAAAAGTAACAAAGATAACTTGCAGAAGCTTGAAATGATAGAAGAAACAAGTTTTTCAAAAGGAGAGAAGAATGTAGAGAAAGTGTAGCAATTTGAGGCTACATTGGCTAAAGAAAATAATAATGTGCCATAGAAGTTGAAAGAGAAGGTTATGACTCAGAAGAAGATAACTGAGGATAAAGAAGATCTGAAGAAGCAACCTAGGGTGGCAAACAAGAAAGAAGAAAAGAAAGTCAGCTAGCAGAGGGCTATGACTGAGTAGAAGAAGGAGAAGAAGGTGGCTGAAATGAAAGTCCCATAAGCAAAGAAGCCAGCTATGTTGCCTACATAGCAAGTAATAAATAGAAGAAGACAAGCTATGATCAGACCCAAAAAGAGGAAGTTTCAAGGTCATTGCCTTTATTGTGGAGTTTGGGGTCATAAGGTGAGTAACTGCTAGTGGAGAAGGCCAGTATATGTCTCCAACTTGAGAAGATACGATGCTGCATACAGTGGGAGACAATACAAAACTCAGAGGAGAACACCTATCGTGAGTTCTTGCATATACTGTAAAAGGCAAGGACATACTGATGAGGATTATTGGTGGAAGCCTAGACTAGTAGCTTCAAAGAACAAGTTTGCTATATTGGTAGACTTGGAACAATGTAAAAGGTACAAGTAGGATGACCATAATGCCAAGAGATGCATGACACTTCTCCTTGAGAAAGAGAAGACACTCAATTAAATAGTGAAAACAAGTGGTGCAATCAAAGCTGAGAAAAAGGAGAAAGCTATCTTCTAGCCTGTTCAAAAGAAGGAATATAGAGCAAAAAGGGAGGTGGCTAATATTGCTAAAATTACACTAAAGGCTGATTACAAGGATAAGCAGTGGATCCTTGATAGTGGATGCACTTCACACATGATACTAACAAGAGTAAATTATCAAAGCTAAACAAATCACGAGAAGGTAAAGTCAAGTTTGGCAATGATGATTCACTTAACATTTGTTGTTAGGGGTCAGTAAATATTGGAAAAGGAAAGCTGAAAGATGTTTTGCACGTTGAAGGACTCAAATATAATCTAGCATCTGTCAGCTAACTATACAATGACGACCACAAAGTGATGTTCACAAAAATAGGTCGCCAAGTAAGAGTAAAGAGAACAGGTAGAAATTTGTGCGTGATTGATGAGGACAAGACAAACAATTGTCTACTTACATAGGAAGAAGAAAATTAGCTTTGGCATAGGAGGCTGGGACACTTAACACAGAAGAAGTTAAGGAAGCTGACCACTGCTCATGCAATCAGAGACATTCCTTACCTCAGGAGAGAGAGAAAGTATGTTTGCTCAGCATGCTCTAAAGGAAAACATGCCAGAAAGCAGTATAAGACCAAAGAGTTCAGTTCTAAAGCAGTGCTTGACATTGTGCATACTGATTTGTGTGGACCGATGAGGACAAAAGGGTTAAATGGTGAGAGGTACTTCATCTTGTTTATTGATGATTATTCCAAAAGGACCTGCATTATGCATCTCAAACACAAGTCAGAAGTTCTAAATCACTTCAAGAGATACAGAAGATTGGCTGAAAATAAGAGTGGAAGGAAGATCAAAGTATTGAGGTAAAATCAAGGCACTAAATTCACAAATGAAGCTTTTAAAGATTATCTTGAGAAGCATGGTATTCACCATTAGATGGTAGCAGTAAGAACACCTCAACAGAATGTGATGGTAGAGAGGAAAAATAGAGATGTGGTTGAAATGGCAAGAACTTTACTGTTGGAATCCAAGCTTTACATAAGATTTTGAACAGAAGTAACATTTACAACTGTACATCTACTGAATAGAGTCTTACTAAGGCCCAATACTGATAAGACTCCATATGAGCAATAGAGTGGGAAGAAGACAATAGCTAAGTATCTCAGAATCTTTGATAGCCCATGTTTTGTGAAGAATAAGGAGCAAAACCCAGGAAAGTTCGATGCTAGGTTTGATAAAGGCATCTTTGTGGGATACTCAGCAAAGACAAAAGGTTAAAGAGTTTTCCTACACAAGTTGGGAAAAGTGATAACATCCAGTGATGTGAGAATAGATGAGAATTGAAAAACAATACAGAATGGAGAAGCTAAGGACAATGATGAGGATGACTTCAAGATAGATGAGGAATCAAACCAACCTAAAGAAAATGAATAAGAAGTAGGTTCAAACTCAGAGAAAAGTGAGTCTAAAGATGAAGAAAGAGATTCTCTTGCAACTAAGACTGTGTAAGAGAGAAGGAAAAAGAAAACATGGACAAGTGCTCATCAAGGAAATCAGATCATAAGTGACCCATTAGTAGGAGTTACAACAAGAAGAATTGTGGGAGCTACTGCTTTACTCTCACAAGTTGAACCTAAATTTGTTGAGGAGGTTATTCAAGACAAAGCCCAGGTTAAAGCTATCAATGAGGAGCTGGATCAAATTGAGAAGAATGATATATGGGAGCTGGTTCCAAGACCCACTAATAAGAATGCCATAGGAACAAAAATGGGTGTTTAGGAATAAATACAATAAAGATGGCAAGGTAGTAAGGAACAAGGCAAGGCTAGTGTACAAAGGCTATATTCAGATATAAGGGATAGATGTTGATGAAACTTTTGCACCAGTGGCAAGGTTAGAAACTATCAAAATGTTCTTAACTTTGGCAGCACACAAGAGGTATAAAGTCTATCAAATGGATGTGAAATCCGCCTTTCTAAATGGACTCCTAAAAGAAGAACTGTATATTGAATAACCTGTGGAGTACAAATTAGTGAGGATAAGACACATGTATGCAAGCTAAAGAAAGCCTTGTATGGTCTTAAGCAAGCTCTAAGAGCATGGTACAATAGGCTGGATGCGTACTTGAGAAAGTTGAACTTTAGAAGAGGAACAGTTGATAATAACCTGTATGTGTTCAACAAAGAGAAAGGCCAATTGATAACCATAGTATATGTAGATGACATCATTTTTGGAGGGGATCACTTTTAGCTATGCCAAGATTTTGCATAGAAGATGAGTGAGGAATTTGAGATGTCATTGATTGAAGAAATGATGTACTTTCTTGGATTATAGATAAAGTAGTGTGAAGAAGGTATCTTTATTTCTCAGATGAAGTATGCCAAAGAGATGCTGAAAAGGTTTGGTATGGAGGACAGCAGATCTATTAGTACCCCTATGATAGTGGGTTGCAAGTTAACAAAAGATTAGGAGGGAAGGAGTATAAGCCCTAAAGAGTACAAGAAGATGATAAGGAGTATTTTGTACCTTACAGCATCAAGGCCTGATCTTATGCAAGCTGTGTGTGCTGGCAGCAGATTCTAACCTGATCCTAAGGAGTCTCATGTGTTGGTAGTGAAAAAAATCCTAAGGTACCTCTAAGGAACACTAGAAATGGATTTGTGGTATCTAGCCATGGATTCTGTTAAGCTACAAGCATACATTGATGCAGACTGGGCAGGAAGAATAGATGATAGAAAATTAACCAGTGGCTGTAGCTTCTACTTGGGTTCAAAGTGTATTGCATGGTTAAGTAGAAAGCAAAACAGTGTTGCTTTGAGCCCATCTAAGGCTAAGTATATGGCTAGTTATGTAGCATATAGGTGATATAGATGCTAAGACAATTGGCAGACTTGGGTGTTAAAGTGAAGTTACTAGTGGGTGTACTTTGTGATAATGAAAGCACTATTGATCTGAACAAGAATTTGGTTCAACATTTAAGGAGCAAGCATATTGACATCCAATATCACTTCATCAAAGATCAAGTGGAACAAGGTATAATTCAATTAGAGTATGTTGGAACTAAAGATCAAGTTTTAGATATTCTAACTAAACCGTTGTCTATACAGCTGTTTAAAAAGCACAAATTGAATCTATTTTTGCAAATGCCTCCTTAAGCCTGAAGTTTAGGTGAATCCTCCATCTCTACTTTGTGAGTTTTTCATATTTGTAATTGGTTGGCAAAGGGGGAGAGAAGCAACAGTGTAAGGGAAGCTATTAAGAAAGGGGGAGTGCATATTTAGATGGAGTTGAAATTGTTGCATAGTGGCTTTTGTTATGAGTGTTGCCAACAATTACAAAGGGGGAGATTGTTGTTCCCACAACCTTGTATGGGTTGTAATTGTTGTCAATTAGGTTTAAGTGTGCAACAACGTAAAAGCTACATGGAAGGGCAAGACAGTAAATTTATTGCAAGTAAGCTATAAATTGGAAGACAATTTTGTTGGCCAAAAAATATATCATTAAGAGAGAGAGAGAGAGAGAGAGAAAGAAGGAGATGCCAAAAGGGTGGACTGAACGAAGAATAGGGAACAGAGGTTGAGAGAAGGCCGAAAAGTGAGCAAATCGGAGTCGTGACAAGAAGGAGAGAAGAGCAGACCGATGGACGAAGAGACAGAACGCCAATGACAAGAGAACAGCAGAACAGGGGTTTGATGCCAAAACAAAGTAGCCGTTGAAAAAGTCATCGTCAGAAAAGAGGAGAGGTCGACAAATTGAGCAAATCAGAGCAAATTGTGTGATGGAAGGAGAGAGAAAACCCGATAGGGAGAAAGAGGCAGGTCAAAAATTGAGCAAATCAGAGCAGATCGACAGAAGGAGAGAGAAACCCGATAGCCAGACTAGAGGAGTCGACGGGAAGGAGAGAAATAGAAACCCAACAGCCAGAACAAAGGAGTCAATGAGAAGGAGAGAAAAAGAAACCCGACAGCTAGAACAGAGGAGTTGATAGGTAGGGGAGAAAAAGGAACCTGACAGCCAACCAAGTAAGCGCGACAAAGCACACCACCAGCGGAAGGAGAGAGAAACCCGACAGCCAGAACAAAGGGTGGACAACAGATGAACAGTGACCAGCAAAAAAGGGAGAAAATCTAAGATGGGTGAGACAGTGAAAGCAAGAGTTGTGTGAGACAACACATAGAAGAAATTTGGTGAAACATTGAAATAACTCAACATATTTCCAAATTTCTTCAAGAGAGGTTAGAGGGCATTGCAGTGAACTTTTAAGTGGTAGTGGAGAAGCCTTTCAATTCAATAAAGGCAAGACAAGCCAGAAGAAGGGTAGATATAGTAAGAGATACTCTTTGTATTGTACTTGCTTAGTAATTGCAATATTGAAAGAAGCAAAGGATTAAGACATCCATTGTAACTAGAATTCTTAAGTATATCGGATAGTGTGGGTAAGGGAAAGTCCCTACCACTGTGGATGTATGTCACGTTGACAGAACCACGTAAATCTCATGTGTCCTTACTTTACTTTACATTCTATATTATGAATTGAGTTGTGAACACAGTTAAAGTATCAGCCAACCCATAACCTAACGAAGACCTAAAGAAGAACATCCAAATTGTCTATTAGGCAAGGTATCTGAAAAGTGACTTTGGGGACTATTCCGATAGCAATAGATCCACCTTAGTTGAGTCTGAGAAAGAGTTTGCTTTAAGAAAAGGTTAAAGTTGTTCACTTACCTACTAATTGCGAATTGTGGTGATACTAATTCACGCCTCCTCTTAGTATCACAAAATAGTAGATCTTAAGGAGAAGTGGAGAACTTTAGAATATTTATGGCCATTGTTGCCCAGAGGAACTACAAAGTTTATTAGATGGATGTGAAGTCTGTTTTTTTTTTTGAATGGAGAGCTTGAAAAGGAGGTATTTATCAAATAACCTAATAGTTTTATACTTAATCATAATGGTTTAAGTGTGTGTAGATTAAACAAGGTGTTATATGGCTTAAAGCAAGCTCCAAGAGTATGGTATTCCAAGCTGGATACATGCCTTAAGAAATATGAAGTTCATAAAAGGAAATATGGATAGTAACCTGTATATAAAGGAAGACAACTAGGGTTAGTTAATTATTGTGATCTATGTTGATAACATAATCTTTGCTATAGAAAAAGAGGCCCTGTGCACTGCCTTTACCGAGCAGATGAAGAGGAAGTTAGAGTTGTCCATATTTGGTGAAATGAAATTCTTCTTAGGATTACAGGTGTTGCAAAGCGAGACTATAATTTTTCTCTCCTAAGAAAAGTAAGCTTGTGAGTTATTAACAAGGTTTGGGATGGAGAACTCTACAGAAGTAAGCACTCTCATTACTGTTAGAACTAAGTTAAGCAAGTATAAAGAAAGCAACATGGTTGATTAGAATGAATACAAGAAGTTGATTGGAAGTTTACTATATTTGACAGCATTAAGGCCTAATATTGTTTTTGTTGTAACGCTTTTTGCTAGATTTCAAAGTGACCCCAAAGAGTCCCATCTTGTGGCGGCTAAGAGAATTCTAAGGTATGTGAAGGGCACAACAAATTATGGGTTTCTTTATGATAGGAGCAGATAGTATAATCTATATTTGTATATAGATGCAGATTGGGTTGGAAATTATGATGACAGAAGGTCAACGTCTAGTGGTGCATTTTATTTAGGCAATAGATGTGTTTCATGGCATAACAAGATGCAAAATTCAGTGATTCTAAGTACTGCAAAGGCTAAAATGTGGCTGCAACTTAGGCTTATACTTAACAGTTATGGATGAAACAACAGCCTGAAGATATGAAAGTGGATGTACAACTACCATTGTTGATTAGCTGTGACAACCAGAGTGTCATCAATTTGTCAAAGAATCTTGTCCAACACTTTAGAACTAAACATATTAAAATCAAGTACCACTTCATTAAAGAAAAGGTGGAGAAAAATGAAGTAAAGTTGGAGTATGTGCCTACCACGGAGAAAGTGGCAGATATATTCATTAAATCTCTGTTAAGAGAGATATTCCAAAAGCTGAGGCTGATCCTATGTGTTCAACCAACCCTTATAGGTTGAGGTATTTTCTAACCTCTCTCCCTTTTCCTCTTTTATTATTCTTTGGATTTGTTGTCAAAGGGGGAGATATTTTGCATCCAAAGAAAGTATATACTGATTAAAAGGGAGAGTGGCTTGATGAATGAAAGGGGAGAAATTGTCAAAGGGGAGAAGCAAAAAGTGGGAGTTAAACCTAGTTAACGGAGATGTGTGTTTCAGGGGGAGTTGTAAATGTCAAAGGTTGTTACATGTGTATTGTTAGATTTAATGTGTTGCAAACAAATCCAAAAGGGGGAGATTGTTAAGCCCACTTTTAATGGCTAATGTTGGATTAGTCGTCAATACCATCTCACATGGTTATATGTGTTGATTTGATGTTATGAATGCCATTAAGATGTAATGAGGTCATTGGGAGAAATTGGTAATGACCGGTCAATTCTGGTGTTGAGGAGTCAATGTTGATCGTGATCCTAAATTTTAGCAGTAGCATGTCTAGGAGGCTTCTCTACACCAGCAGCACATCCAGAAGGCTTCCCAGTAGTGGCAGCACATCCAAGAGGATATAGATGCACCAGCAAACACGACCAAGTCAGCAGTGACACCAGAAAACACCAAGGAAATAGTTGCACTAACAAATACCACCAAGGTAGCTGCTGCACTAGCAAACACCACCAATGCAGTAGCTGCACTAGCAAACCAACAAAGCAGCCAAGGAAGACAAACTAGAAGGAGGCAAAAGTAGTGTGTAAGTCTAGCAGGAGGTGGAGGAACAGCACAAGGGTCATGCACTAGCAACCAACGTGCAGTAGTAGGTGGTGTACTAGTAGATGGCAGCAGTGCATAGGGATAGCAATAGTGGCATGAGAAAATAGTAGCAACCTGTTGGGATAGTAGTGAGTGAGAAAATAGTTATAATGCACAGGGATAGTGGCAGTGGCATGAGAAAATAGCTGCAACATACGGGGATAGCAGTAGCACACTTGGATAGCAAGAACAACGTGTGTGGATAGTAGCTGCAACATTTATGGATAGTGGAGTGTGTGTAGATAGTAGTAATAGTGTAAGTGGACAGTAGCAATTGCATGTAAGAATAGTAGGAGCGCATGTGGAGTGCATGCAGATAGCATTAACAGCGCACACAGACATCAGCAGCTACACATGTAGACAACATTAGTAGCACATGTGGACAGCATTAGCAATGCACATGGACAGCAATGGCAACATGTATGGACAGCATTAGCATTGCATTCAGGCAGCACCGGCAATGGGTGAGATAACACCGGCAGTGAAGGAAGGAGAATATCCATATTCTACTCCAACAATCTATACATATTGAGTGATTGTTCTCTTGGAAAGGTTTTACCATAAACTCTTGATAAATTTGTTGAAAATAGGGTGGGATATATTTGGAGTGATCGGGAGATCAACTCCTTGATCAAGAGATCATTGTAAGTGGTTAAGGAGTAGTCATTCCACAAGTGGTAAAGGAGTGATCTTTCCACAACATTATTGTATCCCTTGATGGCAAGAGTGGATTGTGTTATTTAGGAGGGATCCTATCACACTGTGGATATAGCTCATACCTTGTGGATGAATCACATAAAAATTGTCGTGTGCTTGGGTGCAGGAAGTCAATGTCAACTATTGACCCTCAATTTTAGGAATCAAATCCAGTCGTTAAATATAGGACAATGGTCAAAAGTTAATCTTGACCCCTAAAATTTAGGGTCATGGTCAACATTGACTCTTTAACACTAAAGTTGACCTGTTATCACTGATTTCTTCCAATGACCTCATTACATCTCAATGACATTCATAATATCAAATCAATACATATGACTGTGTGAGATGGTGTTGACAACAAATCCAACTTTAACCATCAAAGATGGGCTTAACAATCTCTCCCTTTGGATTTGTTAGCAACACATTAAATCCAACCATACACAACATCCCCTACACATTGTCATTCACAGCTCACCTTGAACCATGCATCTCCCTTAACTTGGTTTAACTCCCCTTTTCTACTTCTCCCCCTTGACATGTTCTCCCCTTTTATCTATCAAGCTAATCCCTTTTTTATCAATACATACTCTTTTTGGATTTATGCAAAATATCTCGCCCTTTGACAATAAATCCAAAGAAAAATAGAAGAGGGAAGAGGAAAGGGATTAGAGAATACCTTAGCCTTTAGAGTATGGCTGAATACTTAAGTTCATCCTCTTTTGTCCAAGATGTCCCAATCCTTCATGCCACAACAAATTCTCATCTTTAGTACTTATGTAACATGTATTTTTGCTTTTGAAAACTTGATATAAGTTTCCATTCATTCTTTCACCCTTAGTAAGAACAACATAATCTCTTAATCTCTTTATTGTGTAGCCACTCTTGTTGAAAGTAACTTCATGTCCATCATCACACAGTTGGCTAACATTGATAAGATTGTGTTTTAGCCATTCAACATAAAGCACTTTCTTTGATTTTAGCATTTCTGCACCAATTTCAGTAGCATCAATACCTTGAATCTTTAAGGCACCATCATTGCCAAATTTGATGGGCCCTTCATCATATTTTGCTACTCCCTTCAACATCTTGGAGTCTTCTGTCATGTGTGAAGAGCAGACACTATCTAGGATCCATGGTTTTTCTTTCTTGGAAGCTTTTAAGGCTACTTCCATAACCATAGATGTTTCTCTTCCTCTTCTTCTTTTTTGGCCGAATGTAGGAGCATGTGTAGTTGTTTTCCTTTCCACTTTCTGACCAGGCAATAATGGTTGGCATGTTCTTCTTTGCACTTCTTGACCAGGAAGCAATGTTAAGCAATCCTTAGTAGTGTGTCCAACCCTTTCACATCTTCCACAGATCTCTCCCAGTAAGTCAAAACTATTTCTCAGTGGAATATGACTTCTTTCCACTTGAGATTGTCTCTTTTCTTGACAGAGTCTCCCCTAGACTTTTGCCTCACATTCCCTTTCATTATAGGCTAAATATTCCAACAAGTATTAGTCTTGTGCCCATACTTACCATAACTCCAGCAAAATCTTTTGAACCTAGATTTACTTCTCTTACCAAGTCCATGTCTTCTTTCTTTAGTAGCTGGTGTGGCAACCTTTTGTCCATCTTTGATAGTTTGTCTCCTGTGGATAAGAGTCTCCACCATAACTTTACTAACCCATTTGAACTTAAGTTGGTCTCGCTTCTCCATCACATCATTGTGAATGCTTTTGGGCACAAACACAATTTTCTTCTTTTCTTCTACCTTCTCACTCGGCTTCTTAATGTAACCAAATATTTTCTTTCCCATAGAATAAGGTCTTTGATTGCTTAGACACTCATCCTACTTTCTAGTAGTTGCTCTTTAATGGCACTTGCTAATGATGACTCTCTTTTCATTTCCATGGGCAGCATAAAGCTTTCTTCATGCTTCTTTAGCTTAGACTCGACCTTGTGAAGCTTAGCTTGCAAAATCAGCACCTATTGCTTTTATGTAATCACCTTAGCACCAAGATCTTTGTATATCTTGCCTTACTCAGCCTCATGTACAATCGACTCCTCAATCCTTTTCAAGTACTCCTCCTCTTTTGCTTCAAACTCCTTTTTTTTTTTCACCTGGAGATTAGATTCATCAACAATAGAATTTTCATGCATCTTTTTAAGATTCTTTACCTCTTTTTCCAGCTTAGTGTTTTTTTTTGCAAACAAGCTCTCAACTCATTCTCAAGTTGCTGCAACAAGTCATCCTTTTCATCTTTTATTGATTCCTCCTCACTTAAAGATTCTTTGTCATTATCTATATGAGTGACTAGTACATCCTTTACAGCATCATCATTAGAATCATCATCAACTTCTTCTTTAGAATCCTCTTTATCCAGCTTGCTCAAATAATTTATTCTTTTGGATCTAAAGAATTTTTTTTTCCTTTGGCACTTGAATTTCTAGCTTTAGAGTAGCTAAATTGTTTTGTCCTCCTCCTTAGGACCAGCTCATCGTCATTTTCACTGTTTGCTTCTCTTCTCTTTGGGTAGCCCATGGAAAAGTGCCCAATTGCTCCACAACTAAAGCACTTCAAGGGTAGTTTTCCCTTGTACTTCCCTTTTCCTTTCCTCATATTGTTGGTGATGTATTTCATGACCTCATCTAGTTTAGTATCACCATCTTCTTCTCCATAACTGCTTACAGATTCCTCTTCTTGGTCTTTAATTCTTAACTTCTTCATTACCTTAATGGCCAACTCCTTCTCCTCCTTAAATACCTTTTCTTTTTTCATTGAGGCTATTCTCATTTCATAAGCCACCAATATCCTGTGCAAGTCATCTAAAGGCAACCTATCTAAATCTCTATCTTCTATGAAAGAGACTTTGATGTTGTAAGTTTCTAGCAAGGTTCTAAGTATTTTCCTTAGCACAGTAGCATTGTGGATCTGCTCTCCACAACCTCTGATGGAGCACACAATTTTGTTGACTTTTATGAAGAATGCATCCATAGTCTCATCATTTTGCATCTTTATATCTTTAAATCTGCTCCTTCAGATTTATACCTTGCCTTTCTTCACAACCTTGTCTCCTTCATAGATATTCTTTAATTTGTCCTAGATTTGCTTGGCTGTGTTGCACCCTATCACCTTGGTGAATTCTTTATCAGACAGGGAGGCCTATAAGGCATTTCTCACCTTTCTATCACACTCTAAGTTCTTTTTATTACCCAATGTCATAAGATCACCTTTAACAATAAGGAGAAAGGTACTAACAACAAACTCAAACACATCAAGACCAAGGGATATTAGATATGGGAGCATTCTATTCTTCCATAACTAGTAATTTTATCCATCAAATGTAGGGATGCCCTTGCTATTGATACTATTCATGCTATCTATGATCTTGAGCAATAGTAGAAATAAAAACTCACACAATAATGCATAACTTCACTTCAAAGCAGAAAAATTGGATCAACAGAGGAATCGGCTTTGATACCACTTAATAAGGACTGTTTTAGGTCTCACACTGAGAAGGGGGCATCAATCAGTAAGAGATATACTCTTTTTACAAATTGATCTAGATTTAACCTTTGTGACTTGTTAGAGTAAATGATCCAATTTTTATTTTTCTTCTTTAAGTGAGTACAACTGTATGAATATAAATTAATGCGCAAGCACCCAAGCACACATGACATTTTTTACATGGTTCACCCACAATTTGTGAGCTAAGTTGATGATGTGATAGGATCACTCCTAAATCACACAATCCACTCTTGTTATCAAGGGATACAATTTGGTTGTGGAAGGATCACTCCTTAACCAAAGGTAATACACCCTGTTTTTCAAAAAATATACCAAGAGTTTTTCCTTCCTTTACCTCATTCTTCCTAGAGAACAATCACTCAATGTGTATAGTCTGCTAGAGTAGAATATGGATCTTCTCCTTCCTTTGCTATCAATGTTGTCTCACCTATTACTGTTGCTAATGTTATCTGCATATATTGTTGCTGCAATCTGTATGTGTTGTTACTATCTGCGCACACTGCTAATGTTGTTTGCACATGCTATTGCTGCTATCCACACACACTCTGCACACATTGCTCCTACTGTCCACTTGAGCTACTGTTACTATCTACAGATTTACCACACACGCTATTCCTGCTATCTGCATGTGCTGCTGCTATCTACTTGTGCCACTAATGTTTGCTCATGTCGTTGTTGTTATCCTCATGTGTTACAATTGTTTTCTTGCGTCGCTGCTACTTTCTCCACACACTACAGTTGTCTTCATGCGTTGTTGCTTCTACCTCCTTCTGGTTTGTCTTCTTTGTCTTCTTTGTTGGTTTATTGTTGCAGCTGCTACCTTGGTGGTGTTTGCTAGTGCGAGTATATCCTCCTAGACGTGTTGCTGGTGCAAGGAAGACTCTTAGACGTGTTACTGCCACTAAGAAATCTCCTAGACATGCTACTCTAGGAAGCCTTTTGGACATGTTGCTACTAGTGGGAAGCCTCCTAGATGTGCTGTTGTGCAAGGAAGCCTCCTGGACATGCTACTGCTACTGGGAAGTCTCCTGGATGTGTTAGGACGTGCTATTGCTGCTGGTATACCATCTTGGACTTGCAGGGACGTCTGTTGTTGCTGGTATACCCTCTTGGACATGTAGGGACGTGCTGTTGGTCTATTGGAAAGCCTCTTGGATGTGCTAGTGTGGTGGTCGGCTGCTATTGTAAACTTTGTGCAGGCTTACTAGTGTAGTCGCTATCTTGGTGAGGGGTTGCTGGTATGGGTTGCCAACTACCTTTCTCTCTTTCTTTCCTCCTTGCCCAGCTACACCTTGCTACTTCTCCTTAGAGGCTACTACAATCTCCTTAGCCGGCTACCCTATTGCCTCTCCTTGGTGGTTGCTGCACTCTCCTTGGTGGTTGCTACACTCTCCTTGGCTGGCTGCCTTACCTTTTTTCTTCCTCTCCTTGGTTGGCTGCCTTGCCTTCTTTCCTTGGTGGCTATTGCATACTTCTTGCCCGACTGTCTTGCCTTCTTTCCTTGGTGGCTACTACACTCTCCTTAGCTGAATGCCACTTGCTTTCTTTCTTTCCTTCTTGGTTGGTCGCACCTTACTTGGTGGCTACCTCCTTTTTGCTGTTCACCTCCCTTTTTCCCTAGGTTTGCCGCTCACCTTTCTCCTTGTTGTTCACCCAATTTTCTACAGCCCTTAATTTTCTTTTTGTAAGACACCTAATGGTATTTATAGAGCCTTAGGATTAAGGCTACATGATCATCAATGGTCATTATTAACTCCCACATATCACCCTACAATCAACGGCCGTATTTGACCCCTAAAATTTAAGGTCACGGTCAATGTTGACTCCTTAACACCATGGTTGACCTGTCATCACTAGTTTCTCCCAATAACTTCATTACATCTTAATGGCATTAATAATATAAAATCAACACATATAATTATGTGAGATGATGTTGACAATAAATCCAACATTTGTCATCATAGATGGGCGTAACACTACTCATTGAGTGATCTTTTTTAGGAATGTGTTAGTTACTAAACTCTTGATAAAATTATTGAAAAGGGGCGGGATACCCTTGAAGTGATTGGGATATTAGTCTATTAAGTGATTGGGAGATCATCTTATTTAGTGATTGGGAGATCAAACTATTAAGTGATCAGGAGATCATTGTAAGTGGTTATGGACTGATCCTTTCACACCATAACCATATCCCTTGATAACAAGAATGGATTGGGTGATCTACGAGTGATTTTATCACATCATGGACGTAGCTCAAACATTGTGGCTGAACTACGTAAGAATTGTCTTGTGTTCTTGGGTGCTTGCATTTGGTTAATATCTGTAAAGTTTCTTTCACGTAAAGAAGAAAGATAAAAATTGGATTATCGGCTTTAACTAGTCATAGAGGTTAAATCCGAAAAGATTTATAAAAATTGAACATCTCACACTGATTCACCCCTTCCTCCTCTCAGTGTAAGATTTAAGAAGGTCCTTATCAAGTGGTATCCAAGCCAATTTCCTCTATTGATCCAATTTGTTTGCTTTAATCTAATAATGTTTATTGCTGTTGTGAATCTTTACTGGTTGATATCATGGATAGCTTTAATAAGATTAACGACAAGGGTATTCCCACTTTTGATGGACAGAATTATTACTTATGAAAGAATATAATGCTCCCATATATGATGTCACTTGGTTTTGATGTGTTTAAGTCCGTTGTTAGTGGCTTCATCCCTGTTGTTGAAGGTGATGCTATGATGCCTATTGATAAGAATAATTTGGAGTGTGATGCAAAGGTAAGAAATGCCATATATGCCTCCTTGTCAGACAAAATTCACCAAAGTGATGGGGGGTGTAACACTGCTAAACAAATCTAGGACAAATTGAAGAACATTTATGAAGGAGACAAAGTTGTGAAGTAAGCCAAGTTACAAATCTGGAGGAACATATTTGAAGACATAAAGATGCAAAATGATGAATCTATGGATGCCTTCTTCATAAGAGTCAATGAAATTGTGTGCTTCATTAGATGCTATAGAGAAGAGATTAACGATACTACTGTGGTAAAGAAGATATTTAGAACCATATCGAAAGTTTACAATGCCAAGGTTTCCTCCATAAAAGATAGAGACTTAGACAGGCTGCCCCTAGATGATTTATATAGCATATTAGTGGCTTATAAAATAATAATAGCCCTAATTAAGAGAAAAGAAATTCAAGGTGGAGAAGGAGTTGACCTTTAAGACAATTAAGTAACTAAAGATTAAAGACCAAGAAGAAGAATTTGACAATAGCTCTGAAGAAGAAGATGGTGATACTAAACTGGAGAAAGTCATAGCATACATCACCAAGAATATAAGGAAAGGAAAAGGAAAGTACAAGGGAAAATTACCCTTGAAGTGTTTCAGGTATAGAGCTATTAGGCACTTTGCCATGGACTACCCAAAGAGAAGAAAAGCAAATAGATGATGATAATGAGTTGTCCTAAGGGGAGAACAAAGCAATCTAATAATTCTAAAGCTAGAAAGTCATGTGTCAAAGGGGAAAAAACAATTATTTAGATCCAAAAGAAAGAATCTTTTGAGCAAGCTGGATGAAGTATATTTTGAAGAAGAAGTTAATGATGATTCTAATGATGAGGCTATAAAGGATGTGTTGGTCACTCAAATAGATGATGATAAAGAATCTTCAAGTGATGAGGAATCAATAGAAGAGGAAGAGGATGAGTTGGTTCAATAACTTAAGAATCAATTGAGAGCTTGTTTGCATAGAAACAACAAGCTAGAAAATGAGGTAAAGCATCTCAAGAAGTTGTATGAAAATTCTGTTATTGATGAATCTGATCTCTAGGTGAATTTAAAGGAGTTTGAAGCAAAAGAGAAAGATAACTTAAAGACAATTGAGGAATTGATCGTACTTGATGTAGAGCAAGGCAAGATACATGAAGATCTTGGTGCTAAGTTGATTGCACAAGAGTAAGAGGTGCTGATTTTACAAGCCAAGCACCATAAGGTTGAGTTCAAACTAAGGAAGCATGAATAAAGCTTTATGTAGGCCATGGAAATGAAAGGAAAGTCGTCTTCAGCAAATGCCATTAAGGAGGATGTTACCAGAAAATTGGATGAGTGTCTCAGCAATCAAAGACCTCATTCTATGGGGAAGAAAGGACTTGGCTATATTGAAAAGCCAAGTGAGAAGGTAGAAAAAAAGAAGAAAATTGTGTTTGTACCTGAAAGCAAGCACAATGAGGCTATGGAGAAGAGAAACCAACCCAAGTTAAAATGGATTAGGAAAGATTTGGTGAAAACTCCCATCCAAAGGAGACAAGTTGTCAAAGATAGAGAGAAGGTTGTCATAATAGTTGCTGAAGATAGGAAATATGCACTTAAAGAAAGAAGAAAACCTAAATTTGAAGGATTTTGCTAAAGTTGTGGGAAGTATAGACACAAGGCTAATTCGTGTTGGAGTAGTGGATTGGTAATGAAAAGGAATGTGAGGCAAGAGTCTATGGGGAGACTTTATAAAGAAAGGAGATAGTCTCAGGTGAAAAGAAGCCATATTCCACTAAAGAATAGATTTAAGTTATTAGGAGAAATCTGTAGAAGATGTGAAAAGGTTAGACACATCACTGAGGATTGTTTGACATTGCTACCCAGTCAAAGAATGCAAAGGAGAAAACCTACAAATGCTCCTACATTTGACCAAAGAAGAAGAAGAGGAAGAGAAATGGCTATGGTTGTGGAAGTAGCTTTAAAACCTTCCAAGAAAGAAAAGTCATGGATCTTAGATAGTGGCTGTTCTTCACATATGACAAGAGACTCCAAGATGATGAAAGGATTAGCAAAATATGATAGAGAGTCAGTCAAATGTGGCAATGATGGTGCTTTAAAGATTCAAGGTATTAGTGTTGCTGAAATTGGTGTAGAAAAATTGAAATCAAAGAAAGTGCTTTATGTTGAAGGGCTAAAACACAATCTTATCAGTGTTAGTTTTGTGATGAAGGACATGAAGTTACTTTCAATGAGAGTGACTGTTATAAGACCGTTACACTGAAGAGCATGCTAGGTGTGATCATAATAACACTAATGCATCGGATCCCATCAAAACTCCAAAGTTTAACTCATTTGAGTGAGAATAGTACTAGGATGGGTGACCTCTTGGGAAGTCCTCATGTTGCACCCCTCTTTCTTGTGCCTCCCCCCATTGCTGGACTCCCAAGAAGGGACTGTAAGACTTCGACCTTAAACATGCTTGAGGAAGAGGAGTGTCAGGATGAATGACCTAGTTAGAGGTCCTCGAGCTACATCCCAGTAGCTGATGTCTTGGGAAGTCCTCATGTTGCACCCCTTTTTATCAAGCCTCCCCCTATTGCTGGACTCCCAAGAAGGGACTGTAGGACTCCGGCCTTAAACATGCTTAAGGAAGAGGAGTGTCAGAACGAGTGACCTGGTTGGAGGTCCTCGGGTTGCATCCCAGTTTTTCACGTTTACCTCATTGCGTAGCCTCCACTATGCCTCTAGTCGACAAGGGCCCAAGGAAGGGACTTTGTCACATTAGGACTCTAACCTTAAACTTTCTTGACCAAGAGTAGTGTCAGGATAAGATGACCTCTTGCTAGGCCCTCGAGTCATTTTGCATCTCATTTTGCCAACTTGATCGAAATTCGGCCAATTTCTGCCTTGGTACATGCGTTTTGGCGGTATCCCAAGCTCCAACTATGAAAATGCTGTCATGGGGTAGACGAAAATCTCAATGAACATATGACTTACCCTGTCTAGGCCTTAAACAAACTATCCTAGCGTACGACCAGTGTTGACCAAAAACCTGCCCCAGTACCCATATTCCTGACCTTGGTTGCTGATAACTGCTCCTAACGCTCGTGTTCATGGTGAAGTCAGTTTGCGCACCTCATGGGGCCAGCACATGGAATCCGTTCTATGTGGCCATAGCCCCTTCCCAAAATTCGATTGCCACAATTGGCAGAAGATAATGCCTTCAGAGGAGTAGTAGTCGACTACCTTCTTAACTCCGTGGAGATGTTTGGGGCATGGAATATGCGCGGATGTATAACGATAATAAAATAATAGGAGAAGTCCTCTCAGAAAGGCAAAAGAAAGCAACGAGATGATGGGGCGGACATAAGAATGGACGAATTTGAACAAAATTACTGGAGAACAATTTTCAAGGGTTTGAGACCTGTTAAATCGATTGAATTTTTATTGGATTGATGTGGACAATAGAGCAATGGTTGATTTGCAGCCCAACGAAGTGCAGTGGATGCTCTCGTAGAGTAGTTAGACTCATGTTTGCACGCCCATCGAATGTTGCAAAGGTTAGGGGTTACGCACCACCCCCTCTCTCATTGGAGGGGATATGCGGCCATTCCGGGTGTAGTAGGGCTGCATCTAGGCATTTTGCAAACTATCTTAGCATTGACCAAAAACTTACCCTAATACCCGTATTCCTACCTTTGGTTATCGATCAACTATCCTGACGCTCGTCTTCACCGTGAAGTCAGTTTGCACACCTTGCAGGGCCAACGCATGGATTCTGTTTTGCGTGGCCACAACCCCTTCCCAAAATTCGATCACTGTAGCAAGACGGAAGATAATGCCCTTTGAGGATCAACAGCCAACTACCTTCTTAACTCCTTGGAGACGCTTAGGGCACGAAATGTGCGGATGTGAAATAATGGTAAAATAACAAGAGAAGTCCTCCTAGAAAGGTGGAAGAAAGCAACAAGATGACAGGGCAGACAGAAGAATGGACGAATTTGAACAAAATTACCAGAGAACGGAGTAGTGGTCGATTTGCAGCCCGACGAAGCACAGCGAATGCTCTTGTGGAGCAATTGTAGGACTTGTGTTTGCACAGCCATTGAATGTTGCGACAGTTAGGGACTACACACCATTCCCTCTCTCACTAGAGGGGATATGCGACCATTTTGGTTGCAGTAGGGCTACATCTAGGCTTTGTGCAGACTGTCTTGGTGTATGGCCAGTATCGACCAAAAACTTGCCCCAATACCCATATTCCTACCCTTGGTTACCGATCAACTATCCCAATGCTCGTCTTCATGGTGAAGTAGGTTCACACACCTCGCAAGGCCAACGCATGGATTTCATTTTGCATGGCCACAGCCCCATCCCAAAATTCAATCACTACAACAGGACGGAAGATAATGCCCTTTGAGGAGTGGTAGCTAACCACCTTTTTAACTCCTTAGAGATGCCTAGGGCATGGAATATGCACGAATGTGTAATGATGATAAAATAACAGGAGAAGTCCTCCCAAAAAGGTGGAAGAAATCAACGAGATGATAGGGCAGACAGAAGAATGGATGAATTTGAACAAAATTACCAAAGAATAATTTTGAAGTGGCTTGAGACCCACTAAATCAATTGAATTTTTATCAAATCGATGGGGGCAACATAGCAATGGCTGATTTGTAGCCCGACGAAGCATAGCAAATGCTCTTACGGAGCAGTCGTTGGACTCGTGTTTGCACACCCATTGAATGTTGCAACGGTTAGGGGCTGTGCACCTCCTCCTCTACAGGGACACAATCCCTCAGCCTCATGGGCCTTGGGAAGGGACCTTGCTACGAGGGGATGCGGTCAAGAGAGGCTATATAAAACTGCTACGCTGAAGAATGTGGTGGGTGCGATCATACCAGTACTAATGCTCTAGATTCCATCAGATCTCCGTAGTTAAATGCGCTTGGGCAAGAGTAGTACTAGGATTTTTGACCTTTTGGAAAGTCCTCATGTTGCACCCCTCTTTTTCGCACCTCCCCCCATTTCTGGACTTCTAAGAAGGAACTGTATGACTCCAACCATGAATGTGCTTAGGGGAGAGGAGTGTTAAAACGGCTAACCTGCTAGGCAGTCCTTAGGCTACACCTTAGTTTTTCGCGTTTCCCTTCTCACGTAGCCTCCATCGTGCCTCTAGATGCTGAGGGTCATGGAAAGGGACTTTGTTACATAAGGACTCCGACCTTAAACTTGCTCGGTGGAGAGTAGTGTTAGGATAGGATGGCCTCCTAGGAGGCCCTTATTTCATTTTGCGTCTCATTTTGCTAACTGGATCAAAATTTGGGCAATTCATGCTTTGGTGCATGTGTTTTAACGGGGTCCTAAGCTCCAACTACATTGACACCATCTTGGGGCAAACGAAAATTGCAATGAGTAGAAGACATGCCTCGTTTAGGCTTTGAGCAAACCGTCTCAGTGTACGGCCAATGTCAACCAAAAACTTGCCCCAATACCCGTATTCCTACCCTTGGTTGCTGATCAACACTCCTGACGCTCATGTTTGCACCCCTTGCAAAGCCAGTGCATGGATTCCGTTATGCATGGCCACAACCTTTTCCTAAAATTTGATCGCTATAGCAAGACGGAGGATAATGCCCTCTGAGGAGTAGCAACTGACCCCTTTCTCAACTCTTTGCAGACGCTTGAGGCACGGAATATGCATAGATATGTAACAGTGATAAAATAATAGGAGAATTCCTCTGAGAAAGGTGAAAGAAAGTAACAAGATGACAGGGCGAATTGACGAATGGAAAAATTCAAACAAAATTACAGGAGAATGATTTTGAAGGGACTTGAGACCCGCTAAAACGATTGAATTTTTATCGAATCGTGGGGGCAATGGAGTAGTGGTCAATTTGGTGCCCGATGAAGCACAGCACATGCTTTCATGGAGCTATCGTGAGACTCGTGTTTGCATGCCCATTAAATGTTGCCATGGTTTGAGGTTACGCACCTCCCCCTCTAATGTTGAAGGGGTGATGTGGCCATTTCGGGTGTAACAGGGCCATGGTGCCTTAAACTTAGGGGGACCTAGGAAAGGACCTAGCTGTGAGGGGATATGATCAAGAGAGGCTATTATAAAATGGCTGCACTAAAGAACATGGCAGGTGGGATCATACCAACACTAATGCATCCGATCCTATTAGAATTCTAAAGTTAAACATGCTTGGGCAATTGTAGAACTAGGATGGGTGACCTCTTAGGAAGTCCTCCTGTTGCACCCTAGTTTTTTGCTTTTCACTTGTCGCATAGCCTCCACTATGCCTTTAGATGGTGATGGTCCTAGGAAAGGACTTTGTCATGTAAGTACTCTGACCTTATACGTGTTTGGCTGAGAGAAGTGTTGGGATGGGACGACCTCTTATTCAGTCCTCATATCATTTTGTGGAATCAATCAAAATTTGGGCAATTTATGAATTAACGCATGCGTTTTTGTGGGGTCTCGAGCTCCAATTATGGGGACACCATCTTGGAGTAGACAGAAATTGCAATAAATAGAAGACTTGCCCCATATACTCTTTAAGCATATCATCTCAGCATATAACTGTAAAGAGCTTCTTTGCTTGCATCTAGTAAACTAACCAGCAACCTTTTCAACTCTTCGAGCTCAGTGAGTGCCATGCAATAAAAGGTGATAGTGGGAGGCTTAGACCCTTGCTCTAACTCTATCTTATGGTCAACTTCTCTCCTTAGAGGATGTCTTTTAGGTAGCTTGGGAGGCATGACATCCTTGTTCTTTTCAAGAACGTCTTTAATCTTCTTGGGTAGGTCTGCCTCTAGAAAGCTGGAGGGATCATTTGTCACCATTATTGCCAAGTACGTGATTTCCCCTCGCTTGAGGACCTTCTTTGCTTGCATTGCAGATAGGATTTTGCTATCACTCACCTTCAAGGTGGCAGAAACCATGCATAGGGCCTCCTTCTGAAGCACACACACAGAGTTTAAATATGACATAGGAATAACTTGAACCTTATGAAGGAAGTCCATGTCGAGTACAATCTTGAAATCATCCATAGGTGTGACGGAGAAGTTGATTATGCCTTTTGAAGGACCAAGGCTCATTTGTACTCCTTGAGCCACACCATTTATAGGCTTGGCACTTGCATTAACAATTTTGAGCCAGCCCTCACCATTAGTCATAGTTAGACCAAGCTATTTAGCTTCCTCCTCAATGATGAAGTTGTGAGTGGCACTCATGTTCATCATGACTTGGGTGTGCTGTCCATTGATCTACACATCCACAAATATCAGTCCTTTACCTCTCATTGCTTGGAGCTCTTGTTTGAAGTTAAAAGCATTGACCAATTATAGAGAACCAATCTGCTCTGTTGGAAAAACGAATGCTTGTCACTCTTGTTGCTTGATCATAGTTGCCAATGAACCTAATTTTGGATAGTTTCATAGGGTATGGCCCCTTGCACACGAAGAACCCTCCTTCAAGTGTGAAGGATTGTTTCTTCTCCTTATAGTCCTTTCTAGTTGACGAGTTGTGGCTTCCTTGGCTTTGTCTCTTTCTCCCCCACCTTTGTTGGAGTTACCCTTGGAACTCTTATTTTTAGAAGACTCACTCCTTTGATACTCGGTGAGGGACTCTGTAATTGTAATGGCCTCATCAATGTCTTTTGCCCTTCTCAACTACACTTCTTGCTTGGTTAGGTATTGTCAGTAACAACATTGTGAAATCCTTAACATAGTTAGGGGTAGACGACTTATGTATTAGCTCCCTCAACTGCTTATGTGCCTTATATACCACATTCTCAGGGAAGAACTACCTCTTGAGCTCCCTCTTGAAGTCCTCTCATGTCTCTATGGTGCAAAGGCCTTTTTGTATATATGCATGCTTCCTACGTCACTATAAGGTTGTTGTATCTGCAAGGTAAAGGGTCATTATTTTCACTTTGTCTCGTTCATCTACCATCTTGAGACACTTAAGGTATCTCCCTATTTGCCAAATGAAATTCTCTACCTCTTAGGCATCCCTCTTGCCCAATAACTCCTTGGGCTTAGGAGCCTTCACCTTAGGGGCTCCCCTTGAGCCACCATTATTAGCCACAACCCTCTTGCACATGGCTATGTCTTGGTGCATCTCCTTCAAAATGGTTTCTAAAGAGGTCACTTGAGTTTGCAAGCTTTTTATAGTTTGCATGACTATTACCTTAAAGTCTTGCTCACTCCCGTAACACCTTTCATTATTGGAAAGACACTCTTGGATGTCCCCTTTAACCTTGTCAAGCTCTTTTAATGTGTGAGATTCCAGAGCCTCAAAATTATGCTCAATATGTTCAATACATACTCCTATCTCAGTCATTACATGTTCAAGGATGTTGGACTTCTCTTCCAAAGTGGCAAGAGTTGCAGTGGAATGAGTCTTGCTATGTCCATGCTCCTTCTTCTTGTTTCCACCTCGAGTGGGAAAGGGATCACATCCCCTCTCCATCCCTTGGTGCTCCCACACCACATTCTTCTTTATGGTGCTCGATATTATGCCTTATAACTTGCTTTGATACCATATGTCACAGATATATTAGTTTCTACTCACGATGGTACAACACTTAGCTTTCCCTACACCCTACGTAGAAGCTAAGTCAACCTTCCCCCTTGGATAGTAAAGAGAGAGTAGAGTGCAATGGAAAATACAATGGAGAATGATAAGAGAAAGGAAACACTATATTATGTTTGAGAGAGAGTACAAGCAAATTGGATGCCTTCCACCCTTAGGGCTAATTCCCTTTATATACAACTCTACCCCCTAAATGGATGGCTAGTATTCATATAATCTAATGGCTACAATCAAGGTTCAAGAGAATTTTACAAAGATTTTTACAAGTCTTCATAATCAAGAGAATTCTAGAAGGGACTGCAGGACTCTGACCTTAAAGGTGCTCGGGGGAGAGGAGTGTCAGGACGGGTGACTAGCTTGGAGAGCCTTGGACTGTACCCCAAATGTTCATGTTTCCCTCGTTGTGTAGCCTCTATCGTGCCTCTAGACAATGAGGAAGTGACTTTGTCATGCAAGAACTTTGACCTTAACTGTGCTCGGCCAACAGCAGTGTCAGAAGGGGACAACCTCTTAGGAGGCCCTTGTGTAATTTTGTGTGTTGTTTTTTCCAACTTGATCGAAATTCAGGCAATTCATGCCTTGGCGCATGCGATCTAGTGGGGTCCTGATCTCTAACTATAGGACATCATGTCGGGGTGGATGGAAATCACAATGAGCAGAAGTCTTGCCCCGTCTAGTCTTTGAGTTAACCATCTTGGTGTATAGCCAGCATCGACCAAAAACCTGCCCTAATATCTGTATTCCTACCATTGGTTGCCAATCAATGCTCTTGACACTCGTGTTTGTGGTGAAGTTGGTTCCCACACCTCATAGGGCTAGCGTATGGATTTTGTTTTGTGTGTCCACAGCCCTTTCTCAAAATTCGATCGCCGCTGCAAGTTGGAGGATGATGCCCTCTGAGGTGTGGTAGTTGACCCCTTTCTTAATTCCTTGGAGAAGCCTAGGGCATGAAATATGTGCAAATGTGTAGCGGTGATAAAATAACAAGAGAAGTCCTCCCAGAAAAGCAAAAGAAGGCAACGAGATGACGAGGCAAATAGAAGAATGGATGAATTTGAACAAAATTACTTGAGAACAATTTTGAATGAGCTTGAGACCTACTAAAAATATTGAATTTTTATTGGATCGATGGGGACAACAAAGCACTGGTCGAGTGACAGCATGACGAAGCCCAGTGCATGCTCTCACAAAGTGGTTGCAAGACTCCTGTTTGCATGCCTATCAAATGTTGCGATAGTTTGGGGTTGTGCACCTCCCCCTTTCTCATTTGAGGGGAGATGCGACCATTCTAGGTGTAGTAGGGCTGCAGTATCTTGAACTTGGCAGGCCCCAGGAAGGCACCTAGCTATGAGGGAATATGGTTGGGAGATGCTGTTATAAAATTGATGCATAGAACAATCGGGTGAAAGTGATCATACCAACACTAATGCATCAGATCCCATCAGAATTCTGAGGTTAAATGCAATTGGGCAAGAGTAGTACTAGGATGGGTGACCTCTAATGAAGTCCTCGTGTTGCTTCACTCCTTTTCACAACTCCCCCCATTGCTAGACTCCTAGGAAGGGATTGTAGGACCCCGACCATGAATGTGCTCAAGGAAGAGGAGTGTCAGGATGGAAGACAACCTTCTTTTGTGTCTCCCCCCATTGCTGGATTCCTGAGAAGGGACTGCAGGACTCTGACCTTGAATGTGCTCATTGGAGAGGATGGGTGACCTTTAATGAAGTCCTTATGTTGCTTCACTCCTTTTCACAGCTCCCTCCATTGTTGGACTTCCAGGAAGGGATTGTAGGACCCTGACCGTGAACGTGCTCATGGAAGAGGAGTGTCAAGATGAAGGACAACCTTCTTTTGTGCCTCCCCCTATTGCTAGACTCTTGAGAAGGGACTGCAGGTCTCTAACCTTGAATGTGCTCATTGGAGAGGATGGGTGACAAGGTTAGAGTCCTTACATGACAAAGACCCTTCCTAAGACCCTCGGCGTCCAAAGGCATGATGGAGGCTATGCAACAAGGGAAATGCGAAAAACTGCAGTGCATCCCAAAGACAATTTTTACAATGAGATGGCAGGGCAGATAGAAGAATGGATGAATTTGAACAAATTTACTACAGAACAATTTTTAAAGGGCTTGAGACTCACTAAAATGATTGAATTTTTATAGGATCGATGGAGGCAATGGAGCAGTGATTGAGTTACAGCTCGACGAATCCCAATGTATTATCACAAATGTACTAACTTCTGCTCACGACCGTTCGACCCTTAGCTTTCTCTACACCCTTCATAGAAGCTAAGTCAACCTTCCCTCCTTGGGTAGTGAAGAAAGAGTAGAGCATAATGGAAAACACAAGGGAGAATGATTAGAGAAAGGAAACACTATACAGAGATGAGGCCTTTGAGGTATTGGTAAGGGCCTTAGTAAGCTTCCAGGTAATCAGTGGTCAACCTTGTCTTGTTAACACAGAAGGCAGATTTTAACATACATCTTAACCTCATCCCTCAACTAAGACCAATAGTATATTGTCTCCAATAATGCCTGGATGACCCACCCATTTGTTATCATGACACTCCTTAACGAGGGAACATCTTATATTACCCCATTTAGGCATATAGAGTCACCTACTTCAGCTATAGATTAGGCCATCCTTAGCCTAAAACCTTTTTGTCCCCCTCTTAACAACAAGGTCGACAATTTGCCTAAGCATGGGATCATGCTTAAACCCTTCTCGAATTAGGTATTTGATATCCCTTTTTGCTTGAGAGATGGCTACTAGTTCTACTTTGCAACTTAAAGCATCAACGACTACATTGGCTTTACTCCGCTTATATTCCAACCTATAGTAGAATTCAATGAAATAGTCCTACCACCTAGCTTGCTTCGGGGTCAGCTTCTTTTGGATTTGGAAGTAACTAATGGCCATATTGTTCATCTTAATCGCAAATTGGGAACCTAGTAGATAATGGCGCCAAGTACGAAGACAATGCACAATGGCAGTATCTCCTTTTCTTGCACTGTGTACTTCTATTTGGTGTCATTTAACTTTCTACTCTCATACGCCACAGGATGCCTTTCTTTTATTAGGACCCCTCCTATAGTAAATTCAGAAGCATTGGTGTGGACTTCAAACATCTTTGTAAAGTCAGGGAGAACAAGGACAAGCTCTCTAATTATCACAGCTTCTAACCTTTCAAAGGCCATTTGCTATTAAGTTGTCCACTCCCATGACTGGCTTTTCTTTAACAAGTAAGTTAGAGCAGTCGTACGTGCTGAGTATCCCTTAATAAACTGCCTATAATAGTTGGCTAGACTGAGGAATGATCGCAACTATGACATATTCTTTGGCAGTTTGCAATCTTAGATGGCCTTACCTTCTCCTCACCCATTCAAATTTGTCCATTCCCTACCATATGACCAAGGAAGTGTACTTCTTGTGTTGCAAAAGTGCACTTTTCTTTCTTGATTTAAAGCTCATTCTCTCAAAGGAGTCTGAACATAGTTTGTAACTGGTCTACATAGTCTTCAAGTGTCTTAATGTAGATAAGAATGTCATCTAAGTAGACCACTACAAATTGGTCCAAGAATTGCTGAAAGATTTGATTAATGTGGGTGGACAAAGTGGCAGGGGCATTGGTTAACCTAAAGGGCATCACTCACCACTCAAAGGAACCATAATGGGTAACATAGGTGGTCTTTGACTCGTCTCCTTCTACGATATGAACTTGATAGTATCCAAAACATAAGTCCACCTTTGTAATCCACTTAGCTCCTCCTAATCTATCAAACAAATCAGGAATAAGAGGAAGAGGGTGCTGATTCTTTACCGTAATCTTGTTGAGCGCACTATAGTCGATGCACATATGTAATGAACCATCGTGCTTCCTCTGGAACAAGACAGGGCACTGTAAGGAGCCTTTGAAGGTCAAATTTAACCCGTATCTAATAAACTAACCAACTACCTTTTTAATAAGTGCCATGCAATAAGGGGTTATAGTAGGTGGCTTAGATCCTTACTCCAACTTTATCTTGTGGTCAATTTCTCTCCATGGAGGAAGTCATTTAGGTAACTCAGGAGGCATGACATCCTTGTTCTTTTCAAGAACATCTATAATCTTCTCGGGTAGGTCTACCTCTAGAGGGCTAGAGGGATCATTTGTCACCATCATTGCCAAGTGTGTGATTTCTCCTCGCTTGAGCCCCTTCTTGGCTTGCATCGTAGATAGGATTTTCCTATCACTCAATTTTGAGGTGGTAGAAACCATGCACAGGGCCTCTTTCTCAAGCACACATGTAAAGTTTAAATATGGCATAGGAACAACTTGTACCTTACGAAGGAATTCCATGTCGAGTATAATCTTGAAATAATCTATAAGTGCCACAAAGAAGTCGACTATGCCTTTCCAAGGACCAAGGCTTATTTATACTCCTAGAGCCACACCATTTAAAGGCTTGGTACCTGTATTAATATTTTTGAGCTAGCCCCCACCATTGGTCACAGTTAGACCAAGTCGTTTAGCTTCCTCCTCAGAGATGAAATTGTGAGTGACACTAGTGTCAGTCATAACTTGGCCATGTTGTCCATTTATCTGCATCCACAAACTTTAGCCCTTTACCTCTCATTGCTTAAAGTTCTTGTTTGACCTTAAAAGCATTCAGCAATTATAAAAAACCAATCTGCTATACTGGAACATCAACTGTTTGCAACTCTTGTTGCTCAATCATAGCTGCCAACGAACCTAGTTTTGGACAGTGTTTCGTAGGTGTAGCCCCTTACACAAGAAGCACCCTCCTTTTGGCATGAAGGATTGTTTCTTCTCCTCATAGTCCTTTCTAGTAGATAGGTTGTGGCATCCTTGGCCTCTATCTTTTTCTCCCCCACCTTGGCTGGAGTTACCATTGGAACTCTTATTTTTAGAAGACTCACTCCTTTGATACTCTGTGAAGGACTTTGCAATTGTAATGGCCTTATCAACATCTTTCACCCCTCGCCACTGCACTTCTTGCTTGGCCCAATTTTGGAGTCCATCCATGAAGTATAACAGTGCATGTTTTATCCCTAGTTTAAGTATTGTCAGCAACAATATTATGAAATTGCTAACATAGTTAAAGATAGAGGACTTGTGTCTCAACTCCCTCAGTTGCTTACATGCCTCATATACCATATTCTCAAGGAAGAACTACCTTTTGAGCTCCCTTTTGAAGTCCTCCCATGTCTCTATGGTGCAAAGGCCTTTTTGCATATCCACACGATTCCTACATTACCACAAGGTTGCTGTATCCGCAAGGTAATAGGTCATCATGTTCACTTTGTCTAGCTCATCTGCCATCTTGAGACACTCAAATTATCTCTCTTGCTGGAAGGGAGATGTGTCCATTCTGGGTGCAGTAGGGCCTAATATACCGATCCCTTTAAAACTCCAAAGTTAAACGCACTTGGGAGAGAGTAATACTAGGATGGGTGACTTCCTGAGAGGTTTTCATGTTACACCCCTCCTCTTTTTCACACCTCACCCATTGCTAGACTCCCGAGAGGGACTTTATCATGATAGGACTCTAACCTTAAACAAACTTGGGCAAGAGGAGTGTCTGGATGAGTGACCTATTAGGTGGTCCTCAGGCTACACCCTTGTTATTCACGTTTCCCTTATTGTGTTGCCTCTGCTGTGCCTCTGGACGTCGAGGGTCTTGGGAAGGGACTTTGTCACATAAGGACTCCAACCTTAAACATGCTTAGCCAAGAGCAGTGTCAAGATAGGACGACCTCCCGAGTGGCCCTTCGGTCATTTTGCGTCTCATTTTACTGATTAGGTCGAAATTAAGGCAATTCATACCTTGGCACATGCATTGATATGGAACCGACTAGACGACCTGCCTTAGGAACTCTTGAATCAATTTGTTATGCATACCCTAGAAAGCTAGGAAATAAGTTGGGTTGATCATATTAGAACCCTAAGGAAACCAAGTCCAAAAAAAGCCCCAATCTTAAAACAACCCCAATATTAAAATGCCACAAAGGCTGATCACTCCCTTGATAAGTCAAAACAATGTATTCTTTCAAGAATACAAGAAAGAAAAGTAAAGCTTGCTAAAAAATAGCTCAATCTTCATTGTTCTATTTTGTGCAGTGGTAGCTTATATTAGCATGTAAATATTACAATCCTATAAGGAAAAGGTGTTTCTTAATATACCTATATAAGAAAACCTTAATTACAGGTGATCCCTTTAATTAAGAAATAAAATTCTACCTTGATTAGAAATCCTAAATCACATTGATTAGGAATCCTAAATCTACCTTGATTAGGAATCCTAAATCTACCTTGATTTGGAATTCATAAAAATGACTACCACTAATGTTATAAAGTCAAAGTAAGACCTTAACTAATGAATCAAGCTTTAGCTGAATCTTCAAGCCCAAATAAACCAAAGAAGTTAAGCCTTTTTTTACATGTAATTCGAACTTAACTTCAAATCCAACAATCCAAAACAAAATCAGGCCCATTAATACAACTTAGCATGCAATTTAGCCTTTCCATAGCTTGGTCTTGTAGCTTGGACTTATATCTTTGGCTCCAAGTTTTGTTCTTCAAGTTCTAAGCCTTGTCCATCATCTTCCACATAAAGATAAGTGATTATCTTTGATGTAGCATTAAAAAATTAGAACAACCCTGGAATCGTCTAGAGTACCCTCTTTGTCAGGCAACTCCATGATTAAGCCTTATAAAGCCTCTTTCATTCTTTTTGTCCTTGCCCTACTACTGATTCCTTCAAAAGGATCAAGGGAATACTTGCTATGTTGCATTTGAATAGCACCTTGTTCTCCATCATTCCTCCCCTCCTAAAAAAAATTCGTCTATGAATCACCTACATCAAACAAAGATAAGTCAGTAACATTAAAAGTAGCACTAACATTACCATAATTGCTTGGTAAATCTAGCTTGTAGGCAATATCATTAATCCTTTCTAAGACTTGAAAAGGTCCATCTCCTTGAGACTCTAATTTGGACTTTCTTTGTGGGGGAAATCATTCCTTCCTCATATATACCCATACCTAATCATCAGGTTCAAAGACAACCTTCACACACCCCTTATTAGCTTGCTAAGCATATTTCTCATTCTTCCTTTCAATGTTAGCCCGAACCTTGGCATGTAAATCCTTCACAAATTTGGCCTTTTTCATACCATTAATGTTAGCACACTTTTTAGTAGGCAAAGATAAAATCTCTAATGGAGTTAAAGAATTAAAACTATAAGCAACTTTAAAAGGTGACAAGGAAGTAGAATGAACAAATTTATTATAAGTAAACTCAACATGTGGTAAACAATGTTCCCATTACTTCAAGTTCTTTCGAATGATAGCAAATAACAAAGTAGTGAGTGTCCTATTAACTACCTCAATTTGTCCATCTATTTAAGGATGTGTAACAATAGAAAATAAGAATTTAGTTCCCAATTTATTCCATAAAGTGTGCAAAAATGACTTAAGAACTTAACATCCCTATTGCTAACAATAGTTCTTAGTAATTCTTGCAAATGCACCACTTCCTTAAAGAATAACTCGACAATATGTGTTACATCATTGGTTTTAGAACATGCAACAAAATGATCCATTTTACTAAACCTATCAACAATGACGAATATGTTATTTGTACCACTTTGAGACCTTGGTAATCCTAAAACAAAGTCCATAGAAATATCAACCCAAGGTTGGTTAGGTACAAGTAAAGGTGTATGCAAGCCATGGGGTTTAACTCTAACCTTTGCTTGCCTACATGTAATGCATCTATTACATATGGAATGCACATCATGCTTTATATTAGGCCAATAAAAATGATCATGCAATATATCTATAGTTTTTTACACACCAAAGTGCCCCATTAAACCAACCTCGTGAGTCTCCCTAACAAACAACTCATGAATAGAACAAATAGGCACATATAATTTATCTTTCTTAAACAAAAAACCTTCATGCCTATAAAAGTCACCAAATGCACACTTATCACATGCATTCCATATTTGGCCAAAATTAGAATCATTTGCATACAAACCCTTAAGCCATTCAAAACCAAGTAACTTAGTTTGCAAAGAAACAAGTAATGTGTACCTCTTGGACAATGCATCAGCATCAATGCTTTCCTTTCCATATTTGTATTTGATCACATAAGGAAATGTCTCTATGAACTCCAGCCACTTAGCATGTCTTTTATTAAGCTTACCATGGGATTTCAAGAACTTTAAGCTTTTATGATCAGAATGAATGGTGAATTCCTGTGGCCACAAATAATGTTGCCATATTTAAAGAGTTTGTACCAATGCATAAAGTTTCTTGTCATAAGTGGGATAATTTAAGGCTGCCCCACTTAGCTTTTCACTAAAATAATCAATTGGTTTGGAATCTTGCATCAAAACAGCTCTTATTCATATTCCAGATGCCTCACATTTTTCCTCAAAAACTTTATCAAAATTAGGCAAACATAACAAAGGTGCATTAGTGAGCCTTTCTTTCAAAGTACAGAAAGCCCGATCATGCATATCATCCCACTTGAAGAAAACATTCTTTTTAACAAGTTCATTTAAAGATACAACAATGGAACTAAAATCCTTAACAAACCTTTAGTAAAAACTTGTTAAACCATGAAAGCTTCTTACCTTATTTGAGTTCCTAGTGTCACGCACCACGTGATTTTGCCCAAATTGAGCTACTGAAGAGGCTTATGCCAAATATCACTCCATAATTCCAGAACTAGGTTGAAACATTTAAAATTTGTTGATAACTCCCTTATCTTCTTGTAAGATGTAGAGTTATATAGAATACACTAGAAAGAGAATAGTGACCATTAGATCGTAGCCATCCATTGAGGAGGAGGATGACTATATATAGCCTTAGGGACCTCATTTGTAAGACACTCAAGCAATAGTGTATTTGCATTCTTGAAGTAATATATTATTCTCCAAGTTCTCTATATCTCTTATCTACTTTGTGTGCATCTTTACTATCTTTTGTTAGTAGTATTCTAGCTCTTAAAGAAGGCTGACTAGCATTCAAGTCGAGTGAATTGCTAGTGCCGCATGGGTCAATAGGGTGAAAAAGGCCAAGTTTGTGACAAGTGGTATTAAAGCACAGTTTATATAAGTAACAAGCACACTTTGTCTGGTATGGATGTTTAGTCCACACAGTGAGATTACCCACATGGTTGAGGAAGCCAATAAGCAAACAAAAAGAGGGGGATTAAGGTCGAGGGATGTCTTGGAAGACACTAATGCAAGGCTCACAAAAGTTAAGCTTGTCATGGCTGATGGTAGGAGAAGTTTAAGGTGGTAGACCAACGCATCAACGAGCTTGAGAAAGAGAGTAAAGAGCTTCGTGAGGAGATGCAAGGTTCCTTGAACCAAACCTTATTAAGGTGTTTAGACCAAGTGAAGAACTTGGAAGAGACCCTTTATTGTGAGGTTGTGATATTGAAGAAAGAGCTCAAAAGAGTCTCCAACGAGTTGAAGGAGACCAAGGATAAGCTAGTCTTTTGCAAGAAGGCATTTGCTCAAGGTGGAAGCATTGCCTTGCCAATGGTAGTTGTTGCTTCTTCAAAGGTTAAGGAACGTGAAGGAGGTTGATAATTTTTTATGGAGCTTGGAGCAATACTTTAAGGTAGTTGGTGAGGATACCAAGAAGATTGATAGTGCCACCTTATACCTCGTGGATACCGTAATGGTATGGTGGAGAAAGAGGTATGATGATATTGAAAGGGGTACTTGCATCATTAACATATGGGACAAGTTCAAAAGAGAACTTAAGCGGCAATTCTATTCAGAGAATGCCGAGGAAAAGGCAAGAGCTTAAGGTGTCATCAACAAAAGGGAAGCATATGAGAGTATGTGAAGGAATTCTCCAAAGTATTGCTGGAAATTCCCGATTATCCCAACAAGAAAGCATTCTTTGCATTCAAAGATGACTTAAAAAAATTGGGCGAAGATAGAGATCCAGAGACAGGCCCTCTCTCAAATGCTACTTTTGTGTCAAGCTGCATAAGGCAAGGGATTGCCAAAAGAAAGTCAAGCTTTCTGCCATAGTTGAAGAAAGGGAGGAACAACAACAACATGAAGATATGAGGATGAGATCCTTACAAATCCTCAATGCCATCAAAGCCAAGGTCAAAGTGCCTAAAATCAAGAAGAGAGGATGATTATATATGGAAGCAAAAGTGAGTAACCAAGTTGTTAGAGCCTTAGTGGATACTGGAGCTTCTAACAACTTCCTTTAAGAAGAGGAAGCAAGGCAGTTGGGCATCAAATACAACAAGGAGTGAGGATGGCTCAAGGCAGTAAATTTAGAGCCAAAGTCAATTTTTGGCATTGCTTATGGTATAAAGGTATGTATGGGTGAATGGTGTGGCCTTATAGACTTTTCTATTGTACTAGTGGATGATTATCCAATTGTGCTTGGTATGGAGTTTATGGATCATGTTAAAGATGCGTCTATTCCTTTTTCCAGCACAATGTGTATCTTGCAAGAAGATAATAAATGCATGGTGCCTTTGGCTAGGGAGACTAGCCTTCAATCAAGGCAAATTTTAGCCATACAACTTTTTAAAGGTGTGAAGAAGGTTCAACCTACCTTTCATGTATCCTTGAAGGATGGGAGGAGTACTCCCTCATCAAATGTCCTACCCAAGGAAGTCTCTCATGTCTTGGAGGAGTTTAAGGACGTTATGCCCCCTGAATTGCCTAAAAAGCTCCCACCCAAATGTGAGGTGGACCATAAGATAGAATTGGTCTCTAGTGCAAGACCACTTGTCGTGGTGCCTCACCGAATCTCACCCCTCGAGTTAAAGGAACTCAGGAAGCAACTTAAAGAGCTATTGGATGCAGGTTATGTTTAACCATTAAAGGCTGTACACTCGTGCTTTTCCAAAAGAAGCATGATGGGTCACTTTGGTTATGCATTGATTATCAAGCGCTCAACAAAATAACTGTGAAGAATAAGTATCCCTTTCCATTAATAGCTAATTTGTTTAATCAGCTGGGTGAAGTGCAATGGTTCACAAAGCTGGATTTGAGATTGGGATACTACCAAGTGAGGATTATAGAAGGAGATGAGCCAAAGACCACTTGTATTACAAGGTATAGCTCCTTTGAGTTCTTAGTAATACCCTTTGAACTTACTAATGCCCCTACCACATTTTGCACTCTTATGAATCAAGTCTTTGAGTCATTTTTGGATAAATTTATCGTAGTGTATTTGCATAATATCATTGTTTATAGTAAGACACTAGAGGAGCATATTAAGCATCTATGACAAGTTTTCCTAGTATTAAAACAACATGAGTTGCATGTGAAGAGGGAGAAATGTGCCTTTGCTCAGCAAGGGGTCATATTCTTAGGGTACATCATCAGTAAAGGCAAACTACGGTTGGATAATTCCAAGATGTAAGCCATCCATAATTGGGACCACCAAAGAAGGTAACTGAGTTACTATCCTTTTTAGGCCTTAACAACTATTACAAAAGATTTATAAAGGGCTACTCCTTTATTGTAACTCTACTCACTGATTTGTTGAAGAAGAATAGAACATGAAGTTGGGACGCTAGATGCCAAAAAGCATTTGAGGTGCTCAAGCAAGCTGTAGTTGACGAGCCATTGTTGGCTCTTCTTGACCACACCAAACCTTATGAGGTATATACCAATGCTTCTGATTTTGCAATCAATGGTGTTTTAATGCAAGAAGGGCATCCCATTGTGTATGAGAGCTGCAAGTTGAATGAGACCATTATACAATTCAAGAGAAGGAGATGATTGCAGTGGTGCATTGTCTATGAACTTGGAGGCATAATTTGTTGGGATCCAAGTTTGTTGTGAAGACAGATAACATTGCCGCAAATTACTTCTTCAATCTTGTGATGGAGTATATGCTGGGCAAGGCAAATTTGGTGGCCGATGCATTAAGGAGGAAGGTTGAATTAGCTATCATCACAAGTCCACTTTCCTTTGGTAAAACAAGTAAAGATGGGATTGGAGATGGAATTGGCAAGTAATGGGAAGACATGTCAGTTTTGGCTTGAAGATGGAATACTCACTACCAAAGGAAATAGAGTTTATATGCCAAACTAGCAAGGATTGTTATTGAGGAGTGCCATGACTCAAAATAGGCAGGACATCCAAGTATATGCTATACATTGGCACTTGTAGAGTGAGCATATTATTGGCCACAAATATGAGATGACATTGACCTTTAAGAGAAGACTTGTTTTGTATGCCAGCAAGACAAGGTGGAACAACACCAACCATCGGGATTGCTAAAGCCCCTACCTATTCTGGAGAGGCCATAGGAGAGTGTTTTGATGGATTTTAACACGTTTCTACCGAAGTCAAATGGATGTACCAACATCATGGTAACAGTAGACTAATTTAGCAAGTATGGTGTGTTCATCCCCATACCTTTACAGTTTACAGCTAAAGATGCAACATGCCTATTTTTCAAGTATGTGGTGAAATATAAAGGCATCCTGAAGACGATTATCAATAATAGAGACACTCATTTCACCAGAAGATTTTGGATGGAGTTAATAGGATTAGAGCTCAACTTCTCCACAAACTTTCATCCCCAAACTAACGACTAAACAAAAAGGGTGAATGCCTTGTTGGAGCTATTCTTGAGGCATTACGTAAGTGCCAACTAAAGTGATTGGGCTAGTTCTTTCAAGGTTGCTATAGGACTACAAATAATGACTCCACACATATTAGTGGTTAGCTATAAAGGGCTGAGTCCTGCTACATTCAAGTTTGCCAAGGGTTTGCATGAAAAGTCCGATATGGCATGAGCACACTTGGGTAAGGCCAAGAAGGGGCACTTGGAGTTTGAGGAAGGAGATTTAGTGATGGTGAAACTCCTTCCCCACAAAAGCTGAAGGTGTCCTAGGATACATATAGGCCTCATAAGGTGTTACGAGGGACCCTTCCTAGTGGAGAAGAGGATTGGCAAGTTAGCTTCCTGATTAACTTTATCATCACACCCTGAGATGCATCCAGTATTCCATGTAAGCTTACTAAAGCCTTACCATCCTCATAAGGAGCTAAGCAGGGGTGAATCAAAAAGAGCCCCTATAGCCATAACAACTATGCCAGATCGTGACGTGGAAGAGATATTAGTGCATTGCATCATTGCAAGGAGAGGCAGCCATCCAAGTTATGTTGAATACTTTGTTAAATGGAAAGGGTTGCCTGATAGCGAGCAAAGTTGGGAATATGAGCTAACTTTGTGGAGCAATATGGATATGGTCAAGACATATAAGAGGGACACAATGAAGATGTAGCTAGATTGAGTAGGGGAGAATGTCAAACACCACGTGATTCTGCCCAAATTGAGCTACTAAAGAGGCTTATTCTAGATGTCACTCCATAATTCTAAAACTAGATGGAAGCATCTAGAATTTTATAGATAACTCCCTTATCTTCTTGTAAGACATAGAGTTATGTAGAATACTTTAGAAAGAGAATAATGACCGTTAGATCAAATAGATCCTAGCCATCCATTGAAGAGGTGGATAGCTATATATAGCCTTAGGGACCTCATTTGTAAGACACTTGAGCAATAGTGTATTTGCATTCTTAAAGCAATATAGTATTCTCCAAGTTCTCCATATCTCTTGTCTACTTTGTGTGCATCTTTACTATCTTCTACTAGTAGTATTCTATCTCTCAAAGAAGGCTGACTAGCATTCAAGTCGAGTGAATTGCTAGTGTTGCATGAGTTGTTGGGGTGAAAAAGGCCAAGTCTGTGACACTAGGCATAGGCCAATCCCTTATCACCTTTACCTTCTCCCTATCCACACTAATACCTTGTGAATTAACAATATAGCTAATAAGGACTATTGTAGGTCTCATACTAAGAGGGGGGCTGAATCAATGTAAGCTATCTTCTTTTTAAAAATTGATTTGGATTTAACCTTTGTAGCTTGTTAGAACTGATGATCCAATTATTAATTTTCTCCTTTATGTGAGTGCGATCATACGAATAAAAATTAATGCGCAAGCACCTAAGAACACACAACAAGTTTTACGTAGTTCACTCACAATGTGTGAGCTACATTCACAGTGTGATAGCATCACTCCTAAATCACACAATCCACTCTTGTTATCAAGGGATAGAGTTATGGTATGGAAGGATCACTTCTTAACCACTTGTGGAAGGACTACTCCTTAATCACTTACAATGATCTCCTGATCACTCTAAGGGTATTTCACCCTATTTTTCAATAAATCTATCAAGAGTTTATAAAAAACCTTTCCTGGAGGACAATTGCTCAATGTGTACAATATGCTAAAGTAGAATATGGATCTTCTCCTTCCTTTGTTGCTAGTGTTATCTCACCCACTGCCAGTGCTGCCCACTTGGTGCTGCTACTATCTGCACGCTATGCTAATGTTGTTCATACACGCTATCGCTGCTGTCCACGCGTGCTGTTAATGCTGTCCATATGCGCTACCATGTCTATCCACTGCTATCCGCGTGCACTATTAATGGTATCCATAAGTGTTGTTAATGCTGTCCATGTTATCACTGCTCTCTGCCCGCTTTACACCTGTTGTTTGCATGTACTGTTAATGCTGTTTATATGCACTGTCGCTATTGTCTGCCTACTCTACACTTGCTATCCGTGCGTGGAGTGTGCCCACTATCCACTCAAGTTGTGCTCGTTGTCTGCACGCGTTGTGCACCCGCTATTTGCACTTGCTTTGCGGTTGCTGTTAGTACATGCTGTTCCTACTATTCGCGCATGTTGTGTTTGCTGTCCGCATGTGCTGCTGTTGCTATCCGCGTGCATTGCTACGTTCCTCACATGCTGTAGCAATTTCCTCATCCCGTTGCTGCTCTCCCCAAATGTTGTAGCAGATTTCTCGCACCACTGCTGCTCTCCTAGCGCGTTGCAACAGTTTTCTCGTGTCGTTGTTGCTCTCCACGAGCACTACAGTAGTTTTCTGACACTACTACTCTCCCCAAGCACTGTAGCAGATTTCTCGTGTTGCTGTTGCTCTCCCCATGCTCTGTAGCAAATTTCTCACACTATTGCTGGTTAATTCCTAAACCTACTGCTGCACTTTCTGTGGGTGGCTACTGATTCCCAAACTTGCTATTGCACATTCTGATTTTTTTCTTAATTCCTGGACCTACTGCTGCTAGTGCTGGTATACCCTCTTGGACATGTAGGGACGTGTTGCTACTGTTGCTGCTGTACCCTCCTGGACGTGTAGGAATGTGCTATTGGTACTACTATACCCTCTTGGATATGCAAGGACGTCTGTTGCTGCTAGTATACACCTTTGAATGTGCAGGGACATGTTGCTCATGCTAGTACACCCTCCTGGACCTGCTATTGTTGCTAGGAAGTCTCCTAGATGTGTTGATATTACTGGGAAGTCTCCTGGACATACTGCTACTGCTGGGAAGTCTCTTGGACATACTGCTACTGCTGGGAAGTCTCATGGACCTACTGCTGTTGTTGGAAAGCCTTTTAGATGTGTTGCTTGAGCAGGGAAGCCTCTTGGACATATTGCTAATCTCTTCTTGGCTAGCTACCTTGCCTTATTTCCTTGGTGGCTACTGCACTCTCCTTGGCCAGCTATGTAGCCTTCTTTCCTTGGTGGCTCTTGCAATCTCCTTGGCCAACTGCCCCTTGCTTTCTTTCTCTCTTTCTTGGTTAGTTGCACCTTGCTTGGTGGCTGCCTCCTCTTTGCTGTTCACCTCCCTTTTTCCTTAGGTTTGTCGCTCACACCTCTCTCCTTGGCATTTACTCAAATTTCTACAACCCTTTGTTCTTCTTGTTGAGCCCATCTTTGATGGCTAATGTTGAATTTGTTGTCAACACCATCTTACATGGTTATATATATTGATTTGATATTATGAATGCTATTGAGATGTAGTGAGGTCATTGGGAGAAACCAGTGATGATAAGTCAATCCTGACGTTGAGGAGTCAATATTGACCGTGACCCTAAATTTTAGGGTCAAGATTGATCGTTGACCGGTGACCCTAAATTTTAGGAATGAAATTTAGTTGTTGATTGTAGGGCAACATGTGGGAATTAATGATGACCATTGATGATCTTGTAGCCTAATCTCAAGGCTTTATAAATAACCCTATGCATCTTGCAAGAAAGGTGTGTGTTGTAGAAAATTAAGAGAGCTAGCCAAAGAGAGAGGTGAGTAATAATCCTAGGCAAAAAGAGAGGTGAATGGCAAAGAGGAGGCAACCCCTTCCCAAAATTTGATTGCTATAGCAGGACAAAATATAATGCCCTTTGAAGAGCGACAATCAACCCCCTTCTTAACTCCTTGGAGACACCACTTGCACGGAATATGCATGGATGCATAACAACAATAAAATAATAGGAGAAGTCCTCTAGAAAGGCAAAAGAAAGCAACAAGATGACGAAGCAGACAGAAGAATGGATGGGTATGAACAAAATTATCGTAGAATGATTTTGAAGGGGCTTGAGACCCGCTAAAAAGATTGAATTTTTATCAGATCAATGGGGGCAATGAAGCAGTGGTTGATTTGTAGCCTGACAAATTGCAGTGCATGCCCTCACGGAGTGGTTACAGGACTCGTGTTTGCACACCCATCGAATGTTACGAAAATTTGGGGCTGCGCACCTCCCCCTCTCATGTTGGAGGGGAGATGTGGCTGTTTTGGATGCAGCAGGGCCGTGGTGCCTCAAACTCAGTGTGCCTCAGGCAGGGACCTGGCTACGAGGAGATGCAGTCAAGAGAGGCTACTATAAACCATTGCGTTGAAGAACGTGGCTGGTGCGATCATACCAGCATTAATGCACAGAACGTGGCGGCTGCCAGGATGAAAGATAATGCCCTTTGAGGAGTGGTAGTTGACCTGCCTCTCAAATCCTTGGAGATGCTTGGGGCACAGAATATGCATGGATGTGTAATGGAAAAAAAATAACAAAAGAAGTCCTCTAGGAAAGGTGAAAGAAAGCAATGAGATGACGAGGTAGATAGAAGAATTGACAAATTTGAACAAAATTACAGGAGAACGATTTTGAAATGGCTTTAGACCCACTAAAATGATTGAATTTTTATTAGATCGATGAGGGCAACGGTGCAGTGGTCGATTTGTAGCCCAATGAAGCATAATACGTGCTCTCGCACAGCGGTTACGAAACTCATGTTTGCATGCCCATTGAATTTTGTAATAGTTCAAGGCTGCGCAGCTCCCTCTCTCTCATTAGAGGGGCAATGCGGCCATTCTGGATGCAGTAGGGCAGCTATGCCTCGAACTTGATGGGCCCTAGGAAGGGACTTGGCTGTGAGAAGATGAGGTCGAGAGAGGTTGTTATAAAACAGCTAAACCAAAGTTTGTGGTTGGTGTGGTCATACTAGCATTAACACACAGAATCCCATCAAAACTTTGAAGTTAAATGCGCTTGGGTGAGAAAAGTACTAAGATGGGTGACCTTTTGGGAAGACCTCATGTTGCACCCCAGTTTTTCATGTTTCCCTTGTAGCGTATCCTTTACTGAGTGTCACGGAGTTAGGCTTGGATGTGCTTTAGACGTACTAACCCGCGCGGCACTTAGTCGATCTTGCGAGAGAAGACACTAAGTAATCCTTAAAGAGTTTGAGCGAACCAGCGAAAGACTTGTGGGAGGTAAGTAACCGAACAAGAAGAACTTGAGAGAGCTAGAGAGAGAGAGAGAGAGAGCATAAGAGCTTTGGTATTGAATGAATGGAGAGGTGCTTTACAAATGAGAGGAGTGGGGGTATTTATAGTGGTTTCACCTCCTCAATGTATGGCTATAATTTCTCTAGATCCAAAATATCTAAGATATTTACAAAAGAGAATACCTAAGCACTTACCTAAGCGAGGCACTTATCTAAGCCCTTACATAAGGGAGGCGCTTACCTAAGGGAGGCGCTTACCTAAGCGTTTACATAAGTGAAGTATTTACCTAAGCGCTTATGCAGAAGGTGATAGCCAAGTCTTTGGGCCATCAATTGGGCTAGGTGTCCATCAATCATACTACTTGTAACATCCTCCCCCACTTAATTCTGCGACGTCCTCGTCGCATTTTCAGCCTTAAATTGCTGGATATGATCGGCAAATTACCAAAGCTAGTCTTCTCATTCGCAACTAGCCTTGTGGTTTGGCAGAGCCTTCCATTTCACTAAGTACTCGGTATAGTTGGGAACTCCCCTTCTCTGGGTCACTCTATCAGCAAGGATGTGCTCCACCGCCTTGTTGAATTTGATGACCACAGCCGTTGGTGCATGCTTTGACTCGTTTCGGCTTTGATCCTCTTCGTCTCCATGGAAAGGCTTTAGAAGACTTACATGAAAAACGTTGTGGATTTTTAGCTTTGGAGGGAGTTGGACTTGATAGGTGGCCTTCCCCACATACTTGATGTTAGGGGATGGTCCTTCGTACTTCCGTACCAAGCCCTTATGTACCTTGCGTAAAGACTTGAATTGGTTAGGCAGTAACTTCACCATCACCATGTCGAGAAATTCAACTCAGTTCCTAGCAATTTGAACAGCTCGCACCAAAATTTTCCTGTAAAGTGGGGGTCTCTATCATTGATGATGCTCTTTGGCACTCCCCATAGCTTTACCACGTTCTTGAAGAACAAGCGAGCAGCTTCGTCCACCTTGCAATTAGCAGGGGCTGGAATGAAGGTGCCATACTTGCTGAACCGATCAACTACAACCATAATGCTTCTGCATCCTTCTGACTTTGGTAGAGCCACAATAAAATCCATTGAGACACTTTCCCACGGCTTTTCGGGAGTGGGTAGTGGCTCGAGTAGGCCAGCTGGTGGTTGCTGTTCTACCTTGTCTTGGTGGCTTCTTCCACATAGGCCTCGACGTCTGCATGCATATGCGGCCAAAAGTAATGTTGTTGGACAAGAGCAAGGGTTCGTGCCATACTTAGGTGACCAGTCCATAAAGAATCGTGGCATTCCTTGAGGATCTCCTTCCGCAAGTTTCCCCACTCTGGCACGAAGACGTAATTCCCGATCATCGTTAAGACTCCATTGTTTACCCAAAATTGACGAGTCTTCCCCTCACTAGCCAATCTTAACAAGTTGTTGGCCAGTTTGTCTTGTCCAATACCTTCCTTGATCCATTCAAGGAGGTTGCTTGAACGAGTACTAGTAGCAAGAGCCGCTAGTTCTGCCTTTCGACTCAATGCATCAGCAACTATATTAGCTTGACCCGGCTTGTATTGTAGTGTGTAGTCGAACTCCGCTAAGAAGTCTTGCCAACAAGCTTGCTTGGGACTGAGTTTCTTCTGTGTTTGGAAGTAGCTCGTAGCAACGTTTTCGGTCATGATTATGAACTTACTCCCGAGGAGATAGTGTCTCCAAGTGCGCAAGCAGTGGATGACAGCAGTCATCTCCTTGTCTTGGATGGTATACTGTCTCTCCGTGTCATTAAGCTTGCGGCTTTCATAGGCAATGGGATGCCTATCCTGCATCAAGACTCCTCCAATTGCGAAGTCGAATGCATCGGTGTGGACTTCAAAAGACTTTTCATAATCTGGTAACGCCATAATAGGTTCTTCGGAGATTGCTTGCTTCAATCTCTCGAAGGAAGCTTGGCATTCCTCCATCCAATGCCAAGTGTGGTTCTTCTTCAGCAAGTCGGTCAAGGGTGTGGCTATGACAGAGTATCCCTTGATGAACCCACGATAGTAGTTGACAAGTCACAGGAATGATCGTAATTCCGGGACTTTGGTTAGAGGCTCCCATTGTTGGATGGCTCGCACCTTCGTTGGATCCATCAACAGTCTACCATCCTTGATTCAGTGACCAAGGAAGTCCACCTCTTGCTTGGCAAACGAGCACTTCTCCTTCTTGACAAACAATTTGTTTACTCGTAGACCTTGGAAGACTTGCTTGAGGTGCTTTATGTGCTCCTCAAGTGTGTTGCTATACACGACAATGTCATCCAAATAAACTACCACGAATTTGTCCAAAAAAGGATGTAGTACCTAGTTCATGAGTGTGCAGAAGGTGGCTGGTGCGTTGGTGAGGCCAAATGGCATGACCAAGAACTCAAACGCTCCATAGCGTGTCACACAGGTCGTCTTTGGCTTATCACCTTATGCTATACAAACTTGGTAGTAACCCAATCGTAAATCCAGCTTGGTGAAGTATCTTGCCTTCCTGAGTTGGTCGAAAAGATCAGCTATCAAGGGTATGGGATATTTGTTCTTGATAGTGACCTTGTTTAAGGCTCGATAGTCGATGCACATGCGTAGCGATCCATCCTTCTTCTTCTGAAAGAGGACTGGGGCTCTGAATGGGGCTTTCGATGGTCGAATGTAGCCCGAATTGATCAGATCATGGAGCTGCTTCCTCAGTTCAGTGAGCTTCGGAGGTGCCATGCGGTTAGGAGCCATGGCAGGGGGTTTGGCACCGACTTCTAGCTCAATGTGATGATCCACATCTCGCTTTGGTGGAAGCTTCTTGGGTAGCTTAGAAGGCATGACGTCCTTGAACTTGTTGAGGACGGCCTGGATTGGTTGCAGCAGTGCGAGAGTTGGTGTTGCTACATCTTCCCCATCGCTTAGCTCTCGTATGGTAGTGACATAGCCAGGACCCGAATTGTGACCTTGCTTGAATTGCAAGGCTGAGATCATCAATGGTTGAGATCTCTCCTTGCACTTTGAGGGGACTACACGGATCTTATGGTTGTCAACAACCACAAGAGAATGTGTAGCAAGCACAGGGAAAGCCAAAGCTCCGCAAAAGAATGCAAGACCTAAAACCACTTTAAAATCATCCATGGGAACAACGGTAAAGTCTAACTTACCTATCCATTCACCGATCTGGACAGCAACTCCGTTTGTCATGCCTTGGACAGGCCTTACTTTTGAGTTCACCGATAGTGCTGTTTCCCTTTGTTAGTTTGAGGCCTAGACGTTTGGCCTCTTTTACATCCATGAAGTTGTTCGTTGCCCCCATATCTAGCATCGCACAAGCTAATTTTCCCTCGATGGCAAGATCAGCATACAACAGTCCCTTTTCGTTGGCAACTGTTGGGGAGAAATGCTTTGAGAGATTACCCAATCATTGGATAGATCCCATGTCTACTTGGGCTTCTTCGTCGGCCTTTTCTAGGTTGAGTGCTGCCATCATCGCATTCATGGCTTTGCGTTTGGGGTAGTCCTTCACCCAGTTCGATCTGTTACAAATAAAACAGGGCCTAGGAGGATTAGTGGAGTTGTACTTACCACCAGACTTCTTCTCATGCTTTGAGTGGTCATTTGAGGGCCTTTGTTGTCCACCCTCATTGCAACCAAATTCCTACTTTTTTTGCCCGATCTTCTCTCCCCCACTTTTGCTAGAATTTGGCTTCTTACTCTTGGAGTGAGTAGAGTAGTCACGAAGGTTTCCGTAGCAGCAATAACAGCATCTAAGGTTTGCACATTACGCCTCTCCAACTCGACTCTTGCCCAGTCTTTCAAGCCGTCTTTGAAGTAGAAAAGCAACTCCCTATTGGACATTTTGATTTCAAGCATCAGGGTAGTAAATTCTTTAATGTAGTTAGAAATACTACCTATCTGACAAAGGCGACGCAACTTTCCTCTCGCCTCGCTGTATGCATTGTGAGGGATGAAGTACCTACATACTTCAGCCTTAAATTGTTCACAAGTGTCGATAATGCATAAGCCTTTCTCTTGTTCAGAGTGCTTCTGTCTCCACTAGAGTTGGGCAGCATCTCTTAGAAAGATTGGGGCGTTGCCTATCCGAGCCAGATTGTCAACAACCCCTATGGCCTCAAAGTATTGCTCAAGGCCGAACAGAAAGTTTTCCACGGTAGTGGGGTTCTGTGTGCTATTGTACATGGCAGGCTTCGGGACCTTTAAGCCATGTACCATAGTGGAAGTGCTAGTAGTGGCAGCCATACTAGCAAGTGAGTTGTTTCGGCAAAAGGACTCCATCTCCCTATGAAGAGCATGAATTTCTCCCTCAACAAGCTCACGAAGGTTAGACATACCTTGATTTAGGGAGTGTATCTCTCCCCTAAACGAGCGGCCATACTCTTCGATCATGAGTTTGGCAACCCGCGTGATCTCTGCATTCTCATGGATCAAGTTGTCGACTTGATCACTGAGATCTCCCACAAGGGAGTTTATGTCGAGGACGTTCCTCTCCAAGTTACCAACACATGAGTCCATGGTCTCCTTGGCTGGAACCTTGGACTTGCCATGTTTGGCTAAAGCACATTGCTCCTCATGTACACGGGCTTCTTGCTCCATTTGTTGCTCATCGAGAGTGGTCTCAACAAATCCTTCCTCACATGCCATATTTGCAACTCAAACAAGAACAGAGTAGGGACTAGGATTACCTTGCTTTCATACCACTTGTCACGGAGTTAGGCTTAGACGTGCTAACCCGCACTGCACTTAGTCAATCTTGAGAGAGAAGATGCTAAGTAAGCCTTGAAGAGTTTGAGTGAACCAGTGGAAGACTTATGGGAGGCGAGTAACCAAACAAGAAGAACTTGAGAGAGCTAGAGAGAGAGAGAGAGAGCACAAGAGCTTTGCAAGCGAACTTGTATTGAATGAATGGAGAGGTGCTTTACAAATGAGAGGAGTGGGGGTAATTATAGTGGTTTCACCTCCTCAATGTATGGCTACAATTTCTCTATATCCAAAATATGTAAGATATTTACAAAAGAGAATACCTAAGCGCTTACCTAAGCAAGGCGCTTATCTAAGTGCTTACATAAGGGAGGCACTTACCTAAGCGCTTACATAAGTGAAACGCTTACCTAAGCGCTTATGCAGAAGGTGATAGCCAAGTCTTTGGGGCATCAATTGGGCTAGGTGTCCATCAATCAGAGGGGCCGTGACATGAGGCTCTGGATGCCGAGGGTCTCGAGAAGGGACTTTGTCACATAAAGACTCTAACCTTCAACGTGCTCAGTCGAGAGCAGTTTTAGGATGGGATGTCCTACTAGGAGGCTCGTGTCATTTTGCATCTCGTTTTGCTGACTTTATTCAAGGAATTTGTGCCTCAGCGCATGCATTCTGGTAGGTTCCAAAGCTCCAACTACAATGACACCACCTTGGGGCAAACAAAAATCGCAATGAGTAGATGACTTGCCAGATCTAGGCTTTGAGCAAACCATCTCGGTGTATGGCCAACATCAATGAAAAACCTGCCCCAATACCTGTATTCCTGTCCCTGGTTACCGATCAACGCTTTTGATACTCATGTTCACGGTAAAGTTGATTCGTGCACCTCGCAAAGCTAGCGCATGGATTTCGTTCTGCATGGCCATAGCCCTTTCGTAAAATTCGATTACTGCAGTAGGATGGAATATAATGTCTTTTGAGGAGTGGTAGCCGACCCCCTTCTCAACTCCTTGGAGACACCACTGGCGCGAAATATGCGTGGATGTGTAATGGCAATACAAAGTCCTCCTTGAAAGGCAAAAGAAAGCAACGAGATGATAAGGCAGACAGAAGAATGGATGGGAATGAACAAAATTATCGAAGAACGATTTTAAAGGTGCTTGAGACACGTTAAAATGATTGAATTTTTTTCAGATCAATAAGGGCAACAGAGTAGTGATCAATTTGTAGCCCAACAAACCTTAATGCATGCCCTCAAAAAGCGGTTGTGGGACCCATGTTTGAACACCCATCGAATGTTACAATAGTTCGAGGTTGCGCACCTCCCCCCTCTCATTTTGGAGGGGAGATGTGGCCATTCTAGGTGCAACAGGGCCATGGTGCCTGGGACTCAGTAGGTCCTAAAAAGGGACCTAGATACGAGGAGATGCGGTCAGGAGAGGCTGTTATAAAATCGCTGCACTAAAGAATGTGGTTCAGTGTAATCATAATAGCACTAATACACCAAATCCCATTAGAACTTCGAAGTTAAATGCGCTTGGTGAGAGTACTACAAGGATGGGTGACCTCCAAGGAAGACAAAATGTTGCACCCTAATTTTTCGCATTTTTGTCGTTGTGTAGCCTCCGTCGTGCCTCTGGATGGCAAAGGTCCCAAGAAAAGACTTTGTCACGTAAGGACTTTGACCATAAATGTGCTCAGCCGAGTGTAGTGTTAGAACAGGATGAACTTCCATGAGGCCCTCATGTCATTTTGCGTCTTGATTTGCTGACTCAATTGAAATTTGGGCAATTTTTGCCTCGATGCATGCGTTCTAGTGGGGTCCCAAGGTTCAACTATGAAGACGCCATCTCGGGACAAATGAAAATCACAATAAGCTGATGACTTGCTCTGTCTAGGCTTTGAGCAGAGTGTCTTGGTGTACGACCAATGTCAACCAAAAACCTACTACAATACCTGTATTCCTGCCCTTGGTTTCCAATCAACCCTCCTGACGCTCATGTTCAAGATGAAGTCAATTTGCACACCTCACAGGGCCAATTCATGGATTTCATTCTTCGTGGCCATAGCCCTTTCCCAAAATTTGTTCGCCACAATAGGATAGAAGATGATGCCCTTTAAGGAATGATAGTCAACTTGCCACTCAAATTCTTGAAGATGCCTGGGAAAAGAATATGCATGGATATGTAATGGTGATTAAATAACAAAAAAATTCCTTCAAGAAAGGCAAAAGAAAGCAACAAGATGACGAGGCAAACAGAAGAATGGACAAATTTGAACAAAATTATTGGAGAATGATTTTAAAGGGGTTTGAGACTGGCTAAAACAATTAAATTTTTATTAGATCAATGAGGGCAATGGAGTAGTGGTCGATTTGTAGCCTAATGAAGCACAGTGCATGCTTTTACGAAGTGGTCATGAGACTCGTATTTGCATGCCCATCGAATGTTGCAATGGTTAGGAGCTGTGCACCTCCTATTCTTTCGTTGGAAGGGAGATGTGATCATTCTGGGTGTAGTCAAGCCATGATGCCTTGGACTCGATGGGCCCTGGGAAGGGACTTAGCTATGAGGGGATATGGTTAGGAGAGGCTGTTATAAAACTACTACGTTGAAGAATGCAAAGGGTGTGTGATCATATCAACACTATTGCACTGGATCCCATCAGAACTTCGAAGTTAAATGCACTTGGGCAGGAGTAGTACTAAGATGGGTGACCTCCTAGGAAGTCCTCATGTTTCACCCCACATTTTTGTGCCTTCACCCATTGCTGCACTCCTAAGAAGGGATTGCAGGACTCCGACCTTGAACATGCTCAAGGGAGAGGAGTGCGAGGACGGGTGACCTGCTTGGAGGTCCTCTAGCTGCACCTTAATTTTTCGCATTTCCCTAGTCATGTAGCCTTTGAAAACTGAGGGTTCTAGGAAGGGACTTTGTCACGTAAGGACTTTGACTTTAAATGTGCTTGGTTGAGAGTAGTGTCAAGATGGGATGGCCTCTTGCAAGGCCCTCATATCATTTTGCATCTCATTCTGCCAACTCGGTCAAAATTTGGGCAATTTGTGCCTCGGTGCATACATTCTGGTGGGGTCCCAAGCTCTATCTATGGGGATGCCGTCTTAGGGTGAACAAAAATTGTAATGTGCAGAAGACTTGCCCCGTCTAGGCTTTAAGCAAACCACCTCAGTGTATGGCCAGCATTGACCAAAAACTTGCCCCAATACTCGTATTTCTGCCCTTGTATGCTGATCAACTATCCTAACACTCGTGTTCACAATGAATTCAGTTTGCGCACCTCACAGGGCCAGTGCATGGATTCCATTCTACGTGGCTATAGCCCCTTCCCAAAATTTGATCACTACAACAAGACAGAAGGTAATGCCTATTGAAGAGCAGTAGTCGACCACCTTCTTAACTCCTTAGAGACACCTAGGGCACGAAATATGTATGGATGTGTAACGACGATAAAATAATAGGAGAAGTCCTCCCAAAAGGGCAAAAGAAGGCAAGGAGGTGATGAGGCAAACAGAAGAATGGACAAATTTGAACAAAATTACCAGAGAATGATTTTGAAGGGGCTTGAGACCTGCTAAAATGATTGAATTTTTATCAAATCAAGGGGGGCAATGGAGTCATGGTTGATTTGCAACCCAACAAAGCATAGTGCATGCTTTTATAGAGCAGTTGTGGGACTTGTATTTGCATACCCATCGAATGTTGCGATGGTTAGGGGTTGCACACCTCCCCCTCTCTCGTTGAAGGGGAGATACAGTCATTCCGAGTGTCATAGGGCCGCGGTGCCTTGGAATCAATGGGCCCCAAAAAGGAACCTGGCTGCAAGGGGATGAGGTCAATAGTGGCTATTATAAAACCACTGTGCCAAAGAAAGTGGCAAGTGCAATCATACTAGCATTAATGCATCGGATCCCATTAGGATTCTAAAGTTAAATGCACTTGGGCGAGAGTAGTTCTAGGATGTAAGACCTCTTAGGTAGTCCTCGTGTTGTACTCCTCTTTTTCATGCCTCCCCCTATTGCTGGACTCCCAAGAATGAGCTACATGACTCCAACCTTGAATGTGCTCGGGGGAGAGGAGTGTCAAGACAGGTGACTTGCTTAGTAGCCTCTATCGTGCCTCTGGACATTGAGGGTTGTAAGAAGGGACTTTGTCACATAAGGACTCCAACCTTAAATGTGCTCAATTGAGAGCAGTCTTAGGATGGGACAGCCTCCTACGAGGCCTTCATGTCATTTTGCGTCTCATTCTACCGACTCAATTGAAATTCAGGCAATTCATACCATGGCACACTTGTTCTAGTGGTGTCCCAAGCTTTAACTATAGGAAAGCCATCTCAAGGTTGACAAAAATTGCAATGAGCAAAAGGCTTGCCCCGTCTAGGCTTTGAGCAGACCATCTTGGCCTAAGGCCAGCTTAGATGAAAAACCTACTGCAATACCCGTATTCCTGCCCTTTGTTGCTAATCAACGCTCCTGATGCTCGTGTTCATAGTGAAGTCAATTCATGCACCTCGCAGGGCTAGCACATGGATTCCCTTCTGCATGGCCACAACACCTTCTCAAAATTCAATTGTCATGGTAGGACAAAAGATAATGCCCTCTAAGGAGCGGCAGCTAACTGCCTTCTTAACTCCTTGGAGAAGCCTAGGCATGGAATATGCACGGATGTGTGACAATGATAAAATAACAAGAGAAGTCCTCCGAAAAGGCAGAAGAAAGCAACGAGATGATAGGGCGGACAGAAGAATGGATGAATTTGAACAAAATTACTGGATAACAATTTTGAAGGGGCTTGAGACTCGCTAAAACAATTGAATTTTTATTAGATCGATAATAGCATGGAGTAGTGGTTGAGTTGCAACCCAACGAAGCCCAACACATTGTCACAGATGTACTAGTTTCTACTCACAAATTTGTGGTACTTAGCTTTCCCTACGCCCTTTGTAGAAACTAAGTCAGCCTTCCCCCTTAGATAATAAAGAGAAAGTAGAGCATAACAGAAAATACAAGAAGGAATGATCAAAGAAAGGAAACACTATATTATGTTTAAGAGAGAGTATAAGCAAATTGGATGCCTTCTACCCTTGGGGCTAATCCCCTTTATATACAACTCTACCTCCTAAATGGATGACAGGGATTTTTCTAATCTATCTACTACAATCAAGGTTCTGGAGAATTTTTCAAAGATCTCTACAACTCTACATAATCAAGAGAATTTTAGAATATGGTGGAATGTTCTAGGGTCCTAGTAGCCTCTTCATTATTCAAGATTTTACTAGGCTCCTTTAGAACCTTCCAGGGCATTTCACTCTTCCCCACCTAATTCTTTGATGCTCTTGTCAAATCCTCATATTCTTGAACTTGTTCTTAAAATTTCCACGTCTTGCTTGGTCTCCCATGTTGCTTCACTCTTGAGCAACCCTTCCATTTGATCAAGTATTGAGTGCTTAAGGGTGTACCACGTTTTCGAATAATTTGTTCACCAAGTACTTCTCTGACCACTTTGTCATAGGACTTTGCCACAATTGGTGGAGCTCTATTAGAGACTCCATGTCTAGGATCTTCCTTGTCTTCCTTGAATGGTTTGAGCATACTCATATGGAAGACGGGGTGGATTTTTAAGCTTTTGGGCAGATCAAGTTTGTAAAAGACCTTACCAACCTTCCCGATGATTGAGTAAAGTCCCTTATACCTCCTTATTAGACCTTTATGGACAGAACAAAAAACTTTGAATTGTTATGGAAAGATTTTGACCATTACCTTGTTTCCAATAGCAAACTCGACTTGTCATCTTCTTTTGTCTCCTATTTCTTCATTTTTTAACTGCCTTGTCAAGTAGGGACAGGCTATGTTGGCTTGCTGCTTCCATAACTTGGCCATCTTTAAGGCACCTAGGCTTTTGGTTGATGAATCACATCCATACTGTGGGGTGTTAAAGGTTGCTGCCCAATTACCAACTCAAAGGGACTTTTCCTCGTCACCTCACTCTTTTGTAAGTTGAAAGAAAACTGAGCCACATTTAGGAGTTTCACCCAATCATGTTGGTTAGCACTTATAAAGTGCCTAAGATAACACTCCAGAAGAGCATTCACCCTTTTAGTTTAATCATCAGTTCAAGGATGAAAACTCATAGAGAAATGCAACTCGGTCCCCAAGAGCCTAAACAACTCATCCCATTGTCAGTTAGTGAAATGAGGATCACAATTAATTATGATGTGGCACTCCAACCCCCAATACTTTATCATATTTTTAAGGAATTGCTGCATTGCCTCTTTGATTATACAATCAGTTGGGGTAGGGATGAAAGTCCTATACTTTGAAAAGCGATCCACAACCACTATGAATGACTATAACCCTTCTAACTTGGGTACTATAGAAATGAAATCTATAGTGATGGTCTCCCAAGGCCTTTGAGGTTTTGGTTAGGGCTTTAGTAAACTTCCAAGTAATTAGTAGTCAACCTTGTCTTCATGGCACACAAGGTAGGTTCTAACATACATATCAACCTCATCCCTTAACTAAGGCCAATAGTATGTCATCTCCAATAATGCCCACATCCTTTTCATACCTGGGTGACTCACCTATTTGGTATTATGACACTCCTTAATGAGGGAATGTCTTATATTCCCCCACTTAGGCACATAAAGTTTTCTCCCTCAAGTCCCTTGGGTATAGATTAAGCCATCCTTAACCCAAAACCTTTTTGTCCCCCTCTTAACAGCAAGGTCGGCAATTTGTCTAGCCATGGGATCATACTTGAGCACTCTTTGATATCCCCTTTTACTTTAAAGATGGCCACAGTTCTGCTATATGACTTAGAGCATCAACAGCTACATTGGCTTTGCCCAGTTTATATTCCAACATATAGTCAAACTCAATCAAATAGTCCTACCACCTAACTTGCTTTAGGGTCAGCTTCTTTTGGGTTTGGAAGTAACTAGTGGCCATATTGTCTGTCTTGATCACAAATTAGGAGCCCAGCAAATAATGGCACCAAGTATAAAGACAATGCACAATGACAATCATCTCTTTCTCTTGCACTGTATACTTCCATTCGGTGTCATTTAATTTTCTAGTCTCATAAGTCATAATATGCCCTTCTTACATTACATCCCTTCTTAGAGCAAAGTCAGGAGCATCACTGTGGAATTCAAACATCTTTGTAAAGTCAGGGAGAGCAAGGACAAACTCTCTATTTACCATAACCTTTAACCCTTCAAAGGCCATTTGCTTTTAAGTTGTCCACTCTCATGACTAGCTCTTTTTTAACAAGTTGATTATGGAAGCTATGCGTGCTGAGTATTCTTTAACAAGTTGATCATAGCTACCAATAAACCTAGTTTTGGATAGTTTTTTATAAGGGGTAGCCCCTTGCACATGAAGCACCCTCCTTTAAGCGTGAAGGATTGTTTCTTCTCCTTATAGTCCATTCTAGCAGACGAGTTATGGCTTCTTTGGCCTCTGTCTCTCTCTCCCCCACCATTGTTGGAGTTACCCTTGGAACTTTTATTTTTAGAAGACTCACTCCTTTGATATTTGTTAAGGGACTTTGTAATTGCAATGGCCTTATTAACATCTCTTTTGCCCTTTGTTGCTACACTTCTTGCTTGTCCCAATTATGGATTCCATCCATGAAGTAGAACAGTGCATCTTTTGCCCCTAGGTTAGGTCTCTTCAGCAACAACGTTGTGAAATCCCTAACATAGTTAAGGATAGTGGACTTATGTCTTAGCTCCCTCAGCTACTTGTGTGCCTTATATAGCATATTCTTAAGGAAGAACTACCTCTTGAGCTCCCTCTTAAAGTCCTTCTATATCTCTATGGTGCAGAATCCTTTTTGCATATCCACATGCTTCCTACACCACCATAAGGTTGTTTTATCAGCAAGGTAAAGGGTCACCGTGTCCACTTTTTCTCGTTCATCTACGATCTTGAGACAATCAAAGTATCTCTCCATTTGAAATTCTCCACCTCCTAGGCATCCCTCTTGCCCGAGAACTTCTTAGGCTTGGAGGCCTCTACCCTAGGAGCTCCCCTTGAGCCCTTATCATTAGCCACAACCCCCTTACACATGGCTATGTCTTGGCGCATCTCCTTCAAAATGGTTTCTAAGGAGGTTACTTGATTTTGCAAGCTTTTAACGAACTGCATGACTATTGCTTAAAGGCTTGCTCTCTCTAGTAACACCTTTCATTATTAGAAAGAAACTTTTGGATGTCCCTTTTAACTTTATCAAGCTTTTCCAATATGTGAGACTCTATAACCTCAAAATTATTCTCAACATGTTCAATATGTAATCCCTTCTCAATCATTACCTTTTCAAGGATGTTGGACTTCTGTTCTAAAGTGGTAAGAGTTGTGGCGCAACAAGTCTTATTGTGTCCAGCTCCTTCTTCTTGTTCCCACCTTGAATGGGAGAAGGATCACATCCCCTCTCCATCCATTGGCGCTCCTTTACCACATTCTCTTCTATGGTGCTCGACATTATGCCTCACAACCTAGCTCGGTTACAACCTGTCATAGATGTACTAGTTTTTGCTCATGACCGTGCGGCACTTAGCTTTCCCTATGCCCTTCGTAGAAGCTAAGTCAACCTTCCCCTGTGGATAGTGAAGAGAGAGTAGAGCACAACGAAAAACACAAGAGAGAATGATTAGAGAAAGGAAACACTATATTATGTTTGAGAGAGAGTGCAAGCAAATTGGATGCCTTCCACCCTTGGGGCTAATCCCCTTTATATACAACTCTACTCCTAAATGGATGGCTGGGATTTATCTACTCTAACGGCTACAATTAATGGTTCTAGAGAATTTTACAAAGATCTCTATAAGCCTACATAATCAAGAGAATTCTATAATAAGGTAGAATTTTTTAAGGTCCTAGTAGCCTCTTCATCCTTTAAGATTTTACTATGCTCCTTTAGAACCTTCTACAGTGTTTCATGACACTCGTGTTCACGGTAAAGTCAGCTTGTGCACCTTGCAGTGCTAGCACTTGGATTTCATTATATGTCACCATAACCTTATCTCAAAATTCAATCACATAGTAAGATAGTAGTTAATGCCCTCTGAGGAGCAGCAACCGACCCCTTTCTCAACTGCTTGGAGAAACATGGGGCACGGAATATGTGTGGATGTGTAACAGCGATAAAATAACAAGAGAAGTCCTCCCAAAAAGGAGAAAGAAAGCAATGAGATGATGGGGCAGATAGAAGAATGGAAAAATTTTAACAAAATTACCAAAGAATGATTTTGAAGGGGCTCAAGACCCGCTAAAATGATTGAATTTTTATCAGATCAATGGTGACAATGGAGTATTGGTCGAGTTACAACCCAATAAAGCCTAGTGCATGCTTTCATGGAGCATTCACGGGACTCATGTTTGCACGCCCATCGAATGTTGCAATGGTTTGGGGTTACGTACTTCCTCTCTCCTGTTGGAGGGGAGATGTAGTCATTTTGAGTGCAGCAGGGCCGTGGCGTCTTGGACTCAATGGGCCATAGGAAGGGACTTGGTTGTGAGGGGATGTGGTCGAGAGAGGCTATTATAAAACTAATGCGCTAATCAATGTAATGGGTGTGATCATAAAAGCACTAATGCGCCAAATCTCATTAAAACTTGTAAGGTAAATGCGCTAGGGCGAGAGTAGTACTAGGATGGGTGACCTCCTAGAAAGTCCTCGCATTGTACTCTTCTTTTTTGTGCCTCCCCCCATCGCTGGACTCCCTAAAAGGGACTGCAGGACTTCAACCTTGAACATGCTCAGAAGAAAGGAGTGTTAGGATGGGTGACTTGCTTAGAGAGCCTTGGGCTACACCCCAAGTTTTCAAATTTTCCTCGTCACGTAGCCTCTGTTGTGCCTTTGGACGGCGAGGGTCCCAAGAAGTGACTTTGTCATGCGAGGGCTTCAACTTTAACCGTGCTTAACTGTGACTAGTGTTAGGAGGGGATGGCCCCTTAGGAGGCCCTCATGTCATTTTGTGTCTCATTCTGCCTACTTGGTCAAAATTAAAACAATTCATGCCTCGGTGCATGCATACTAGCGGGGTCTTGAGCCCTAACTATAGGATGTCATCTCGAGGTAGGCAAAAATTGCAATGAGCAGAAGTCTTGCCCTATCTAGGCTTTGAGCAAATTGTTTCAATGTACGGCCAACATCAACCAAAAACCTACCCTAATATTTGTATTTCTGCCATTGGTTGTTGATCAATGCTCTTGATGCTCATGTTTATGATGAAGTCGATTCCTATACTCATAAGGCCAGCGGATGGATTTCATTCTGCGAGGCCATAGCCCTTTACCAAATTTGATAACCACAATAGGATGAAAGATAATGCTCTCTAAGGAGTGGCAGCTAACCCCATTCTTAACTCATTGGAGAAGCTTAGGGCACAAAATATGTGCAGATGTGTAACGGTGATAAAATAATAGGAGATGTCCTCTCGGAAAGGCAAAAGAAAGCAACGAGATGATGGGGCAGATAGAAGAATGGGAAAATTTGAACAAAATTACTAGAGAACGATTTTAAAGGGGCTTGAGACCCACTAAAATGATTGAATTTTTATCAGATCAATAGAGGCAATAAAGCAGTGGCCAAGTTGCAACCTAATGAAGCCCAACGCATGCTCTTTTGTGCCTCTTTTGAAGAGTGTCAGGACAAAGAATGACCCTCTTTTGTGCCTCCCTCCATTGCTGGACTCCTGAGAAGGGACTGCAGGACTCTAACCTTGAATGTACTCGATGGAGAGGACGAGTGACCTACTTAGAGGTCCTTGGGCTACAACCTAGTTTTTCACATTTCCCTTATCGAGTAACCTCCATCGTGCTTATGGGTGCCAAGGGTCCCAGGAAGGTTCTTTGTCATGTAAGGACTCCTACCTTAAACATGCTCGGTCGAGAGCAGTGTCAAGATGGGACGACATCCTAGGAGGACCTCAGGTCATTTTGTGTCTCATTTTGCTAACTTGGCTGAAATTTGATCAATTCACGCCTTAACACATGCATTCTGGCAAGGTCCCAAGCTCCAACTATGGGGACACCATCTCGGATCAGACAAAAATCACAATAAGCAGAAGACTTGCCCCATCTAAGCTTTGAGTAGACCATCTTAGCATATGGCTAGCGTCGACCAAAAACCTACCCTAATACCCATATTCCTACCCTTGGTTGCTGATCAATGCACTCGATGCTTATGCTTACAGTGAAGTCAATTTCCACACGTCATAAGGCCAGTGCGTGGATTTCATTCAGTGTGGCCACAACCCCTTCCCAAAATTCAATCGTCGCAGTAGGATGGAAGATAATGGCCACTGATGAGCAGCAACCGACCCCTTTCTTAACTCCTTGGAGAAGCCTAGGGCACAGAACATGCGCAGGTGTGTAACGGCAATAAAATAACAAGAGAAGTCCTCTCAGAACGGTGGAAGAAAGGAATGAGATGATAGAGTAGATAGAAAAATGGATGAATTTGAACAAAATTATTGGAGAATGATTTTGAAGGGGCTTGAGGCTCACTAAAATGATTGAATTTTTATCGAATCAATAGGTGCAATGGAGCAGTGGTCTAGTTGTATACCAACAAAGCCCAACGCATTATCACGGATGTACTAATTTCTGCTCATGACCATGCAACACTTAGCTTTCCTTACACCCTTCTTAGAAGCTAAGTTAGCCTTCCCTCCTTAGGTAGTGAAGAGAGAGTAGAGTAGAATGGAAAACATAAGGGAGAATGATGAGAGAAAGGAAACACTATATTATGTTTGAGAAAGAGTACAAGCAAATTGGATGCCTTCCACCCTTGGGGCTAATCCCCTTTATATACAACTCTACCTCCTAAATGGATGGCTGAGATTCATCTAATCTAACAGCTACAATCAAGGTTCTAGAGAATTTTACAATGATCTCTATAAGTCTACATAATCAAGAGAATTCTAGAATAAAGTGGAATGTTCTAGGGTCCTAGTAGCCTTTTCATTCTTTAAGATTTTACTAGGATCTTTTAGAACCTTCCAAGGCATTTCACTCTCCCTCTCCTAATTCTTCGATGCCCTCGTCAACTTCTTGTATTCTTAAAGTTGTTGAAATTGCCACACATCTTCCTTGCTCTCTTATGTTGCTTCACTCTTAAGCAATCCCTTCCAATTGATCAAGTATTAAGTACTTAAGGGTGTACCACATTTTCAAACAATCCATTTGCCAAGCACTTCTCTGACCTCTTTATCATAGGAATTTACCACAATTGATGGAGCTCTATTAGAGACTCCACATCTTGGGTCTTCCTTATCTTCCTTGAAAGGTTTGAGCATACTCACATGGAAGACAGGGTGGATTTTCAAGCTTTTGGGCAAATTAAGTTTGTAAGAGACCTTACTAACCATCTTGATGACTGAGTAAGGTCCTTCATACCTCCTTATTAGACCCTTATGGATAGAACAGAAAGCTTTGAATTGTTGGGGCAAGATTTTGACCATTACCTTATCTCTAATAGCAAACTCGACTTGTCTTCTCATGTCTGCCCATTTCTTTATCTTTTTAGCTGCCTTATCAAGGTAGGAACGGGCTATGTCAGCTTGTTCCTTCCATGACTTGGCCATCTTTGAAGCTCCTTGGCTTCTAGTTGATGAATCCACATCCATGTTGTAGTGTGTTAAAGGTTGCTACCTAGTCACCAACTCAAAGGGACTCTTCTTGGTTGCCTCACTCTTTTGTAAGTTGTAAGAAAATTGAGCCATATCTGGGAGTTTCACCCAATCACATTGGTTGGCACAAACTTAAGATGACACTCTAAAAGTGCATTCATCCTCTCAGTTTGGCCATTAGTTTTAGGATGAAAACTCATAGAGAAATGCAATTTGATTCCTAAAAGCCTGAACAACTCATCCCATAGTCGGCCAATGAAATGAGGATCACAATCAGTTATGATGTGGTGCAGCAAACCCCAATACTTTACCACATTTTTAAATAATAGGTTGCCTTTTCAGCTATATAATCAGTTGAAGTAGGGATGAAAGTCTTGTACTTTAAAAAGTGGTTAATGACCACTATGATCGACCCTGACCCTTCTAACTTAGGTAATACAAAGATGAAATCCGTAGTGATGGTCTCTCAAGGCCTTTGAGGTATTGGTAAGGGCTTGAGTAAGCCTCCCAATAATCGGTGGTCAACCTTGTCTTGTTGACACATAAGACAAGTTCTATCATACATCTCAACCTTATCCCTTAATTGAGGCCAATAGTATGACATCTCCAATAATGTCCACATCCTCTTTATGCCTAGGTGACCCGCTCATTTGGTATCATGACACTCCTTAATGAGAGAACGTCTTATATTCTCCCACTTAGGCATATAAAGTTGCCTACCTTGGCAATAGATTAGGCAATCCTCAGCCCAAAACCTTTTTCTCCCCTTCTTAATAGCATGGTCAGTAATTTGTCTAGCCATGGGATCATGCTTGAGCCCTTCTCGAATTAGGTCTTTGATATCCCTTTTGCATGAGAGATGGTTGCAAATTTTTCTTTACAGCTTAAAGCATCACTGACTACATTGGCTTTACCAGACTTATATTCCAATATATAATTGAACTCAGCCAAATAGTCCTGCCACCTAACTTGCTTTGAGGTTAGCTTCTTTTGGGTTCAGAAGTAGTTAGTGGCCACATTATTCATCTTGATCACAGATCAGGAACCCAGTAGATAATTGTGCCAGGTATAGAGACAATGCATAATGGTAGTCATCCCCTTCTTTTGCACCGTGTACTTCCATTCGGTGACATTTAACTTCCTACTTTTATAAGCCACAAAATGCCTTTCTTGCATTAAGACCCCTCCTATAGCAAAGTCAGAAGCATTAGAGTGGACTTCAAACATCTTTGCAAAGTTAGGGAGAACAAGGACAAGCTCTCTACTTACCGTGGCCTTTAACCCTTCAAAGGCCATTTGCTGTTGAGTTGTCCACTCCCATGACTAGCACTTGTTTAACAAGTTAGTTGAGGCATCCGTACGTGTTGAGTATCCCTTAATGAACCGCCTATAGTATTTGGCTAGACAAAGGAATGATCGTAACTATGACACATTCTTTGGAGGTTTGCAAACTTAGATGGCCCATATGACTAAGGGAGTGTACTTCTTGTGCTGCAAAAGTGCACTTCTCCTTCTTGATGTAAAGCTTGTTCTCCTGAAGGAGTTTGAACATAGTTTGTAAGTGGTCTGTATGGTCTTCGAATGTCTCACTGTAGATAAGAATGTCATCCAAGTAAACCACTACAAATTGGTCCAAGAATGGCCAAAAGATTTGATTCATGAGGATGGAGAAAGTGGCAGGGGAATTTGTTAACTCAAAGGGTATCACTAACCGCTCAAAGGAACTATAGTAGGTAACATAGGTGGTTTTTGACTCATCTCCTTCTGCGATACAAACTTGGCTCCTACTAATCTATCAAACAAATCAGGAATAAGAGGAAGGGGGTACTGATTTTCTACCGTAATCTTGTTGAACTTCGATGCACAGGCATAATAAACAATCATGCTTGCTCTAGAACAAGATTGGGGCATAATAGGGAGCTTTTAAAGGTCAAATCTAACCCATAACTAGTAAACTAACCAGCTGCCTTTTCAACTCTTCGAGCTCAACCAGTGCCATGCAATAAGGGGTCATAGACCCTTCCTCCAACTCTATCTTGTGGTCAACTTCTCTCATTGGAGGAAGTTATTTAGGCAGCTCAGGAGGCATGACATCCTTGTTTTTTTCAAGAATGTCTTTTATCTTCTGGGGTAGGTCTGACTCTAGAAGGTTGGAGGGATCATTTGTCACTATTGTTGCCAAGTATGTGATTTCCCCTAGCTTGAAACCCTTCTTTGCTTGCGTTGCAAATAGGATTTTCCTATCACTCACCTTCAAGGAGGCAAAAATCATCCATGAGACCTCCTTCACAAGCATACATGCAAAGTTTAAATATAGCATAGGAACAACTTGTACCTTACAAAGGAAGTCCCTAGCCGAGTACAATCTTGAAATTGTCCATAGAAGCCACAGAGAAGTCGACTATGACTTTCCAAGGACCAAGGCTCATTTGTACTCCTCGAACCACACCATTTAAAGGCTTAGCACCTGTATTAATAGTTTTGAGCTAGCCTCGACCATTGGTCATAGTTAGACCAAGCCGTTTAGCTTCCTCCTGAGTGATAAAATTGTGAGTGGTGCCCATGTTAATCATGACTTATTGTCCATTTATCTGCACATCCACAAACATCAACCTTTTACCTCTCATTGCATGGAGCTCTTGTTTGACCTTAAGAGCATTAAGTAATTGTAGAGAACCAATTTGCTCTGTTGGAACATCGATTGCTTGCAACTCTTATTGTTCGATCATAGCTACCAACGAACCCAGTAAATGGGTTGTGGCTTCCTTGGCCTCTATCTCTTTCTCCCTCACCTTTGTTGGAGTTACCCTTGGAACTCTTATTTTTAGAAGACTCACTCCTTTGATACTCGATGAGGGACTTTGCAATTACAATGGCCTTATCAACGTCTTTCGCCCCTTGTCACTGTGCTTCTTTCTTGGCCCAATTTTGGAGTCCATCCACGAAGTAAAATAGTGCACCTTCTGCCCCAAGGTTAGATATCTTCAGTAACAACGTTGTGAAATCCCTAACATAGTTAAGGATACATGACTTGTGTCTTAGCTCCCTTAGCTGCTTGCGTGTGCCTCATATACCATGTTCTCAGGGAAGAACTACCTCTTAATCTCCTTTTTGAAGTCCTCCTATGTCTATATCGAAGGCCTTTTTGCATATCCACATACTTCCTATGCCACCATAAGGTTGCTATATTCGCAAGGTAAGGGGTTGTTGTGTTCACTTTGTCTCGCTCATCTGCCATCTTGAGACACTCAAAGTAACTCTCCATTTGCCAAAGGAAATTCTCCACCTTCTAAGCATCCCTCTTGCCTAAGAACTCCTTGGGCTTGGGAGCCTCCACCCTAATAGCTCCCCTTAAGTTGCCATCTTTAGTTACGACCCTCTTGCACATGGCTATGTCTTGGCACATCTCCTTCAGAATGGTTTCTAAAGAGGTCACTTGAGTTTACAAGATTTTAATAATCTCCATGACTGTCGTGTTGAAGGCGAGCTCACTCCTATAACACCTTTTATTATTGGAAAGACACTCTTAGATGTCCCCTTTAATTTTGTCAAGCTTTTCTAATGTGTGAGACTCCAAAGCCTAAAAATTATGCCCAATATGTTTAATATGTACTCCCATCTTAGTCATTACCTATTCAAGGATGTTGGACTTCTCTATCCAAAGTGGCATGAGTTGTAGCAAAACGAGCCTTGCTGCATCCATGCTCCTTCTTCTTCTTCTTACCCTGAGTGGGAAAGGGATCATGTCCCCTCTCCATCCCATGGTGCTCCCTTACCATATTCTCCTTTATAGTGCTCTACATTATGCCTCACAACCTGCTTTGATACCACCTATCACAAACATACTAGTTTCTACTCACAACCGTGTGGCACTTAGCTTTCCCTACGCCCTATGTAGAAGTTAAGCTAGCCTTCCCCCTTGGATGGTAAAGAGAGAGTAGAACACAATGGAAAACACAAGAGAGAATGATGAGAGAAAGGAAACACTATATTATATTTAAGAGAGAGTATAAGCAAATTATAAGCCTTTCACCCTTAGGGCTAATCCCCTTTATATATAACTCTAGCCCCTAAATGGATGGCTGAGATTCATCTAATCTAACAACTACAATCAAGGTTCTAGAGAATTTTACAATGATCTCTATAAGTCTACATAATCAAGAGAATTCTAGAATAAAGTGGAATGTTCTAGGGTCCTAGTAGCCTTTTCATCCTTTAAGATTTTACTAGGATCTTTTAGAACCTTCCAAGGCATTTTAGCATGCTTTCATGGAGCGATCATGGGACTCATGTTTGCACGCCCATTAAATGTTGTGATAGTTTGGGGCTACGAACCTCCCCTTCTCTCGTTGGAGGGGAGATATGGCCATTTCGAGTGTATTAAAGCCATGGTGTCTTGGGTCGATGGGCCCTAGGATGGGACTTGGTTATGAGGGGATATGATCAAGAGAGGCTATTATAAAACTGATACAGCAATGAATTTGGTAAGAGTGATCATACCAACACTAATGCATCCAATCCCATCAAAATTTCAAAGTTAAGCACGATTGGATGAGAATAGTACTAGGATGGGTGACCTCCTGGGAAGTCCTCATTTTGCACCCTTCCCTCTTGTTTGTGTCTCCCTTCGTTGCTAGACTCCGAAGTAGGGACTACAGGACAGGTGACCTGCTTGGAGGTCCTTGGATTACACCCCAGTTTTTTGCATTTCACTTGTCGTGTAGCCTCCACCATGCCTCTGGGCTCTAAGGGTCTCAAGAAGGGACTATGTCACTTAAGGACTCTGACCTTAAACATGCTTGACCAAGAATAGTGTCAAGATGGGACGGCCTCCTGGGAGGCCCTCGTGTCATTTCGTGTCTTGTTCAGCCAACTTGGTCAAAATTCAAGTAATTCATGCCTCAGTGCATATGTTCTAACGGGGTCCCAAGCTCCAATTATAGGGATGTTGTCTTGAGGTAAACAGAAATCACAATGACCAAAAGGCTTGCCCTATATAGGCTTTGAGCAGATCGTCTAAGCATATGACCAACATCGACCAAAAACCTGCCCTAATACCCGTATTCTTGCCTTTGGTTGTTAATCAACACTCTTGACGTTTGTGTTCATGGTGAAGTCAATTTGCATACCTCACAGGGACAATGCATGGATTTCGTTCTGCATGGCCACAGCCCCTTCCCAAAATTTGATCGCCCTAGCAAGATGGAAGATAATGCCCTCTGAGGAGTGGTAGCCAATCCCCTTCTCAACTCCTTGCAGAAGCCTAGCACACAAAATATGTGTGATTGTGTAATTATGATAAAATAATAGGAAAAGTCCTCTTAAAAAGGCAGAAGAAAGCAATGGCATGATGGGGTGGACAAAAGAATGGATGAATTTGAACAAAATTACCCGAGAATGATTTGGAAAGGGCTTGAGACCCACTAAAATGATTGAATATTTATTAGATCGATGAGGGCAATGGAGTAGTGGTCAAGTTACAGCCCGACGAAACCCAGCACATGCTCTTGCAGAGCAGTCGTGAGACTCGTGTTTTCACACCCATCAAATGTTGCGATGAGTCGAGGCTACACACCTCCCCTACTCTCGTTGGAGGGGAGATACAACCATTCTGGGTGCAGTAGGGCCTAATGTATAGGATCCCTTTAAAACTTCGAAGTAAAACGCACTTTAGAGAGAGTAGTACTAGGATGGGTGACTTCCTGGGAAGTCTTCATGTTACACCCCTTCTCTTTTTTGCACCTCACCCATTGCTAGACTCCTGAGAAGGGACTTGATCGCAGTAGGACTCTGACCTTCAATGTGCTCGGGCATGAGGAGTGTCTAGACAGGTGACCTGTTGGGTGGTCCTCGGGCTATACCCCTATTTTGCATTACCTCTATCATGCCTCTAAACACCGAGGGTCCTGGGAAGGCACTTTGTCATGTAAGGACTCCAACCTTAAATTTGCTCAACCACGAGTAGTGTCAGGACAGAATGGCCTCTCAAGTGGCCTTTGGGTCATTTTGCATCTCGTTCTACCGACTGGGTCAAAATTTAGGCAATTCATGCCTTAGCACATGCATTGATATGGAACCCACTAGGCAACCTACGTTAAGAACTCTTGAATCAATTTGTTATGCATACCCTAGAAAGTTAGGAAACAAGTTGGGTTGATCATATTAGAACCCTAAGGAAACCAACTCCAAACAAAAGCCCTAATCTTAAAACGCTACAAAGATTAATCACTCCCTTGATAAGTCAAAACAATGTATTCTTTCAAGAATACAAGAAAGCAAAACAAAGCATGCTAAAAAATGCCTCAATCTTCATTATTCTATTTTGCATAGTGGCAGCTTATATTAGCATGTAAATATTACAATCTTATAAGGAAAAGGTGTTTCTTAACATACCTATATAGGAAAACCTTAATTATAGGTGTCCCTTTAATTAAGAAATAAAATTCTACCTTGATTATAAATCCTAATTGAGCCTTGATTAGGAATCCTAAATCACCTTGATTAGGAATCCAAAATCTGCCTTGATTAGGAATTCTAATTCTGCCTTGATTAGGAATTCATAAAAATGACTACCATTAATGATATAAAGTCAAAGTAAAACCTTAACTAATGTATCAAGCTTTAGTTGAATCTTCAAGCCCAAATAAACCAACGAAGTTAAGCCTTCTTTTACATGTAATTCAAACTTAACTTTAAATCTAGCAACCTAAAACAAAATCAAGCCCATTAATACAACTTAGCATGCAATTAAGCCTTTCCATAGCTTGTTCTTGTAGCTTGGACTTATATCTTTGGCTCTAAGTTTTGTTCTACAAGTTCTAAGTCTTGTCCATCATCTTCCACATAAAGTTAAGTGATTATCTTTGGTGTAGCATTAAAAACTTTTAGAACATCCTTGGAATCATCTGGAGTACCCTCTTTTTCATACAACTCCATGATTAAGCCTTGTAAAGCCTCTTTCATTCTTTTTGTCCTTGCCCTAGTCATTGGACTACTAATTCCTTCAAAAGGATCAAGGGAATACTTGCTATGTTGCACTTGAATAACACTTGTTCTCCATCATTCCTCCCCTCCTAAAAAGGAATTGTCCTTGAATCACCTGTGTCAAACAAAGATAAGTTAGCAATATTAAAAGTAGCACTAACATTACCATAGTTGCTTGGTAAATCTAGCTTGTAGGCATTATCATTAATCCTTTCTAAGACTTGAAAAGGTCCATCTCCTTGAGGCTCTAATTTGGACTTTCTTTGTGAGGGAAATCGTTCCTTCCATATATGTACCCATACCCAATCACTAGGTTCAAAGACAACCTTCACATGCCCCTTATTAACTTGCTTAGCATATTGCTCATTCTTCCTTTCAATGTTAGCCCAAACCTTGGCATGTAAATCCTTCACAAATTCAGCCTTTTTCATACCATTAATGTTACTTTTTAGTAGGCAAAGATAAAATCTCCAATAGAATTAAATAATTAAAACCATAAGCAACTTTAAAAGGTGATAAGGTAGTAAAATGAACAAATTCATTATAAGCAAACTCAACATATGGTAAACACTATTCCCATTGCTTTAAGTTCTTTTGAATGATAGCACGTAACAAAGTAGTGAGTGTCCTATTAACTACCTTAATTTATCCATCTGTTTAAGGATGTGTAACAATAGAAAATAAGATTTTAGTTCCCAATTTATTCCATAAAGTGTGCAAAAATGACATAAGAACTTAACATCCCTATTGCTAACAATAGTTCTTAGTAATCCTTGCAAATGCACTTCCTTAAAGAGTAACTCGGTAATATGTGTTACATCATTGGTTTTAGAACATGCAACAAAATGATCCATTTTGCTAAACCTATCAACAATGACAAATATGCTGTCCTTACCACTTTGAGACCTAGGTAATCCTAAGACAAAGTTCATAGAAATATCAACCCAAGGTTGGTTAGGCACAGGTAAAGGTATATACAAGCCATGGAGTTTAACTCTAGCCTTTGCTTGCCTACATGTAAAGCACTTATCACAAATGGAATGCATATCATGCTTCATATTATGCCAATAAAAATGCTCATACAATATATCTAGTGTCTTCTACACACCAAAATGCCCTCATTAAACCACCCTCGTGAGTCTCCCTAATAAGAAATTCATGAATAGAACAAATAAGCACACATAGTTTATCTTAATAAAAAAACCTTCATGCCTATTAAAGTCTCCAAATGCACACTTATCACATGCATTCGATATTTAGCCAAAATTAGAATCATTTGCATACAAACCCTTAAGCAATTCAAAACCAAGTAACTTAGTTTGCAAAGAAGTAAGTAATGTGTACCTCTTGGACAATGCATCAGCAACAATGTTTTCCTTTCCATATTTGTAGTTGATCACATAAGGAAATGTCTTTATAAACTCCAGCCACTTACCATGTCTTTTATTAAGCTTACCTCGGGATTTCAAGAACTTTAAGCTCTTATGATCAGAATGAATGATGAATTCCCTTGGCCATAAATAATGTTGTCATATTTGAAGAGTTCATACCAATGCGTAAAGTTCCTTGTCATAAGTGGGATAATTTAAGGCTGCCCCACTTAGCTTTTCATTAAAAAAATCAATTGGATTGGAATCTTGCATCAAAACAACTCCTATTCCTATTCCAAATGCATCACATTCTACCTCAAAAGCTTTATCAAAGTTAGGCAAGCATAACAAAGGTGCATTAGTGAGCTTTTCTTTCAAAGTATAGAAAGCTTGATCATGCACATCATCCCACTTGAAAACAACATTCTTTTTAACAAGTTCATTTAAAAGTGCAACAATGGAACTAAAATCCTTAACGAACCTTTGATAAAAACTTGTTAAACCATGAAAGCTTTTTACCTCATTCGCATTCCTAGGCATAGGCCAATCCCTTATTGTTTTACCTTCTCCCCATCCATACTAATATTTTGTGAACTAACAACATAGCTAATGAGGACCATTGTAAGTCTCACACTAAGAGGGGGGTGAATTAATGTGAGCTATCTTTTTTTTTTTAAAAAAATCAATTTGGATTTAACCTTTATGGCTTATTAGAATCGATGATCCAATTTTTAATTTTCACCTTTATGTGAGCGCGACCATACGAATAAAAATTAATGCACAAGCACCCAAAACACACTAATTTTTACATGGTTCACTCATAATGTGTGAACTATGTCTACGATGTGATAGGATCACTACTAAATCAAACAATCCACTCTTGTTATCAAAGGATAAAGTTATGGTGTAGAAGGATCACTCCTTAACCACTTGTGGAAGGACTACTTCTTAACCACTTATAATGATTCCTAATCACTCCAAGGGTATCTCACCCTATTTTTCAACAAATCTATCAAGCGTTTAAGGAAAAACCATTCTTGGAGAACAATCGCTTAATGTGTACAATCTACAAAAGCAGAATATGGATCTTCTCCTTCCTTTATTACCGGTGTTATCTCAACTACTGCTAGTGCTACTCGCACGGTGCTGCTAACTATCTACACACACTATTGGTGCTATCTGCACGCTCTGCTAAAGTTGTTCGTACACACTGCCACTACTGTCCGTGCGCGCTGTTAATGCTATTCGTACGTGCTGCCGCGTCTATCTACTGCTGTCTGTTTGTGCTATTGATGCTATCTGTAAGCGCTATTAATCCTGTCCATGCACACTGTCACTGCTGTCCACCTGCTCTACACTTGCTAACTGCTTGCTCTACACTTGTTGTCCACGTTTGCTGTTAATTTTGTCTGTACGCACCATTGCTACTATTTGCCCACTCTACGCCCGTGCACACCATGCGCCCATTGTCCACTCAAGCTATGCCTGTTGTCCGTGCACGTTGTGCACCTAATGTTTGCGCATGCTGTGCAGCTGTTGTCCATATACGCTGTTCTTACTATTCGCACGTGCTATGTCTGCTATCTGCATGTGCTGCTGTTGCTATCCATATGCACAGCTACTTTCCTCACATGTTGTAACAATTTTCTCGTGCCACTACTACTCTCCCTGCACATTGCAGTAGATTTCTCGCACCATTGCTACTCTCCTTGCACGGTGCAACAGTTTTCTCGTGTCACTGTTGCTCTCCCCGAGCACTACAACAATTTTCTTGCATTGCTGCTTCTCTCTTCGTGCGCTGCAGTAGATTTCTCGCGCTGCTACTGGTTTGCTGGTTAATTCTCAGACCTACTAATGTGCTTTCTATAGATGGCTACTAATACCCAAACCTGCTACCACACGTTCTGATTTTTTACATAATTCCCGAACCTACTGTTGCTGGGGAGCCTCCTGAGGTGCTGTTGGTGCTGGTATACCCTCGTGGACGTACAAGGATGTGTTACTACTGCTGGTATACCCTCCTAGGTGTGTAGGAATGTGCTATTGGTGCTAGTATACCCTCTTGGACCTGTAAGGATGTTTGCTATTGCTGGTATACCCTTTTGAACAAGCAAGGAAGTGCTGCTCATGCTAGTATACCTTCCTAGACCTATTACTGCTGCTAGTATATTGCTACTGCTGGGAAGTCACATGGACCTGCTGCTGCTATTGGGAATCCTCTTAGATGTGCTGCTAGTGCAGGGAACCTCCTGGACGTGTTGCTGCTCTCTTCTTGGCTAGTTGCCTTGCCTTATTTCCTTGGTGGCTGCTACACTCTCCTTGGCCAGCTATGTTGCCTTCTTTCCTTGGTGGCTACTGCACTCTCCTTGGTTGGCTGCCCCTTGCTTTCTTTCTCTCCTTGGCTGGTTGCACCTTGCTTGGTGGCTGCCTCCTCTTTGTCGTTCACCTCCCTTTTTCTCTAAGTTTTCCGCTCATACCTCTTTCTTTGCCATTCACTCAATTTTTTGTAGCCCTTCATTCTTATTGTTGAGCCTATCTTTGATGGCTAATGTTGGATTTATTGTCAGCACCATCTCACACAGTTATATGTGTTGATTTGATATTATGAATGTCATTAAGATGTAGTGAGGTCATTGGGAGAAGCCGGTGATGATAGGTCAACCCTAACGTTGAGCGTTAAGGAGTCAACGTTAACCGTGACCCTAAATTTTAGGAAGTCAATTTGACCATTAATCCTAAATTTTAGGAATTAAAATTGGTCGTTGATTGTAGGGCAACATGTGGGAATTAACGATGACCGTTAATGATCAAGTAGCCCTAATCTCAAGTCTTTATGAATACTCCTATGAATCTTGCAAATAAGGTGTGCGTTGCAAAAAATTAAGAGAGATGGCCAAAGAGAAAGTGAGTGATAAACCTACGGAAAAAAAGAGGTGAATGATAAAGAGGAGGTAGCCACTAAGTAAGGTGCAACCGGCCAAGAAGGAAAAGGCAGCTGGCCAAGGAGAGTGCAACAACCACAAAGGAAAGAAGGCAATGTAATCAACCAAGGAAAGGAAGAAAGAAAGCAAGGGGTAGCTGGCCAAGGAGAGTGCAGTAACCACCAAGGAAAGAAGGCAAGGCTGCTAACCAAAAAGAGAGCAGTAGCACATCTAGGAGACTTCCCAGTAGTAGCAACAGGTCCAAAAGGGTATACCAGCACCAGCAACACATCCCTGCACGTCCAAAAGGGTATACCAACAGCAATAAACATCCTTACAGGTCTAAGAGGGTATACCAGCACCAATAGCACATTCCTGCACATCCAAGAGGGTATACTAGCAGTAGCAACACGTCTTTGAGGGTATACCAGCACTAGCAGCACCTCATGAGGCTTCCCAGCAGCAAAAGCACGCCCAAGAATCAAGCAAAAAATCAGAACTTGCAGCAGTAGCTCCAGGAATTAGCAACCACTTGCAAAAAGTTCAGCAACAGGCCCGAGAATCAACCAACAAACCAATAGCGGCATGGGGAGAGCCACAGTGCTGCGAGAAATCTATTGTAGTGTGCAAGGAGAGCAGCAATGGCATGAGAAATCTACTGAAGTGGTGCGAGAAATCTGCTGCAATGTGCAGGGAGAGCAGTAATGGCACAAGAAAATTGCTACAACATGTGAGGAAAGTACCATTACATGTGGACAGCAACAGCAGTACATGCGGACAGCAAACACAGCATGCGCTGGGAGAGCAGCAGCCACGTGAGAAAGAAGTAACAGCACACAAGAATAGCAATAGTGGTGCAAGCTGATAGTAGGAATAGCATGTGCAGACAACAGCAGCGGCTCGTGTAGATAGTAGGCACAATTTGTGTGGACAACAGGTGTAGCTTGTGTAGACAACAAGCACAGATTGTACAGACAAGTAGAGCTTGTGCGGATAGTGGGCACAGTGTGTGTGGACAGCAGCCACAGTGCACAGGACAGCAGCCGCAGAGCCTACATACAGCAGCTGCACAACATGTGCAAACAACAGGAGCATAGCGCTTTTGGACAGTGGGCATAACGAGCGGGTGCAAAGAACACAAATAGTAGGCATAGAGCATGTGGACAGCCAGTGCAAAGCACGTGAACAGCAGGCACAGTGCGTGTGGACAGCAAATGCAGAGATCCCAGACAGTAGGCACAGTATGCACAGTAGTGGGTATGGACAACAAGCACAGCACAGGTAGACAGAAGGCACAGCATGTGCAAATAGTAAACACAATGCATGCAGACAGCAAGAGTGCGGACAGCAGGCACAATGCATATGGACAGCAAGAAGCAGTGGCAATGTGTGCAAATAGCATTAACAGCACATGTAGATAGTAGTGGATAGACGCAGCAACCTATACAGACTACATTAGCAATGTGTGCGGACAGCAGCCACAGTGCACACGAACAACACTAGCAGCTCACATGGATAGCAACAACATCATGTACGAACAGCAATAGCAATACATGTAGACAATAATAACAATGTGTGCCAACAGCAATAACAAAACGTGTTAGCATGCAGGCAGCAATAGCAGCAAGTTTGACAACTTGCAGTAGCAAGATAAGAAAACGTGCCCAATAATAGCAGCTGCACCCCTGTTTTTCATGTTTTCCTCGTCACATAGCCTTCACTATGCCTCTGGACGCTGAGGGTCTTAAGAATAGACTATGTCACGTATGGACTCTGACCTTAAACATGCTTGGCCAAGAGCAATATCTAGATGGGATGGCCTCCCGAGAGGCCCTCGGGTCATTTTGTGTCTCATTTTGCTAATTAGGTTGAAATTCCAGCAATTCATGCCTCGGTACACACATTCTCATGGGGTCTAGAGCTCCAACTGTGGGGATGCCATCTGGAGGCTGACAGAAATTGCAATAAGCAGAAGACTTGCCCCATCTAAGCTTTGAGTAGACCGTCTCAGCATATGGCCAACGTTGACCAAAAACCTACCCCACACCTATGTTCCTGCCCTTGGTTGCCAATCAATGCTTTTGATGCTCATATTCGTGGCGAAGACAGTTTGCACACCCCACAGGGCCAATGCATGGATTTCATTTTCCGTGGCCACAACCCCTTCCCAAAATTTAGTTGCTGCAATATGACAGAAGATAACGCCCTCTAACGAGCAGCAACCGACCCCCTTCTCAACTCCTTGGAGAAGCCTAGCACATAGAATATGCACAGATGTGTAACGATGATAAAATAACAAGAGAAGTCCTCCTAGAAAGGTAGAAGCAACAAGATGACGGGACATATAGAAGAATGGAAGAATTTGAGCAAAATTATCGGAGAACAATTTTAAAAGGGGCTTAAAACCCACTAAAACGATTGAATTTTTATCGGGTCAATGGAAGCAACGAAATAGAGGTCAATTTGCAGCTCAACAAAGCCCAGTGCATGCATTTGTAGAGCGGTCATAGGACTCATTTGTGACGGTTCAAGGCTGCACACCTCCCCCTCTTATTGGAGGGGAGATATGGCCATTCCAGGTGCTGTAGGGCTGTAGTGTCTCAGAATCTATGGGCCCTAGGAAGGAACCTAGCTATAAGGAGATGTGGTCAAGGGAGGCTATTATAAAATTCTTGCGCCGAATAAGGGATCAAGTATGATAATACCATCTTTAATGCATTGGATCCCATCAAAACTTCAAAGTTAAATGCTCTTGGGTGAGAGTACTATGATGGGTGACCTCTTAGGAAGTACTCGTGTTGCACCCCCTCCTCTTTTTTACGCCTAGCCTCTACGTGCCTTCAAACACTGAGGGTTTCAGGTGATGAGAACTGGTTTAGGTCTCGCACTGAGAGGGGGGATGAATCAGTGTGAGATATCCTCTTTTAACAAATTGATTCAGATTTAACCTCTGTAACTTGCTAGAGTTGATGATCCAATTTTTAATTTTCTCTTTTATATAAGCGTGACCATATGAATAAGAAACAATGCATAAGCACCCAAGAGCACACGACAATTTTTATGTGATTCATTCACAATGTGAAGGGAATTGGCATATTTCGTAACCATTTTGCTCCCTTGTTTTGTTGCCATTGTCTTTATCTTGATTTCATATAATTGTGCTACATCTCGAGCCTTTAAATAAGTCCTACAAATAGAATCTCAAATCTATTTGGATCCATTGAATCCCAAAGCCATGACATGATCATTGAATTTGCCTCATCCCATACGTTGAACGTGGGATCTTCTAGTGTTAGACCTGTTCCAAGAAGATGACTAAGTCTTCCTTTACCCTTCAAATAGGTCTTGATGAATTGAGACCATTTGAGATAATTCTTTTCATTCAACTTATAAGTTGCTCTCATATTTTGTAGATCTCTGGTCATATGGTTGGTGTTGGGCTTCTTATTTTGACTCAAAGTATCTCCAATCAGTTTTGTCATAGACATGGATAATCCCATGTACAAAGAATGTTCTTGGAAAGGAAGGGCAAAAAATTGGGACAAGTTAGAAGCGAAGAGAGAAAAATATAGATAAAGAGATCACAATAATGACAGTTGTGATCAAATAATTGAGGATAAAGACAAACCCAACAATAAAGGTTGTGATTGGAAGATTATTATATCAATGAAGGATGCACTACAACACTAGCCCAGAAAAATGAGCCTATAGCTCTAATACCATGTAGAATTTAGAGAAAAGAATTGTGATTTTTTTCTTGTCTTTGTACTAGGATTACAAAGCTATTTATAGGACTTCTACAAATACTAACTAGGAAAAACAAATCTGTAAAATACTGCTATAATCTCACAAATCAAGGGATACTAATAAATCATTTCTTGATTAATTATTTACAGCTATTTCCTAATAATTAGGACCCAAAGAATTAGGATTGAATATTCCTAATAATCAGATCCTAAAAATCAAGATAAATCAACATTGACCAAAAACTTGCCCCAATAAACGTATTCTTGCCCTTGGCTACCAATCAATGCTCCCAACACTCGTGTTCACAGTGAAGTCAGTTTGCCCACCTTGCAGGGCCTGCACATGTATTTCATTCTGTATGGCCACAAACCCTTCGTAAAATTTGATCGCCATAGCAAGATGGAAGAAATGCCTTCTGACAAGCTGCAACTGATCCCCTTCTCAACTCCTTGGAGAAGCCTAACACACAGAATATGCACAAATGTCTAACAATGATAATAATAGGAGAGGTCCTTTTAAAGGTGGAAAAAAGCAATGAGATGATGGGTGGACAGAAGAATAGACAAATTTGAACAAAATTATCAGAGAATGATTTTGAAGGGGCTTGAGACTCGCTAAAACGATTGAATTTTCATCGAATTGATGAGGACAATGGTGCAGCGGTTGATTTATAGCTTGATGAAGCCCAGTGCATTCTCTCGCAGAGCAGTCACGGGACTCGTGTTTGCACACCCATCAAATGTTACAACTATTCGAGGCTGCACACCTCCCCCTCTCTTGTTAAAGGGGAGATGCAACCATTTCAAGTGCAGCACAACCGCAATGTCTCAGACTTCGTGGGCCACGAGAAGGAACCTGGTTGTGAGGGGATGCAGTTGGGAGAGGTTATCATAAAACCCATACATCAAATAGTATGGTAGTTGTGATCATATCGACACTAATTCTCTGGATCCTATTAGAACTCTGAAGTTAAACACGCTTAAGCAAGGGTGGTACTAAGATGGGTGACCTCTTGGGAAGTCCTCATGTTGCACCCCTCTTTTTCTTGCCTCCCTTATTGCTAGACTCCCAAAAAGGGACTTTGTCACAACAGGACTCCCACCATGAATATGCTTAGGCAACAAGAGTCTCATAATAAATATCTTGCGGGGAGGTCCTCAGGCTGCAACCCTATTTTTTGCATTTCCCTTGTTGCATAGCCTCTGGTGTGCCTTTAGATGCTGAGGGTCCCAAGAAGGGACTTTGTCACATAAGGACTCTGACATTAAATGTGCTTAGTCGACAGCTGTGTCAGGATGAGATGGCCTCCTAGGAGGCCCTCAGGTCATTTTGCATCTCGTTTTGTCGATAGGGTCAAAATTTGGGCAATTTATGCCTTGGCATACACTTTCTTATAGGGTCCTGATCTCAAACTATAGGGACATCATCTCAGGGCAGATGAAAATCGCAATGAGTAGAAGACTTGCCCTATTTAAGCTTTGAGCAAACTGTCTCAAAAGACTTGCCAACATCGACCATAAACTTGCCCTAGTACCCATATTCTTGCCCCTAGTTGCCAATCAATGCTCTGGACTTTTATGTTCACGTTATGTGGCCATAGCCCCTTCCCAAAATTCAATCACCCCTTTCTCAACTTTATAGAGAAGCTTTACGCATAGAATATGCACGGATGAGTAATGACGATAAAATAATAGGAGAAGTCCTCCCAAAAGGGCAGAAGAAAGGAATGAGATGACAGTTGTCATAAAAAAAAAAGGGACGAATTTGATCAAAATTACCATAAAACGATTTTTAAGGGGCTCAAGATTTGCTAAAATGATTGAATTTTTATCGGATAGTGGGGGCAACGAAGTAGAGGTTGATTTACAGCCTAGCGAAGCCTAACGTATGCTTTCATGGAGCAGTTGCGAAACTCATGTTTGCACACTCATCGAATATTGTGACAATTTGGGGCTACATGCCTCCCCCTCACTCATTAAAGGGGAAATGTGACCATTCTAGGTGCAGTAAGGCCATGGTGTCTCAAACTTTGTGGACCTTAGGAAGGGACTTAGTTGTGTGGTGATGTGGTTGAGAGAGGCTATTATAAAACCCCTGTGCCAGATAGTGTAGTGGGTGTGATCATACTAGCACTAATGCTCCGGATCCCATCAGAACTCCAAAGTAAAACATGCTTAGGTGAGAGTAATACTAGGATGGGTGTCCCCTATTGCTAGAACATGCTCAACCAAGAGGAGTGTCAGGAAGAGTAACCTACTAAAAGGCCCTTAGGCTACACCCTGTATTTCCCGTTTCCTTCATCGCGTAGCCTCTGCTGTGCCTTTGGGCACCAAGGGTCCCGATAAGGGACTTTCTCCTATAAGGACTTTGACCTTAAATGTGCTCAACCAAGTGTAGTGTTAGGATGGGATAGCCTCTGGGGAGGCCTATGGGTCATTTTTCGTCTTGTTCTACCAACAGGGTCACAATTCAGGCACTTTATTCCTCAGAGCATGGATTCTCGCAAGGTCCCAAGCTCCAACTATAGGGATGCTATCTTAGTGCAGACAAAAATCACAATAAGCAAAAGACTTGCCCGACCTAGGCTTTGAGCAGACCATCTCGACATACGGTCAGCGTCGACCAAAAACCTGTCCCAATACCCATATTCTTGCCCCTAGTTGCCAATCAATGCTCCTGACACTCGTGTTTGCGGTGAAGTAGGTTTGTATGCCTCACAAGCCAACACATGGATTTTGTTTTGTGTGGCCACAACTCTTTCTCAAAATTCTATCAACACAGCAAAACAGAAGATAATGCCCTCTAAGGAGCAATAAAGAACCCCTTTCTTAACTCCTTAGGGAAGCTTGGTACACAGAATATGTGTGGATGTGTAATGATGATAAAATAACAAGATAAGTCCTCCCACAAGGGAGAAAGAAAGGAAGATGACAAAAGGGATAGAAGAAAGGACAAATTTGAAAAATTAACGAAGAATGATTTTAAAGGAGCTTAAGACCCACTAAAACAATTGAATTTTTATCGATTGGCAGAAAGAGGAGAATGCCTCTAACACCAAAAGATAAGAAGGGAGTGCAAGGCAGAAAGAGGTAACAACGATAGCAAGAAGAAGAAAGCCTTTGGTAGTAAAAGAGAAAGACATAATGCATAGCAAAAGGAACCTACAGAGGTAGGGGGAGAGAACCTATAGAGACAAGAGAGAATCGGAAGCAAAGAAGAGAACCTACAGAAGGATGAACCTATAGAGGAGGAACCAATAAAGGCAAGAGGAGAGAATCTGTAGAAGGAGGAACCTACAGAGACATAAGGAAGAACTTGCAAAGGTAAAAGGAGAGAACCTACAGAGCCAAAAGGAGAAACTTGTAGAGGTAAAAAGAGGAATTTGTAGAGAAGAAAACCTATATAGAAGAGAACATGTAGAAGAGAGAACCTACAACAGAAAGAACCTACAAAGGAGAGAACTTGCAAAAGAGAAAACCTATAGAGTAGAGAATCTGTAGAAGAGAAAACCTACAAAGGAGAGAACTTACAAAAGAGAAAACCAGCAAAGGAGAGAACCTACAAAGTTAAGAACCTAAAAAATAGAGAACCTGGAAAGGAATGAACTTGTAGCACAGAGAACTTGTAAAGGAGAAAACCTGTATAAGAGAGAACTAATAGAGAACCTATAAAGGAAAGAACCTCTAAAGGAGAAAACCAATAAAGGAGAGAACCTGTAGAAGGAAAAAACAACACATCAAAAAACAACAAATAGCAGTACAATAGAAAATAATAGGTTGTGACATAAAAAAAACAATAAGCAACAAGAAGTTATGAGTGATAGAAAAAAAAAAAAAAAAAAAAGGAGACCAACAGTGCAGAAGGCAAAGACTGGTAGTGAGGAAGGAGAGAACAGCAGAGAGAAAGGAGAAGATCAATTTGTTGCTACAGGAACCTGTGCACATAGAGAGATCATTCTTAGGGAAGTTTTTGTCATAAACTTTTTATATACTTCTTGAAAAAAGGTGTGAGACCCTTGAATTGATCAAGAGATCATTGTAAGTGGTTAAGGAGTGATTCTCCCATAGTGGTTAAAGAGTGATCCTTCTACAACATCAATTGTATCCCTTGATAACAAAAGTGGGTTGTGTGATCTAAGAGTGATCCTATCAGACCGTGGACGTAGCTCACACATTGTAGGTGAACCACGCAAAAAATTTTATGTGTTCTCAGGTACTTGTTCTTGCTTGATATTCATAAAGCTATTCTCATATAAAGAAGTAAGATAAAATGGGATCATTAACTTTAATAGGTCACAGAGGTTTAATTTGGATAGATTTGTAAAAGTAAGCATCTCACATTGATTCATCCCCTCCCTCTCTCAGAATGAGACCTAAGAAGGTCCTTATTAATTGGTATTAGAGCTTAGTTTCCTTTGTTGATCCATTCTACTTTGATCTAAAAGTTTTTTTTCTACGATGAATCTTTACATCTACTATTAGTTAATATCATGAAGAGCATAAATAGTGTTCATAGCAAAGGTATTCCCGCTTTTGATGGACAAAATTATTAGTTATAAAAGAATAAAATACTCCCATATCTGATGTCACCTTGGTCTTGATATGTTTGAATCTGCTATCAATGGCTTTACCCTTATTGTTGAAAATGCTACTATGATGCCTACTAATAAAAAGAATTTAAAGTGTGAAGAAAAGGTTAGAAATGCCTTATATCTCTCCCTATCAAATAAAGAATTCATTAAAGTGATAAGGTGCAATAGAGTCAAACAAATATGGGATAAATTAAAGAATATTTATGAAGAAGACAAGGTTGTGAAGAAAGACAAGTTATAAATATAGAGGAGTAGATTTGAAGACATAAAGATATTGAATGATGAATCTATAGATGTCTTCTTTACAAGAGTAAATGAAATTGTATACTCCATTAGAGGCTATAGAGAGGCAATTAATGGTGCTACTGTGATAAGAAAGATACTTACAACCTTATTAATAACTTTCAATGCCAAAGCCTCCTTCATAGAAGATAAAAATTTGGATAGGTTGCCCTTAGATAATTTACATAACAAACTAGTAGTTTATGAAATAAGAATAGACCCAATGAAGAAAGAAAAGAAGTTTGAAACAAATAAGGAGTTGGCCTTCAAGGCAATGAAGAAATTAAAGTGTTGTTCACACAATCTTGTATGGGTTGTAATTGTTGTCAACTAGGTTTAAGTATGCAAGAAAAAAAGCCACATGGAAGGGCAAGATAGTAAATTTGTCACAAATAATCCCTATTAGGGTTTTATAAAGGAGTATATAAAGGTTATTGGAAGACAACAATAAAAGTGAGGTCGGCAATTAAGCAAAATAGACAGAAAACCTAGACAACCAGCTGACCAAAGAGAGAAAACGTGAGGAAGAAGCTGGCCAAACAAAAAGACGTCCAAAACAAACCACTCGGCAAACACAAGGGAGCAAACAGCAAACCACCACCTGTAAAGGAGAAGACATGGCTAGAAAGCAACCAAAGGTAACGGCAAATCACAAATTAGAAGGTGCTGGATGGCAAAACACAAAAGGTGACCAGCCAAAGAGAGAAAACAAGGGAAGACATGGCTAGACGGCAACCAAAGGTGAATGGCAAATCACAAATCAGAAGGTGCTGGATGGCAAAACACAAAGGGTGACTGGCCAAAGAGAGAAACCAAGAGAGGAACGGTTGGTCAACAAAACACAAAGGGATAGCCAAAGGGAGACAACCGACCAACCAAAGGTGAACGTCCAAACCAACCTACATGGCCAAACAAGGTAAACGTCTAAACTAATCTACATGGCCAAACACAACCAACGGCAAAGTGGTGGACGACCAAGCAAGGAGGAAAACGGCCAAAGCAAGGTTGGACGGTAAGGGAGAACACATGGCAAAGAGGTGTGATAGCTGGAGAAAACCGGGTGACTCACGTAAGAGAACACATTGTCCGTACGGGAGAGGAGAAACCTTGAAAGAGGAGACCATCGAGAGAGCAAACAAAGTTGTCCAAAGGTGTGAAATGGACAAGTGCAAACTAGAAATGGTAGTAAGGCATATGACCAGCAAGGCGTGCAAACCAGAAACGTACATGAGACGTGAAACGCCAAACCAAAAGCATCCGTGAGGTGTGTGACCAGTAAAGGGTGCAAACTAGAAACATGCATGAGACGTGTAACGCCAAACCAGAAATGTGAGGTAGGTCATGAGACATGAAATAGGAGATGGGTGAGACCATGAGATGGTGAAAGCAAGAGCTGTGTGAGAAAACCTAGAGAAGGAATTCAGCGAAGCATCGGAAAGAACTCAATGTATTTCTAGATTTTTTCAAGAGAGGTTAGAGAGCATTATAGTGAACGTCTATGTGGCAGTAGAGCAGCCTTTCAATTCAACAAAGGCAAGACAAGCTAGAAGAAGGGTAGACATGGTAAGTGACAGTCTTTGTATTATACTTGCTTAGTAATTGCAATAGTGAAAGAAGCAGAGAATTAAGACATCCATTGTAACTGAAATTCTTAAGTATAGTGGATAGTCTTAGTAAGGGAGAGTCCTTACCATCGTGGATGTACGTCACGTTGATGGAACCACGTAAATCTTGTGTATCCTTAATTTGCTTTACATTCTATGTTTTGAATTAAGTTATGAATGTAGCTAAAGTATCAGCCAACCCATAACCTAATGAAGACCTAAACAAGAACATCTGAATTGTCTATTAGGCAAGGTGTCTGAAAGGTGACTTTGGAGACTATTGTGATTAGTAGGTAGTAATAGATCTAGCTCAATCGAGTCTAAGAAAGAGTTTACTTTTAATAAGAGGTTGAAGTTGTTCACTTACCTACAAATTGCAAATTATGGTGATACTGATTCACCCCCCTCTTAGTATCACAAACTAGTAGATCTTAGGGTGAAGTCAGGAACTTCATAAAGATTAAAGAATGGAAAGAAGAATTCAATAGTAGATCTGTACAAGAAGATGGTGATACTAAATTTGATAAAGTTATGACATACATCACTAAGAATACGAGGAAAGGAAAAGGGAAGTATAAGGAAAAATTACCCTTAAAGTGCTTTAATTATGGAGGCATTAGGCACTTTATCGTAGATTGCTCAAAGAGAAAAGAAGCAAATAGTGATGATGATGATGATGAGCTAGCCCTGAGGAGGAGAATAAAGAAATCCAGTTATTTTAAAGTTGGGAATTTAAGTGCTAAAGGGAAAATGAAACACTTAAAATCTAAAAAAGAGAAACAGAAATTTCTTGAGCAAGTTGGATAAAAAGATCTTGAAGAAGAAGCTGATGATGATTCTGATGATGATGCAGTAGAAAATGTGTTAGTTGTACATAAGTGATGAGGAATTAGCTGAAGAGGAAGAGAAAGAGGTGATGTAGCAACTTGAGAATGAATTAAGAGCTTGTTTGAACAAAAATAACATGCTAGAAAAGGAGGTAAAAAATCTTAAGAAGCTAAATGAAAATTTTGCTATTAATAAACATAATCTCTAAGTGAAAGAAAAGGAGCTTGAAATGAAAAAAAGAAAGAGTACTTGAAAAGAATTAAGGAGCTAAATGTACTTGAGGTAGAGTAAGGCAAAATACATAAAGATCTTGGTGCTAAGGTGATTGCATAAGAGCAAGAAGTGTTGAATTTCCATGCCAAGCTCCACAAGGTTGAATAGGAATTAAAGAAGTATAAAGAAAGCTTTATGTATGTTGTGAAAGTGAAAAGAGAGTCATCTTCAAGAAATGCTATCAAGGAGGATGCTATCAAAAAGTTGGATAAGTGTCTAAGCAAACAACGACATCATTCTATAGGGAATAAAGTCCTTGGCTATATTGAAATGCCAAATGAGAGGGTAGAATAGAATAAGAAAATTGTATTTGTACCTGAAGGAAAACATAATGATGTTATGAGGAAAAGAAACCAACCCAAGCTAAAATGGGTTACAAAACATGTGATGAAAACTCCTATCAAAAGGAAATAAGTTGTCAAAAATAAAAAGAAGGTTGCCACAACAAGTGCTGAAGATATGAGACATAAACTTATTGAAAGAAGAAAATTCAAATTTGAAGGATTTTACTAGTGCTATAATAAGTATGCACATAAGGCTAGTGTGTACAAAAGTAATAGGCTTATAATAAAGAGGAATATGAAGAAAAAGTCTAGAAGGAGACCCTATCAAGAAAGGAGAGAGCCTCAAGTGAAAAGAAGTCATATTTCATTAACAAAACAGATTTGATATGTTGGAAGAAATTTGTGGAAGATGCAAAAAGACTAGACATACTGTTGAGAAATGCTTGAAATTGTTGTCTAGTTAAAGAGTGCAGGAGAACAGCTACATATGCTCTTATATTTGGCCGAAGAAGAATAAGAGGAAAGGAAATGGTTATGGCTATGGAAGTAGCCTTAAAAGCTTCCAAGAAAGAAAAGTCATGGATCTTGGACAGTATTTGCTCTTCACACAAGAGACTCCAAGGTGCTGAAGGAAGTAAAAAAAATATAATGAAGGGTTAGTCACATTTGGTAATGATGGTGCCTTAAAGATTAAAGGTGTTAATGTTGTTGAAATTATTGTAGAAAAGTTGAAATCGGAGGAAGTGCTTTATTTTAAAGGGCTAAAACACAATCTAATCAGTGTTAGCTAACTTTGTGATGATGGGCATGAAGTTACTTTTAGCAAGAGTGGTTGTACGGTAAAAAGATTAAGTGATTGTGCTATTCTTACAAAGGGAGAAAGAATAAATGGAAACTTATACTAAGTTTCCAATAGCAAAAACACATGCTACTTGAGCACCAAAGATAAGAATTTGTTATGACATAGGAGATTGGGACATTTTGGACAGAAAGGGATGAACAAATTGTCCAAAAATGAAGCTATGAAAGATGTACCCAAGCTGAGAAGAGAAAGATATGGAATTTACAGTACTTAAAAAGGGAAGATGATGAATACTACCTACAAAAATGTGAAGATTCAAATAAGGAATCTATTGGAGTTCATTCATTTAGATATATTCACCAAACCTCTATCAAGAGAGGCGTTCCAGAAGTTAAAACTGAACTTATGTATTCAACCACCCTTTAGAGGCTGAGGTATGCCTTTAACCCTCTTCCCCTTCCTTATCTATTATTCTTTGGATTTGTTGTCAAAAAGGGAGATATTTTGCATAAATCCAAAGAGAGTATGTATTGATCAAAAGGGGGAGTAGCTTGATCAATTCAAAGGGAAAAATCAAATAAAAGGGGAGAAATTGTCAAAGGGAGAAATAGAAAAAAAGGGGGAGTTAAAGGTTGTTTTCAATTGGTATCATGCCCACATGCAAAAGGGAGATATATGTTTCAAGGGGAGCTGTGAATGTCAAAAGCTACTGCTTATACTTAATTGTTGATTTTTTAATTTAATATGTTGCCAATAAATCCAAAGGGGGAGATTATTGAGCCCATCTTTAATGCTTGATGTTAGATTAGTTGTCAATAACATCTCACTTATTTATTCTTGTTAATTTGATGTTGAAAGTGCCTTTGAGATGTGTTTGTTACATTTATAAAGTGTTGGCAACACTAACCAATGAGCAAACTGTTAAGGTAGAAGCTAAGGAAATTGCTCAGGATCTAGCAATGCAGGTTATGGCCTACCCACAAGTGTAATTTGTATCCATCAGGGGTTTTCCCAAAAGCATTGTGAACGAGGAAAAGTAGTTTGAGATGTAGAGAGATCATTTGTGAAAATTGTTTATGGTAAGTTAACCCTAAATTCAATGAGTTAATGTTAACTGTTGACTCTAAATTTTAGGAGTTAATGCTAACTATTAACCCTAAAGTTTATGAATCAATGCTAATTGTTAATTGTAGGGCAACCCTAAACTCGAGGCATATAAATGTCTATGCAGCTATCAAGAGAAAACATGTGTTTTGCAGAAAATAAGAGAGGGCTTGATAGAAAAAAAAAACGTGCATCCTACAAAACATAAGAGACGGTTTGACAGAGGAAGAATAAAATAGTGCTGCAGACAGTTCAAGGCTGCACACCTCCTGCTTTCTTATTAGAGGGAAGATGTGGCCATTATAGGTGCAGTAGGGCCACGGTGCCTCAAACTCCATAGGCCTTGGGAAAGGACCTAGTTGTGAGGGGATATGGTCAGGAGAGGCTGTTATAAAACCCCTATGGCAATAAAATTGAAAGGTGTGATCATATTGGCACTAATGTGCTAAATTTCATCAAATCTTCAAAGTTAAACATGTTTGAGGGAGGATAATAATAGGATGGGTGACCTTTTAGGAAGTCCTTGTGTTGCACCCCTCTTTTTTGTGCCTCCTGAGAAGGGACTTTATCGTAGCAAGATTCTAACCTTGAACATGCTCAAGTGAAAATAATGTCAAGACAAGCGACTTGCTGCGAAGTCCTCAAGTCGCCCCCCAATTTTTGCATTTCCCTCATTGCATAGCCTTCATTGTGACTTTGGACTCTAAGAGTTCTAGGAAAGGACTTTATCATGTTAGGACTTCGACCTTAAATGTGCTCGGTCGAGTGTAATGTCAAAATGGGATAGCCTTCATGTCATTTTGCATCTTGTTTGCCGATTGGGTCAAAATTTAGGCAAGTCTTGGCTCAACACAAGCATTCTTGTAGGGTCCTTATCTTTAACTACAAAGACACCGTCTTGGGGCAAATAGAAATCACACTGAGCAGAAGACTTGCCCAATCTAGGCTTTGAGCAAACCGTCTTGGTGTATGGCCAGCCTTGATCGAAAACCTACCCCAATATGTGTATTCCTACCTTTAGTTGCCAATTAATGCTTTTGACTTTCATTTTCATAGAGAAGTAGGTTCTTCCATCTTGCAAGGCCAATGAATGAATTTTATTCTATATAGCCATAACCCTTTCCTAAAAGTTGATTGTCCCAACAAGACAGAAAATAACGCCCTATGACAAGTGGCAACTAACCCCATTCTCAACTCATTTGAGAAGCTTGCATGGGGAATATGGGAAAAATGTAACAACAATAAAAGAATGGGAAAAGTGCTCCTAGAAAGGTGGTGGAAAGCAACAAAATGATGGGGCCAATAGAAGAATGGACAAATTTAAACAAAATTACCGAAAAGTGATTTTGAAGGGACCTAAGACCCGTTAAAATGATTGAATTTTTGCTGGATAAACGAGAGCAATAGAGTAGAGGTCAACTTTCAGCCCAATGAAGCCCAACACATGATTTCACCAAGTGGTCTAGGGACACATGTTTCCACGCCCATCAAATGTTGTGATGTTTCAAGGTTGTGCACTTCCCTTTCTCTCATTGTAAAGGAGATGCGGCCATTCCAGGTGCAATAAGGCCGTGGTGCCTTAGACTCCATGGGCATTGGGAAGGGACCTGGCTATGAAGGGATGTGGTCAAGAGAGACTTTTATAAAACCCTTATGCTAGCTAGTAGGGCAAGTGCCATTATACCAACATTAATGCACTGGATCCCATCAGAATTCTGAAGTTAAATGTGCTTAGGCAAGAGTAGCACTAAGATTTCATTCTATGTATGATAAGGACCTTTTTGGGCCTCACACTGAGAGGGGGAGAGGGTGAATCAATGTGAGATGCTTACTTTTTACAAATCTATTCAGATTAAACCTCTGTGACTTATTAAAGTCTATGACCCAATTTTATCTTGCTTCTTTATGAAGAATGGCTGTATGGATATCAAGCAAGTGCAAACACTTGACACACAAAAATTTTACATGGTTCACCCACAATATGTGAGCTACATCTATATTGTGATAGGATCACTCCTACATCATATGTTCCACTCTTGTTATCAAGGGATATAATTGATGTTGTGGAAAGATCTCTCCTTAACCACTGTAGAAAGATTCCTCCTTAACCACTCACTATAATCTCCCGATCACTCCAAGGGTTTCTCCCCCTTTTTCAAGAAGCACATAAAAAGGTTATAACAAAAACTTCCCTGAGAAAGATCTCTTTATTTACACAAGTTACTATTGCAGAAAACTAATCTTCTCCTTTCTCTCTGCTATTCTCTCCTTCCTCACTATTGGCCTCTGCTCAAGCTTTCTACCAGTTTTATCCTCTGCAGGGTTTCTCTCTTGCCCCTACTGGGTTTTTCTCTACCTATATCTGCAACTTTTTCTACCTATTTCTATAACTCTCTCTTTTGTAGGTTCTCTCCTTTGTAAGTTCTCAACTCTGTCGATTTTCTCTTCTATAGGCTCTCTTTTCTATAAGTTTTCTCTACTACAGGTTCTCTCCTTAGTAGGTTTCTGCCCTTTTTCTTCCTTTTCTACCTCTACTGTTGTCTTTCTTTCTTTTTGCCACTGGTTTTATCCTTTTGTAGGTTCTCTCCTCTGCAGGTTTTCTCTTTTGTAGGTCTCTGTTATGCAATCTCTCCTCAATAAGTCTCTGTTATGCATTGTCTCCTCTGTAGGTTCTGGCTATGCGTTCTCTCCTTAGCAAGATTCTGCCCTTTTTCTTCCTTTTCTATCATTGTTATTGTCTCTCCTTCTTTCTACTATTGCCTACTTTTTCCTTTCTGCTACTAGATTTCTCTACCATTTTCTCTTTCATTTTCTGCAGCTCTCTCCTTCATTCTCTATAACTCTTTCTTTTATTTTCTACAACTCCCTTTTGTGTTTTTACCACTCACCTTGTTAAGTTTCTACTCATTGTCATGCCTTTACCCTTTTTTTACTGGTTACTTTTTGTCATTCTCCCACTCTCTATTGGTTTTCTTTTACTGCAATTCTCTATATCATTCTTTACTATTACACTCTTTTTATTCACCTGTCGCTGCTCTCTTTTCTCTTTCTCCTGTCAGATGCTCTTTTTTCTTTTCTTATTTTTCAAGCATAACTCTCTTAGCAGTTTTTCTTCAGCTACTCTCTCTTGGTTTTTTTTTCTCCAGCTGCTATTCTCTCTGCCTCTCACATTTTCTACACTTTTTTGTCTCTTTCTATCATGCCATAGCTATTTTTTAGCAACTATATAGGTATTTATAAGCCTTGAGTTTAGGATTGCCCTACAATTAATAGATAACATTGATTCCTAAAGGTTACCCTACAATCAATGGTCAACATTGATTCCTTGAATTTAGGGTCAATAATCAGCATTGACTCCTTAAATTTAGGGTTGCCAACACCAACCAATGAGCAACCTGTTAAGGTAAAAGCCAAGGAAATTGCTCAAGATCTAGCAATGCAGGTCCTGGCTCAAGCTCCAATTGCTAGGACGTCATCTCAAGGCAAATGGAAATCACAATGAATAGAAAACTTGCCCCATCTAGGCTTTGAGTAGACCATCTTGGCATATGGCCAATATCAACCAAAAACCTACCCTAATATGCATATTCTTGCCCTTGGTTGCCAATTAGCACTCCCAACACTCATGTTTGTGGTAAAGTCGATTCACACACCTTATAAGGCCAATGCATGGACTTCATTCTATGTGGCCATAGCCTCTTCCCAAAATTTGATCACTGCAACACAACAAAAGATAATGCCCTCCAACAAGCAGCAGCCAACCCCCTTCTCAACTCCTTCAAAAAGCCTAGGCCTACTTTGATGGCTAATGTTGGATTTGTTGTCAATAGCATCTCACATATTTATTCTTGTTGATTTGATGTCAAAAGTGCTTTTGAATTGTGTTTGTTGCATTTACCTATTGGCAATACTAGCCAATGAGCAGCCTGTTAAGGCAAAAGCCAAGGAAATTGCTTAGGATCTGACAATACAGGTTATAAGCTACCCCTAGGTGTAATTGGTATCCATCAAGGATTTTTCCAATAGCATTGTGAACAAGGAAAATGAGCTTGAGATGCAGAGAGATCTTTTGTCAAAACTATTAATAACAGATGAACCATAAATTCAATGAGTCAATATTGACCATTGATCCTAAATTTTAGGATTCAATACTGACCATTGACCCTAAATTTTAAGAATTAGTGCTAACCATTGATTATAGGGTAACCCTAAACTCAAGGCGTAAAAATGTCCATTCAACTGTAAGAGAAAATGTGTGTGCTACTGAAAATTAGAGAGGGCTTGACAAAAGAAAAAACGTGTGTTGTAGAAAATAAAAGAGAGCTCGACAAAAGAAAAAATGTGTGTTCTGCAAAAACATAAAAGAGGGCTCAACTGAGGAAGAGAAAGAGAGTGTTGCAGAATGGCAAAAAGCAACCACCAAAAGGAAAAAGAGATAATGGCTGAAAGTAGCCACCAAAAGGAAAAGGAGAGAATGACTAAAAGCAGCCACTAAAAGGAAAATGAGAGAATGGCAAAGAGCAACCACCAAAAGGAAAAGGAGAGAATAGTAAAGAGTAGCTACCAAAAGGAAAAAAAGAAAACAATAAAGAGTACCCACCAAAAGGAAACAAAGAGAATGGTAAAGAGCAGCCACCAAGAAGAAAAGGAGAAAGCCTCAATAGTAGAAGAGAAAGAGCGGTTGCAAGGCAAAAGGAGGAGGAGGCAACAATGGCAACAAGAAGGAGAAAGCCTCTAATAGTAAAAGAGAAGGAGAGAGTGTAAGGTAGAAAGATGTAGTAATGACAACAAGTAGGAGAAAGCCTCCAACAATAGAAGAGAAAGAGAGAGTGTACCACAAAAGGAACCTACAGAGGAAAGAGGAGAGAACTTATAAAAGTAAGAGCCTACAAAGATAGGAAGAACTGGTAGTAGAAAAGAGAGCCTATAGAAGGAGGAACCTATAAAGGCAAGAAGAGAGAACTTATAGAGACAGAAGAAGTAACCTATAACTGTAGGTGGAGAGAACTTACAAAAAAAAACAAAAGAACCTGCAAAGGCAAAAGGAGAAACTTATAGAAGCAAAAAAAAAAAAAAAAGAATCTATAGAGGAGAAAACCTGCAAAAAAAGAGAACCCACAAAAGAGAGAACTTGCAGTGAAGAGAACCTATAGCAAAGAGAACATGTAATAGAAAGAACCAGTAGAAGAAAGAACCTATAGAAGGGAAAAAAGAACACAGCAGAAGACAATAGGCAGCGACATAGCAGAAAACAACAAGTAGCAGGAAGTTATAAGCAATAGAAATAAAAGAGAAAAAAGAGACAGCAATAGGAAGTTGTGATCAATAGTGCAAAAGGTAGAGACCTACAGTGTAGAAGGCAGAGATCAGGAGTATAGAAGCTATGACTGGTAGTGCATAAGGTAGAGACTCGTAGTGCAGAAGGCAAAGACCTGTAGTGCAGAAGTTGTGAGCAGTAGTGTAGAAGTTAGAGACCTGTAGTGTAGAAGCTATCACTAATAGTGTAGAAATTGGCAATGTAGAAGGTAGAGACTAGTAATGCAGAAGGTAGAGACCAGTAGTGTAGAAGGTAGAGACCGACAGTGCAAAAGGTAGAGACTATTAAGCCTATCTTTGATGGCTAATGTTGGATTTGTTATCAACAGCATCTCACATATCTGTCCTTGTTGATTTGATGTTATAAATGTCATTAAGATGTAGACAGATCATTGGTCAAAACCGTTAATGGCAAGTTAACCCTAAATTCAATAAGTAAATGTTGACCATTGATTCTAAATTTTAAGAGTCAATATTAACTGTTGACCCTTGACCATTAACCATAAATTTTAGGAATCAATTATGACCATTGATTATAAGGCAACCCTTGGGAATTAATTCTGACCGTTGATGGTTATGTAACCCTAATCTCACGGCTTATAAATACATTCTGTATCTATTAAGACAAAAAAATTAAGAGAGAATGGCAAAGAGAGTGACCGATAAAAAAAGGTGTAACAACAAACCAAAGAGAGGTATAACTAGTAAAGAGGTGATAGTAGCCACCAAAAAAGGTGTCAACCACACTAAAGGGAGAAGAAGGTGTGTAATGGCAACTAAACAACCACACCAAGGGAGAAAGTGTGCAATGGCAAACCAAGCAGAGGTATGCAACAACTAGTCAACCACACCAAGAGAGAAGGTGTGCAACGATAAACTAAGGAAAGGTGTGTAATAGTAACCAATCAACCACACGAAGGAAGAGTATGCAGCAGCAAACCAAAGAAACATGTGTGCAATGGTAACCAAACAACCACACCAAGGAAAAAGGTGTGCAACGGTAACCAAACAACCACACCAAGGGAAAAGGTGTGTAATAGAAACTAGTCAACCACACTAAGGGAGAAGGTATAGCAACAACCAATTAACCACACCAAGGGAGAAGGTGTGTAGCAGCAAACCAAGGAGAGGTGTGCAATGGCAACCAATCAATTAAACCAAGGAAGAAGGTGTGTAATGGGAATCAATTAAAAAAGGTGCAGTGGCAATTAATCAAAGAAGAAAGAGGCAACAGCCACAAAAAGAGAGGCAACCACACCAAAGTAGAAGGAGCAGCAACAACAAAAGAAGGAGGAGACAGCAACAATATTTAGGAGGAAAGTGCAGTCACAAAGCAAACTAGTAGCAGCACTAAAGGAAGAGGGAGAGTGCAGCAGCAAAGGAAACTAGCAATTATAGTAAGGAGAAGCTAGCAATTATAGCAAGGAGAAGTCAGCAAGTGCAGTAAGGAGAAGCCAAAAATTGCAACAAAAAGAAGATAACAACTAAAGGCAGCAACAGAGGAAGGAGAAGATCCACATTTTAGAATAACAGTCTATGCACATTGAGTGATCCTTCTCAAGAAAGTTTTAATTATAAACCTTTTTATAAACTTCTTAAAAAAGGTAGGAGACCCTTAGAGTAATTAGGAGATCAACTCTCTGTTCAAAAGCTCATTATATGTGGTTAAGGAGTGATCCTTCCGCAAGTGGTGAAGGAGTGATCCTTTCACAACATTAATTGTATCCCTTGATAACAAAAGTAGATTGTGTGGTTTAGGAGTGATCCTATCACACTATAGACATAGCTCACACATTGTGGGTGAACTATATAAAAATTTTGAGTGTGTTCTCAAGTGCTTATGCTTGCTTGATATCCATACGACCATTTTCACATAAAAAAAAGTAAGATAAAAATTGGATCATTAACTTTAATAGATCACAGAGGCTTAATTTGGACAAATTTGTAAACTGTAAGCATCTTGTACTGATTCACCCCCTCCTTCTCTCAGTGTGAGACCTAAGAAGACTCTCATCAAGTGGTATCAGAACTTAGTTCCTCTATTGATCCATTTTGTCTACTTTGATATGAAAGTTTTTGTTACTGTTGTAAGTCTTTACATCTACTATTGATTAATATCATGGATAGCATGAATAGTATTAACAGCAAAGACATTCCCACTATTGATGGACAAAATTAGTAGTTATGAAAGAATATAATGCTCTTATATCTGATGTCACTTGGTCTAAATGTATTTGAATCTACTATTAATGGCTTTATCCCTGTCGCTGAAGTTGTTGCTATAACACCTACTGATAAGAAGAATTTAAAGTGTGATGAAAAGGCGAGAAATGCCTTATGTGCCTCCTTATCAGATAAAAAATTCACTAAAGTGATAAGGTACAACATAATCAAACAAATATAGGACAAATTAAAAAATATTTATGAAGGAGACAAGGTTATAAAGGAAGTCAAGCTACAAATCTAGATAAGCATATTAGAAGACATATAGATGCTAAATGATAAATCTGTGGATGCCTTTTTTATAAGAGTAAATGAAATTATATGCTCTATTAGATGCTATGGAGAGGAGATCAACAATGTTACTGTGCTAAAAAAGATACTTATAACCTTATTAGAAATTTTTAATGCCAAAGGTTCATCTACAAAAGATAGAGATTTGGATAGGTTGCCCCTAGATGATTTACACAGCATATTAGTGGCTTATGAAATAAGAATAGCCCTAATGAAGAAAGAAAAGAAGTCTATGATAGAGAAAGAATTAGCCTTCAAGGTAATGAAAAGAATAAGAAGAAAAATCTAACAGCAGCTCTGAAGTTGAAGATGGTGATACTAAACTTGGTAAAGTCATGGCATACATCACCAAAAATTTAAGTAAAGGAAAAGGGAAGTACAAGCGAAAATTATCCTTGAAGTGCTTTAGTTGTGGAGCAATTAGGCACTTTGCTATCAACTGCCCAAAGAGAAAAGAAGTTGATAATAATGATGATGATAAGCTAGTCCCAAATAGGAGAACAAAGAAATCCAAGTATTCTAATGTTAGAAATTCAAGTGCCAAAGGGACAAAGTAACTCTTCATATCTAAAAGAATAATTTTTTTTTGCAAGCTGGATGAAGAAGATTTTAAAGAAGAAGTTGGTGACGATTATAATGATGATGTTGTAGAGAATGTGCTGATTGCTCAAGTAGATGTTGAACAAGAATCTTCAAGTGATAATGAATCAATTAAAGATGAAGAGAATGAGTTGGTGCAACAACTTAAGAATGAATTAAAAGCTAGTTTACACAAAAATAAAAAGTTAGAAAAAGAGGTAAAGCATTTCAAGCAGTTATATGAAGATTCTGCTATTGATGAATCTAATCTCTAGGTGAAAGAAAAAGGGTTTAAAGCAAAAAAGAAGGAGTACTTAAAAAGAATTGATGAGTTGAATGTACTAGAGGTAGAGCAAGGCAAGATACATAAAGATTTTGGTGCTAAGGTGATTACACAAGAGCAAAATGTGCTGATTTTGCAAGCCAACCTCCATAAGGCTGAATCCAAATTGAAGAAGTCTAAAGAAAGCTTTATGCATGCCATGAAAGTGAGGAGAGTCATCTTCAGCAAATGCCATCAAGAAGGATGCTACCAAAAAATTGGATGAATGTCTAAATAAACAAAAACCTCATTCTCTAGGAAATAAAGGACTTGGTTATATTGAAAAGTCAAATAAGATGGTAGTAAAGAAGAAGAAAATTATGTCAGTACCTAAAAGCAAACACAATGACATTGTGGAGAATAGAACCCAACCTAAGATAAAATGGGTTAAGAAAGGTGTGATGAAAACTCTCATCCAAAGGAAAAAGGTTATCAAAGAAGAAAAGAAGGTTGCCATAACAGTTGTTGAAAATAAAAGACATGACTTGGTGAAAAAAGAAAATTCAGATTTGAAGGATTTTTTTGGAGCTATGGTAAATATAGGCACAAGGCTAATATATGCTGGAGTAATGGGTTTATAATAAAGAGGATTGTGAGGCAAGAGTTTGAGGGGAAAACTCTATTAAGAAAGGAGATAGCCTTAAGTGGAAAAAAAGTCATATTTCATTAAGAAACAAATTTGATATGTTGGGAGAAATCTATAAAAGATGCGAAAAGGCTAGACATACTGCTAAGGATTGTTTGACATTGCTACCCGATCAAATAGTGCAAAGGAGAATGCCTACACATGCTCTTATATTCGACCAAAGAATAAGAAAAGGAAGAGAAATAGTTAGGTTGTGGAAGTAGCCTTTAAAGCTTCTAAGAAAGAAAAGTCATGAATCCTAGATAATGGTTGCTTTTCATATATGATAGGCGACTCCAAGATGGTAAAGGAAGTAGTAAAGTATAATGGATGGTTAATCACATTTAGTAATGATGGCGCCTTAAAGATTAAAGATGTTATTGTTGCTAAAATTGGGGTAAAAAAAACTAAAATTGATGGAAGTGCTTTATATTGAAGGGCTATAACACAATCTTATCAATGTTAGCTAACTTTGTGATAATGGACATAAAGTTACTTTCAACAAGAGTGGTTACATAATAAAGAGATTAAGTGATGGTGTTGTTCTTACTAAGGAAGAAAGAACAATTGGAAATTTATACAAAGTTTTCAGAAGTAAAAACACATGCTACATGAATACCAAAGATGAGAATTTGTTGTAGCATAGGAGATTATGACATCTTGGATAAAAAGGGCTAAACAATTTGTTTAACAATGAAGCTATGAACGATGTACCCAAACTAAAAAGAGAAAGAAATACTATTTACAACAAGTATTAAAAAAGGGAAAATGGTGAATACTTTCCATAAAAATGTGGAGATTCAAGCAAAGAAGCCATTAGAACTTATTCATTCAAACATTTGTGAGCTTATGAGGCAAAGATCAATAAAGGGTGATAGGTACTTCATTTCTTTCATTAATGATTTTATAAGAATGACTTGTATTATGTTCTTAAGACATAAGTTAGATGCTCTCAATAATTTCAAAATCTACAGGAGGTTGGCTGAAAATCAATTGAGGGGAAAAATTAAAAGGCTCAGGATAGACAATGGGATAAAATATATAGTGAATTTGAAAATTATTTGGAAAAGTATGGAGTGAAGCATGAATATGCTAGTCCCCACACACCCTAACAAAATAGTGTTGTGGAAAGGAATAATAAAAGCCTAATGGATATGGTAAGAACCATGTTGGCTAAACATGGTACTTCACATGGCTATTGGAAAGAGGCTATCACTACTGTAACTCAAATTCAAAACAAATGCTTGATGAGACCACATACAGAGAAGATACCTTATGAGCCGTGGAATGGAAAGAAGCCAAGTGTAAAACATTTTAAAGTGTTTAGAAGCCCATGTCTCATTAAAATCAAAGGCAAGAATATCAGAAAATTTGATAAAAAGTCTAATAAAGGCATATTCTTGGGCTATGTACCAAATGGAAGAGGTTTTAGATGTTATACCAAAAGGTTGCAAAAATTATGGACAACTTTGATGTTAAAGTAATTAAAAATGGTTCCATAATGTAATCACAAGATAAGGAAGTTGAAGATGTCATGTGTGATAACACATAGGAATCTACAAGTGATGAATTAGAAGCTATTCAACATAAAGAAGACATTGATTCTCAAATTACAAGTGATGAAGAAGAAGAATTAAGGTATTCCCAAACTCATAAAAGAGTTAGAGTTGAAGTTAAGGTTAAAAACATTATTGGTAGTAAGAAGGACTCTGTGTAGAATAGGAGAAGACTAAGAGGTGGTGAACAAACCTCATTAATCTTTGAGGTTGAACCTAAGTTAATGGAAGAAGCATTGAAGCACAAAGAATGAATATATGTTATAAATTAAAAGCTTAATCAAATTGAAAATAACAACACTTGATGTTTAGTACCTAGACCTAAAGGAAAAAATATCATTAAAACCAAATGAGTGTTTAGAAATAAGCTCAATAAAAATGGTGAGGTGGTAAGAAACAAGGCAAGACTTGCTTGTAAAGGCTACTTACAAGTAAAAGGTGTTGACTTTGAAAAGCCTTTTGCTTTTATGCCAAACTTGAAGCAATTAGAATATTTATGGTCATTATTGCTTAAAGAAATTATGAATTTATCATATGGATATGAAGTCCGCATTTCTAAATGAAAAACTTGAAGAAGAGGTATTTGTCGAACATAAAAGTTTCAAGTATTTACAAATTGAACAAGGCTTTATACAGCTTAAAGCAAGCTCGAGGAGCATGGTATTCCAAGCTAGATACATACCTCAAAAATATAAAGTTCTAAAAAAGGAATGTGGATAAAAACTTGTACATAAAGGAAGATAAATAGGGCCAATTAATTATTTTGGTTTATATTGATGACATAATTTTTGTTGCTGAAAAGAAGGCCCTTTGCCCTGCTTTTACTGATTAAATGAAAAAGAAGTTTGAGATGTCTATGCTAGGTGAAATGAAATTCCTTTTAGGGTTACAAGTTTTGTAAAGCAAGGCTGGAATTTTTCTCTCCCAAGAAAAGTATACTTGTGAGCTATTAAAAAGGTTTAGGATGAAGAACTCTAAAGAAGTAAACACTCTCATCACTATTAGAACAAAGTTAAGCAAAAATAAAAAAAAAAAAATGGCAACATGTTTGATTAAAAGAAATATAAAAAATTGATTGGAAGTTTACTGCATTTGACAGCATCAAGGCCTGATCTTATTTTTGCTGTAACACTTTGTGCCAGATTTCAAAGTGAGCCCAAGGAATCTCATCTCGTGGCTACTAAGAGAATTCTAAGATATGTGAAAGGTACAACAAATTATGGGTTGCTTTATGATAGAAGTGGATAGCTTAATTTATATAAGTATACAGATGCTATTTTGGTTAGAAATTATGGTGACAAAAAGTCACTGTCAAGTGGTGTATTTTATTTGGGCAGTAAATGTGTTTCATGGTACAACAAAAAGCAAAATTCAGTGACTTAAGTACTACAAAGGCTGAATATATGGCTATTACTCAAGCATGTACTTATTTGCTATAGATGAAACAACAACTTGAAGATCTAAAGGTGGATATGTAGCTATCATGGCTAATTGGTTGTGACGACTAAAGTGCCATTAATTTATCATAGAATCTTATCTAACACTTTAGTTCTAAACATATTGAAATCAAGTACCACTTCATAAAATAAAAAATGGAGAAAAATGAAGTAAAGTTGGAGTATGTGCCTACCACAGTGCAAATTGTAGATATATTCACCAAACCTTTGTCAAGAGAGATATTCCAAGAGTTAAGGTTGACATTATGCATTCATTCATCCCCTAAAAGCTAAGGTATGCCTCTAACCCCTTTTCCCTTTCCTCTTCTATTATTCTTTAGATTTGTTATCAAAGGGGGAGATATTTTGCATAAATCCAAAAAGAGTATATACTGATCAAAAAGGAAAATAACTTGATAAATCCAAAGGGAGAATCAAATAAAAGGGAAGAATTTGTTAAGGGAGAGGAGTAAAAAAAAAAGAGTAAGATGTTTCCAATTGGTATCATGCTCATATTCAAAAGGGAGATGTATATTTTAAAGGGAACTGTGAATGTCAAAAGCTGCTACTTGCTTGTGCTTAATTGTTGATGTTTGGATTTAATATATTACCAATAAATCCAAAAGGCGAGATTATTTAGCCTATCTTTGATTATTAATGTTGAATTTACTATCAATAGCATCTTATATATTTGTCCTTGTTGATTTTATGTTATGAATGTCATTGAGATATAGAGAGATCGTTGGTTAAAACCATTAATGGCAGGTCAACTTTAAATTCAATGAGTCAATATTGATTGTTGAACCTAAATTTTAAAAGTTAGTGCTGACTATTGACCCTTAACCATTAACCCTAAATTTTAGAAGTCAATGTTGATCATTGACCCTAAATTTTAGGAATCAATTTTTACCATTAATTATAGAGCAATCCTTAGGAATCAATGCTAACTATTGATGATTGTACAACCCTAATCTCAAGGCTTATAAATACAATCATGCATCTATCAAGATATAAGTGTGCTGTAGAAAAATTAAAAGAGAATGGCAAAGAGAGTGATTAACAAAGAAAGGTACAACGGCAAACCAAAAAGAGGTACAATCAACAAAAAGGTGATAACAACCACCAAAAAGGAGTTAACCACACCAAAGGGAGAAGAAGGTGTAACAGCCACCAAAAAAGAATGTGTGTAGCGACAACTAAACAACCACACCAAGGGAAAAGGTGTGCAGCATCAACTAAACAACCACACCAAGGGAAAATGTGTGCAGCGACAACTAAACAACCACACCAAGGAAAAAGTGCGTAACGGCAAACTAAGGAGAGGTGTGCGGCGGCAACTAGTTAACCACACCAAAGGAAAAGGTATGCAACGGCAAACAAAGAAGTAGTGTATAATGGCAACCAATCAACTAAACCAAGAAAAGGTGTACAACGGTAACCAATCAACCACAATAAGGGAAAAGGTGTGGCAAAACAAGGAGAGGTACCAAGGGAAAAGGTGTGCAATGACAAACAATCAAAGAAAAAGGAGGCATCGGCTACCAAAAGAGAGGTAGTTGCACCAAAAAAGGAGTAGCTACAACTAAAGAAAGAGAAAATAACAATAACGTCTAGGAAGAAAGTACAGCGGCAAAGCAAACTAACAGTAGCACCAAAGGAAGAAGGAGAGTGCAATAGCAAAGAAAACCAGCAATTGCAGCCCGGAGAAGCCAACAATTACAGTAAAAAGAAGTCAGCAATTACAATAAGGAGAAGTCAGCAAATATAGCAAGAAGAAGCCAGCAATTGCAGCAAGAAGAAGGTAGCAATTATAACAAAGAAGAAGGCAACAATTATAAGACGGAGAAGGTTATAACTGTAGTAAGAAAAAGGTGGCAACAAAGGAAAGAGAAGATTCGTGTTCTACAATAATAGTCTGTGCACATTAAGTGATCCTTCTTAAGAAAGTTCTAGTCATAAATCTTTTTATAAACTTCTTGAAAAAGAGTGAGAAACCCTTGGAAATCCATTGAGTGATAAAAATATCAACTCTTTGATTAGGAGGTCATTGTAAATGGTTAAAGAGTGATCCTTCCACAACATTAACTGTATCCTTTAATAGCAAGAGTGAATTGTGCAATTTATGAGTGATCCTATAACACCATGGATATAGCTCACACATTGTGGGTAAACCAAGTAAAAATTTTATGTGCTTTTGAGTGCTTATGCTCATTCGATATCCATACTACCATTTTCATATAAAGAAGCAAGATAAAAATTGGATCATTGATTTTAACAGGTCACAAAAGTTTAATATGGATAGATTTATAAAAAGTAAACATCTCACACTAATTCATCCCCTTCCCCTTTTCACTGTGAGACCTAAAAAGGTTCTTATTAAAGACTAGCAATGCAAAAGGTAGAGACTGGTAGTGTAGAAGGTAGAGATCGACAATGTAAAAGGTAGAGACTAACAATGAAGAAAGAGAGAACCACAAAAAGAAAATAGAAGATTAGTTTGCTGCCATAACAACTTATGTACATGGAGAGGATTTTTTCAAGGAAGTTTTTGTCATAAACTTTTTATGTACTTCTTAAAAAAGGGTGGGAGACCCTTAGAGTGATTGAGAAATCAATCCATCAAATGATTGGGAAATCATTGTAAGTGGTTAAAGAGTTATCTTTCTACAACATTAGTTGTATCTCTTAATAACAAGAGTGGATTATGTAATCTAAGAGTGATCATATCACATCGTGGACGTAGCTCACACATTGTGGGTGAACCGTGTAAAACTTTCTATATGTTCTTGGGTGCTTGTGCTTGCTTGATATTTATATGATCGTTCTTACATAAAAGCAAGATAACATTGGATCATCGACTTTAACAGATTACAAAAGTTTAATCTGGATAGATTTATAAAAAGTAAGCATCTCACACTAATTCACCTCCTCTCCCTCTCAGTGTAAGACCTAAGAAGGTCCTCATCATAGAATATGTGCAAATGTGTAACGATGATAACATAAGAGGAAAAGTCCTCCTATAAAGGCAGAAGAAAGCAACAAGATGATGGGGTAGACAAAAGAATGGACAAATTTGAACAAAATTATCAAAGAATGATTTTAAAAGGGCTTGAGACTTACTAAAACAATTGAATTTTTATCGAATCAATAGGGGCAACAGAGCAAAGGTTGATTTGCAAACTGACAAAGCCAATGCATGCTTTCGTAAAGTAGTCGTGGGACTTGTGTTTTCACGCCTGTTGAATGTTGCGACCTTTTAGGGCTACACACCACCCCCTCTCTCGTTGGAGGGGAGATACAACCATTCCAGGTGCAAAAAGGTTGTGGTGTCTTTGACTTCATGGGCTCCGACAAGGGACCTAGCTAAGAAAGGATGTTGGGAGAGGCTTTTATAAAACCCTTACACCAAATAGTGTCACAAGTGTGATCATACCATCACTAATACACCAAATCCCATTAGAACTCCAAATTTAAATGCACTAGATCCCATTATACCATCATACCAACACGAGTAGTCCTCCTATTGCACCCTTTTTTTTCACACCTAACCAATTGCTAGACTACCGAGAAGCAACTTTGTCATGGTAAGACTCCAACCTTAAACATGCTTGGGTAAGAGCAATGTCAAGATAGGTGACCTACTAAGAAGTCCTCGAGTTGTACCCATATTTTTCACATTTCCCTCATTGCGTAACCTCTGCCATGCCTCTGGATACTAAGGGTCCCAAGAAGGGAATTTGTCACATAAGGACTTTAACCTTAAATGTGCTCAACCAAGAGTAATGTCCGGATAAGACAGCCTCCCAGGAGGCCCTTGGGTCATTTTGCCTCTTGTTTTGCCGACTAGGTGAAATTCAGGTAATTCATGCCTCGGCGCACGCGTTCTCATGAGGTCCTAAGGTCTAATTGTGGGGACATCATCTCAAGGCGAACAAAAACTACAATAAGCAGAAGATTTTCCCTGTCTAGGCTTTGAGTAGACTATCTCGGTGTACAACTAATGTCAACCAAAAACCTACCCCAATATGTGTATTCCTACCTTTTGTTACCAATCGATGCTCCCAACACTCATGTTCACACTAAAGTCAGCTCGCCACCTTACAAGGCTAATGCATGGATTTCATTCTGTGGGGCCATAACCGCTTCCCAAAATTTAATTGTCATAGCAGGACGAAAGATAATGCCTTTCAAAGAGTGGTAGTCAAGCCCCTTCTCAACTCCTTCGAGAAGCCTAATGTACCGAATATGTGTGGATGTGTAAGGATGATAAAATAATTGGAAAAGTTATCTCGTAAAGGCAAAAGAAAGCAACGAGATGACAAGGCAGACAAAAGAACAGATGAATTTAAACAAAATTATTAGAGAATGATTTTAGAGGGGCAATCACAGGACTCGTGTTTGCATTTTCATTGAATGTTGCGATGGTTTGGGGCTTCCCCCTCTCTCATTGAAGGGAAGATGCGACCATTTCGAGTGCAGCAAAGCCGCGGTGTTTTAGACCTCGTGGGCCCCGAGAAAGGAGCTAGTTATGATAGGATGCAGTCGAAAGAGGTTGTTATAATACCTCTACACTGGCTAGTGTGACGGGTACGATTATACTCAATCTAGTGATTCTTCTTGCTCTACACTAATGTTCGATGGCTGAGGATCCTTTCTACCTTCCATTGTATTACATCTTGATTGTTGGGGGAGCATCTCTTGCTTGTCTCCTTCGAGGTTTATCCCCTACATCCTTATGATAAGATTTCAAGAAGCTTACATGAAAGGTTAGATGCACCTTTAGCCTTTCGGGCAATTGTAGTTGGTAAGACACCTTACTAACCTTTTTTGTAATAACAAAAGGGTCATTGTATTTAGGAATCAACCCCTAATGCAACATTTTGCAACTAATCTTTTCTATATTTAAGGAGTTAGTTTGAGCAGCACCTTGTCTTCCACTTGAAACTCCATGTCCCTTTTTCTTTTATCGACATACTTCTTCATTCGTCGAGCCACCTTGTTCAAGCTATCCAATGCTTCATCTAATAGCTCTTGCTTTGATTAAGCATAGCAATTGGCAATCAAACACTTTCCTTTTGTTCCTATTCTTGCAATTTCATTAGGAGTAAGGGGCTAATGGCTCATAGCCAACTTAAAGGGACTTATACCAGTTGCAAATGACTGATGTAGATTATAGCAAAATGGGACTGAATCCAATAACTTTAGCCAATTTCTTTAGCTAGCCATCATATAATGTTGAAGCTATTCTTCTAAAAAGTCATTGATATGTTTAGTTTAGTCGTCAGTCTAAGGATAAATGGTAGTGGAAAACTTCAATTCAAAGCCCATCATGTTGAAAATAGTTGTCAAATACCTACTAGTAAAGTGAGGATCCTAATTGCTTATTATATCTTCAAGCAACCTGAAGTACTTCACCACATTCTTGTAGAACAATTTTGCAACTATCTCTACTTGACATAAGGAAAAAGCTGCAACAAATACAATACATTTTGAAAATCGGTCAACCTCCACCATCACAGATCCTTTGCCATCAACCTTTAGGAATCCACCAATGATCCATTGAAATCAACACCCACGATTTCGTTGGAATTGGTAGTGGTTGTAGTAGCTCTACGTCCTTACGCCTCTTAACTTTATCTTTTTGACAAACAACATACGTTTTCATGTATACCTTTACATCATCTTCTATTTTTGGCCAATGATAGTTACAGGACAGCAAGGCAATCATCCTTTCCACACTAGGATGACCTACCCACTAAGAGTCTTGGCTTACTTGCATAATCTCCTGCCTTAATCCAACACCTTTAGGAATATACAAATGGTTACCCTTAGTATGCAGTAACCCGTTATCAAGCTAATATCATCATACTATGCCCGTGTTCACTTGCTGCATAAGTTTAGTAGTCTGCATCTTGTGCCACTTATGTCGTTACTCTGTCCAACAAGTCACTTTACACATTTATGAGGGCTGCAACCACTTGTTTCACCTCTCGACGACTCGAGGCATTTACCACTTAATTATACCTCTCTAGCTTGAGCTCCAATACAAAGTCATACTCCACCAAGAACTCTTGCCATCTAGCTTATCTTGCATACAACTTTTTTTTTAGTTTTGAAAAATGTGTTTGCCACGTTATCTATACACACCACAAATTTGGTACCCAGCAAATAAACTCACCAAATACAAAGGCAACGTATAACAGCAAGCATTTCCTTCTCGTAAGCTGAGTATCATTATTCCACCTCATTCAGTTTTCGGCTCTTATAGGTAATTAGATAGCCTTTTTGAATCAGTACCCCACCAATTGCCTTGTTTGATGCATCTGTGACAACATCAAAGGGCAATTTAAAGTTAGGTAGTCACAATACCAATTTTGTTGACACAGTTGTCTTCAGCTTGTCAAAGGCTTCTTAGCACTCAATGGTCTACCTCCATAATTGGTCTTTCTTGAGTAAGCCAATGAGAGGAGATACCTTCTTGGAGTAACCTTGCACAAACTTCTTGTAATAGTTAGACAAACCAAGAAAAGATTGTGATTTCATTATTTTGGTAGAAAGTGACCATTTTATAATGTCTTGGACCTTTCCCTCATCCATCTTGGCATGCCCATTACTAATCTTATGACCTAGGAACATGATATCCTACTGAGCAAACTTACATTTCTCCTTTTTTCACATATAATTTGTGCTCCCTTAACCAGCACAACACTTTCTACAAGTGGACTACATGGTCCTTAAGGAACTCACTATACATAACAATGTCATATAAATAAACCACCACAAATCAATCAATAAATTCATGACATACATCATTCATCAAATTACAAAAAGTAGCAGGGGCATTAGTTAAACCAAAGGGCATCACTAGGAATTTGTAGGAGCTATAGTAAGTGATGCATATTGTTTTCCCCTCATCTCCTTCTACAATTCTAACTTACCAATACCTTGATCGCAAATCCAACATGATAAAGTATGAAGCTTTGGCTAGCTAATCAAATAAGTCTACTATCAATGGGATAGAGTATTTGTTCTTCACTGTAACCTTATTCAAGGCCCTATAGTCCACATATATCCATAAGAAGCCATCATGCTTCTTTTAAAACAATATTAGAGCACCGTAAGACACTTTAGAAGGATAAATTAAGCCAACATCTGGCAATTCTATCAATTGCTTCCTTAATTCAATTAGTTCCATCAAACTCATGCAATAAAGGGCCTGTGCTGGGGGTTTGGAACCTAGCACCAAATTGATTTGGTGGTTAGTAGCACATCAAGGAGGAAGGCACTTTAGCAGCTTCAAAGGCATCACATTCGTAAAGTCACCTAATAAATTAATAATCTTATCGGGTACTTCTGTGGCCACTCCCTCCTTTATTTCCATTAATGTAGCCAAATAAGTGGTTTCACCCTTCTTCAAGCCATGCTCTACTAGCATTGCTAAAAGCATTTCACCTAATTTTTCCCCACTATCTACTAAAGGAGTTATTTTTGCTTACAATAAAATAAGGTTTGTTCTCATGCATGATGATTAATCCACCCAAATGCGGCAACAAAGCAACTTTGGCATGCATAAAGAACTTTACTCCTAATATGACATCAAAATCACCGACTCTAAACAAATACCCCTCATGTTTATAGAACTTGCCAAAAGTAGCTTTCTTACACGCAGCATATGCATTACAAAAGTTAGAATTATTAGTATACAAGTCAATAATGTAGTTAAACCCTTACAACTTAATGCTTAAGGTATTAATAAATGTGTACTTATATAATAATGCGTCAGCAATGACATTTTCCTTACCTGATTTGTATTGAATTGCATAAGAAAATGTTTCAATAAACTTAACCTATTTTACATGTCTCCTATTCAACTTGCCTTACCCCCTTCAAGTGTTTTAAAGACTTATGATTAGTATGAATTACAAACTCCTTAAGTTAAAGGTAATGCTACCATATTTCTAAAGTCTTAACAAGTGCATACATTTCTTTATAAGTTGGATAATTCAATGTTACCCCCATTAATTTCTTATTAAAGAATGCAATTGGTCATTTCTTTTACGTGAGAAATCCCTCAATCCTAATGCTCGATACGTCATATTCAATTTCAATGATCTTAGAAAAATTAAGCAAAGTAAGAAGTGGTACATTACACAATTTAGACTTAAGTAAATCAAAAGCATCTTATTATTCCTTACCCCATTTGAAATTCATACTCTTTTTAATCACCTCAATCAATGGTGTAGTTATGTACAAAAATCCTCAATGAATCTCCTACAAAAGCTAGCTAGACAATGAAAACTCTTCACATTATGCTCTTAGGTGTAGGCCTTTCTTAAATAACCTTAATTTTCTCTTTCTTAACCTCTATGGCATGAGTAGACATAACATAACCTAAGAAAATAACGTGATCTTACAAAAATCACATTTCTTTAAATTGGCATACAATTTCTCTTTCCTCAACACATCAAACACACAATGTAAATGTTTAACATGCTCTTCTAAATTCCTATTGTATACTAATATGTCATTAAAATAAGCCACAACAAATTTTCCTAAGAAAAATCTCAAAACATGATTTATTAATTTCATAAAAGCACTAGGTGCATTAGTCAAACCAAATGGTATAACTAACCATTCATATAAACCACACTTAGTCTTGAATACAATTTTCTATTCATCACCTTCCCTTATCCTAATTTGATGATACCTACTCTAAATGTCCATTTTAGAAAAGTAACAAGCATTATGCAATTCATTAAGTACATTACCAAGCCTAGGTATAGGATGTCGATACTTAACTGTTATTTTATTAATAGCTCTACAATTGACACATATCCTTTGAGATTCATCTTTCTTTGGCACAAGCAACACTAGCATTGCATATGGGCTCATACTTTCCCTTACATGTCCTTTCTTCAACAACTTTTCAATTTGCATCTAAAGCTCTTTTGTCTCCTCAAGGTTACTTCTATATGCTGGCTTATTGGAAATAGGAGCTTTAAAAATAATATCAATGTGATGTTCAACCCTTCTTCTTAGTGGTAAGCCATCTGGGATCTTCTCAAGGAATACATCATTGCAATCCTACAACAAAGATGAATCAAGGTCAGTATTGGAGAAATAAGAATCCTTACAAAGGATCAAGATCATTTGTTGCCTAACTTGGAAGGTAACCTTAACATTTGCTCCTTTTGCAAACATACTCACTTGGTTTCTCTCATTTCACTCTTTTGAACCTAATCACTCTTGTACTTATCACTCTCAAGTACTTTCACCTTGTTTTCTCTCCTTCACTTTCTTTTCCCTCTACTTTCTTTTTCTTTTCACTCACTTTCTTTTGCTCACTTTCATAAAGTCTCACTTGGTCTTCATACACTTATTTTGGAGTCAATGGAATAAGTATGAATGGTTTTCCATCCATGGTGAAAGAATAACAATTCTTGTAACCATCATGCAAAACTCTTTTATTGAACCATAAGGATGGCTTAATAATAACTCCTTAACTTGTACACTAAAAGCTCTCTGTACCACCAAAATTTTCTCATTATACTCTAGGTATTTTACTCCCTTATCAACATCACTAGTATCTATTAATAGTGACATATGAGCCTTATCACTAGACTTACTCCTAGTCTCACATTCACCATCCTCACTGAGAATCATAGACTTTTTATTAAGGTATTATGACATTATATAACCTCTACCCAAACACCTAAAATACTTGATATCTCTAGTTTTTCCTTGGGTACCCTCAGGTTTATCCTAAATTTTGCCTTCTTTTTTTTCCTATTTTAACTTCCAAAAAGTTAAACCCAAGTTTTGATTATATCTAAAAGTACTCTTTCTTTAAGTTGTCTCTTAACTTTCATGGCAATGTGTACTTTGTCTTCAAGCTCTACATAGTGTTACAGTTCTACCACATCAGGTATGCTTTTATTCAACCCTTAAAGGAACCTATCTATGGTAGCCTCCACATCCTCCATTACATTTGTCCTAACCATAGCAATCTCTATCTCCTTATGGTATTCTTCCATACTCTGGGAACCTTGCATAAGGCTCTACAATTTGTTATGCAAATCCCTGTAATATAAGTTAGGAACAAATATCCTTCTTATCACAGTCTTCAACTTATTCCAAGTTTCTATTAGTCTTTCAAAATTCCTCTTTCTAGTAGTAATCTACTAGTTCGACCATACTATTGCATAATCAATAAACTTAGTCACAACTATCTTGACCTTTTTTTTCCTCAAAGAAGTTATGATAATCAAATAGTAACTCTACCCTTCTCTTCTAAATTTAAGTATACATCTGAGTTAGCTTTTCCTTAGAAAAAGGGAACCTTCATTTTAATGCTACTCAAATTTTTATTTACTCCTTCCTCCACTTTATTTTTATTATTCCAACCTTTATTGTACCTATTATAAACATTTTCATTACCTCTTACTCCTCTACCATTCCTATTACCATGTCTTCCTCTCATTCCACCTTTAAAGTATCTACTAACATTATCACCTTAATCATAATAATCATTACTATTTTCACCAAAATCATGTTTAAATTGCTCCTTTACAAACCTCCCAATTGGCCTCTTAGGATTCACACTTGATTCCTTTTTTATTTTATCCATCATGTCCTTCACTTCCCAAAACATTTGATCAATTTTATCTAACTTTTACTTTAAGGATTTCATAAATAATTTGAATTTTGGAACAACTACTTCCTCCTCTTTATGTTTAGCATTAGACATTGCACCTATAAGATTGTGCTTGGCAAAAAGTAATGTCAAGATGGAATGGCCTTTTAGGAGGCCCTCATGTCATTTTATATTTCGTTCTACCTCAAATTTTGGGCAATTCTTTTCTCTAATTATAAGGACACCATATCAAAGTATATGAAAATCACAATGAGCAAAAGATTTGCCTTATCTAGGTTTTAAGCAAATTGTCTTGGCATATGGCCAGTGTTTACCAAAAACTTGCCCTAATATACGTATTCCTGCTCTTGGTTGCCAATTAATACTCCTAATGCTCATTTTTGCAACGAAGTCGATTCGCACACCTCGTAAGGCCAAACATGGATTTCGTTTTATGTGGCCATAACCCCTTCCTAAAAGTTCATCGCCATAACAAGATGGAAAATAATGCCCTTTAATGAGTGGCAGTTGTCTCCATTTTCAACTCCTTAGAGAAGCCTTGTATGCAAAATATGCGCAAATGAGTAACAACGATAAAATAATAGGAAAAGTCCTCCCAAAATAGCAAAAGAAAGTAATAAAATGATAGGGTAGATTGAAGAATTGACAAATTTGAGCAAAATTACTAAAGTGATTTTGAAAGGGCCTAAGATCCATTAAAAAATTTTTGAGAATCTACATGATAAATGTAGACCAAAAACCTACTCCCATATGTTTATTCCCACTTTTGGTTGCCAATTAATACTCTTAATACTAATTTTTGTTATGAAATGGTTTGAGCATCTTGCAAGGCCAACACACAGATTTAGCTTTGCAAAAGGAGGGAAAGGGGTTGACTTTTACTATATAGTTGTTTGGTTTCTAAATAAGGTGATCGCTCTCCTTTCCCTATCTCGATGTCTTGTTTCTTTGAGTGTAACCTTCCTAAATCTTGTTTTAATTATGAAGAATTGTCACAATTTTAGGTCAAATACATATTTTCTTCTCCTTTTTATGCTTTTTGTTAATATTTTTTAAAATTTTTAATACATTCAAGCATTTAAAAATGAAAAAAAAAAAAAACAAAGTAAGCTAATTTATATCTTTACTAATGTGAGGAGATCCTCAAAGAGCAAAATACCACTACTACCACTTATAATAAATTTCTTTTTTTTATTAAGTTGATTTATGGTGATTATATGTGTTGTGATTCTTATAAGTTAATAATAATCTTACTTAATTAATACTTCTAGTAGAAAAACAATAAACTTAATTAGACTTTAATTCATTATTACTAGAGTTTAATGGTCTAATCATGATTTAAGCTTTAATCTAAGTTGTTTATGCATAATTATGTCCTTAAAAATGCAAAGATAATGGGATGAATAATGTAAAGGTCTCATATTTTAGTTATAAGTACCTTTGTTCTTAGCATTATTAGTTGGAGGGAGAAATTTCTCCACCATGGTCATATACGTGTGGCAAAAGGAATGCTTCCCTAAGAAAACCAATATCTCTCTTTATTCCTATTACACAAACATTTTTCTTTCCAAAAATAAGAAAGACCTTTCTTTTTTCTCTCTTTTCTATCATTAATGCAGAGCTTTTTTATTAAAAAGTTAGCCTAATTTTTACCATTGATCTTTGATTCTTTTTATTGGATGGTTCAAATTGCCTTTTTTTTTTATTAAATGGTTAAGATTGTTTCTTAACATATTTAATATTTTATAGGCCTTTTACTTACAAGATTAACCTTAGATCAAGCCATTAGACCTTAAAAAAGGGGTAGGATTGATATTGTTGCATTTAGATGTTTTGCTTAAGGTCTTTAAGAATAAAAGGTCCCTTTTTGGGTCCAATGATATAATTAGTTTGCGAATATAAAAGGCTGTTGACTCTTTTTTTTATTATTTTTTGTGTTAGGAAAGATATTGTATTTTAGATTATAATTGTTTATTTAACATTAATTTGTAACCACTTAATTTGTATTATCATTATTTTTTGCTATTATTTTTTTGTGTCCAAATAAATAATTTGCAATCCAATTGACTTACCAAAATTGACTTTCCATAAGAATAATGAATTCAAGGTAGACAAAAAAGGGTACATCATTAGGATTTAATGGTTTTGAGATATGGAAGCTTTAAAAATGTGGTTTTAATGTTTATTATTAGAGATTCTAGTAAATGGCTCTTGTTGAAACTTGTTTATTTGATCCAAAGAAAAGGGATTATTATTATTAAGACATGTTTGCGGGCATAGTTTGCGATCTTCAAATCTAGTCTAGGTTTAAAGTTTATTTTATGAAAGAGTATAAAAGAGAAATGAGGGCTAAGTGTCACAGAGTTGAGCTTTAAACGTGCTAACCTGCACGACAATTAGTTGATCTTGTGAGAGAAGACGCTAAGTAAGCATTGAAGAGTTTGAGAGAATCAGCGAAAGATGAGTGAGAGGCAAGTGAACGAATTGGAAGAGCTTGAGAGAGAAAGAGCACAAGAGAGCTTTGCAAGTGAACTTGTATTAAGAAAGGATTCGTGCTGTACAATTGAGATGGTTGACCTATTTATACAACTCAAGGGAAGCTACTAGAATGGAATATTCTTGGTATATACAATAATTATTCTAGATAGGCATTTAATATGGTCCATTTTGGAATTTTCTAGGTAAATGTGGTGCGTTCTACAAGAAGTCTCTAGATGGAAATACTTTTGTAAGCTTCTAGGACCTTTCATGGGTAGAAAAGGGGCTGGACAATACTGGTAGCCCATAGAGGTTTGGTTTTGGCCCAATTTCTCCTTAAGGATACGTGAATGGGCTAGATCAACGTATCCTTGTGATATCCTCCCCCACTTAATTTTACGACGTCCTCGTTGCATTCTCAGCATTATATTACCGAATGTGATCGGCAAACTGCCAAAGTTGGTCCTCTCGTTCCCAACTAGCCTCTTGGTTTGGTAAATCTTTCCATTTTACCAAGTACTCAATGTAGTTGGGAACTCCCCTTCTCTGGATCACTTCTTCAGTAAGGATGTGTTCCACCTCCTTGTTGAATTCAGTGACCATAACCGTTGGCCCGTGCTTGGACTTATTTTGGCTTAGATCCTCTTTGTCTCCACAAAAAAGTTTTAGAAGACTTACATGAAAAACGTTGTGGATATGAAAACGTTGTGGATCTTCAGTTTTGGAGAGAGTTGGACTTGATAGGTAGCCTTTCCCATACGCTTGATGATAAGAAATGGCCCTTCATACTTCTGTACCAAGCCCTTTTGTACCTTGCGTAGAGACTTGAATTGGTTGGGCAGTAGATTCACCATCACCATGTCTCCCACTGCGTAGTCTTTTCGATGTCACTTGGTGTCGTTCTATTTGCGACTTTTTTAGGCAATAGGATGCCTATCTTGCATCAAGATTCCTCCAATGGTGAAGTCAGATGCATCAGTATGGACTTCGAAAGGCTCTTCGTAGTCTAGTAGCGCTACAACAGGTTCCTCATAAATTGCTTGCTTCAATCTCTCAAAGGAAGCTTGGCATTCCAAATCAATCAAATCATGGAGCTACTTTCAAAGTTTAGCAAGCTCCGAAGGTGCCATGTAATAAGGACCTATGGTAAGGGATTTGGCACCATGTTCCAGCTCAATGTGGTGATCCACATCTTGCTTGCTTTGGTAGAAGCTTCTTCGGTATTTCAGAAGGCATAATGTCCTTGAACTTAGTAAGGATAGCTTGAGTGGGTTGCAGAAGTGCGGGAGTTAGTGCTATTACGTCTTCCTTATCACTTAGATCCCTTATGGTAGCGATATAACTAGGACTTGACTTAAGACCCTTTTTGAATTGCAAGGCGAAGATCATTAATGGTTGAGATCTCTCCTTGCGCTTTAAGGGAACTACGCGGATCTTATGATTGTTGATAACCACAAAAGAATGCAAAGTAGGAATAGGAAAATCCGAGACTTCACAAAAGAATACAAGACCTAACACCACCTTAAAATCATCCATGGGAATGACAGTAAAGTCTAACTTATCGGTCCATTTGCCAATCTGGATAGTTGCTCCGTGTACCACACCTTGGATAGGTTTGGCTTCCGAGTTTACCACTTTGATAGTGTCATTTCCCTTCGTTGGTTTGAGGCCTATATGTTTGGCCTCTTATACATCTATGAAGTTGTGCGTTGCTCTAGTGTCTAGCATTGGACAAGTTGATTTATAGTCTCTTCTCCTTAGCGATTGTTAGGGAGAAACACCTTGAAAGATTACCCAACTATTAGATAAATCCTATATCCACTTGGGTTTCTTCATCAGCCTTTTTTGAGCTGAATACCACCATCATAGTATTCATTACTTTTCAGTTAGGGCAATCCTTTACCCAGTTTGGTCCATCACAAATGAAACAGGGACTAGGAGGATTAGCCGAGTTGTGCTTACTTGCAAACTTCTTCCCATGCTTGGGACGATCATTTAAGGGTTTTTATAATCCACCCTTGTTGCGACTAGAATCTTGTTTCTTTTGCCCAATCTTCTTTCCCCTACTTTTGCCAAAGTTTGGCTTCTTGCCTTTGGAGTGAGCTGAGTAGTCGATGGAGGTTTTGGCAACGACAATGGCATCATCTAGGGTTTACACATTACGCCTCTCCAACTCGACTCTCGCCCAATCTTTCAAGCTGTCTTTAAAGTAGAAGAGCAGCTTCTTATCGAACATTTCGATTTCAAGTATAAGGGTAGTAAATTCTTTAATGTAGTCAGAAATATTACCTATTTGACATAGGCATCGCAACTTCCCTCTTGCTTCGTTGTCCACATTGTGAAGGACGAAGTACTTATGCACTTCAGCCTTGAATTGTTCCCAAGTGTCGATGATACATAAGTCTTTCTCTCGTTAAGAATGCTTCCGTTTCCACCAGAGTTGGACAACATTTCTTAGAAAAATTGGGGCATTACTTATCCTGGCCAAATCGTCGACAACCCCCATGGCCTCAAAGTATTGCTCATGGCCAAATAGAAAGTTTTCTACAGCAGTGACATTCTGCGTGCCGTTGTACATGGCAGGCTTCGTGACCTTCAAGCATGTACCGTAAGTGGCAGCCATACTAGCAAGTGAGTTGTTTCGACATAGAGACTCCATCTCCCTACGAAGGTCATGAATTTCCCCTTCAACGAACTCACGCAGGTTGGACAAACCTTGATTCAAGGAGCATATTCTCCCTTAAAAGAGCGGGCAAATTCTTTGATCATGACTTTGGCAGCCCGTGTGATCTCCATATTCTTATGGATAAAGTTGTCGACTTGATCACGAAGATCTCCCACAAGGGAGTTTATGTTGATGACGCTCCTTTCCAAGTTAACAATACGAATTTCCATGGTTTTCTTTGCTGGAACCTTGGACTTGCCACGTTTGGCTAAAGCATGCAGCTCCTCACGCCCACGAGCTTCTTGCTCCACTTATTGCTCATAAAAAATGGTCTCAACAAATCCTTCCTCACCTGTCATATTCACAACTTAAACAAGAACAAAGTAGAAACTAGGATTACCTTGCTCTAATACCACCTATCATAAAGTTAGGCTTTAGATGTGCTTCAAACGTGCTAACCCGCACGACACTTAATTGATCTTGCGAGAAAAGATGCTAAGTAAGCCTTGAAGAGTTTGAGAGAATCAGTGGAAGATGAATGAGAGGCAAGTGAACGAATTGGAAGAACTTAAGAGAGAGAGAGAGAGAGCACAAGAGAGCTTTGCAAGTGAACTTGTATTAAGAAAAGATTCATGTTGTACAATTGAGATGGTTAACCTATTTATACAACTCAAGGGAAGTTACTAGAATGGAATATTCTTGGTATATACAATAATTATTCTAAATAAGCATTTAATATGGTCGCTTCTAAAATTTTCTAGGCAAATGCAGTGCGTTCTGCAAGAAGTTTCTAGATGGAGATACTTCTGTAAGCTTCTAGGACCTTCCATGGGTAGAAAAGGAGCTAGACAATACTGGCAGCCCATACTGGCTGGATCAACATATCCTCGTGACATAAGGGTAACTTATTTTGACTAGGTTAGAATTTTTCCATTTTTGTTTAAAATTATTTTATTTTCTTGCACAAGTTTATGATTTCTTTTCTTTTTTTCTATTGTTAAAAGATTGTGATGTAAAAAAGGAGGAGAAAAAGGCAGTGGCTAAAGGTGGCCTATTCAATGGTTGTCTTTGGGCACCAATCACCAAAAAATCTTTGCCACTGTAGCTTGTACTTATTGTGTTTCTGTTGAATTTTAAGATGTTAAATTTTGACTAGTTATTATAGGCTCTCAATTAAGCATTTGACCTTTTTGCTACTAGACTTTGGGGAAGGTTTTTTAAAAGTCTTTAGAGCCTTTAGGGCTTATTAGGCCAACTATGTAGGTGTGTTAGTTGGACTTTCTCCCTTTTAACTACCTTGGTTATAAGCTTGAAGATGTTGGATCTAAATATGGCTTAACTAACCACTACATTAAGTTTATCATTATAGTCTATTGGCCTTTTGTAATTAAAATTGTTGTTCTAGGCCTTAGGCCTTATATTTGAATTAATACTCCTATCTTATCATATGCTTAAAAAGAGTGGGCTTCTTTAAGGGATTTAGGTTTTAAAGGACCTAAAAACACAACTTTTAAGGCTCTTTTGCTTCTTGTCTTATAATAATTTAGGTCTTTAATGTAATTTAACCTTTGTGATTTGGCCTAAACTTTTAACTAATTATTTTTTTTAATTTTTTTTGTTATTCAATTATCCATTCTTTTCAATGTTTTTCTTTTTTTCCCTTTTTCTCCCAAATCTAAATGGTCATTGTCTTGTTATTCAAGAAAGAGAGAGAGAGAAAAAAAAAAAAGGGACAAAAAGAAAGATAAAGAGAGGAAATATGTGCGTGACCTTCTAAATAAAATGGATAAAGTCAAGAAGAAGTAAAGTACCTTTACAACATAATATTTTATATTACATAAAATTATTTGATTAAAAAAAGAATTTAATTACATAAAAATACAATTTCATATATTCATTTAGATATACTAATATTTTATATCATAAATAAAATATTTTATATTACAAGATAATATTTTATATAACAAAAATAGATTTTATATTAATATTTATAAAATCTTCTTTTTCTTTTATATACTATTATTTATGTAATATAACATGTTTTATATGTAACGTGGGATTTTATTATGTTTAATTGCATTTATTAAATTTGTATTTAAACATAATTTCTAAAAAATAAATGAAAAGAAATTAATAACTTTAAAAAGTCGTTTGGTTTATAATTGAAAATCATAACCAAAATTAAAATCCAAATAAAATGAATTTCAAAAAAGAATAATTAATTTTTAAATATATTTGATTTATTTCAAAATTAGAATTAAATTTCTTTTAGAATATTTTGGTTAAATTTGGAATTAAAATTAAAATTAATTTATTATATAAATAATAGTATAAAAACATAAATATAAAATTTAAAATAAAAGAATTAACATAATAATTTTATAGTAACAATAATCGTTTGTTAATTAATAATTTAAATAACTAATGATTTCTTTAATATTTTTCTTATTATAATAATATTAATAATACTAATTTTTTTGCTTTATAATATTATTAATAACACTAATTAATAGTTTATATAAACCCATATATTGATATTAATATGTTCATAAAAATATATTATAATAATATAGCTATTAATAATAATTTAAAATTTATGTGAAATATTTGATTTTGGTACTACACATAAATATTTTTTATTATTATATATTATTATTATTATTATTTATAAAATTTATTTTTTAGATTATAAAAAATTAAGAATAAAATTACCTAGAAAAAGAAAAACGTTTATTCTCCCAAATAAAAGAAAATGTAAATAAGATTGCTTTCTACTAAATACTAAATTTATTATATGCACCAAACATCCCTAAAAAGTCGTCACTGATCAATAAAAATAACACGTGCTTTGCACGTGATTTGGAAATAATCTCTCTCTGAGATTAACGTCGCCCCCTTCTGTTGCCCTTATTTCACGGATCGGCGATTGCTCTCCGTTTACCCCCTGCCTCGCCTTGTGTGAGAGAAACCGAATCTCTGAGAAATGGCTCCGAAAAAGAAGCCACAAAAGCTGAACAGTAAATCAAAGCCTAATCTGGCGTCGTTTTCTTCGTCTTCCGGTCCACGGCTCCAGATATCAGCGGAGAACGAGAACCGTCTACGTCGGCTCTTGATCAACTCCGGCCAGCCTACCCAGCCGGCCACGGCGATTCCGGTCCAAGAAACTGTGTCTAAACCGCAGAAGGCTAAAAAACTCAGGAATATTTACGAGAATCTTTCTTGTGAGGGCTTCTCAGATGATCAGATTGAACTCGCCCTTGCTTCTCTCAAGGTAATACGATGATATTATATATAATTATATTTTAATTTATTTTTTCTCTGTTTCCTTTACATATGGAATAAACTCTGTTTCTTGTTTGTGCCTATTCATTGAGACTAGGAAAATGCGACATTTGAGTCTGCTTTCGATTGGTTATGCTTGAACTTGCCAGGCAGTGAGCTTCCTTTGAAGTTTTCCAGTGGAACTTCTCTCAATAGTAATGGAGGTGTGCCCTGATTTGCAGTGAATATGATGATATTCTTTTGCAGATGTGATTGTGCATGATAGTATGCATGGTTTGTTGATTATTGTGCGCTTATTTACAGTGTTTCCATATGCAATTGGTAGGTTCAGTAGGTGTTGTGCTGGCTGCTCAGGAAGGCCGAATTCCATCAACAGATTTATCGTCCAAGATTGAGGACACACAACATGTTTCTGTAAGAATCAAAGGGAAGCAGCAGGATGATGAGACTCAGAATTGGCATCAGCAATCCCAAGCAGATTGGATCAGGCAGTATTTGAAACAACAGGAAGAGGTATGCAAATCATTTATTTTTCTGTATAAAACTTTTTTTTCTCTTTTTCTTTGGTTACTGAAATAAAATGGCATATTTGGTGCTTGTTGGTGCTTCTTTGTTCCCTTGTATGGATGAGGAGCAAATCTTGAGATTGTTTTTGGTCAATGTGTAACTTGTGTTTTGTGAAAAAAAAATTGAAGAATTGAAGATAGAGCTGCAATTGTCAAGTGTATTTCTTTCTTTTTTTTTTTTTTTTTGGGTTTTAATAGGCTGATGATATAATATCTATACATGCAGAGATGTGCTTGTTCATTAATCTGAACTATTCTCTTCAGTTAGTTTTAGTTTTTGAGAGTAGAATACATTTTGATTATGCTAGACATTCTAGAATTTGAACATGATAGAGTAATTTATAATCATAACATATTCTATGAATAAAAAGAGAAAAACAAGTGGAACATAGTATTCAAGCAATTTATAACTGAAGAATGCTCACTCTCATTTTGAGAGAATGGGGATAACTTCATAGGGCTGTCCATAACCATGATCATCAATAGCCACCTTCATTTTAGTAGGAATTTGAGTGGGGATGGCTGTGGAAGGATAGACATGGTGGCTTATTGAACAAAAAATTGCTTTTAATATCATCATGATCAAGAATTCAAGACACTCAATTTTCCTAGCAACTGAAGTTTTCATAAGACTTGATTTTCACTCATTTTTTCCTGGCTTTTTGGTGCCTAAGGCCTTTGTACTGCTAATATGACATGATAGCAGCTTCTTCTGCTACCATCTTAGTCCATTGCTTGAACAAGATGAATGCCTGTTGCTGGTCATTTGGGAATTTAGCTGATAGCCAGCCATGCCATCTACAATCTAGAATTTTGATCACTTAAATTGCCTTGAATTTGAGTTGACAGATATCAGTAAGGGGTGCAAGAGAAGTAAAACAAGTAAACATTGATGGAAAAGCTAGATGTGACCATCACACTCTGTGAAAATGAAGATAGAAGCAAGAGAAACTTGATCATTTAATTTACCAAACAGCTGTAATATCAAAGTTTCATTTTGAGATCTGTGATTGCTTCTTTGACTATGATTGGCATTAAATTGGTACTGATTTTAATGCTTAAAATTGAATGTACATTTGCAAAAGTTGTGAGAATGGTCACTTTTTGTGAAAACATAGTGTTTTAACTACTGCAAAGATTACTTGCAACTCAACCCAATTTGGATTCTTCTGGTCGGCATTGGCCACATGGGTGCCTTTCCTTCATTGCACTACATCCAAGGCCTAGTTTCCCTAAGAACTTGTAGTAGCAAATAATTTTTGGCAATTATGCCTTGGGTCATTTTAGGTCTAGCACTTTGCTTAGTCTCTCTCATTACCTGATACTGGTACTGCTTATTCATGAATCAACCTATGACGAATGTAATCAACCATTTCAAATGATTTCTTCATAATATTTTCCAACAGGTGCTACTGTTACTTTCTTTACAAATGCTGACAAATGCTGACATTTTGTAAGAAACCTTGTCTTGTATCTTCATGGTCTAGAATTTTTATCTCAGCAATAATTGTTTGAGTGTTCAGAGTTAGATAACATGATCACAATTCTGGTTCTTGTATTTTGGTTGTAGGACATGTATCATCAAGTTATGAATTTAGAGCTTGATTAATAAAATAAGTTCATTATTGGGAAGAGTCTTACCTTTTTGACAACTTTGGTAGATGGTGCATGTAATCACATATTAATTTTCATTCAAACTTTGTTTCTTTGATGAGGGGTTGACGGTTTGAATTGTTTTATGAGAAATTACTTGATCTTAAAGACAAAAAACATTGACTAAGAAACTGATACTAGATTTACACCATTAGCAGGATGAATTAAAAAATTGGGATGATGATGCCATTGATGGAAATTTACCCAACAAGGTATGCCTATCTTTGTTTTCCCCTTACTGTTGTTATGATATGCTAATTTTCTTATTTCTCTTTCTCATGGAGTGGTTGTGAGCAAACCTCTTCCACAATTGATTAATGAAGGGTGCTAACCCTGGCATATTTGATAAGTGAATGTTACAGCAGTAATCCAGGATAAGTGCTGAAGTCTAAGTTTTCCAAATAATGACTCAAGTGAAGACTCTTTGCTCAAAATGCTAGTCCAATATTTGTGCTATTTTTATTTTGACTAGTCCCTAAAAGTACCTTTATAGATGATATTTTTTATTTGAAAAGCATGTTTTTTAAAGAGTTGCATTTTTTCTGAAAACATTTCCTTGCCATTTAATCTAAGTGGGGCATACACTTTATATATGGGCAATGCATGGTTTCTGAATTTTATTTCATATTTTGGCCTTGTGATGATCTCCCCAATTTGAAAGCTAATAATCATTGACTGTGTAATTTGCAAGCCTACTTTGTGTGCTGGTGTTTTGTATGTTTTTCTTGTATTTTTGTAGGGTCTTGGGCCAAGGCCTTGTGATATTATTGTCAAAGAGTACCAAGCAGCACGGTTGGAAGCTACAAAAGCCAAAGAAATGGGGGACAAGAAAAGACAGGAACATTTAAGCCATATAATTTGCAAACTTAAACAAGAATTGTCTGACCTAGGTTAAATTTAGTCCCTTCACTTATCTATCTCCACCCTTGGTAAAAGTAGAATTGTCGTGAACTTTATTGCATTCATTAAAGCAGGAGTCTCAACTGACATTCTGGGAAGAGATTTTGGACACAAACATACTTCTGGTTGTGGACATAAGGACATATGTACCAGTTCCATGCCATATGAACACCTTGGGGTGGTAATATCATCTGATGCAGAAGGTAGTTCGGCATTTGTTGAGCCTATAGCTGAATTAACAGCTGGTGGAAGGGAGCTTTCCAGCTCTGTGGATATTGGAGTTGTGCCTATTTCCTCGAGTGTTTCTTTAGAAAGGGAAATTGTCCCAGAAGAGGAGTTGGCAGATGTGGAGCTAGGTGGTTTATTTTCAGAAGATGCTACCCCTGATGATACTTTACCTGCGGAAGTGCTGGAATTACAGAAGAAGGAAAAGATGAGAGAATCGTGCAATGAGAAGAATTTGGAGAAATTAGATGGCATATGGAAGAAGGTACCAGTAGCTAAACTGTTGTGAACTTGCTAGGATATTTAGACTTATGTTGAACATATTAGTAATATATTGTGCATAGTGGAACATAAATGCATTGCCCTTTTCTTTTAATTTTTGGGCTCTGCAACATTTTCCTTGGAGAAAACAAGGATGCAAAAAATTTGTAGTGCTGATCTTCAGTTGATTGTGGGCTGCATAATATGATGCAGAGCAATTTCCAAGTATATGGCCTTGCTGTTTAAGCTAAATGCATCTTGCCTCTTAAAGTACATTCATCTCTATATTTACTTCTGATATGGTTTAAGGGTACAAATTCGTTCTTTGTTACAATATACCCCGCCTCTCTCTCTCTTTGATGTGTCATAAATGATCACAGGGGGACCCAAAAAAGATTCCAAAGGCTGTTCTTCACCAACTCTGTCAAAAATCAGGATGGGAAGCTCCTAAATTCAGTAAAGTGCTTGAAAAGGGAAAAGGCTTCTCTTATGCTGTTAGTATTTTACGCAAAGCTCGTGGCAGAGGAAAAAGCAGGAAAGCTGGTGGGTTGATAACCATTCAGCTTCCTGACCAAAATGAAACATTTGAATCTGCTGAGGTACATGTTTACGACAATTACAAAATACAAATTTATAATTATTCTTATTCAATATCCCTTTACTTGGCACCAAGCATATATTGGTAGACACTAGAAATTCTTATTGTACCTGTTCTGCTTGTTCAAGCTTTATTTCTTAGTTTTTCCTTGTGAAGTGCATGTTATTCTCTACAATGTTAACATGTTTTCAATTCACTGTTCTTTAAGCCCTTTTGAAACTAAATTTCCGGCTTTAGTTCCTTTATTGGTTTTATGTACCTTGGATGAGATTGAACTAATATGTGTGCTTATATTTCTTGCATAGTTTGTACATCAGTTTATGTAGTTTCCATGCAATGAACTGCACAATTTTCTTTAATGAATGATATTGGCAAATGAAGATTCACTTGCTTTTGCTACTGTTAGCAAAAATTTTTGGACAAGTTTAGTTTATGATCCTCTTGCCTATCTTGAGAAGGACTGAGACTTTTTCTGTCAAAAAGAAGTCAAAAGGAACTTTTGAATAATATCATAGAGGAATACCCATTAAGGAAAAGAAAAACAAAAAGGGATCATGAGTTTTCAGATAAGTTTTTAGTTTTAATTTCTATCAATTCGTTTCAATTGCAGGATGCACAGAACAGAGTTGCAGCATTTGCCATTAATCAACTTTTTCCTGATCTTCCAATTCACATGATAATAATCCAACCTTATGCATCTCTTTTCTTGCAGTGGAAGGAAGGTGACTCTTCCTATCTAAGCCACATTGTTGGAATAATTGAAGTATATTTCTGTTTGAAACACTGCATTTTTATTTTGATGGTATGCTTCCCATGCATGAGAAGAGCTGAAAACAGAAGCAAAGTGAATGTGAAAGTGGTGTTCTATTCTTCATGCGCTATATATATAAGGATCTACATTTTTATGTATATATGATGGAAACTTCTGAAATTGCATAATCGTCCTTACACTTTTAGTTCTTGACATTCTTGTGGGAGCAGGTTCTTTTTTTTTTTATTTTCCCTTTCTGTTATTCTGAATTTTTATTTAATGCTTTTGGGGTTCCTGGGTGTGCTAAACAGCAAGTATGTTTGCAGGGGAATTATCAAGCAAACTGGGAGACCATGTAGATGACCGTAGGGCTGGTTTTGTCAGTTGGTTGTTGAATGCAGATCTTTCAGCTAATGTTTCTGAGTGCACAAATAACTTTCCAGAAGTGTTAAGAAGCTTGCAAAGTGAAGAGCCAAGTGGTTCAAATATTGTTCGTGCTGATCCAGTTTCAGGAAGTATGTGCTTTGTTTTAGTTGGATTGGTTCCAAGTTTCTAAGCAAGTGTTGAGGTCAACTTTCTGGCCTATGATTTAGATTTTCAACTGGACTTTATACTAGAAAAATATTCATGTGATGCAAATTTTTGAGGGACTATGCCTTCTGTTCTGTTTTTTTTTTTTTTTTTCTTTTGAGCATTTTATGCGTGAATGAAGGATTGAGCTGATTGTTAAATTCTCAAGTCTTTTGGACAACCTTGGTTTACTGCAAGCAGCTCTAACACTAAAGTCACTGTGCAGTTCTAAATGTGTAATATGCTGGAACAAAGTAGTCAGGCAGATCCACATTATTTCTCAATAAGGTAATCATTATGGTAGATTTCCTGAGTGTTCACTGGTTTGTATTGCAGGGTTAAACTACACCAAACATTTGGAAAGTTCTTATTTGAGACAGCAGCAAGAGAATACAAAGGAAACTCAGAAATATAAGGTTGGTAGCTATCCATTAGTGTTTGTTTGTCTTTTTCCCCCCCTAAGAAAAAGACCAAGTGATGGCCCATTCAAATTTCATACATGAACAGCAGGAATATCTTAATATGTTTTATTTGTAATCTTGCTGCTTTTATTAATTTTTATCATAATATGCAAAGAGTAGAAATTTATGGAAACATTGTACTGTGGGTTGATAATGGTTGTTTTCCAGGTCATATTGATATATTTGCTTGAGTTCAGGTTAGGTTGTATGACTGTCTCTCCCTTTTCTTCTTATCCTGGAAAGTAATGGATGTAAATGGGTGCACTGTGTTTCATTTTGAAATATTGTTTTATACCTGTCAATGAACTTCTGGTGCCTGTCTTAGGAAATGTTGAAAATTAGAGCCTCTCTTCCAATTGCTGGACTGAAGGGTGATATATTGCAAAAGCTGAAAGAGAATAATGTTCTTGTTGTTTGTGGGGAAACTGGTTCAGGAAAGACAACTCAGGTTCATATTCTTATTTGATAAATAATATCCAATTTATCTCAAATCCAATCTTTTCTCAGTCTTAAGTAATATAGTTTGGACAATTAGATTTTTGGAGCATTTTATGCGTGGTAGAAGTGCCTTTGTTTTTCAACAAGTGCACTTTCCATATCACATGCTTCTTTCTATCAAACAGCCTGATAGCCTTTTCTCTTACTATCTCTTGTGTAGGTTCCACAATTTGTTCTTGATGACATGATTGAATCTGGACATGGCGGGCATTGCAATATCATATGCACACAACCTAGGAGAATAGCGGTGAGGACTGGACTTTTTCCACAATAGAATGTATCTTCTTTGCGACAGCCCTTTTCTCTTTTATGGAAAATAAGTAAAGTGATGATATAAAAAAGAACCAACTTTATGTAAAGAATATATACAAAAAAAGAGGGAATCATATGTTTAAGAAGGAATTGACAAACACTATTGCATCAAACACATCAAGACCTTGTACAGTGCACTAAACTTAGGGTTGTTACCAAGTTGTTAAATGTCATAAAGCCAAAATGTCTATAACCTTCAGCATGGCATTTCCTTTGCCCACATTATTAATGCCTATAACTTAAGCTCTAAAAAGGAGAGTGAGGGATTTTGAACTTTACATTTGCATTATTTTTTGTAAGCACTTGTGCAATGGTTGGTGGATGTAAGATTGAGGATGTGTTAGTTTGATGAATGTGACAATTGTTTGTGTATTAAGCACATGAAGAAATATGGGAATTGAGCTATTGAGAGTTGCAGAAGAAAATTTGTCATCCAAAAATTCTGGATGAAATAGGAGTAATGTATTTCTGAGATGTTACTTTCATATTCTTCTTTAAGAATTTTTTTGGCTGAATGGAAAGAGCTGCCTTCTTTCTAACAGTAAGGTTGATTGTTGGTGGAGAACAAACTCCAACAAATGTGACTGCTTCATTTAATGTTGGAAAAGTTACAAAGCCTGAATGTATGATAACTAATTGAGACAGAAGTCCCTCAAAGATAGATGACTTCATTGAACAAACTGCTTTGCATGCATGCTACCTTTGAATTACCTCTTCTCCCTCTCTGAGGCAATGCTTGAAAAGGGGGGAAAAAAAAGGTCCTGTGATAGGGGACCAAAATGATTGTACAATATATCCACCTTGCCAATAAGCTTGATTTTGGCACTAGATGTTTTCTTCCCAATCCTTGCTTATGTATTATTTATGATTTCCAGAGAAATGTTTAGTTCATTCTAATTATTTGTATACTGAATAGAAGCAAAGATATCAGTCTGAAGGCAGTATTAATTATAGGTGACTAAAAGATTCTTTCTTTCATGCTGTTAATCTTTGGAATTCATTGTTTTAGACTCTGGGTTTTGTCATGAGTTACATGAGATGATATTGTGTTAAGTGATGGCACTGAATTTTCTTGCTTTAAATTTTTGACCTGAAATGCATGTCTCAAGCAATTGTATTTATGGTAGTGTTTTCCTTATATAAATTTCCTTCATTGTATTGAGGGCAGATTGTGTCTTACCTTTATTCTACACTGCTTCATATTTTTATTTTTTATGGTATTATTTCTCTTGCACTTGTTGGTTTTTGTCCTGGATGTTAATGTTAATTTCTAGAAAAAAAATATATTATCACCTTTAACCTATTTGTGATAGTAAATTTTTGGCTTCTCATGTCAGATGAGGAATATCATCTAAGCTCTCTTTGTCTGTATGAACAATAATTTGTTAGTGCTGTGTTTTTTTGTAGGCTGTATCTGTGGCTGAAAGGGTTGCTGCTGAGCGCTGTGAACGTTCGCCTGGTTCAGATGGCTCTTTGGTTGGTTATCAAGTTCGTCTTGATAGTGCAAGGTTCTAATTTACTTCTGCTTCTTCTTTGGTTGCCTATTGTTGCTGTTTACTGAATCATTTTCATTGATTTTCTTTTGGAGATTCATTGCACTGAAAGCAGACAATTGCTCCTATCAAAATTAACGATCCATGGTTGCCTTTTGAAATATTCAGCTTCCTATTTCTGCACAATTTTAGTATTCTGTTGTCATGTTTGATTAAGGTGGCTGTAGTTCAATGATGCTTTAAATGAGATGCGTAGAGTATTATATATCTATTTTTGGTCCACCAGGTTTTATGCTTATGATCGAAGAGTTGTGTTTGTCTACCTTGTTTGTCTGAGGGTTCAGTTCATTTTTTTTTATTTTCTTTTTCTGCAACTTATGTTTGTTTGCCTAGTCTCAAATTGATGATCATGTTCTACATTGTACTTTTGAAGATTATATACCTTTTTGTGCATATCCCACCTGTATCAAGAAATAATTTTTTTGGTTGCTGTCTCAGGAATGACAAAACAAAGCTTCTCTTTTGCACCACAGGCATTCTTTTGAGGAAACTTATGGTAGGCATAGTTAGTCATTGAAAGCTTCTGTTGTGTAATTTCGTCTGCATAATTGATTTGTTGCCAGCAAATAGCTAGATGTCACTTTCTTTTTTGTTTATTTTTGAGGTGCTAGTTTGGGAAGAAAAATCTACTGATTGGAATTATTTTGATGAATAATGAAGTTGTTTTTTGTTCAAAAGGCTTAAGTTACATTGGTTCATAGCTTTCTGAAACTTGTTATCCAGGGTATGATATCCTTGGTTTGTGCTTCTTGCAATTTGCAGGGTGATAGGAATTTGACTGGTATTAGTCATGTCATCGTTGATGAAGTGCATGAACGATCTCTTTTGGTGAGTGAAGTTCAAGGTCATTGAAGGCCTTTTTGCTTGTTTGTTTTATTTGTTTATTTATTGTCGTTACATAGGTTTGGAAGTTGGTTGCCTTGTTTTTCCTTTGGGCTTTGGGCTATTTGTGATATGCATACTCGCACACTTTTCACATAATGTTGAAACTTCAGGTGGTTTATGTGTATTTTGATCGGTCAGGCTTTGTCTTAATGAAATTTTATGCACCTCATGTAATGGAATCCATATTTGTCTCTCTTGGCAAGTCAATTAAATTTTAAGAGCCTATAATACTGTTTAGCTCATTGCTGGCATAACTTCAGTAGGGGTACCATTTACATTATTTAGTGTCATATGCACAATCTAACTTTATTAATCCCTGCATTGTTGTTAATTTATCATGCACATTATTCTGGCAATCATATTCAGAATACACAATGAGAAAGTGCATGCTTGAGTCATCACATTTTTAATTTAGTTGATCGAAGCTCTTACATAACCAGTCAAGTGTTGAGAAAATAGAAAAAGATTAAGCCTTCAAAGTTCTTTCTTGGTAGAGCCTCAGTGAAGATGTTTGTTATTTGGAGACTAGTTGGCAGATGTAATAACTTGATTATTCCCTCTTCTATCCATATTTTAATGAAGTAGTGATCAATCTTTACATATTAAGTTCTATCATGATGCATTAGGTTCTTTGTGATACTGATAGCAGATTGATTATCACAGAACATCTTCATTGGTTATTCAATGACAATCCTCAACTCCTTTAATAGTCTTCATAACCACATCCCTTCTCATATACCTTGTGCCATTGCTCTAAATTCAGCTTTTGCACTTCTTCTAGACACAATAGACTATTTCTTGCTATGCCATGTAACTAAGTTTTCCCAAACATATGTGCAGTATTGAACTTTAATCTACTATTGATACTACCCAATCAGCATCACTGTATATCTTAATGCCTTTGTCTGTTGATTTCTCAAAAAACAAGCTGTTTCCTGGTATTAGTTTTAGATACCCCAGGATCCTATAAACTGCCTCCATATGTTCTTCATTTGGATTATTTGTGAATAGACTCACTATACTAACTGAGAAGCCCATATTGGTCTTGTGTGAGACATGTATATGAGCTTTTTCACAAGTCTTTGATATCTACCTTTATCAACAGATGCATAATCCTTTTGGTTCCTGATTTGATTGTTGGGTCCATAGGAGTGTCTGTTGGTTTGCATCCAATCATTTCGATTCCTTTCAAAAGGTCCAGAATATATTTTCATTGAGAGAGAAAGATTCTTGCTTTTGACCATACTATTTCCATTATGAGGAAGTACTTGAGGCATCCCAAATCTTTGATCTCAAATTCTTTAGCTAATAGGTTTTTGAGTGTACTTATCTCTTGCATATGATCTCCTGTTAGAATAATGTCATCCACGTATCTAATAAGGATGACAATTCTCCCTTGAGGTGAGTGTTTGACAAAGAGGGTGTGATCTGCCTAACATTGTTGATAGCCATACCATTTGATTAATTTTGTAAATCTGTAAAACCATGCTTTTGGAGATTGTTTGAGTCCATATAAGGATTGTTTTAACCTGCAAACTTTGTTGATTGTAGCTTGTGACTCAAATCCAGAAATGCTCATGTAGACTTCTTCAGCTAGATCTCTGTTGAGGAAAGCATTTTTGACATCTAATTGATGAAATGACCTGTTTAGATTAACTGCCAGTCATTGGAGAATTTGAATTGTGTTCAATTTGGCTATAGGGGCGAAAGTGTCTTCTTAATCAATCCCATAAGATTGCATGAATCCTTTTACAACAAGTTGAGCTTTGAATGGATCAATACTTCAATCTTCTTTGTATTTAATTGTGAAGATCCATTTACAGCCTACAGGACATTTTCTAGGTGGCAACTCAGTGATTTCCTATGTTCCATATTTCTTTAGTGATCAAATTTCTTCTTCTACAGCAGGTATTGTGAGGGCTTCTTGTATAGATTTTGGAATTTGAGTTTGATCCAAGCTTGCGACAAAAAACCCTATACTTTTTAGGTAGTCTCTAATATGACACAAATTTATGGATTAGATGTTTTGTGCATTCTCTAATACCCTTTCTTTTTGCAATAGGTAGATCAATATCTATGGAAGATTCAAAATTAGGGTTACCTTGTATATCTTTTGATCTTCAATCCAGTTTTAATTCTTGGATCTGCTCAAGAGGAACTTGGTGCTCTATCTCTGTTTGGTACTTTTTCCTTCTAGAATAGGTAATAAAGTCTTTGCTGTTTTTGGATTGAGTTTTGTCTGTGGAACAAAGACTAGGGAGGCTTGGCATTTCATTTGGCTAAACATTGGTTAGAACAAAGCAATTGTCTAAGAAAGAAGTGTGTGGAGGCTTGGGTAATTCTGTAGTTGAGTCAAGATAAGGGATTATTAGTTCATTTTGTTGCGTTTGGGCATTGATTGGTCTTGATGAAATATGGGTAACACCCGAATCACTGATTTCTGTATTGATGTCCCAAAGTTGATTTTCTCGTGTAAAACTATTCTCCCCTGAAAGTTAATTTGGAATAATATGTTGATGTTGAAAAAATGTAACATTCATAGAATTATAGAATTTTCATGCAAATAGAGTAACATTTGTACTCTTTTTGATAGGAAGAGTACCCAAAAAGACGCTTAATAACTCTAGGATCAAGTTTTCCTCAGTGTTGGCTATGGATATGGACAAAAGCTACACATTCGAACAGTTTGAGAGGGATGGAGGATATGAGATGGGTAGTTGGGTATGTTTTAAGTAGGATCTGACATGGGGTTTGGAATTTTAGAATTTGAGAAGGCAATCTATTTATGAGATAGGTTGCAGTGAGTGTGGCTTCCCCCTAATACTATTTTGGTACCTGTGTGAACATGAGAGATCTGGCTACTTTTAAGAGGCGCCTGGCTATATTGTTTTGTTGGGGTGTATCAACATAGGAGCTAAGATGAACAATTCTTGACTTATCAAGAAATCACTAAAGATGGATTCAAAATATTCCTTAGCGTATTTTGTTTACATGATTTGTGTTTTGGTTTGGAATTGAGCTTGAATCATGGTATTGAATGGTATTGAATTTTTGAAATAGTGGACTTGCCTCTGATTTTTCTTTTATTAGGAAAACCCAAGTCTAGTGTGATCATCTATAAAGGTTATGGACCAACTAGTGCTAGTAATATTTTTTATTCTCGATGGTCCCTAGACATTACTATGATTAATGAAAATAGTTTTGATTCGTTGTAAGGTAGGTTAGGAAAAGAATTTCAAACATATTTTGCAAATCGGCAAATTTCACATGAAACTCATTGGGATTTTTATTTTGGAAAAGAGATGGAAAAAGTTTCTTGAGATACATGAAATTTGAGTGTCCCAACCTATAATGCCATAACATAACAACATTGTCCCTTTTATTGTCTCTTTTCGAGGAAACAAAAATTAGATTTTGACTTGCAGATACTAAACAACTAGTATTTTGACTTTTCCTTTTAGAAGAATTATCTGTCTCAAGTTGATAGAGCCCCAAGCACTCTTGCCAATCATCTTCCCCAAATCTAAGACCTGAAATTCACAAGAGTTAGGAGAAAATTTAGTGACACACTTATAATCCTGAGTAAGTCTACTAACTGACAGTAAATTGCAGTTTAATTGAAGCACTAAAAGAACAACATGAAGTGTAAGATCTTTTGAAACTTTTACTGATCTAGTCCCAATCACTTCTGAAAGTGACATGTTTGCTCTATTGACTGTTATGTTCGCATGGCATGGGTTGAAATTCATTAGAATCTCTCTATCTCCTACCATGTGGTCTAAAGTCCTGAATCCACAATCCATTTATTTTATATTGCTTAAGGCACTTATAAAATCACCCTTTTGAGCTAAAGATCCATTCCCAATCGTCAAGATAGAATCAGTTGCCTGTGATTCCTTAATCAATTGCTTCAAAATCTGACTGTTCTTTGCTAAATGAGTTACTTTTGGCAAATGCAAAATTTTCTTCTCTGATTGTTGCATTGCCATGGTTTTGTGGACGAGGGGCTTCCAATTTGCTGGTTTTCCATGAATCTTCCAGCATGTTTCCTTGGTATGTCTAAGCTTGTGGCAGTGTTTGCAATATAGATGTTACTTTGTCTGTTGGCTCAGGTACTTGATTCTGAGGTCCATGGGCAACTAGGGCAGAATTTGCCACTTGAGGCATGATGGCTGAAGTTCCTAATGTAACCTTTTCCTACCTTCTTCTCTTTGAGCCTTTGAAAAAGCTTCTTGAAGGCTGAGTTGTGGCCTTATTCCTTGAATCCTTCCTCGAACTACATTGAGGTTTTTGTTAAACCCAAATAGAAATTTGTACACCCTTTTCTTTTCAACAATCTGCCTATACTTAACTCCATCTTCAGGGCAATGCTCTGAGTGTTCTTCAAACATATCTACCTGCTGCCAATAGCATGTAAGTGTGTTGTAATATTGGTTACTGTCATATCTCCTTGCTGTAAATCATGTAGAATGCCTTTTATCTCAAATAGTGCTGAGGTATTCTCCTTGTTGAATAAGTCTCCCTCACTGCTTCTCAGATTTCTTTTGCTATTTTGTAGAGAAGAAAATTCTCTCCTATCTCGTTGGGTTTGGAATTGATTAATCATGACATAACCATAATGTTTGCTGCTTTCTAGCTTTTGAATTCAGAGTTGATCTCATTTGGAGGGACCGCTGCTCCTATCAAATAATCATCTTTTCCTCTACCATGAATGAACATCATCACAAATTGGGACCATTGGAGATAATTTTTCCCATTGAGTTTGTGTCCTGTAATGAAAATTTGACTGTCATCTGTTATTCCACTTGGGTTTGAAACCATGAATTCTTATGAGAAGTGGCATCAAAATTGATAGAGGAGGAACTGGATTTTTTGGTGGCAATCCCAAATGTCACCATAGGTAAATTGATTTATGTTTTAGGTTTCTGACAGTAGGCTATGATACCATGAGAGAAGAAATTAAATTTTTATTTCTCTTCTTATCTAAAAAATGTATTGTACAGCCCTATATATAGATTTAATAATGCATCTAAGAAAAAGAAAGTCTGCCATTCAAATTCTGAAAAAACAGCAATAATTAAGCTTATCATATTGCCTGTCAAATCTCTTAAAATTAACAACAATTAAAATTAGAAAACACAGGAAAATTCTGCAATCTTCCACAATATTCTATGAGTGTCTTGCAGGCTAGCTGAGTTTTATGAAACATTGGAGAATAGCATCAATATTTACTGTTTTTGAATGGCGCCTAACCAATTGCTTCCCCAATAACCTGTTTCCTTGGGCCTGCAAACAATGGCCCAAAAATTTGACTTCAGATTGTCTTGGTTTTGAGTATCTCCAACTTCTGTTTTTTATTCCATGTGGGAGCTATTGGGGCTGCTACAATCTAGCCCCTTACACAGGTGATGTCTCCATTGCATCTTCACCTTCAAATTTGAGGTTTGGATCTCCCTTCAGGTGTTGGCAGATATTTTGCTTAGTGATTGCTGCACCTTGGGACAATGCTGCAGATCTATCTAATGTGGAAGTGCTATTTGAGGTGTTACAGGGTTTGATTTTATTGCTCACATTTTAGGCATCATAGTCTGGAATTGAAACTTTCCATCTCATAATTAGCTTTTTCATCCATCTGAGGCAATGAGTTTTGGTGGATGTTTCCCTCTTCTTGGATGCTCCATCTGCCATGCTTAGTTAGTAAATGACAAGTTCGATTCGATACTAGTTGCATTCAAATGACTCTTGACTGCCAATGTATTTGTTATGCATATGAAAATGATATTACTATTTCATTAATATCTTCAATCACTGGTTTAGCAAATATCACAAACAATTGTACATCTCTAGGGGTCAACAAAGGAAGAAGCAAGAGGAAGTCTGACTCCTTTCACAAGTTAATAGATTTGCAGCTTCAAGTCTGTTAATGTTATTTTTATGCACCTTGACTGATCACATCTAATTCAATTGAGGCTCAAACTACAATTGGTGCTTTTGCTTACATATATATTCCCTTTTAGAATTTCAACTTTTTAATATTGTAAACAATCCTGCTTGCACATCTGATGCGAAAGAAATAAAATTTGCATAACAAATTAACCATTTTCTTTGCACATGACAGGGTGATTTTCTGCTTATTGTTTTGAAGAGCCTGATTGAGAAGATATATGCTCATAGCTTGCCACAACTTAAAGTGATCCTTATGTATAGTTGCTCATTCTGTTCTCTTGCAACATGTGGCTTATCATTGTTTTTCCAGCATGCTTAGCAATCTTTCCTTTAACCTAATCTTATCTAGGTCAGCAACCGTTGATTCAAGTTTATTTTCAAGATACTTTGGGAACTGCCCAGTGCTTGCTGCACAGGGCCGTACACATCTTGTGACAACATACTTTCTGGAGGATATATATGAGAGTATCAACTACCACCTGGCCTCAGATTCTCCAGCTTACTTAAGACATCAAGCATGCATGTTTAATAAGGTCCTATAATACATTTTCATCCCTGAATATGGTTTATTGTTATTTTCTGGCAGCTCTTTTGTTGTTGTTCTTCATTTCATATAGTTGGTGTTTGAATCTCTTTCTAGGTCAGATATGTTTCCTTTGTACTAGCGAGATCATTAATGCAAGCTCCAGAAAAAGATTATGTCCCATTTGCTATAGCTTGTGTTTCTTACTTTGGGAGATGCAAAAACAAAGATGAATATTTATGCTGAGCATGTATAATTTTATCCACTAATTTTGTGGCTATGCTTGAGTTGATGAAGAGTTGGATTATCATAGCTTTAGAGGCATTCATTTTTTGCACTAGTCAAAATTGGTTTCTCAAGAAATTATATAAATGAAGCAGTTATAGATTAGAAACTATTTTATTCATTAGTGATGCAAATTGAAACCATGGAAATGTGGCTGGAACTCAAAATCAGGGCCAAAAGCTGCAAACCAATCAGATCTTAATCATCACTTATTGAGGTTAAATTTATTTCTGGTTGAAGCTGTGTTCTGGCAACAAAACTTTGTTCTTGTCTTTGTCTTGCATTATAATCTTTTAGTTTGGTGTAGCATTGAGTTCCAGCTTATGTTTTTTATTCATTTGGGAATTTTGATTACTTGGCGTGGGCATTTCATACTAGAATGATTAGCTACAATGTAGAATTTACTTGCTATTGTTAATTCTGATGCTTTTGTGCTCTTTGAATCATTATCTTGCTTCTTAACCTCTCACTAATGAGTGTTAGCTGCAGAATGGTCTTCTGAATAACCTTAGGGGGAAGAAGGATCTTGTCTTGTCTGCATGGGGCAATGATTCTCTTCTTTTGGATGATGTTATTAACCCTTATTATATGTCAAGCAATTATCAATCATTCAGTGAGCAAACACAAAAAAATTTAGTAAGTATTATGGATGTGGAAATGGAATGTTTTCATTTTGATTAATTGTTTTTTCATTCTTTCTCATGATGCTTAATTTTCATTCAGAAAAAATTGAACGAAGATGTGATTGATTTTGATCTTCTTGAAGATTTGGTGTGCTATGTCGATGAAACTTGTGGTGATGGTGCCATACTCGTCTTTTTGCCTGTATGCCCCTTAGATCTATCTTTTGGATGGGTTATTTTTTTGTGGCTATATTTGTTGCTTTTAAGAATTACATCATGTGATATGATTGCTACTCAATGTCAGGGAGTAGGGGAGATTTATGCACTTGTTGATAGGTTGACTGCTTCTTATCAATTTGGTGGACCATCTGCTGACTGGATTATACCTTTGCATTCCTCTGTATCCTCAACAGAGCAAAAAAAAGCATTTTGTCAGCCTCCTGCCAACATGCGTAAGGTAACTTTGGCATTCTGTATTGTTTATCATTTGCTGTTTGAAACTTTGTCACAAAGATCACCCATTTCAGTGTGAAACTGGGCAAGTTGGTCATTCTCTGTAAACTTTTTCAAAACCCTTTTTACCAGATGATGCAGCTGATGAATGCAAAAGTTTACTGGATTATACTTGTCATATTGATATTTTTCTTAAACTTTGGAACAAATTTAGTGAATGTACAAAGTGTTGTACAATTTAGACCATAAACTTCTGATCTGTTGCTTGTCAAGCCTAGTGCTTTGTGGGAATCACCCATTGGCAATGTGTAAGAGGAACCTGCATTGAAAATTTCAAGGATAGAGTAGCCAGAGTATATGAATATGAAATAATTAACAAAAGGTCATAAAATAAAGGAAAAAGGAGGAATAATGAAATTGTAGAATTATAAGGGTTATTTGGTGAACTTGGAATTGTGTGAGATAGGCATAGAATCTCAGGTTTTGCATTCCTTGGATGCATTCCATGAAGCAAGTGGAAACCCCTATGTAGGGGTCATGCTGGCAACACAAGGTTTGCCTGAAAGGGACGTTTTGTCATGTTATGTTTGGATTGACAACTGCATGCAAATGGTTGTTGAAATGCAATTAATTCCCTTAATGGAGAACTGAAAAATGGAATTTTACTGAGAAGGGTGCTTGGGAAAGTCTGTTAAATATGTAAATCTGAAGTCTTGGCCTCCCCTAGAGTTACTCCTTCTAAGAGGGTTGTCACAATTGCACATCTTGTCCTTCCTCTGAGGGACAACCTTGCGCAGCTTTGGAATAAGGGAATTTGAGAATGTAAACTCTATCCCAATAGTAAGTGATTCTTTCATATTTATGGGCTATTTTTTTCGTGTATGGATAGGGTGTTTATGGAAAATATTATGGAAAATCTCCTTAGAAGCTATGCCTCAAGCAAATAAAAATCTAGGTTTTTAAGTATTGTTGAAAACATTAGAAAGCTTCAGGAAATAACCAACACTTGGATAATGTTGCATGTCATTCATAAGTACTAATTTCTCAATATGCTAGTTAACTGAGCATTGACAACTGCTTTTCACTGCATAATCTATGAGTTTTGATGTCTTTTCTCTTTGATTTGTTGGATGCACTAAAAAATTGTTAGGTTTTCATTTATATTTTTATTTTTGATCCAGGTCATAATTGCTACAAATATTGCAGAGACTAGTATAACAATAGATGATGTGGTATATGTGATTGATTGCGGAAAACATAAGGAAAACCGGTATAATCCTCACAAGGTTTGTGCATTTTACTTTATGGATTGATTCTTCTGATTGGTTGTTTAAAGATGTCAATCATGCACAAGTGATGTCAATAACAAATCCTTCATATATTGAAGATGACATGCCATGAGCTTCAATGTCTACATGATCTATGTTAGAAATTGAAAGAGTAATAATTCTTCTTATTCTTAATAATACATTAGACAATAGCTTTATAGATGCTAGACATAGTAAAAAAAGGAACGTAATAAAAGGTAAAAATATATCAAATCTCATAACTTATGGGACCTTAAAAAACCTACCTAAATTAGTTTATTTCTAAAGATATATTCTAAAAATAGCTAACTATGCACAATATAAGCCACTAATCACGTTTTCCTACAATCTACATTAAGGCATTTTGGTGCAGATGAACTGGAAAAAAAATTAAATAAAAACTGAATTTAGGATAGAAAATTGAAGTTGGAACTAATTTGATATGTTAGGGCTTACAGAAAACCTCAAATTCAACAAATGGTTGAGTTTTTTTAGGGAAGCAGCAATATGCCAAGTTAGAGCCTAAGAGTTCTATTATTTTAAGGTTATAATGAGAAGTAATCTCTAATCCTTTATTACATAAAATCCTAATTAATTCTAGTTGTCCACTAATTAAAAATAGTCGCATATTAATCATGTAACCTCTTATTAAAACTAATGAGTAAAACGAAATAAAATAACCAACAAAAGATAAAATCTGCTCCTATGCCATTCTTCCATGTGAAGTTTGCTTTGAATGAGAAAATTTTGTGAGCATCTTCATAAATATTAGGATCAAATTTCTTTGATTCTTCTTCTGCAATTGAAATACTTTCACTAGTTTATTTCTCAACCATTTCATTGGAAATCTCTTATTTTGATTGCCCTTCCTTGACTTGGCGTCCTTAACATTAAACGCTTCTTTAATGACTTCTAACTAAACTTTTAGCCATTGGTCAATTTGTTCTTCAATTGTAGCCTTTAATCTATCAAGTCCTCTCGTAAGAATACAAATTTGAAACATTAAAGATTGGATTGATTATTTGTTTGGGTGGTAGCTCTATAAAGCAAGTATTAGAACCAATCTTCCTTATACTTTATACAGTCTAAGCTTACTAGATTTTAGCTTGTGTTGGGCCCAAGTGAACATATACCAAGTCTTTATATTCAAATTCTTTGAATCTTCAATGTTGTTTGGTAGTAAAAAAAAATAAGCTTCATTGTCAGATTTCAAGGTGGCTTTCACTTTTTCATGCACTTGGTGAATTTGTTCAGCAAATGTCTCACTGTCATCACTAATTCTAGCTTCTTGTGGCAATGGCATTAGATGAAGAGCATGTTGTGGCTTCAACCCATTAGTTACTTGAAATGTTTTTTATATGGTTCAATTGACTGAATTGTTTTAGGCAAGTTTCGCTTGTAGAATCATAGTGTCCATAGTCTACACATTGTTTCCTACCATACATCTCTGACATGTCCAAGTTCCTATTTAGTCATTAGTTTGCATAAAGTCATAAAATGCCACAAATTTGACACATCTATCAAAATTAATGGATGTGAGAACTGCCTGTAGCTATACCAGAGGAAAAAAAAATCAACAGAGTGACATTTGAAGCTTGAGAACAAAGAATAAAGTGTCATTTTAGAAAAAAAAAAAATTATCACAAGAAAGATAGAGTTGTACCTCTTATCTATTTTTGGAAGTCTCAACACAAAATCTATACCCAAAGGAAGCCATGGAATTTCTGGTTTGGGTGAAGGAGTATACAGATGTGCATTTTGTGATTTTCCTTTGTTAAACTGACATGTAGGACATTTTTTGACAAAATGGTTAACATTGTTGTACATCTTTGGCTAAAAGTAGCAGTCACCCACCATTACGAAGTTCTTTTATCTGTCTAAGTGTCCTAATCCACAACTTTGAAGTTCTATAATTTGCTCACGTGAGGACCCCTCAAGAATGTACGATTAATGTTGTTTGAACAAATAACCATCATAAACTTGATACAGAAAATTTTCTGCAATGGTTACCCCTGATAATGCAATCATGATACGGCAAAAATTGGGGTCATGGACATACTTTCTCAATTCTTCAAAATCATTAACTTGAGTGCTCATCACAGTGACTCAATGCATCAATTACAATACTAGTTTTTCTAGTTTTATAAGTGCATTGAGAAAATCACTCCAATTTGTGTCCTGACGGTTCAGCTTCTGCTTTAGAGTTCAAATTTTGTAATGCTTGATGATTGGAGTAAATCACAAATTCCAAATAAGTGAAATAATGCTCTTAGTGATGAATAGTTCTCACCAAGCATATAACTTATAAGCAGAATATTGCCATTGGTAATTAGACAACTTCTCACTGAAAGAATTCCATGTGTGAAGCATCACATTCAACAACAAACAACTTAACAAAATTTGGTTTTACAAGAACATGAGCTTCTGTCAAAGAATTTTTCATCTTTTCAAAAGCTTTTTTTGCATAATTTAACTACTTAAACTTATCTTTCTTTAAGCATTCAGTGGTGAGACTCATAATAGGGCTAAAAGTACTCACAATTTTCAATAAAACAAGACTACCTTATGATAACTTTGAACTTTAATGGATTGAGGTACTAGTCATTCTTTGATGGCTCTAACTCTTTCTGTACCAAGTTTTAATCTCTCCGGAGATAATAGAACTAAGGAACACTAAAGATAGAGCTGTACCTCTTATCTGTCTTCAGAAGTCCTAACCCAAAATTCACACTCAAAGGAAGCTATGGAGCTTCTGGTTTAGGTGAAAGAGGATACAGACTTGTGTTTGTGAATTTCCTTTGTCAAACTGATATGCAGGACATCTCTTAACAAAATGGTTAACATCCTTGTACATCTTTGGCCAAAAGTAAGTCACCTACCATTGTGAAGGTCTTGTTTCTGCTGAAGTGTCCTAATCCACAACCATGAAGTTCTCTCATAACTTGCTTACATATATGGACCCTTGAGTAATGTACAATTAATTCTGTTGGAACAAATAACAATCATGAACCTGCTATGAATTTTTTTTTTTGTGAAAGTTGCCCCCAATAATTGAGTTGCTTCTTCAATTCTTCAAAATCACTTGAGTGCTCATTGTAGTGAGTTGTAAAGAACGCCTACCCAATGCATTGCTCATAATACTACTTTCTCAAGTTTTATGTTTCACAAAAATTAAGTGCATTAAGAAAATCACTCTGCTTTGTATCCTGACTGTTGAGCTTTTGTTTAGTGTTCAAATTCCATAATGCTTGATGATTGAAATAAGCTTCAAATTCCCAATAAGCTAAATAATGAACCCAGTGATGAATAGATTTCACCAAAATGTAGAACTCTTTGTTATAAGTAAAATACTGTTGTTGGGAGCACTAGGCGTTTGGAATTTGATCATATCTCCCTTGTGAGGCATCTGCAACTTCCCCATATGAAGCATCACATTTAACAACAAACAATCTGACAAAATTTTGGTAGGACAGGAACATGAGCTCCTATCAGAAAATTTCACGCTTTTAAAAGCCTTTTGTTCATAATTTGATCACTCGAATCCATTTATCTTCAGATATTCAGTGATGAGACTCATGATAGAGTTAAAATTTCACACAAACTTTTGATAAAACGAGGCTAGGTCATGAAAACTTCGAACTTCTTTAATGGATTAAGGTGCTAGCCATTCTTTGATGGCACTGGCTTTTTACGTATCTGACTTCAATCTCTCCGAACATAAGATATCTAAGGAATGGCTCAACCTTGAACTTATGAATTAGCAGCAATGGTCATTATTCTTGGTAGCACTAATAACTCTCCTTGGATTGGCTACGGTTCAATGTTTTCTTTTTCATCAATATATTCATCATACACAGGGTCTTCTAGTGCCTCCTTATCCTCTACAAGCTCAACTATTGTCACCCTTTGTTAGGAGCATGTATAAGCATGATGTCCTGCCACCATAAATGAAACATCAAGCTTGTGAGATGCTGCTAGCTTTAAAAATACCTTGACCAGAACTGATTTCAGTGACATGACGCCAAGCATTGGCAATATTCTGGGTACTTACCTTTGTGCTTTGGGCAACTCCTTGACCACTTTTCCACCCTGTTTGATTGCTCCAAAAGCCTTGATTTTTGTTTCTATCAGATTTGACCTAACTAGATCACACAACTGCAAAATTCACTACTTAGCCATTAAAGATATTATTGAGCATTTTCAGGATTAAACAAATGGACAACTATCATCTCATCTCTAATGGATTGGTTCAAACCAGCAAGATAAAGAGAAATCAATTATTCATTGGTCTCATGCAAACCAACTATAATGGATAAATTTTGAAGTCTCTAGTATACTCCTCAAGACATACCCTATTGCTATAACGAATGAAATTTGTCATGCAACTCTATTGTATAATCAACAAGTGAAAATTATCTCTGCAATTTCTTCTTCATATGCTCCCAAGTACTAATTTGTGGCCTTGTCCTGTTCATTGTTCTTGAACTCTCTTCCACCATTGAAGTGCATGACCTTTCATCTTGAACTTAACAAAAATTGCTTTTTGATTTTTTGCTACTGGCTTCCACTGAAAATAACTCTCTAGACTAGCTTCCCAAAGGAAATAATCTATTATGCATCTTCCCATGAAAATCAGCAATTGCGATCTTGATTGCACCTTCATTCAAGAGTACAGATCAACCTCACTTCTTTCCACCTCATTGTAGGATTAATGGGTCCAGCATTGTAAAACTGGTTTTCGAAGTCTCCACTGATGTGTCTTGGACATTGTGTTTGCCTTCCAAATTCTCTATTTGGACTTTCACTAGTTCTTGTTGTTTTAAGTCTTGAACAGCTCATGACAAATCTTCAATCATTGCTGCAAATTAGTGAATTCAATTTACTGGACTGTGTCTCCTGTTCCATGACCTCTGTTGTTGCATTCGAGTGCGTTGAGAAAATGGAACTGTAATAGAATTACAGGATAGTTTGGGCTCTAATATCATGTTTGGTGTAGAGAAGCTGTATTTAGGATAGAAAGTTGAAGGTGTAACCAATCTGATAGATTAGGGTTTACAGAAAGCCTCAAATTCAACAAATGTTGATTTTTTTTTTTAGGAAATAGTAATTGGCCAAGATAGAGCTTGAGAACTCTATAGTTTTAGGGTTATAATGGGAAGTATTCTCAACTAAGTCTTAGTATCCACTAATTAAAAATAATTACATAACTCAAAGAAAATAAACTAAGCACCAAATGGAAAACACTCTCTTATGTCATAGTTTCTGTTTAAATTGCATCTTTTTTTTTTTTTACATCATAAGATAGTGGCTTTTATTGATCCAGAAATTGTCAAGCATGGTTGAAGATTGGATCTCTCAGGCTAATGCAAGGCAGCGACGAGGAAGAGCTGGACGTGTAAAGCCTGGAATTTGCTTTTGCTTGTACACCAGATACAGATTTGAGAAACTCATGCGTCCTTACCAAGTAATTCTGTTTTAATATTGTCGGGTTATTTACATTGATGAGCTTCTCGTATGATGCTAAGCCTTTAGTTCTTGATGTTCTCTTATCTCCACAATGCCAAGGTTCCTGAGATGCTCCGGATGCCATTATTAGAGTTGTGTTTGCAAATTAAGTTACTTTCTCTTGGTCGGATAAAGCCTTTTCTGTCCATGGTAAGTAAGCTCATGTTTCTCCTTTGAACTATCATTGCTTTATTGACTAACTGTGTTCTGTTATTTAATTATTTCAGGCAATAGAACCTCCCAAGGATAAGGCTATAACATCTGCAGTTTCTTTCCTGTATCAGGTAGTTTTCTGTTTTGCACTGTTATTTTATGTTTTATTTGTTAGCATTGCATAGTTGGTGGTTGAAGTTTGGGAACAAACTAATTTATGTTGACAGATTGTTGGAGACAATAAAGCATAAGCTGTTGGGTGAAACCCAGAAATGGAATGTGGATGAATCTTTAACTTGTTCATTCATGTGTAGCCTGATGGTTGTAGCCCAACAATAGTTTATATGTTAATCTCTAACAATTTTATTTGCTGAGGTTTAAAATAGATTTAGTTCAAAACTGTAGATACTCTAGAGAACTTGTATGATAATAGCCAATCTTTCTTGTAGACTTGGTCAGATGATTTATAAGCACAGTAGACATCTTCCTTACTTGATGTTGCTCAATTACTCATTGTGACATCCACATTGAGCCTGTGATGCTCTGGAGCAATTGTAGACATGGAAATCATTATAGTTCTTGTACTTGCTTTTTAAATGCTGTTGTTAAGTTTTTGCAAGCTTTGTTGGGTGGGTGGTAGGGCCTTGTCTTGTAACAATATATGTGTTGCTGTAACAAAAGACAGCTCATTTATGCAGTTGCATTATACTTATAACAACCCTTTTTTCTGTTACAAGAAAAGCATTATCTCTTGCATTGTTATTACCTTTTTTTTTTTTGGTATTATTTTGATCTTTCTTGCCTAGAAAATTAATGCCTGCAGGTGTGCTGTTTTCAGGTGGGAGCTATAGAAGGCGATGAAGAGTTAACTCCTCTTGGCCATCATTTGGCAAAACTTCCAGTCAATGTACTAATTGGAAAGGTGCTTCTTCAAAATTGTTTTTTTTATTTCGTTGTTTTTGGCAAAGAGGGAAATGTTGCAACACTTAGAGGAAATGCTTGTAGCATCATAGAATTCACAATTTTGTAGACATGGTGCTTAGATCAAGAGTTTGTTTGGAAGTTGTTCTGCCATCCTGCAATGTTTCAAGTATTACTTCTCTCTGGTATTTTGAATGCTCAGTGAAACAAAATTTAAAAGTTTCTCATTCTTTTCATGTATATTGTGGATAACATTAAAAGTGCATCCAGTTGAGATTTCTTTCTACAGTTGAACTCTCTCTCTCTCTCTCTCTCTCTCTCTCTCTCTCTCTCTCTCACACACACACACACACACACACACACACAGACTCAAACAAATTTATATTATCATGTTTTTCTGTAAAATGGCCTAAAAATATTGTTTGAAGCTGCAGATGATACTATATGGTGCAATATTTGGTTGCTTGTCACCAATTCTCTCAATTTCTGCATTTTTGAGCTACAAATCACCTTTTGTGTACCCAAACGATGAGGTTGGTTTTCTACTAGTTAACCTAACTTTTACTGTTTCTCATTTTTTTACTAAAAGAAACAGCATATGATTTCAAACTTCCATTAATTTTATTTTTTTCCTTCACCAGAGGCAAAATGTTGAAAGAGCAAAGCTTGCATTGTTATCTGATAAGTTGGATGGCTCAAATGATTCAAATTACAGTGACAAGCAGTCTGACCACCTTTTGATGATGGTTGCATATGCAAAATGGCAGAAAATTTTGCATGAGGTTTGTTGGGTCCTGCTTCACCTTCTGTGAGCTGACACATCTATTTTGTAGAAACTATAATCCTCTCTGCATGTAGAGGCATCATGATTAAAGTTTCTTTCATTTGAACTCTAATGTTCTATTGCATGATTCATGTCAATGCATTATATCATTCATATCCTAACTAATAATGTTCATTACACTATGTAACTGAGTTTGAAGTACAAGATGTCCTTGATCTATGCAATTTGAAGCCGGATTGGTGTTTTTTAAGTGGCCACTAGAGGTAATATGGCAATAAGAAGCTCATACAAATGCATTGTGGTTGGCCTTTGTGTTTCCCATGATTAATTTGTTTGGATGTTTATGTTGGATCTTGAACCACTCCAATATCATTGTTTTCAGTGCATTTTCAACAAGCTTACTAAGATGCTGACGGTTAAACAGTTTGGACAAATTGTTTAAAATGATACACTGACACTCTAATGAGGCATTCTAAATAATGCATCACTGAAGGTTGCTGTCATCTGTATTTAAATGCATATAGCTAATTAGAAGTGTTAAACTCATTCAGTAAAGATTACTATTCTTGTTGATTTTTTTTTTTTTTTCCCAGAACCAATGTGCAGTGGTGTATACCATGTGTATCATGCCATTTTATTCCACTTTGCCTGCTAACACTTGAAAATTGGCTCTTGCAGAAGGGAGTTAAAGCAGCAAAACAATTTTGCAATTCATTTTTTCTGAGCAGCTCAGTTATGTACATGATAAGGTTTGGTCTCCCTCCACCAGAGCCTTTTTCAAATTAGAAGCGAGTGTTTGTTATATGAACGGATTCTATGCTTTTTAACTTTTGGTTTATCTTATAATGGAGCTAATATTTCAATTTTGGTGATCCTTTCCTGTTACTGACACCTTATAACTTTGGTTAACATCTTCATTGACAGCATAGTTCTCCAAAAACAGAAATTCAAATTGAAATTTGAATTCTCATTGCTGCCGTTGATTTATTTGTGGAGAACAAGTAATAAGATCCAATAATATAATGCATATTTAGTATGAGTATGAGTTAGTCTTTTTAATCAATTTTAATTATCTGCTGTGTATTGCATTCGGTGCAGTATGCTTCATTATTTCAATAAATGCAAAACTTAATGAAGTTTCTGGATGTTGCTGTAACTGCCCTATTATTTTTAAGCAACATTTGATGGCTCCATAGTGTGATGTTGGAGTAGCATTTGGTGGCAATTGTGTGTAGCTCTGTGTAAGTGCATCTTTCTTCATTTCACCAGAAGAGACACTCAAATAGCATTCACCTTATCATATTGTCTGGGTTCTGGCTGGAATCCTCCAACCTATAGCCCTGGGAAGTGGCTTACATAGGGGGTAAAAGACGTAAAGCAGCATGGGACAAAATTTTTGTCTTTTTTCCTTCATAGTTGCTCTACTCTAGTGCTTGGAAGAGAACTGCAGCTAAATAATTTAACAGCCTTGCATTATTTTCTACGAAGCATGGAAACATCTAGAATGATGTTTGTCTGTGTCGGACACACATGTTAGACACAACACTTGCCTGACATACCTCAGATATGTGTCAGATACTTCAAAAAATGCCCAACAAAAAAATAAAAATAAATTTGGGTGTGTGTCAGATGCTTCTAACATATCATATGCATATCAGACACATGTAAAACTAGACTACTTTTGTATTTGTGGGCTTTTGGTTTGATATTTCATGGTCTATCCAGAAAAGTGTTTGCTTTTGACACTTGTGCCAAAATGTCAGGGATATGAGGATTCAGTTTGGGAAACTGCTGGCAGACATTGGGCTTATCACTCTTCCCAGTAATTATCAGGTGCCATGTTTGAATCAGCCATTATGATGTTAATCATTAAGAGTTTTGTAGCCCTTCAAAAATTTTAAAATTTGCTAAGATTGCTTCCCTTTTCCCTTTGTTCAAAATGATACTTTAAATTAATATAATATTAATTTATGACTTCAGTCCGATTCTAAAAGGATTCCATGATGTCATTTTAAGCATATATACCCATCCATTCAGGCTCTTTTATATTCTTTCATTGTTACACCTTCTTTGGGATCAACATAAGAATTGGATTGATTGACCTTTGTGATTGAAATAATGATGCATTAATGATTGATTGTAGATTGTTGCACAAAAAACGGAGAATCTTGACAACTGGTTGTCTGAAAAATCTCAACCATTTAATGTGTACTCACATCAGGCAGCAATTGTAAAGGTATCATTACTGGCTTGAATGCATATTTTGTTACTCTTTTCAATTTTTGAGGTTTACATTACTACTTATTTTGCTACACAATACTTTGTAGGGTAAATATGCCTAGCTACACATTGGGAATGTGAGAAGTAAAAACAATGTAAACAAATATTATGCCAATTTTACCAGCTGTATCACAAAAAGGAAATTATTTAACATATTGCCTATGCCCAATGCACCAAACTGGACACTATGCAGTGACAATGATATTCTTCTAGGCTATTTCCCCTGCTCTTAGAGAGATTCTGAAGCTGTTTTTGCAGGCTCTTCTATGTGCAGGTTTATATCCCAATGTGGCTGCCACTGAACAAGGACTTTCTTCAGCCACTCTCAACAGCATTAAACAGTCTGGCAGTCGTGATATAATGAGTCATCCCATCTGGTATGATGGGAAAAGAGAGGTTCATATACACCCTTCTTCTATCAACAGTGGCTCAAAAGCACTTCAGCACCCATTCCTAGTCTTCCTTGAAAAGGTTTGCAAATTCTAGCCCAGGGAATCTGTACGATTGTCTTCATATACTTTAATATCTGAATGTTTAATTACTGCTGAGTATACTATTCTATGATACCACTATAATATTGGTTGCTCATTTGTGTCAGTACCTCCTCACCTTGATTTCTATGGCATTTGATATTATGAGCCCAATTATGCTTGGGAACCAATTGAGTCTTCTTACAGGAGCTGGTTTATGCTTTATGAAATAAGATTTCCTTGCTTCCTTATAAAGTTTGCTTATGGATTTTTAAATGGTGGATAGACTCCTTGTAAGTTTCTTGGCCAGATCAAACTTTGGTTGATAGGAAATGTTTCTATAGGTCATGTTTTGAGACTAGGGTTTTTTGTTTTCCTGTCCAAATTGTTGAAAATGTTAAGACCAAACTGAATGGACTCGTAACTACCAAAAGCATTTAGAAGAAAACTTGGTTGCTGTTATTTTACAACCAAAAATTGTCAATTTGGTTGCAGATGATAAATGTTGAACACCATCAAAAAGAAAAAGGCAAACCGAGAATAAGCCTTCATTTTAAATCTATGCTCTTTTACATTTGAAAAGTATATCTAACAGTATCCATTTTAGATAGTTGTACCCAACATTTTACTTAAATAAAATGGTGTTGTTTAGAAATAAGATTTTAAAAATTGACAGCTTCACTTCAGCTCTCTCAGATCTCAATTCTTGATCCTTCCTCAGTTCCTAGACATCCCAAATCCTCAAATTCCAAATTCCTCCTCCCACAACTTCATCCAATCTTGATTGATAGCTAGAAAGTTTTAGTTTTACAACACTTTTATCCCTTTGTTTTATCATTCAATTTCATTTGTTTTCTTCTCAATTTCAGTGATAAATAGGTGGCTCAAAAATTTAGGGTTCTGGAATTTGAAACTGAGTAATCAGTTCTTTCTTGGAAAAAAACTAGACATTACAAAGGCCAGAAGAAACTCTCAAACCACCCAAAACCTGTCTATCAGTTTGTCAGGTTGAGAGGGCAGTATCAGTGGGTTGTGAGTTCAATGTTTGTGGGACTGACTTCACCAAATTTTTTTGCCACAGAGGCTGAAACTTACTGACCCAAACTGTATACAGGCCTGGAGATGATTGTTAATTGTATGGCTGATCATATGGGCAGTACACATCCTGAATAAAACCAGGGAAAAAAGATGGTGCTTAGCTGTTGAATGTAAAAGAGGATGGGCCAATGAGATGGAATCCCTTTGCTTTGAAATGCTCATGGAAAAGAAACATGAATTTATATTACATATTTTTTATGAGGTTTACTAAGAATAAAATGTAAAAGGTGTAGAGAGGGTAGGTAGATTTTCAATTGGTAGTATCTCCCAGCATGAAGTTACTCCACTTGGATTAAGAATTAATCCTTGGTAAAATGTTTAGAACTATTGGACCTTTGAAAATGCAATTTTTATCTTTTTCTCTGTTCTATGTTTTGCTCTGAACTCCTTTCTCCTTCAATATTTGGAAATCAACTTAAATCTTGCTGTTCCTTCTACTCTTGAATTTCGTCACTTGCCATACTGGCATGTAGTGTGTGCCTATACTTGATGTGGGCAAACTGTCTCAAGTGGCCATCTTTGACCTTATCTCCAATATGTGCTAATATCAGTTTCTTTCAATTCCTTAATTCTTTTATTTGATTTTTCAATACACGTTTACCCATTTTATCATGCTAAGTTGTGCTCATGTTGAAGTCATGATACAAACCTTATTAACAGTATTCAATGCTGTGAAGTGCATACTATCTATTTTCAATTTTGTTAGGTTTGCCTACTCAACAAGAGGTCAGTCATTGGTTGGAAATGAAAGACATTTCCTACAATGGTTTAATATTTAGGCTACTAGTTTTATTTCGTGTAAAACTCTCCCCTTTTATAACGTCTCCCTCATGAATTTGTGTAAGCACTTTTTGGCCTATTCGTCCCTTTTTCATGCTTCTGGTATACTTGACTTGGCACCTAGGCACCATATCTTATGTATTTGAAGTCCATTGATGAGGTAAGAAGTTGACAGTTTGCAGTAGTTTTAACATCTGTTGTTTAAAGGTTTAAGATATCCTTATTTTGGGTTGGACAATTGTTAGCAAGATTGTGTGCTCAAAAGGGGGATCTGGGTCTGAAATATAATTCTTACTAACCTGTGGAGTTCTGGAATACAGAAATGCAAGAGCCTGTTTCACATTATGGTTATACCATGCAAGTCTTATATCAATAACAAGATGACTTCAATCATGTATTGTCGAAGTTGGTTATCTAGGAATGCTTGACAATTCTTTGTATTTCAGGTTGAGACTAACAAAGTATTTCTTCGAGACACTACCATTGTATGCCCCTTTCCAATCTTATTGTTTGGTGGCTCCATTAACATTGAACACCAGGTATCTATCTAGCTTTTACCCTAAGATATGGCCATTTTGCTCCACATGCTTTTATTTGTTAATAAATAGTTGTTAATTGTCAATCTGTATGAGATGATTTCTTTTATACTTGTATTTGTAGGTATTCTGACTTGTAGGGTTAGAATCTTACATGGTGCTTTTTTTTTCCCCTGTATATATGTGAGAAAATAATTATCTTGTGCATAGCCAAATGAATTGTTTGAGCAGGTGTACAGTTGTCATGACCAATTTGAGAGCTTGTATCTTGCACAAGGGTGGGGAATGCTCCGTTGTCTTACCCATGCAAGCCATGAGGCCAAATTTGTATCAACACCACTAGACATAATATCAACAAAATGTCCTCAAGGGCACAAATCCATATTTTCATGCAGTGTGACACCAAGTGAATCAACAGGAATGAAGTCCAACCAACCCTAAGCATGTACATACACATAATTGTGGCTTCTAACCCAATAAACAAACAAATAAACCCAATATAAAATTGCCTCCATGGTGATGGCAATAGTGGGAGTACCCTGATATCAAGAATCTGTAATCCCTTAATAAAACAGTGGGGCATTACTCCATGCATAAACAGATAGGAACAAGTTAGGTGCACAATAAAAGCAGTGCAGATTTAGTACTCTTTAGAAATACTTAGTTTGGATAGGTACGAACTAGTTTGGATGTGTGAGTAATACGTGCAAATTCTTACCATTAGAGATCCATGATCAAAAAGCATCATATATCACCACCAGTGTGCTAGCTGCACTTGGACTAGACTTACTGTTGGGTCAGGTTATTCCAACTGAACCTTCACACATGAACTCTCAAGTTTTTATAACACATTTTACCTGTCCATCAATGCTATACTCTACTGGTTCCCACCAACAATTATTCATATTCAACTGGTGTTAAACATGCTTTCTATTGTGAATTTATCTTGCATGTTACATGAATTTTTGGGGAGGATTTTGTTCATGGCCAAGTCAAAAGTTTAATATAATGCAGCATCCAAAAACTTATCTGATAAATGATGGCTTGTTTGCTTTTTTGCTGCTAAGTCCAAGTGGCTACAAAATCTTGTGTGTTTGCAGGCTGGGTTGGTCATTATTGATGGTTGGCTAAAGTTGACAGCTCCAGCACAATCTGCTGTCTTGTTCAAGAAACTCCGGTCCACTCTTCATTCTCTGTTGAAAGAGCTAATTACAAAGCCAGAGGTACTTTCATATGCATATCAAATTTCAGACAATCATATAATGTTGTGCATCCTAGAAATTTGGTGATCTTTCACTTAACAATCACATGAACACCAACACAGATGGAAAGAATAATGTTATTGCTATCCAACAAACTTTTTTTTTTTTTCACTCTCAATTTGAAAAGTCTTCAATTGCTTATACCCTTGGCCTGTCATTTTCCAAAAATTGAAAATAAAATTTTATATACCATTCACATGCCATGGGAGCAAACATGCCAATGCAATAGTCTCAAACTTTAGATCTTCAACAACATGCATTTTAACATATTTGCACTTCTGAATCTGAGAATTCCATACCCCAAAGATATCGTGAAATATCTCCATGGGAAGGCTCCTCCTTAAACTGCTTTGTGGTTAAGTTTAAAATAATCATGCCGTGAGAAAGTCTTGCTGGTTAAGGATAAAAGCCACTTGGACAGCCAGATGCCTTTCATGTGTATAGCTTTGTTCTTCATTGTTTTGCCCTTGCTTTAACTTGTTTCCTGCAATTTTTCTATCTTTTCTCTGAACTTACTAAAATCTGCTTCTCAGATTTGCATCGCAATACCAGTGCTTTGTTTTTTTCTGATTTGCTGATTGATTTCATTTCTTGACGCATGCTCATCTTGAATGATGACCCATACCTTTGAGTGCCTTTCAGAGTGCGACTCTTGTTGATAATGAGGTTGTACAATCAATTATCCAGTTGTTATTAGATGAGGACAAATCATCAAAATAAGTTAAGGTTTACAACGGTATGCTACTTACTCAAATTGAATTAATGCTTTCCTAATATGTATCATTGCCTGATCCTAACTCTTACACATTATGACAGCTGGATTGGAGAGAGCATGGAAGCTGCAGATTCCATCTGCAGAACTATGCATGAAGGACAAAAATAGCATAGTGCAATAAGAGTACAGTGGTACATATAAAATATACACAATTTTTCCTTTCCCCAGGTAGAGGGGAGATGGGGTGCACCATACTCACTTTGAGACTTAAGAGCTTTAACAAGATGGGATCTGTAGACCACACGGTGGGGGAAAACAAATGAAAAATCACGTTGAAACACAGCAGGAAAACATAAATCTGTTCAAAGCTCTTATTTGTTGCACTGCTTCTACACATTTTCTTCCCCGTCCCTCTTCCTGAGACTGTTTACTTGCATATCCTCTTGTTGTTTCATACAGGCTTGGGCTGCAATGAGGTTATCTTTCAGGAGTTGGAGCAACCTATTTCTGTCTTGTAAGTCCTTATCGACTTGATCTACGTGAAATGATCCAGCTGTATATCTTGTAAGAGTAGGTGGAACTCGCCCATAAACTGCTTGAAATGGGGACATCTTTGTAGAGGAATGATAAGTGGTATTATACCACCATTTAGCCCAAGGAAGCCATTTTACCCAATCCTTTGGCTGGTCGTCTGCAAAGCAACGAAGGTAGTTTTCCAAGCATCGATTGACTACCTTAATTTGTCCGTCTATTTGGGGGTGATAAGCAGTACTCATATTCAACTGCGTCCCTTGCAAGCGGAATAATTCCTTCCAAAAATTACTGGTGAAGACCTTATCTCGATCACTGACAATTGATTTAGGAACACCGTGGAGCCTTACAATATTGGCAACAAAAACCCGAGCAATACTAGCAGTAGTATAAGGGTGACTAACTGCACAAAAATGAGCATATTTGGACAAGCAATTAACAACAAAAATAGTGGATTTACAGTGGGAGTCCCTCAATAAAATCCATAGAAATGTCCGTCCAAACTTCTTTTGGGATCGGTAAAGGTTGAAGAAGTCCTGACGATGCCACAGATTCATTCTTATGACGTTGGCATACCTCACATTCAGCTACAAACCTTCTAATTTCCTTCTTCATACCTTTCCAATAAAATTCCTTACCAATACGCTTGTAGGTTCGAAGAAATCTCGTATGGCCGGCAGTCAGAGATGCATGATATTCTTGCATGATTGTGTCCTTATAGGAAGAATGAGGAATAAGTATCAATCTCTCTTTATAACGAAAATCTTGAGCAACTGAATTAGAATCTGTCTGTAGCTTCTCAATAATCTCTGGAGTTTCACAATCCTCCCACTATTCTTTTTTAATTTGCACAATTATATTGCAGGTAGGGATAGAGAGTGCCACCACTTCTGCTTACTCCGGAATACGAGATAATGCATCAGCCACCAAATTCTCACTCCCTTTTTTATAAATGATTTCGTAATCATAGCCCAACAATTTGGAAATCTATTTTTGTTGTTCCATAGAAGAGATTCGCTGTTTTAATAAATATTTTAGACTTCTATGGTCAGTCCGAATTTGAAAACGCCTCCTAATGAGATACGGACGCCATTTCGAGATTGCATGACAATAGCTAACATCTCCTTATCGTACATAGACATACTGAGATATTTTGGTGATAATGCCTTACTGGTGAAGGCAATAGGGCGACCTCCCTGCATTAATACTGCACTAATTTCAATTCTAGAAGCATCAGATTCAATAATAAGTACATTACTAAAGTCTGGTAAGGCAAGAACTGGAGTAGTAGTCATGGCTCGCTTAAGTCGAGCAAATGCCTCATCTGCTTTGTCATTCCAATTAAATGAATCCTTCTTTAAAAGAGTCGTCAATTCAGCGTTGATCTTTCCATAATTACGAACAAACTTGCGATAATAGCCAGTCAATCCCAAAAAGCCTCGTAGTGTCTTGATCGTCCTTGGAATTGACCAATTCAACATTACTTGAATTTTGGAAGGGTCAACTACCACACTTTCTTTGGAGACAACATGGCCAAGATACTCTACTGTTGGACTAACAAAGCTACATTTTGTCTTCTTAACAAATAAAAAGTTCTTATGTAGGGTAATGAACACAGTTCGCAAATGCGACAAATGTGCTTCAAGGGAAGAATTATACACCAAAATATCATCAAAAAATATCAGGACAAATTTACATAAATATGGCCGAAAGATATCGTTCATTAAACTCTGGAATGTTGATGGTGCATTGGTAAGTCCAAAGGGCATAACCAAGAACTCGTAATGGCCATTATGTGTCCTAAAAGTTGTTTTTTGAATATCCTCCTTATGGACTCGGATTTGGTGATAGCCCGACCTTAAATCCAGTTTAGTAAATAGTTAAGCACCACCCAATTCATTTAATAGTTCATCGACCACGGGAATAGGATATTTATCCTTCACAGTGATGTGGTTAAGTGCTCGATAGTCCACGCACATCCTCCAAGAACCATCCTTCTTTTTTACTAAAAGGACAGGAGATGAGTATGGGCTAACACTCGGTCTGATAATGCCCACTTCCAACATCTCCTTAACAATTTTCTCAATTTCTCCTTTTTGAAAGTGTGGATAACGATAAGGTCGAACATTAACAGGTGTATTCTCGGATAATAATGGAATACGACGGTCGTGTGTCTTTTGTGGGGGTAAACCTGTAGGTTCAGCAAACAAATTATAGAATTCAGTCAATAGTGTCATAACCTCCTTTCCTAGTGTAGAATGTGATTTGGCCACCTTTGCACCTGTCAACTGCACGTAGAACCTTCTCCATTCGATGACTACTAACAGTGATAACTTTTCCCTCACATCTTTCGTGTAATTCCACTAAATGTCCATTCAATAGAAAGTTCATTCTTAACCTAGAGAAATTCCAAGTAATATCTCCCAAGGTTCGCAACCAATTAATGCCAAGGATAATTTCATAATCTTTTAAAGGTAGCAAGAAAAGATCAACATAAATAATCTGGTCTTGTAACGTGAGTTTTACCTCTGTGTACTTCCCTTGACACATCAAATTTCTCACGTCTGCAACCTTCACAGGAAACTTGTCACAATCCTCGACTGAAAAAGCAAGTTTTTTGGCAATTTTTTCATCCATAAAGTTATTGGTACTACTCGAATCAACTAGTATCATTACTGGTCGTCCTTTGAGGACTTCATCAATCTTCATAGTTTGTGGGTTTGAATACCCAGTTAAAGCATGCACTGCAGGCTCATCTACAAATTCAACAAAGGTGTCATCATCATATGGGCTTATATGGTCATTCCTTATTTCTTCAATCTCCTCAACAACGGTGCTCCTTATGCCACTTCTCATCACAGTGCCAACACAACCCTTTTGCCATTCGCTCTTGTAATTGTTCTTGGGTTAAACGTCTAGTGTTCAAGGGACGAGTAAGAGAAAGTAAGTTGGTGTTACCTTCGATAGGTTTGCTAATGGCTTTAGCAGATGGTTGATGATTTTTAGCACTTAGCTTCTCCTCCTGCAAGCGAGCAAAGGAAATAGCTGCTACCATTGTTTGTGGTTGGCGAGCCTTGACTTCTCGTCAGATATCAGAAATAAGCCCTTCAATGAATGTTCCCACCAATTGCCTTTCGGACCAATCTTTAGCTCGATTAGCAAGTCGCTCAAATCGATTCTGATTTTCGAGGATGGTGGATGTCTGGCGAATTTTTGCGAGCTCTCCGTCAACATTGTGATATTTCGAGGGCCCAAATCGCACAAGACCTTTAGTGAATTCAGCCCATGTGGGAATTCCACTACATGTTTCAACCCAATTATACTATTGAATTGCATCATCTTCTAATGGAATATAAGCAATTTCAACTTTAGAGGGCTTTAGCGTATGATGGAAGCAAAAATATTTTTCAGCTCGAGAAATCCAACCTGCAGAATCACTCTCATCCCAGCGGGGAAATTCTACCCTTGTGTGTGGTTGGGTATAATTACAATTGGTACTTCCATAGGATTCCACAGGTTCTTTTTGTTTGTCAACAGATCTGAAAGTGTTGTCTCCTGACTCCTTTTGTGCAATAGAGAATATCATCTGTTCAAGCATCGTGAAAGACTCTTGCATTAGAGATAATGATTCTTCAATTCGAGATATTTGGGCATCAGAATCAGAAGAGTTGTGTGAAAACATACTGTAAGATTGCAAATTGGTGATACCCAAATTTTTCTTTTGCTGTCGGGTAAAGGGTATAAAACTTTTTTTTTTTTTGTGGATGAAATAGAAATAAGATCCCTAAGAACGTCGCTCTAATATCAAATGTTGAAAACCTAGGATTTTGGAATAAAGAATTTTGAATAGGGATTAGGAAATAGGGATTGAAAACAAGAGTTTTGTAAAAATAAAAGGGATAGGATTGATCGCTTCGAGGGGATCAGCCTCCAATGATCACTTCAAGGGGATCGGCTTCCAATAAGCTAAATGTTTTGAGAATATTATTGCTGAGTTGATTTCAAAAGTTACGAGTAATACACTTATATAGACTTGACAGACCATTATTAGGGATATAATCTCGCCTACTAATTCGGAAATAATAAATTTAGAAATAAAAGATAATTCTACCTATTAGGGATATAATCCCGCATATTAAGGATCGTATCACAGTTGAAGGGGAAGATGCAGTAGACATGCCATGAGAGTTCCACACATTAAAACAAAAAAACTTCCAAGTTTTTTTTTTTATGTATAATAAACATAATAGATTATACAACAAATATAATATAATATAATATATTAATTATCAAAAAGTACATTTCATGTCTTTTTGCACATTATATTTTGATCTTTTCACGATTTTACAAATCTTGTTGCATATATTGTGTCTTTTAGGAGAGAATCTTCAAGTTTCGAAAAACAAAAACAAAAAAAAAAAGAAATTCTGTTTTTTAATATGGGGAGTCCACCCCACCATACCAGCTGCTACTTCTCCTCCTCTTTCTTCGTCTTCAGGCTATGTAGTTGGACCTTTTATGTTCTTGGATTGTCGAAGTTGGCAATTAGACCAAAGGGAAAATCATTTACTCAGTTTTTTTGTTCCAAGCTTGAGAGATCCTGCTTTTTAATTCATGGACACAAGAAGCATTAACTTGAGAGCAACAATCCTCCAGATCTTTCCATAAATATCTATCGGTATTTGAATAGGTTACTCTTGTTTGTAATTCAATTGGCAAGTATTTGTAAGCCAAGACAATAATATCATGAATTTGGTGTTAGCAATCATACAAATATTTATCAAATAAACTAAAATTTTAAATTTTTTATAATAAATTAATTTATTAAATATAATGACAATGTATCTTAAAAGGTAAATTTTTGATTGAAATAACTTTTAATTGTTCTTTCTCTTTGAAATCTAGCCAGTGAGGTGTCTTATCTTTTTAAGGTGAGAAAAGAAAAGGAAATACATAACCTGACATAGGAGGCATGTGGTGGTTAGCAATATATACTAAAGCATCTATAATAATTATGATTCATGAATTTTAATAAAGAGATACATGTCAATTGTCAATAAATTATACTTTAATCTTTATATATAATATATTTTATCTCTTTTTTTTTTTTTCAAACCTATCAATCAAATTCAATTTGATTTTTATTTCATATTTTTTTCAATTATTCTTATGTGTATAACTCAATTTTTTTCAATTAAAATTTTTTAATTTATCATTTATTATCTAATTAATCAATTCATATAAAACTGACATATAATTATATATCTTGATTTCTCAAATATTGATTTTGACAAAGTAGTTTGATTAATATCTCAACATACAATTTTTTTAGTATAATTCAATTATTTCATCATACTAATAATGTGAAATTGAGATTCATTGTATATTATGATAAGGGATTGAAGTTTAAATCTAATACACAAAAGCTAGTTCAAGAATGGAGGATTGACCTAACTTTTATAAAGGGTCTAAAGACCCCCTTAGTAATCGATGTGGAACACATTATTCTTGACCCCTTTAAACTGCACGTCCTTGTGCTACCTTAATCAGTGATCGATACGGTAGTGAGGAACCTTTGTATATGAGGTTTGACTCTGATACTATCTAATAAGGGATTGAATCCTAACTGCATCACAAAAGTTAATTCAAAAATGGAGTGTTGATCCAACCTTTATAAACAGTTCAAAGATCCCCTCAGGAACCGATGAGTGACACATCATATTATCTAATTAAACTAATTTTTAAGCATTTATATAATCATTAATTCCATAAATAAGATCATAATTTCTTATAACCCATCATTCCACCTTATGCCAAAATTTTGTGAATCAATGTTAATCGAGAAGCAATAACTCAAAGGTAAGATTTAAATATATTGATTTTTATAAATGATACTTTGATCACATTAAATACAAAGATTACTCAGATAACTATTACTTGATAAATTCTTCAGATAGGAAAGTAAAGTTTTACATGAAAATTTTCATAGTAATTAATTTTGTAAATTTAATCATTTAATAAATATTACATATTTGTTAAAATATTTTTAATATTTTAATTTATTAGATTAACTATAATTAATATTATTTTATTTATAATAAAAAATAAACGTAGCATTTGTTTGTGTGACACCTCCATCAATATTTTTTTTCTTAATGACACATCAACTTAAAAAAATATATTTAAAAATAATGTTATGATATAATACCTATATTATTATTGTAATTTCATTTTATGTTTGATAGGAATAGTGCCGGCTACACAATCTAGAGGCAAATTTAAAGGTTGGGGCAATGGTCCATCAAAGAACGTCATCTTGGATATAGCCTCAAAAGCGTTCATCATGGCTATTTTCCATGCAATATAATTCTGCCTTCTAACAACAATAATGGTTGCAAATGGCGTCCATGGTCCTTCTGATGGATGGAGTAGCTTCCCTGTTTGCCACTCTGCTTCTCCTGTTGAGACTGATTCTACAGTTGACATGGTTTCCGTTCTATCTGATCCCCAGCTACGAGCTATGAAGCTCGTACCTTGTGTTCAAGTTCCAGATTGAGGGCGTTGGATTTAATAAGTCTACCGCAGTGATCTCCTTTGTTACTGCTGAAAGTGAAAACAAGGTATCCCATGTTTGCGCGGCTCCACCTGAGGAAAGGTCTGGACTATGCGCTCATATTTGTGTGGTGGGACTGGAACGTCCAAAGCGGAAAGGAGATGGATTGTTGGAAATCGAGCTGAGCGAGTAATATAGTGACCACGGAGGAGATGAACCGGAGAAACCCATCATGGAGGTCATGGGGTGGTATTGTTTAGCGAGGCCTTATGGCTCAATGGATTGAGAATTTGAGATTAGGCACCAAGCAGGTTAATACTGTTTCCCCGGCAATCTCACTTACTGTCTTTCACTGTAGATTTGCTGTGCTAGAATTGAGCAACAAAGTAACTTTAATGCTGTGCGGGTTGCAAGTTACTGGACTTTAGTGCTTCTGCAATTTGTGGTAGAACATAGAAAAGATTCAACAACAAAATTTGAATATGTGATTTAGCTATTTGAACAATGTCTACTATGAAGAGAAATGAACGAAGGATTGGAAGCCAAATTGATGCAAACAGATTTCTTCACATAACCCTGCTCTATATAAATCAAATCAATTGAATTTTACATGTCAACCTTAACATTTTTGTATGATTGACATACAATGCTAATATGAAGGGAAGTAAGATGTTGCACACTCATGTGCTTGCCCCGTAAGCAAGTTACCATCAATAAGGTCACTCAACTAAGGAATGCAAACATCAACAGATACCATACAAAAGGGCCCTTTAGTTTTTCTAGGTTATACCCTTTTTATCTTAGTTTTTTTTTTTTGTGAAAAGATGAAATCACTGCTGTAAGATGCAGGATTTTTTGAGCTCGAGACAGAAGAAGAAAATACAGAAGAAAACAAAGAACCAGCAGACCAATTATTTTTTGGTTGCAATTGTTCAACCCTTTCATTGCAACTGATATTTCCTTTTAAAGAAGTATTATACAAAATTATAGTACATTAATGATGAATACAAAGCATGCTTGCCATACCCAAAAACCTTCTAAGACAAGGAAGTTACTTTAGGTATACTAAATTGTCCACCCAAACCCACTAAAACTGTTTGCACAATTTGACAACAACAAACCATACTTAAACTCATTCCAAACATGCACTTATCTAATTGCATGAACTAAACTAACAAAATACAAGTTACAAGCTAACCAAATGAACATTACATTTGACCAAAAGGTTGTGATCCAATTTTTGCTGGAGTTGCTGTCAAAAAGTAGTTGCAACTCGGCTTGCTTCTTTTCTTCAATGCTGGAAACTTCAACAATGAAGAAGCTACGCACTTCAGCACTCCTCATCTTCTCTATTGTTCACTTCCAGGTCATTTCTCAATTGTTCAAACCTTAACTTTGGTAAAGCTTTATTCATGAAGTCTGCTAGTTGCATCCCATTGTTGCACTGCACTAGAGAAACTTCACCACCTTACTGTGCCTCTCTAACAAAGTGATACTCGATCTTCATGTGCTTAGTCCTACCATGGAACATAGGGTTTTTGGAGATAATAATGACAAATTTGTTGTCAATTTTGGTCTCAGTTGGCTTTGCCTGCTCACATATCATATCACCAAATAGCCTTATTCATTGCCTTTGCTGTTGTAATATCTTCAGTTTCAACAGTTGATTATGCTACTATTGCTTGCTTCTTTGAAGTCCATGTGACCAGGGCAGGGCCAAGAGCGAACAATCATAAGTGCTCTTTAGATTATCACATGAGCCAATCTAGTAATTACCTATAAATCCCTTTAGAATTAGCTCTCCTTTTCTGCAAAACTTCAAGCCATAACCACCTTAGATCCTGTATGAATCTAGAGAGTTGGCTTATTGCAAACATGATATCTGGTCTTGTTACTGTTAAGTCAGAAAACAACCAACCGAGCTCTTAAAGTGGATGTCTTTTACTTTCCTTACACCATCTTCCTTGCACAATTTCCTATTCATCATAAGAGAAGTTGCCACTAGTTTACAGCTTTGCATTTTAAATTTCTTTAAGACTTCATTGGCATGCTTATACTAATAGATGAATATTGCATCTTTTGCATGTGAAACCTTGATTCCAAGGGAGGACATCTTCCTTGAGTTTTTTATCTCAAAAACTTTATGCATATTTCCATTGAACTCTTTAATCATGTTATTGTTGAGTGATTAATAAATCATCAATATAGACTACAACAATCAACTAATCAACAAGAATAGTCTTTGTGTAAAATGTAGCTTCATTTTGGCTTCTTTGAAATCGTTATTGGATCCAGTGTTCATCAAGTCTGCTAAAGCATATGCACTTTGTCCCCTTCTTATTACTTTACAAAACCATCGGCTTCTTTAAGTAAATCTCCTCCTTTAATAGGTCATTTAGGAAAACTAATTTTACATTTAATTGAAATACCATTCACCCTTTTTGTGCTGTAAGTACCAAGAAGAGCTTGATTGTGTCAAGCTTGCTACCTAGAGCAAAATTCTCCAAGTATTCCACACCAAATTCCTAAAAATAGACTCTAACCACCAACCTAGCCTTATGCTTGTTAAGTAAGCCATCAATATTTAGCTTTGCCTTGAATACCAACTTGACACCAATCATTTCCTTGTGACTTGGTTTGTCAACAAGCTTCCAAGTTCCATTCTTCTCAATAATCTCAATTTCTAACTTCACTACCTTCATCCAAATGACTAACTTTTAAGCTTTTACAAAAGTTGTAGGCTATAGAGTAGTTATATTACTTCTTTAATATATATCAATAAGATTTTTACCACCTCTTACAAATTCATCATCAAATTTTGCAATCTCATCATGTAAAATAGCTATAGGTTGAGAAGAAGATTGATGGTTGCTAAAATCTTGATTTTCACTATTTAATTGAGCCTTGTTCCAATTCCAACTAGTACACTCATCAAACTTCACACTTTTGCTCACAAAGACCTTATGTGTCTTAAGATTGAAGATTTTGTAAACTTTAGCATTAGAGCTATAGCCAATTAGAATCCTAATTTCAGCTTTACGATCTAGCTTATCTATTTTTACTTATAGGGCAAGATTGTAAAATTGTTGGACCTATATTTAATAACTAATGTTGGATTTGTTCTCAACACCATCTCATATAGTTGTTTGTGTTGATTTGATATTTTGAATGTTATTAAGATGCAGAGAGGTCATTGGGCAAAATTGTTGATGGCAGGTCAACCTTGAAGTCAATGAGTCAATATTGACTATCGACTTTAAATTTTAAGGATCAAGGTTGATCATTGACCCTTGACCATTAACCCTAAATTTTAGGAATCAAATATAGTCGTTGATTATAAGACAATCTTTGGGAATTAATATTGATTGTTCATGAGTATGTAACCCTAATATCAAGGCTTTATAAATAACTCTATGCACCTTAGAAGACAAGTGTGTATGCTATAGATTTTGAGAGAGTCGGCCAAAGGAGAGAGGACAACAAACTTAAAGGCAAGGAGAGGGTGAATAACAAAGAGAGAGGTAGCCACCAAAGGAGAGAGTGACCGGCTAAGGCAAAGAAGGCAACCACTAAGGGAGGTATAGTTGGTTAAGGAAGGTGCAATAGCAATTGGTCAAGAGAGTTGCCACTAAGGGAGGTGCAATTGGCCAAAAAGAGTGCAGCAGCTAGCCAAGGAGAGAGCAACGGGCTAAGGACGGTGATAGCAACCATTAAAAAAGGAAGTAGCCATACCAACCAAATGAGGATTTGAAGCAATAGGTAACCATACTAAAGGGAGAAGAAGGCAGCCCTACCAAAAGGAGAATAGGGTGTAGCAGCTAGCAGCCACACCAAACCAGCAGAAGAGATGTGTAATAGTGACACCAAGGAGAGAAAAATGTGCAGTAGCCACCCCAAGGAGAGAAGGACATGTAATAGCCATCAAAGAGGGAGATTGCAGCAACAAGGCAACAAGCAATAGCATCAAGGGCAGGCAGCAAACTAAGGAGAAACCAACTGCTTGCAAGTAACACCAGTGGAAGCCTACAGCACCAAATAGCAACAACCAACCCGCAACAAATAGCAGCAACCTGTTATACCAACAATTACCCACAACTACTAGCAACAACCTGCTATACCAATAGCAGCCCATAATAACTAATAGGTGATCGTAGTGATTACAGCACATCCAGCAGGGGATCTCAACAATTGCAACACATCTTTCAATCTATAGCAAACGCAATACTAGAAGCAGTCTGCAACACTAGTTGTAGCTTGCAATCCCAACAACTGTAGCAAGTGCAATACTAGCAGCAATTTGTAACACCAATTACAGCCTGCAATCCCAACAATTGTAGTAAGTCCAATAGGTTATACCAGAAATTATAACACCGGTAGCAAGTCCAACAAGCAAAACTAGCAATTGCAAATTGTAAGAGCAGTAGCAAGCTATAGCTTAACATGCAAGCAGCATAATAGCCCATGCAAGCAGCGACAGCAAAATGTGCAGACAGTAATATCAGAAGGCATAGGTAGAGATAATAGCTCGTGCACGTGTAGGCAACAACAACAAAATATACAGGCAGCAATAACAACGATAGCAATATGTGTAAGTAACGATAGCAGCATGTACAAGTAGCAATTATAGCAGGTTTGGTAGCTTGCCGCAACATAGGAAAAAATATGCCTTGCAGTAGGTCTGGCAGCTTGCTGCAATAAAGGAGAAAACATACCCAGTAGTAGGTTCAGTAGCTTGCAACAACAGAGGAGAAAATGTACCCTAACAGCAAGTTCAACAGCTTGCAGTAGTAGAGGAGAAAACATGCCTTATCAGTAGGTGAGGTAACATTGGCAGTAGGGGAAGAAAACTTGCCAAGGTTGAAAGAAGCAGCACCGATAGTAAAGGAAGAAACTTGCTAAGGCAGTAGGTGAGGTAGCACCGGTAACATGAGGAGAGAACCTACCAAGACAGCTAGGGAGGCAATACTGGTAGAAAAGGAGAGATCCTACTAAGGTACTGGGTGAAGCAACATTGGTAGTAGCGGAAGAGAACTTGTAGCGGAGATAACTGGTAGCAAAAAAAACCAACAGGGGGAAAGAACTTGTAGTAGAGATAACTTATAGAGAAAAGACCGGTAAAGCCTGAGCAAAGACTTGTAGTAAGGAAGGAAAATATCTACTTTTTGCATTAGCAGCTTGTGCACATTGAGTGATTCTTCTCAGGAATGTGTTAGTTTCTAAACTCTTGATAAACTTATGGAAAAAGGGTGGGATATCCTTATAGTGATTGGGAGATCATCTCATCTAGTGATCAAGAGATCAAACCTTTGAGTGATTAGGAGATCGATTCAATGATCGAGAGATCATCATAAGTGGTTAAGGAGTGATCCTTCCACACCATAACTATATCCCTTGATAATAAGAATGGATTGTGTGATTTAGGAATAATTCTCTCACACTATTGATGTAGTTAACACATTGTGAGTGAACCATGTAAATCATCGTGTGTTCTTGGGTACTTATGTTTAATTAATATCTATATGGCTGATCTCACATAAAGAAGAGAGATAATAATTGGATTATCGACTCTAACAAACTACAGAGGTTAATCAGGACATATTTGTAAAAAGTGAGTATCTCACATTGATTTATTATCTCTTCCTCTTAGTATGAGACCTAAGAAGGTCCTCGTCATAAAATATACAACTAAAAACTCTTAAATGTTGCAAAGAAGTCTTTACTCCATGTTAGGCTTCAGTGGGAGTTTTCCTTTCCTTCTATACCTTTAGAAGGTAATTTGTTGAGTAAATAAATAGTTGCATTTACAACTTCTACCTAAAAATTCTTTGGTAGTTTCTTCTTAAATAGCAAATACTTTCATATCTCCATTATAGTCCTATTTTGTTAAACAGTATAGTTGATAATTGATAACGTATCACATCTTTAACAATTTTGTTGAATTTATCAAATGTATACTTAATGCCTTTATTTGACCTTATCATTTTGATCTTACCCAAACTTTATTTTTAATCTGAGAAATGAATTTAGAGAAGATATCTATAACTTTTAACTTTTGATATAAAAAATAGATCCAATATATTTTTGTTAAGTCATCTATACACAAGATGACATATTTGCTACCACTAAGAGAGAGTGTGCTCATACGCCCATACATGTCAGTATGGATGAGTTGTAGTTTTTTAGTTTTTTATGCTTGATTTATTGGTAAAGGCAACTTAAATTGCTTCCCATATTAATAGACTTAATAAATAGTAGTTTTTTTTTTTAATCTATAATAGGCATATTAAGAGCTAAATGGTTTTTGTGGAATAGATTCAATGATGCATAACTAAAATGGCAAAGCCTTTTGTGCTATAAATTGTATTCATCAACAATATAAGCATATACATTGAATTAAACATGATATAGTCAATAAAAAAGCTTTTTTTATATATTTCCACTACAATTAATTCACTACTAAAAGGATTTATAATCTTGTTTACTTTCTCTTTAAACAAGAATAAATGGTTCCTTTCTAATAATTGCCTTACACTCAATAGACTTTATTTTATATTAGATGCATATAAAACGTTAGAAATGGTTTTTGTACCTATTTGTGTCTTAATTGTCACAAGATCTCTTCCTTTTACTTGAATATACTCTCTATTGCTAACCTTAAATCTAGATAAGTATAAGATATCCAAAGATTTGCATTTACCAACCTTATTTTTTATATGATAAGTATAATCATTATTAATCAACAATGTTTTAGTATTGCTTTTTGTTGAGCCTATCTTTAATGACTAATGTTAGATTTGTTGTCAACATCTCACGTAGTTATATGTGTTAATTTGATATTATGAATGTCATTAAGATGTAGAGAGGTCATTGGGAAAAATCGTTGATGGCAAGTCAACCCTGAAGTCAATTGGTCAAAGTTGACTGTCAGCCTTATAGTTTAGAGGTCAAGTTGACCGTTGACCCTTGACCATTGACCTTAAATTTTAGGAATCTAATATAACCGTTGATTGTAAGGCAACTTTTAAGAATCAACACTGACCATTGATGAGTATGCAATCCTAATCTCATGGTTCTATAAATACACCCATGCATCTTTCAACATGTATGTGTGCTGCAGAAATTTAAGAGAGCCAACCAAGGAAAGGTAAACAGCAAACCCAAAGCCAAGGATAGGTTGAGTGGCAAAGAGAGAGTGACCGACAAAAGGAATTTGCAGTAACAGCCGGCTAAGGGAGTTGCAGTAGTAACTAACCAAAAAAAAGGTGTTAGCAACCACCAAAGAAGGAGGCAACCACACCAACTAAAAGAAGAGTTACAACAACCAATAGCTACACCAAAGGGAGAAGAAGAAGATAGCTGCACCAATCGAAGGAGGAGTTGCAGCAACCAACAGCCACACCAAAAGGAGAAAAAAGAGGTAGCCCTACCAAAGGGAAAACAAGGTGCATTAATCGATAGCCACACCAAAATAGAGAAAAAGGTATGCAGTAACCATACCAAATCAGAAGAGGAGGTGTGCAGCAGCCACACCAAACCAAAAGAGACAACATGTAATAACCACACTAAACCAGAGAAGAAGGTATGTAGTAGCCACACCAAAGAAAGAAAAAAAAGTAATAGCTAGCCAAACCAAAGGGAGAAGGAGTTACAGTAGCCATCTAAGGAAGAAGTTGCAATAGTAACTTAAGGACAGGTGTAGTAGTTGGCAGTAAAAGTAGCAATACCAACAAGGGCAGGCAAAAAACCAAGGAGAAATCAATATCTTGCAGGCATAACTAGTAACAAGCAATAGCAACAAAGGCAGGTAGCAAACCAAGGAGAAACCAGCAGTTTGCAAGCATAACCTACCACAGCATATTCAACAACCTACAGTAGCACATCCAGCAGATTTCAATAGGTAGTAATAGTAGCAAGTGCAAGCACAACCAACAAGGGCAAGCAACACTAGTAGTAGAAGGAGAAAATGTGCCCTGACAATGAGTTTAGCAGCTTACAGCAGCAAAGGAGGCAAATTACCAAGGCAGCAAATGAGACAGCACTGGCAGCAAAGGAAGGAGAAAATCCACATTCTACATTCGTAACTTATGCACTGAGTGATTCTTCTTAGGAAAGTGTTGGTCACAAAATTTTGATAAACTTGTTGAAAAAGGTGGGATACCCTTGGAGTGATCAGAAGATCAATACATTGAGTAATTAGGAGATTATTGTAAGTGGTTAAGGAGTGATCCTTCCACAACACAACTATATCCCTTGATAAGAAGAGTGGATTGTATAATTTAAGAGTGATCTTATCACACCGTGGATATAGCTCATACATTATGGATGAATTATGTAAAAATTTTCGTGTGTTTTTGGGTGATTGCGTTTGATTGATATTTGTATAGTCGCTCTCACGTAAAGAAGAAAGATAAAAATTGGATCATAGACTCTAACAAGTCACAAAAGCTAATTTGGAAAGATTTATAAAAAGTGAGCATCTCACACTGATTCACCCGAACCTCTCTTAGTGTGAAACATAAGAAGGTCCTCATTAAGTGGTATTAAAATTTGTTTCCTCTATTGATCCATTTGGCTTACATTGATCTGATGTTGTTTGTTACTGTTGTAAATTTTTATCTTTACTATTGATTGATATCATAGATAGCTTGAATATTGTTAACAGCAAAGGCATTCCCACTTTTGACAAGTAGAATTATCAGTCATAGAAAAATAAAATGCTCCTATATCTGATGTCACTTGGTCTAGATGTTTTTGAATCTATTATTAGTGACTTCATCCCTATTATTGAAGGTGATGCTATGACAACTATTAATAAGAAGAATTTAGAGTATAATGAAAAGAGAGAAATGCCTTATATGCCTCTTTATCAGACAAAGAATTCACCAAAGAGATAGGGTGTAACATAGCCAAACAAATCTGGGACAAACTGAAGAACATTTATAAAGGAGATAGGGTTATGAAGGAAGCCAAGCTATAAATCTAGAGGAGCAAATTTGAAGACATAAAAATGCAGAATGATGAATCTATGGATGCCTTTTTCATAAAAGTCAATGAAATTGTGTGCTCCATTAGAGGTTATGGAGAGGAGATCAACGATACTACTATAGTACGAAAGATACTTAGAACTTTATTGGAAGCTTACAATGCTAAGGTTTCCTCCAAAAAAGATAGAGATTTGGATAGGCTGCCCTTAGATGATTTGCATAGCATACTAGTGGCTTATGAAATGAAAATAGCCCTAATGAATAAAGAAAAGTAGTGTAAGGTGGAGAAGGAGCTAGCCTTCAAGGCAATGAGGAAATTAAAGATTACAGACCAAGAAGAAGAATTCAACTACAATTTTGAAGAAGAAAATGGTGATACTAAACTGGAGAAAGTCATGGCATACATCACTCAGAACATAAGGAAAAGAAGAAGGAAGTACAAGGAAAAATTACCCTTAAAGTGCTTTAGGTGTGGAATTGGGCACTTTGTTGTGGACTACCCAAAGAGAAGAGAAGCAAACAATGATAATGATGATGAATTAGTCCTAAGGAGGAGGACAAAGCAACCCAGCTATTCTAAAGCTAGAAATTCAAGTGAAAAAAGGAAAAAGCAATTTTTCAGATCCAAAAGAAGGAATGTTTTGAGTAAGCTTGATAAGAAAATTCTGAAAAAAAAAGCTGATGATGATTGTAATGATGAGGCTACAAAGGATATGCTAGTTGTTCAAGTAGGTGATGATCAAGAATGTTTAAGTGATGTGGAATTAATAAAAAAGGAAGAGGATGAGTTGGTTCAGTAACTTGACAATGAATTGAGAGCTTGTTTGCACAGAAATAGCAAGTTGGAAAATAAGGTAAAGAATCTCAAGAAGTAATATGAAAATTTTTTTGTTGATAAATTTAGTCTCCAAGTAAAAGAAAAGGAGTACTTGAAGAGAATTAAGGAGCTGATCGTATTTGAGGTAGAGCAAGGCAAGATACACAAAGATCTTGACACTAAGGTGGTTGCACAAGAGCAAGAGGTGCTGATTTTACAAGCCAAGCTCCACAAGGCTAAGTCTGAACTGAGGAAGCATGAAGAAAGCTTTATGCAAGCCATAAAAGTGAATAGAGAGTTTTCTTCAACAAATGCCATCAATGAGGATGCTACCAAAAAGTTGGATGAGTGTTTAAGCAATTAAAGGCCTCATTCCATGGGGAAGAAAGGACTTGGCTATATTGAAAAGTCAAGTGAGAAGGTATAAAAGAAGAAGAAACTTGTGTTTATACTTGAAAGCAAGCATAATGACACTATAGATAAGAGAAACCAACCTAAGCTAAAATAGGTTAGGAAAGATGTGGTGAAAACTCTCATCTAAAAGAGACAAGTTGTCAAAGATAAAGAGGAGGTTGCCATAATAGTTGTTGAAGATAGGATATATGAACTTGGTGAAAGAAGAAAATCTAGATTTGAATGATTTGCTAGAGCTATGGTAAGTATAGGCATAAGGCTAATGTGTGTTAGAGTAATGGGCCTATAATGATGAGGAATGTGAGGCAAGAGTTTAGGGGGAGACTTTATTAAGAAAGGAGACAGTCTCAAGTGAAAAAAAGTCATATTTCATTGAGAAACAGATTTGATTTGTTAGGAGAAATTTGTGGAAGATGCGAAAAGGCTGGACACATTATTGAAGATTGCTTGACATTGCTATCTAGTCAAAGAATACAAAGGAGAACACTTACACATGCTCCTACATTTAGCTGAACATTGTTGCTTGGTCAAAGAATGCAAATGAGAACATATACTATTGCTCCTACATTTGACCAAAGAAGAAGAAAAGGAAGAGAAATGACTATGGTTATGAAAGTAACCTTAAAAGCTTCCAAGAAAGAAAAGCCATGAATCCTAGATAATGGCTGCTCTTCACACAAGATAGGAGACTCCAAGATGTTAAAGGGAGTAGCAAACTATGATAGAGGGTTAGTTAAATTTGGCAATGATGGTTCCTTAAAGATTAAAGGTGTTGGTGCTATTGAAATTGGCGCAGAAAATTGAAATCAAAGAAAGTTCTTTATGTTAAAGGGTTAAAAAAACAATCTTATTAGTGTTAGCCAACTATGTGATGATAGACATGAAGTTACTTTCGATAAGAGTGGCTAGACGGTAAAGAGATTAAGTGATAATGTTGTTCTTACTAAAGAAGAAAAAACAAATGGAAACTTATACCAAGTTTCTAGAAGCAAAAAAACATGCTATATGAGCACCAAAGATGCGAATTTGTAATGGCATAAGAGATTAAGACATCTTGGACAAATGAGGCTAAATAAATTGCCCAAAAATAAAGTTATGAAATATGTACCTATGCTGAGAAGAGTAAGAGATACAATTTACAGCATTTGCCAAAAAGGAAAAATGGTGAATGCTACTCACAAAAATGTAGAGACTCAAACAAAGAAGTTATTGGAACTTATTCATTTAAATATATTCACCAAACCTTTGTTAAGAGAGATATTCCAGAAATTAAGGTTAAATTTATGTGTTCAACCACCTTTTAGAGGCTAAGGTATGCCTCTAACCCCTCTCCCTTTCCCTTTTCTATTATTCTTTAGATTTGCTATTAAAGGGGGAGATATTTTGCATAAATCCAAAAAGAGTATATATTGATCAAAAGGAGGAGTAACTCGAAAGGAGGATATTGTCAAATGGGAGAAGCAGAAAAAATAGGGAGTTAAAGGTACAGGTATATGCAAAAGGAAAATGCATGTTTCAAAGGAAGCTATGAATGTTAAAGGATACTATATGTGCATTGTTGAATGTTATATTTAATGTGTTGCTAACAAATCCAAAAGGAGAGATTGTTGAGCTCATCTTTGATGGCTAATGTTGGATTTGTTGTCAACAACATCTTATATAGTAGTTCGTGTTGATGTAATGTTTTGAATGTCTTTAAGATGTAAAGAGGTCATTAGGTAAAACTGTTGATGGTAGGTTAACTTTAAAGTCAATGAGTCAATATTGACCATTGACCTTAAAGTTTAGGCATCAAGGTTAACCATTGACTCTTGACCATTAATCCTAAATTTTAGGAATAAAATCCGGTTATTGATTGTAGGGCAACTCTTAGGAATCAATGCTAATCATTGATGAGTGTGCAACCCTATTTTCAAGGCTCTATAAATACCTCTATGCATCTTGCAAAATAGATATGTAGGTTATAAAAAAATTAAGAGAACAGCAGTAAGGGTTGCAAAGAGAGAATGACATATGTACTGCAAAAATTGAGAAAGAACATAAAGAGAGAGTAACCAACCAAGGCAAAGGAGGCAGCCGACCAAGAGAGTTGTAGCACCAAGGAAAGGTGCAGTAAGCTAAAAGGTGACAACAACCATGAAAGAAGGAGACAACCATGTCAATCGAAGGAGGAGTTGTAGCAGCCATTAGCCATATCAAAGGAAAAAAAGGTAGTAGCTGGCTAAACCAAAGGGAGAAGAAAAAGGCAACAATCAGTTAAACCAATCAAGGAAGAGGTTGTAGTAGCCACACCAAACTAAAGAAGATGTGTAATAGCCACACCAAGGAGAAAAATATGCAGTAGCCACCTAAAGGAGAAAAGAACATGCAATAGCCACAACAAAGAGAGAAAAACATACAACAACCACACCAAGGAGAAAAAAATGTACAGCAGTGACACCAAGGAAAAAAGAACGTGCAGCAACCACCCTAAGGAGAGAATAGCGTATAGTATCCACACCAAGGAGAGACAAACGTACATCAGCCACAACAAGGAGAGAAGAATGTACAGCAACTACAACAAGGAGAGAAAAATGTATGGTAGCCACCCCAAGGAAAGAAGGATGTGCAACAAACACCCCAAGGAAAGAAGGACATGTAGTAGCCACCAAAGAGGGATCTTGTAACTAATAGCTTGCAATGAAGCACATCTAACAACTTGCAGTAACTAGCAACAGGTGAATCACAACCAATAATTGCAATAAGTGAAGCACAACCATCAATTGTAGCAGCAATCACAACTAGCAATAACAACAAGGGCAGCCAACAATAGCAGCAAGGGCATGTAGCAATAGCAATAAGGGCGTGTAGCAATAACAGTAAGGGCAGCTAGTAATACTACTAAATATAGGCATGACCAATAACAGGCAAAACCGGTAAGTGTAGGTATAACTAGCAGAAGAAAAAACTTGCCTTGGTAGTAGGGCAAGCAGCACTAACAACAGGAGGAAAAAACATGCCCCAATAGCAAGTTCAGCAATTTGTAGTAGCATAGGAGAAAATATGTCTCAATAATAGGTCTAGCAGATTCAAACAACAGAGGAGAAAATATGCCTTAACAACTTGTTGTAACAGAGGAGAAAACGTGCCCTGCCAATAAGGCAGGCAACACCTGCAGCAAGTGAAGCAACCTACCAAGGTAGCAGGAGGGGTAGCACCGATAGCAAGAGAAGAGAACCTACCAAGGTAGCAAGTGAGGTAGCACTGGTAGTAGGAAAAAGAACTTGCCAAGGTAGAAGTAGGTAGCTTTGGTAACAAAGGAGAAAACCTGCCAAAGTTGAATGAGGCAACACCGGCAATAAGGAGAGAAGAGAGAGAACTTGCAGTAGAGATAACCTATAACATAAATAACTTGTACAGAGGAGATCAGCAAAGACTGATAGTGAAGAAGGAAAAGATCCATTTTCTGCAACAACAGCCTATGCACATTGAGTGATCCTTCTCAAGAAAGTGTTAGTCCCTAACCTTTTGATAAACTTATTGAAAAAGTGTTGGAGACCCTTAGGGTGATCGGAAGATCAATTCATTGAGTAATCGGGAGATCAAACCTTCAAGTGATAAGGAAATCAACTTATTAAGTGATCGGGACATCATTGTAAATTATTAAGGAGTAATCCTTCCATAATATAATTGTATCCCTTAATAACAAAAGTAGATTGTGTGATTTAGGAGTAATCCTATCACACTATAGACGTTACTCATACATTATGGTTGAACCATGTAAAAATTATTGTGTATTCTTGGATACTTACGTTTGATTGATATCTGTATGGCCACTCTTACATAAAGAAGAAAGATAAAAATTAGATTATTGACTCTAACAAGTCACAGAGGTTAATCTGAAAAGATTTATTAAAAAAAAACATCTCACATTGATTCACCTCCTCTCTCTCTCTCTCTCTCTCTTTCTCTCTCCCTCTCTCTCTCTCACTTAATGTGAGACTTAAAAAGGTCCTCATTAAATGAGTCAATGTTGACTATTGACCCTAAATTTTAAGGTCAAGGTTAACCCTTGACCCTTGACCATTGACCATTGATCCTAAATTTTAATAAGTTAATGTGACCATTGACCTTAAATTTTAGGAATCAAATCTGGTTGTTGATTTTAGGGTAACTTTTGGGAATCAATGCTGATTATTGATGAGTATGCAACCCTAATCTCAAGTTTCTATATATACACCCATGCATCTTTCAAGATGTGTGTGTGTTGTAGAAATTTAAGAGAGTCAACCAAGGAGAGGTGAACAACAAACCTAAAGCCAAAGATAGGTTGTACGGTAAAGAAAGAGGCAGCCACCAAAGAGAGATTGATTGACCAAGGGAATTTGCAGCAGTAACCAGCCAAAGGAGTTACAATAGTAGTCAACCAAAGAAGAGATAACAGTTGCCACTAAAAAAGAGGCAACTACACCAACCAAAGGAGGAGTTGCAGTAACTATATGGAGAAAAAAGAGGTAGCCCTATCAAAAGGAGAACAAGGTGCAGTAGCCAGTAGCTATACTAAACCAAAGAAAAAGGTGTGTAGTAACCACACCAAACCAAAGGAAAAGGTATGTAGTAGCCACAACAAAGAAAGAAGAAGACAGTAACCAACCAAACCAAAGGGAAAAGGAGTTACAGTAGCCACCCAAGGAAGAAGTTGCACCAACAACTTGAAGAAAGGTACAGCAGCTGGCAGTAATACTAGTAAGAGTAGGTAGTAAACTAAGGAGAAACTAGTAGCTTGCAGGTATAACCAATAGCAAGCAATAACAACAAAGGCAGGCAACAAACCAAAAAGAAACCAGCAGCTTGCAAGCACAACCTGCAATAACACATCTAGCAGCTTACAACAGCATAACCTACAGTAACACATTCAGCAACCTACAACAGCACAACCTATAGTAGCACATCCAGTATCTTGCAACAACACAACCTGTAACAGCACATTCAGCAGCTTGCAGTAGCATAACTTATAGTAACACATCCAGTAGATTGTAGTAGGCAACAATAGCATCAAGTGTAGGCATAACCAGCAAGGGCAAGTAGCACCAATAGTAGGAGGAGAAAACTTAGCCCAATAGCAAGTTTGGTAGCCTACAGTAACAAAGGATAAAACTTGCCTTGGCTATAAGTCTGATAGCTTGCAGCAAAAGAGGAGGCAACCTACCCAGGTAGTAAGTGAGGCAACACTAGTAGCAAAAGAAGGAAAAGATTCATGTTTTGCACTAATAGCTTGTGCATATTGAGTGATTCTTCTCAAGAAAGTGGTAGTCATAAACCTTTTGATAAACTTATTGAAAAAGGGTGGGATACCCTTGGAGTGATCAAGAGATCAATCTATTAAGTGATCAAGAGATCATTGTAAGTAGTTAAGGAGTGATCCTTCCATAACATAATTGTATCCCTTGATAACAAGAGTAGATTATACAATTTAAGAATGATCATATCACACCGTAGATATAACTTAGACATTATGGGTGAACAACATAAAAATTGTCATGTGTTCTTAGGTACTTACATTTAATTGATATTCGTATGGTCATTCTTATATAAAAAAGATAGATAAGAATTGGATTATCAACTTTAACAAGTCATAGAGGTTAATTCAGAAAGATTTATAAAAAGCAAGCATCTTATATTAATTCACCCCTCCCCCTCTCAGTGTAAAACCTAAAAAGATCCTCATCACTTTTGATTGCCTTGAAAGTGACCATGAATAATTACTCTTCCTACTAATGATTTTTAGTTGTTTGTCTTTTTATTGTCTCTACTATTGTGTTCCTTTGTTTTTACACACTTTAGATACTATGCTTTTTGTAGATTTTACATTACACATTTGGTTTAAAATAGCAATATTTATATATATGTGTTGTCCTTTTATAGTGTTTAAAAGGAGTGAGCCTTCTTTTTCCTCTCTCCATCTATACTACTCTTAGTTTCTCTCTTCTTCTTATATTTCTTATCATCTCCTTACTTCTTTAAGCTTGTTTATGCCTTAGCTCTACTTCTAAAAATGAAGTCAACCTTATTAGGGTCATTTTGCTTAATGGCTTTCTTTAATTTCAAAGCTTGTAAGGCATTAACAAGCATTGTAAGTGTAAAATTGCTCAAGTCCTTAAATTCTTCTAAGGAAGAAATCTTGGATTTAGACTTCTTTAATAGGCACAGTAGTACTTTTTCCATTATTCTTTAGTCAGTTAGATCCTTTTTAAGTAGTCTAATTTTATTGATAATCTTTGTAAGCCTATTTGTAAACTCCTTTATAGGCTTAAAGTCTTTCAACTTGTAGAACTTAAATTCTTTCTTTAAATTCAATACTTGAATACTTTTTAAATTCTTTAGTCAATTAGATCCTTTTTAAGTAGTCTAATTTTATTGACAATCTTTATAAGCCTATTTGTAAATTCCTTTATAGGCTTAGAGTCTTTCAACATATGGAACTTAAATTCTTTCTTCAATTTCAATCTTGAATACTTATAATCTTATCACATCATGAATTTTTGCTTTTGCTTATCCCAAGTTTCTTTAGCTTTTTCACATGTCATAAATATAATGAAGATGACATTTGTTATACCAAAAAATATATAAGGGCTTTTGTAAACTTTATTATTTCTTCATTATAACATTTTATTTAAGCCACAGTTGGATTGTTAGGCAAAGGTGGAACCTAATCACTTTTCTTAATCTAGAGATTTTGGGACTACATGCCTTTATCTTAAGAGGTTACATAGAATAAATTTCTTAAAAAAAAGATTAGAGGTGTAAAATTTGAAAATTAGCTACTAGAAACCATTTATATTTTCTTAAGTGGTTTAAGGCCTTTTAGTGAGACTCATAAGCTAGTTTTCTCTCTACACAAATACCAAACACAAATCTTATAAGATCTTTAAAATTCTAATACCGCTATTGTAAGACAAACGATCTTTTTAAACTTGAGACATAAGAAGAAAATGCAATAGAAAGCAAAGAACTAGCATTCCTTTTTTTATTTTCTTTTATTTTATTGTAATTTCTTAACCTTTTCATTGTAACTAATATTTCATTTTAAAGGAGTATTGTACAAGGTTATATAATACATTAATGATGAATAGAAAGCATGTTTATCATGTCCAAAAACCTTCTACAACAAGTCAATTACTTTAAGTACACTAAATTGTCTAACTAACCCTATTAATGCTAGTTTCCCATTTTAATAGCCATTAACTATACTTAACTCATTATAAACATGCACTTACCTAGTTGTTTGAATTAAACTAACAAAATACAAGTTAAAATCTAACTAAATGAACATTGTATTTGACCAAAATTCTATGCTTAAATTTATGTTAAAGCTATTATAAAAAAAAAAGAAAGAAATCTAGTTGCAACTTAACTTACTTCTTTCTTTTAATGCAAGGATCATATACAATAAAGAAGCTAGGTATGTCAACATCACAAACTAGATTGTATATACCATATTAACTTCACTCCAAGTTCTAATCAAGGGCATCTGTAATGCAACTACTAGATGTATAATTAATTAACTCCTTGTGGCCTAATGACAATTCACAAGCAAGACTAAAGATGTTAGATTTGTAAAAGATGATTCTTACATGAGAACATTTTGCTTAAATTCTCCTTAAACTTTTGAACATAATTAACCAAAGGCAAAGATGTTAGACTAAATGGAAACCCTAATTGGAATATTTCCATGCTTTAAGGGAAAAAAATTGTTAGTTATATTAATAAGTATATATTGAAAATAGGCATAAGCCAACCAAATAGTATCTACAAAGGAACTAAAGTGAATGCTAGATGTATTATAAAACCAAGGAAACATGGCTTACCACTTTTGAGTAGCCTATTCCTTCTAAATCTTATAAACAACCTCATAGACACAAATAAGAACAATTAGGATAGACATTTTATACAAACTAACAAAAAAGTGAAATTTGCTATAAGGAAAGCTAGTTAAAAACCGTCAACAATAGCTCTATAATGATGTTACCAATAGAAAAAAATTACTTTATAACCTACAAATAAAACAAGAAAGTTAAATTTCAATCCCAAATTAAACCATTTGGCATGAAAAAATATTATATTGTCTTAAAATCTAGCATTTTTCATTTCAATTTTAATCTTTCATTTATTAAGCCTATCTTTGATGGTTAATCTTGGATTTATTGACAACATCTCATAGATTTGTTGAGATGTGTTTGTTGTCTATAAGTGCATTTTGTATTCATCAAGAAGCTTAAGATGCAAAGAGATTGTTGGTCAAAACCCTCGGTAGCAAGTCAACTCTAAATTCAGTGAGTCAATGTTAATCATTGACCTTAAACTTTAGGAGTTAATGCTGACTATTGACCCTTGACCATTGACCCTAAATATTAGGAATCAATACTGAACATTAATTGTAGGACAACTTTAAACTCAAGGCCTATAAAAATATCCATGAAGTTCCCAACTTCACTCTATGATCTATTAGTCTGTGATAATGAGAGGGGGGTAAATCAGTATCACACCTCTTAAAAACACACTCTGATAATTTAAGCCAAAGTATTCTACTTATTTAATACTCTAGCTCTTGCCAATATGCAAATAAGTAAACAACTTCAAACTCTTCTCAAAAACGAACTCTTTTTCAAATTCGACTAAGGTAGATATATTGTTACCTACGATCACAATAGTCCCCAAAGTCACTTTTTAAACATCTTGCCTATTAGACAGATTAGATGTTCTAGACTAGGTCTTCTTTGGGTTATCAGTTCAATGATACTTTAGCTGCGTTCACAACTTAATTCAAAACACAGAATGTAAATCAAAGTAAGGACACAAGAGATTTACATGGTTCTATCAATGTGACGTACGTCCATGGTGGTAAGGACTCTTCCGCTATCGAGACAATCCACTATACTTGATAATACTAATGTGGTACTCCCAATGTTCACAATGTAGTTACAATAGATGTTTTAATCCTCTGTTCTTTTCACTATTGTAAATTCAAAGTAAGTACAATACAAAGAGTGTCACTTACTGTGTCTACCCATATTCTAGCTTGTCTTGCCTTTATTGAATTCAATAGGTTACTTCATTGCAGCTTAGAAGTCTACCACAACACTCTCTAACCTCTCTTAAAGATATCTGAAAATATGTTGAGTTCTTTTTAATGCTTCACCGAATTCCTTTTCTAGGTTGTTTCAAACAACTCCTGCTTTCACCGTCTCATAGCTTCACAGATTACACTCATGCTTCTGGTCTACCGTTTCACATCTCACGGTCTACCCCACACTTTTGATTAGTCACATCGTTGCATGTTCTGGTCTCATGCAATCACACGTTCTAGTCTCACATTTCAGATCTACACCTGCTTTGCTGTTCTCAAGCCTCACGTATACCAGATCTGCTCTCTTCATCCATTCACACTTCTTTAGCCGTATCAAATTTTCTCCCTTTTCTGCCTGTCACTCTTCTTCAGCCGTCCACCCCTATTTGGCCGTCTTAGGTTTTCTTTCTTTTCTACCAGTCACACTTTTTTTGGTCATGTCTAGTTTCTCCTTCCCATCATCCAGTTAGATCTCTCTCACTGTCCAACCAGACGGTGTTTTAATGGTGTTTAGCCTTACTTGTTTTGATTAACATACAAGGTCGAATAGCCAGAATTGTTAATTTCATGATCATTGTATAAAAAAGTGAGTTTGGAATTAAAAGAGAAGCATTGCTTACCAGAAATAATAGGAGGAACACATTAATTCGGAATTCAACCAATTAATATCAATATGAAATGATAATCAAGATCAAGGACACAATTATTTGTAGGAATTGAATAAACTCATGGTCTAGATGGTTCATGGACATTGTTTTTACAATGAATATTGTTGTTAAAAAGGACACAAAAGATAATTTCATGGTCATTGCATGAAAATAGTCCTTATAACAAAAAGAGGAGCCTGATTAGCATGAGATGATTAGAAAGTTTCATTATTTAGGAATTAAACCACTTAATATTAGTATGAAATGCAAACCAAGATGAATGACTCCTTTTGTTGATGGATGTAAATACATTTAGAGTTTGAATGGTGTTTAAGCTTTCTTGTTTTGATTAATATACAAGGTAGGATAGCAATAATTGTTAATTTGATGATCAATGTATAAAAAAGGGGGTTTGGATCCAAAAAGGAAGCATTGCTTACCAAAAATAATAGGAGGGACAGTTTATTTTGGAATTTAACCAATTAATATCAATAAGATATTTTTATCAAGAACAAAGACACCATTATGGAAAGGAGAAAAACCACTCTATTTTGCCAACCACTCTTTTTTGGTCATATCTCATTTTTTCTCTCTCTTTTCTGCCGGTGGTTTATATTTCTTCGTCCACTCTTCGTTCTGTTGTCCAGCCCCAATTCTACTGTCAACTCCTCTTTCTGCCGTCTAGCCCTATTCTACCATCGACTCCTCTTTCTGCCATCTAGCCATTCACTCTTCTTTGGGCATGTTTGGGTGTGTCGGTGGTGTGCCGTTTTCGATTTTTCTATTCTCTACCAATCATGTATGGTTGTTCTATCTTTTCTGCCAATTATTTCATTTTCTCCACATTTTGTCTTCCAATTTAGGGCTATATTGTGATTTACTTTCTTGTCCCTCTATGTAGCTTCAAATTACTTGCACACTTAAATCTAATTGACAACAATTACAACCCATACAAGGCTGTGGGAACAACAATCCATGTAGCTGCAAAGAGAGGTGTGCTCAACAAAAAATTTAAGAGAGAAACATGGTTGCTACAAAAATAGAAAAAAGAAGGCATGTTGTAAAATAAGAGAATGCATGCTGCAGAATAAGAAAAAGTGTGTTACAGAATAAAGAAGGCATGTTACAAAATAAGAAAAGGTGTGATATGCCAAAAAAAAAAAAAGGCATGCCATGCAAAAGGAAAAAAAAAAAAAAAGGAGGGCGTGCTATCAAAAGGTTATATGCTCTGCATAAAATTTAAAAGAAACATAATTGTTGCAAAAACAAAAGAAAGAAATGTTGTTGTTACAAAATAGAAGGAAGAAAATATGTGTTGCTATAAACCAGAAGAGAGAACTTGGTAGAGGAAGAAAATGTACTGCTGCAGACCAGAAGAGCAAGATCAGTAAAGGAAGAAAATGTGTGCTACTATAGACCAGAAGAAAGAACTTATCAAAGGAAGAAAATGTGCTACTGTAGACCAACAGAGAAAACTTGGTAGAGGAAGAAAATGTGTTGCTGTAGAACAAAAGAGAGAGCTCAACAGAGGAAGAAAATGAGTTCTACAAAACAGAAGAGAGGGCACAATAGAGGAAGAAAGAGTGAGCTACAAAATGCCAAGAGAACGTGTGCTACAAAACCATAAAAATGTTTTGCAAAACATAAGAGAGACAACAACTGTAACAAGGAGAAGGTAGCAACAATAACAAGGAGAAGGCAATAGTAGTAATAAGGAGGAAGTTGCACTAGTAGCAGAGGAGAAAACCTGCCAAGGCAGAAGGAGGCAACACTAGTAGTAAAGGAAAGAACCTACCAAGGTAGAAAAAGGCAACACTAGTAATAGAAGAAAGGAGAAAACATGCAAAGACAAAAAGAGGTAACACCAACAACAGAGGAAAGGAGAAAACATGTAAAGGCAAAAGGAGGCAGCATCGATAGTTAAGGAGAGAACCTGCAGAGGCAAAAGGAGGAACCTACAAAGGCAAAAAGAGAAACATATAGAGGCAGAAGGAGGAACCTGTAAAGACTGGAGAAAACCTACAATGGAGAGAATCTGCAGTAGTAGTGAGAACTGGTAATAAAGGCAAAACATGCAGAGGAGAGACCGGCAAAGTTTAAGCAAAAATTATCCGTAAGGAAGGAGAAGATCTATTTTTTACAATAGCAACCTGTGGACATTGAGTGATCTTTTTTAGGAAATTTTTAGTCAAACTTTTTATATACTTCTTGAAAAAGGGTAGGAGACCCTTAAAATGATTAGGAGATCAATCCGTCGAGTGATCGGGAGATCAACTCTTTTAGTAATTAAGATATCATTGTAAGTGGTTAAAAAGTGATCCTTCCATAACATCAACTGTATCCCTTGATAATGAGAATGGATCGTGTGATCTAAAAGTGATCTTATCACACCATAGACGTAGCTCACACATTTATGGGTAAACCATGTAAAAAGGTTGTATGTTCTCGGGTGCTTATGCTTGCTTAATATCTATACAACCATTCTCACATAAAAAAGTAAGATAAAAATTGGATCATTGACTTTAATAGGTTATAGAGGTTTAATCTGGATATATTTGTAAAAAGTAAGCATCTCACATTGATTCACCCCCTCCCCCTTTCAATGTGAGACCTAAGAAGATTCTCATCAAATGGCATCAGAGTCTGGTTTCCTTTGTTGATCGATTCTGCTTTGATTTCAAATTTTTGTTGCTATTATGAATCCTTATATCTACTACTGGTTAATATCATAGAGAGCATAATCAGTGTTAACAACAAGGGCATTCCCACTTTTGATGGACAAAATTATTAATTGTGAAAAAATAAAATGCTCTCATATCTAATATTGCTTGGTCTAAATGTATTTGAATCTATTATTAGTGGCTTCACCCTTGTTGCTAAAGGTGTTGCTATGATGCCTACTGATAAGAAGAATTTGGAGCGTAATGAAAAGGTGAGAAATGCCTTATATGCCTCCTTATCAGATAAAGAATTCACCAAGGTGATAGGATGTAACACAACCAAACAAATTTGGGATAAATTAAAGAATATTTACGAAAGAGACAAGGTTGTGAGCTACAAATCTAAAATAGCATATTTGAAGACATAAAGATGCTAAATAATGAATTTGTGGATGCCTTTTCTAACAAGAGTAAATAAAATTGCATGCTTTATTAGAGGTTATAGAAGAGATTAACAATGCCAAAGTTTTAATCAAAAACTTAGAATCTAATCAAAAAATTTTAATGCCAAAGTTTCTTCCATATAAGATAAAGATTTAGATAGGCTACCCTTAGATGATTTACACAACATATTAGTGGCTTATGAAATGATAATAGCCTTAATGAAGAAAGAAAAGAAGCCTAAGGCAAGAAGAAATTAAAAATTAAAAAACAAAAAGAAGAATCTAACAGTAGCTCTGATGTTAAAGATGGTGATACTAAACTTAATAAAGTCATGACATATATCTCCAAAAATATAAGGAAAGAAAAAGAGAAATACAAGGGAAAATTACCCTTAAAGTACTCTAATTATGGAGCAATTGGGCACTTTTACCATAAATTACCTAAAAGGAAAAGAAGCAGACAATGATAGTGATGATAAACCAACCCCAAAGAAGAGAACAAAGAAATCTAACTATTATAAAGCTAAGAATTCAATTACCAAGGAAAAAAAAACTCTTTCGATCCAAAAGAAGAAATTTCTTAAGCAAGTTAAATAAAGAAGATTTTGAAGAAGAAGTTGATGATGATTCTAATGATGATACTATAGAAAATATGCTGGTTGCAAAAGTAAATGATGAAAAAAAAATCCTCAAGTGATAAGGAATTAGTCAAAGAGGAAGAGAAAAAGGTGGTGTAGCAACTTAAGAATGAATTGAAAACTTGTCTACACAAAAATAATAAGTTAGAAAAGAAGTAAAGAATATCAAGCAGTTGAATAAAAATTCTATTGTTGATGAATATGATCTCTAAGTAAAAGAAAAGGAGTTTGAAGTGAAGAAAGAGTACTTAAAAAAATTAGGGAGCTGAATGTACTTGAGGCAGAGCAAGGAAAAATACCCAAAGATCTTAACACTAAAGTGATTGCAAAAGAGCAAGAAATGCTGATTTTACAAGCTAATTTGTGCAAGTTATGGAAGTAAGAAGAGAGTCCTCTTCAACAAATGCTATCAAAATGGATGCTACTAAAAAGTTAGATAAGTGTCTAAGCAAACAAATACCTCATTCTATAAGGAAGAAAGGACTTGGCTATATTGAAAAATCCAAATGAGAAAGAGCAGAGAAGAAGAAAATTATGTTTGTACTTGAAAACAAACACAATGATGTTATAGTAAAGAAAAACCAACCCAAACTAAAATGTATTAGGAAAGATGTGATGAAAACTCTTACCTAAAGGAAATAGGTTGTCAAAGACAGAAGAAGGTTGTCACAACAAATGCTAAAAATAGGAGATATGAACTTATTAAAAGAAGAAGATTTAAATATGAAGGATTTTGTTGGTGCTGTAGTAAGTATAAACATAACGCTAGAGTAATGGACCTATAATAAAGAGAAATGTGAAGCAAAAGTCTAAAGGGAGACTCTATCAAGAAAGGAAACAACCTCAAGTGAAAAGAAGTCAAATTCCACTAAGAAATAGATTAAATATGTTGGAAGAAATCTGTAGATGATGCAAAAAGGCTAGACATACTACTGAGGAATGCTTAACATTACTACCCAGTCAAAGACTATAAAGAAGAACACCTACACATACTCTTATGTTTGGCCAAAGAATAAGAAGATGAAGGGAAATGGCTATGATTGTGGAAATAGCCTTAAAAGCTTCTAAGAAAAAAAAATTCATGGATCTTGGACAATGGTTGCTCTTCATATATGATAGAAGACTCCAAGGTGTTGAAGGAAATAGTAAAATACAATGAAGGATCAGTCACATTTGGCAATGATGGTGCCTTAAAGATCAAAGGTTTTGGTGCTACTAAAATTGGTACAAGAAAGCTAAATTCAGAGGAAGTGCTTTATATTGAGAGGCTAAAACACAATCTAATTGGTGTTAGCCAACTTTGTGATGATGGCTATAAAGTGACTACATGGTAAAAAGATTAAGTGATAGTGTTGTTCTTACAAAGAAGAAAAGAACAAATGGAAACTTATACCAAGTTTCCAATAGCAAAAACATATGTTACATAAGCACCAAAGATGAGAATTTGTCGTGGCATAGTAGATTGGGACATCTTGGACAAAAGGGACTGCAATTATGTATTTAGCCACCCCTTAGAATTTGAGGTATGCCTCTAACCCCTCTTCCCTTCTCTCTTCATTGTTCTTTGGATTTATTGTCAAAGGGGGAGATATTTTGCATAAATCCAAAGAAAGTATATACTAATCAAAAGGGGGAGTAGTTTGATAAATCCAAAGGGGAAAATCAAATAAAGGGGGAGAAATTATCCAAGGGAAAAGTAGAAAAGAGGGGAATTTAAAGGTTACTTTCAATTGGAATTATGCCCATATGAAAAACAGAGATGCATATTTCAAGGGGGGAGTTGTGAATGTCAAAAGTTGTTACTTATGTTTAATTGCTAATTTTTGGATTTAATGTATTGCTAATGAATCCAAAGGGAAAGATTGTTAAGCCTAACTTTGATGGCTAATGTTAGATTTGTTGTCAATAGCATTTCATAGATTTGTCAAGATGTGTTTGCTGCCCACAGGTGCATTTTGTATTCATTAAGGAGCTTAAGATGTAGAGAGATCATTGGTTAAAACTGTTGGTGGCAGGTCAACCCTAAATTCAATGATTCAATAATATTAATGAGAAAACTTCCCTAAGAAAGATTACTCAATATACACAAGTTACTATTGCAAAAAAATAGATCTTCTCCTTCTCACTTTTGGTCTCTACCTTCTACGCTACTAGTCTTTACCTTCTGCACTACTGATATTTACCTTCTGCCCTATAAGTCTTACCTTCTACACTGCCAGTCACAACTTTCTGCATTACAAGTCTTTACCTTCTGTACTCCTCTATAGTTTTCTTTACTTGTCGTGCTCTCCAGTGTAATTTTCTCTCCTTCAATTTTCTCTACCTATCGTACTTTCCTCTCCAATTTTCTGCTCTACTAGTAGTTCTCTTTGCTATAGGTTTTCTCTGATCTCTATAGGTTCTTTCCTCTATTATAGGTTCTCTCCATTGCAAGTTCTCTTTGGTCTAGTAGGTTCTCTCCTTTATTAGTTTTCTCCTTTATAGGTTATGCTTTTTATCAGTTATCTCCTCTAAAGGTTCCTCCTTCTATAGGTTCTCTTCTCTGCTACTAGTTCTTTCCTATCTTTGCAGGTTCCTCCTTCTGTCTCTACAAGCTCTCTCCTTAGTTGCCGATGCTGCCTCCTTCTACCTTAATAGGTTTTCTCCTCAGCTACCAATATTGCCTCCTTTTGCCTTGGTAGGTTTTCTCCTTTCCTCTATTGTTGGTGTTGCCTCCTTTTGCCTTGGTAAGTTTCCACCTATATTACAAGTGATGCCTGTTTCTAACTTGCCAGGTTTTCTCCTTTCCTCTATTACCTCCTTCTACCTTGGCAAGTTCTCTCCTCTATTGTCAGTGCTACCTGTTTCTGCCTTGGCAAGTTTTCTCCTTTCCTCTACTAACAACACTACCTTCTTTTGCCTCGGCAAGTTTTCTCCTCTACTGCCAATGCTGCCTCTTTCTACCTTGGTTAGTTTTCTCATTTCCTTTACTAAGTTCTCTCTTCTAGTCTACAGTAACACACATTTTCTTCCTCTATCAAGCCCTCTCCTCTCTTCTAGTCTATAGCAACACGTTTTTTCTTTCTTTTTCTGCAACACACATCTTTTCTTGTTTATTTTGTCATACCCTATTTTATTCTCTACAGAATGCACATACCTCTTGGCAACCGTATAGGTATTTATAAACTCTTGAGTTTAGGGTTACTTTATCATCAATAGTTAATATTGATTTCCAAAAGTTGCCCTATAATCAATGGTCAATTTTGATTCCTAAGGATTGTCCTACAATCAATAATCAACATTGATTCCTAACATTCAAGGTCAACGGTCAACATTGACCTACCACCAACGGTTTTGACTAGTGATCTCTTTGCATCTTAAGCTCCTTAACGAATACAAAATGCACTAGTGGGCAATAAACACATCTCGACAAATCTATGAAATGCTATTGACAACAAATCCAACATTAGCCATCGAAGTTAGGCTTAACAATCTCCCCCTTTAGATTTAATAGCAACACATTAAATCCAAAAATCAACAATTAAACATAAGTAATAGCTTTTGATATTCACAGTTCCCCTTAAAATATACATCTCCCTTTTTCATATGGGCATAATTTCAATTGAAAGCAACCTTTAACTCTCCATTTTTTCTACTTTTCCCCCTGGATAATTTCTCACCCTTTATTTGATTTTTCCCTTTAGATTTATCAAACTACTCCTTCTTTTGATCAGTATATATTCTCTTTGGATTTATGAAAAATATCTCCCCCTTTGACAAAAAATCTAAAGAATAATAAAAGAAGGAGGGGGAAAGAGGTTAGAGGCGTACCTCAACCACTATAAAGTGGCTAAATACATAAGTTTAGCCCCTTTATCCACAATGTCTCAATCTCCTATACTACAATAAATTCTCATCTTTAATGCTCATTTAGCATGTGTTTTTACTAGAGGAAACTTGGTATAAGTTTTCATTTGTTCTTTCTTCCTTTGTAAAAATAGCACAATCACTAAATCTTTTTACTGTGTAGTCACTCTTGCTGAAAGTAACTTCATGCCCATCATCACAAAGTTGGCTAACACTGATTAGATTATGTTTTAACCCTTCAACATAAAGCACTTCCTTTAATTTCAACTTTCTTATACCAATTTTAGCAACACAAACACCTTTAATCTTCAAAGCATTATCATTACCAAATGTGACCAACCCTCCATTATATTTTTCTACTTTCTAGTTTATTGTTTTTGTGCATACAAACTCTTAATTCATTCTCAAGTTGCTGCACCATCTCATTCTTTTCCCCTTCAGCTGATTCCATATCACTTGAGGATTCTTGTTCAACATTTGCCTATACAACCAACACATTTTCTGCAACATCATCATCGAAATCATCTTCAGCTTCTTCTTCAGAATCTTTTTCATCCAATTTGCATAAGAAATTTCTTCTTTTATATATGAAGAATTCCTTTTTCCTTTGGCACTTGAATTTTTAACTTTAGAATAGATAGATTCATCTGTTCTCCTTTTTGGGGCTAGCTTCTCATCATCATCACTGTCTAATTCTTTTCTCTTTGGGTAGCCTACGGCAAAGTGCCTAATTGCCTTATAACTAAAGCACTTCAAGGGTAATTTTTCCTTGTACTTCCCTTTTCCTTTCCTTATATTTTTGGTGATATATGTCATGACTTTATCAAGTTTAGTATTACTATCTTCAACTTCAAAGTTGCTTCAGATTCTTCTTCTTGTTCTTTAATCTTTAATTTCTTCATTTCCTTGAAGGTCAACTCCTTCTCTACCTTAGGCTTCTTTTCTTTCTTTATTGGGACTATTCTCATTTCATAAGCCACCAATATGTTGTGTAAATCATTTAGGAGCAGCCTATCTAAATCTCTATCTTTTATGGAGGAAACTATGGCATTAAAAGCTTTTAATAAGGTTCTAAGTATCTTCCTTACCATAGTAGCATCGTTGATCTCCTTTCCATGACCTCTACTAAAGCGTACAATTTCATTTGCTTTTGTAAAGAAGACATCCATAGATTCATCATCCAGTATCTTTATATCTTCAAATTAACTCCTTTAGATTTGTAGCTTGGCTTCCTTCACAACCTTGTCTCCTTTATAGATATTTTTCAATTTGTCCCAAATTTGTTTGGCTAAGTTGTACCTCATCACTTTGGTGAATTCTTTATCTAATAAGGAGGCGGATAAGGCATTTCTAGTCTTTCCTTCACACTTTAAATTTTTCTTATCAATAGGTGTCATAGCAGTACCTTCAATAATAGGAGTGAAGCCACTAACAGTAGATTCAAACACATTCAGACCAAGTGACATCAAATATGGGAGCATTCTATTCTTCTATAACTTATAATTTTGTCCATCAAAAGTGGAAATGCCTTTGTTGTTAACATTGTTCATACTCTCCATGATATTAACTAGTAGTAGATGTAAAGATTCACAACAATAACAAAACTATTTCGAATCAAAGCATATAAAATGGATCAACAAAGAAACCAATCTCTGATACCTCTTGATGAGGACCTTCTTAGGTCTCATATTGAGAGGGGGAGGGAGTGAATCAATATGAAATGCTTACTTTTTACAAATCTATCCAGATTAAACCTCTATGACCTATTAAAGTTGATGATCCAATTTTTATCTTAGTTCTTCATGTGAGAACAGCCATATGGATATCAAGCAAGCACAAGCACCAAGAACATACAAATTTTTATATGGTTCACCCATAATGTGTGAGCTAGATCTACAATATGATAAGATCACTCTTACATCACATAATCCACTTTTATTATCAAGGGATATAGCAAATATTATGGAAGGATCACTCCTTAACCACATACAATGATCTCCTGATCACTCAACGAATTGATCCCTCAATCACTCCAAAGGTCTCCCACCCTTTTTCAAGAAGTAAATAAAAATTTCATGACAAAACTTCCCTGAGAAAGATCACTCAATGGCCACAAGCTACTATTGCAAAAAAACAGATCTTCTCCTTCTCACTGCCAGTCTCTACCTTCTACACTACGACTCTTTGCCTTCTACACTTCGAGTCTCTACCTTTTACACTGCGGGTCTCTACCTTTTGCATTACCAGTCATAGCTTTTTGCACTATAGGTCTCTACCTTCTGTACTCTTCTGTAATTTTCTCTTCTACAATTTTCTTTACTTGTTGTGCTCTCCTCTGTAGTTTTTTCTCTTGCAGTTTTCTCTACCTGTCATGATCTCCTCTATATTTTTCTCCTCTATTGTTGGTTCTCTCCAATATTGCAAGTTCTCTTTACTATAATTTCTCTCCACTGTAGGTTTTCTATAGCCTCTACAGGTTCTCTTTGTTACAAATTCTCTCCTCTGTAGGTTCTACCCTCTATCATTTGTCTCCTCTGCAAGTTCTACTCTCTACAAGTTCCTCCTTCAATAGGTTCCCTTCTTTGCTGCTAGTTCTCTCCTGTCTTTACAAGTTTCTCCTTCTGCCTATTTAGGTTCTCTCCTCAACTACTAGTGCTGCCTCCTTCTACATTAATAGGTTCTCTCTTCTACTATCAATGCTGCCTCTTACTACATTGGTAGGCTTTCTCCTTTCCTCTACTGAGTTCTCTCTTCTAGTCTGTAGTAACACACATTTTCTTCTTCTATCAAACTCTCTCTTCTAGTCTACAATAACATATTTTCTTCCTTTATCGAGTTTTCTCTTCTAGTCTTAGCAACACGTTTTCTTCTTCTGCCAAGTTCTCTCTTCTAGTCTCAGCAACACATTTTCTTCCTTTGTCGAGTTCTCTCTTTTGGTCTACTTTTTCTAATCTGCAACAACATATTTTCTTCCTCTGCCAAGTTATCACTTCTGGTTTACAGTAGCACATTTTTACTTTCTTCTTTTGCATCACACGTCTTTTCTTTCTTCTTCTACCATGCCCTCTCCTATTCTCTATAGAACACATATACCTCTTGACAATTGATGGGCATTTATAAGCCTTGAGTTTAGGGTTGCCCTATCATTAACAATCAGCATTGATTCCCAAGGGTTGCCCTACAATTAATAGTCAGCAATGATTCTTAACATTTAGGGTCACTTGTCAAGAGTCAACAGTCAACATTGACTCTTAAAATTTAAGGCCAACAATCAATATTAACACATTGAATTTAGGGTTAACTCACCACCAATGGTTTTAACCAGTAATCTCCCTGTATCTCAAGCTCCTTGATGAATACAAAATACACCTATAGGCAATAAACACACCTCAACAAATCTATAAGATGCTATTGACAACAAATCCAACATTAGTCATCAAAGATGGGCTAAACACTTTCTAACCATGCAAGTCAATCATTTAATTCAGCTTAGCTATCTTGATGACTTTTGAAAACAGACTAATGTAATATGTCTTGATAGCTTTGACAAACTCTAGTATCTAAGTTATATCTTTTTCCACACATGTCCAATTAATGCATAGTTAGTAGCATTAGAAATTAGATAGGTTTAGCTTTCCAAACATGTATCATCTTAAATGGGATACAAGTAGCTTATGGAAGTTAATTAATAATTAGCTCATTTCTCTTTTCTCACTTATGTTGCTTCCTTTCATGTGTTTGTTTGATTTAACCTTTCCATTAATCATACTTAAACAAACATGTTAGCAACACTTAATGTTTTATTACCAATAAAACACAATATAAAACCATAATGTCACAACAAAACATTAATGCACATAAAGATATAAGCACATATAAAGCACTAATGCATCAACATGCTTCTTCTAGTTTTTTTCAAAATCAAAAAATTGTCTCAATCAAAATTTTATCCTAGTCTCTACCTTAATGCATCAAAAGCTTCTTTCCTTTTATTAAGTAAGCATTAAACTATCAAGACATATATATCATAAAAATATAAGGACATACATAGAAATGCTTATCTCTAACAAAGATGCTAATATAAAACTTTAAGGAATCTATGTAGAAGGAGTAATTATCTTCTCCCTCAACCATGCAATGTATAAGCAATATAGCATAAAACAAGTAAACACTTGGAAAAGATAACCAAGCACACTTCCTTTATGGTTGTGCAACACATGGCACTAAATTAGAAGTGTGGTAAAAAATGGTATTAATAGCACCTTTGTGTTTTTTTTTTTTTTTTCAATCACACTCTTACCATATTCATCCTTATCAAACCAAACTCAGTTAATGTAAATATTGGTGAGCTACGCACTTAAAATCATACATGTCAAACTTTTTAAATAGTCCTTTTGCATCATGGTCTAATTTAAAATCCCATCTGGTCTTTCTTTTGGAAAATTCATTTGTCATCATGAAAGAGTTTCAAAATTAGAAGGATGCTCCATATAAACTTCTAATAGTTTGTTCTTGGAAAGCCTCTTTAACATATTTCCATTTCCTTTAGCAATCTTTGAGTTATATGATTAATGCTACCCTCCTTTGATAAATGGACTCATTTCTATTAGAAAATATTGTTATTCATATGCATTCTTAGTGCTCTAGCCTCTATAATATCTCATCCTTTTTTTTATTCCTTTGTATTAGAAGATATAGATATTTTTCATAGTATAATTCTCTTATACCCATAAGACAAAATAAAGTTGTACTCTCGATATCCAAATTAATTAGATCTATAGGGTTAAGCAATATTATTAATCAATCATAATATCTCTCCCTTAATCATGCAAGACAATATACAACTTACCTAATAGTAAACATGCATGCTCAAAAAGATATAACAACTCAAATGAACATATGAGACAAGTATATACAAGATGGCTTGATCACAATGAATGCAACATAAAGTCAACCATATGCCAAAAGAACTATCTGATCATGATAACATTAATCATGCCTTAAAAGAATCAATCAATTATGGTAATTGAGGCATATTAAAAATAAGGCATACATCAAAGAACTAACATATTTTGCATAACATAAAACATTTATGAAACAATTAATCATCATAACAAAATAAATTGATTAAAGCATAAAATAAAGATATAAGTTATAGAAAAAGTTTAGCATTTCATTCCTTATTGTCATTATCATCAGAATAATGTCTAAAGATCTTTTACTTAGTTGATGACAATATTCCTTTACACCTATAAAATATTTGAAATGATAGAATTTGGTACCTAAACTTACTTAAGTTCTTGAAGGCTTACATCTATGCCTTTAGCACCTATATGAGAATATATTTATAATCACCATAAAAAATAATCTAATATGATCTCTAATATAATATCTATCATATAAATGATCAAGTTATCTATCATATGAATATGCATGTCTCTATAATGCTTTAGGTCTTTGTGTATGTCTTATAAATATATAAGCATACTTGTGAAATGCTTTCCTACCATGAAAAGATGCATGGGCATTCTTATATAATGTGCTATTAGATACTTATACATGTATATAAGTATAAACTCTCTTGTCCTGAAAAGCTTTAAATTGATACATATAAAATGTATAGCCCAAACCACTATTCTCACCATAAGAATTTTAAAAGTTAATAACATGTCTAGTTTTTCTTTGTTTTGAGTAAACTTAGATAAAGACTCTTAAAAACTGGAATACTTTTTTTTTTAAGGTAAATATTATCATCTAATAATTTCACAAGTTTTTCCATATTATAAACATTATCTAATTCACTATTTTGCTCAATAAGTGACTTGATCTGTTCTTTTGAAGAAGAATTTTTTTCTTTTTAAGGATCTAACTTCTTGCTTTATAAAGACATTTTTAGTATAAAGACCTTTATTTTTTATAATCATATCTTTTAGCTTCCTATCCATATAATCTAAAGTGTCATATGACTTATCAATCAAAGACTCATCATGAATATTATCATTAAAAGTGTCATACTCAAAATTTATCTCATTTTCTTTTGCCATGAAACATATGCAAGTTACCTTATCAGACGATGAATCATTTTTTGAGTCATTTAAATTGTGCCATAAGGCCTCAATGGCCTTTTTTATTGGCTTTTTAAACTTTTTTTTTTTTTCGTTAAGACAATTTAGAGCAATGTGATCTAGCTTTTTGCATTTGTACATACTATTTCTTTCTTTAATTGCTTGTCTTTATCACATTTAAATAGTATCTCATTATTTTGTCTCTTTTTTCGTATAAGGTGGGAGATCCTTTTTGTTTTCATTTTAAGCTTCTACTTATTATCTTTAATGTAGGAGCAACTTTTATATTTATCGTCACTATCCTCTTTATTATCACTTTTCTTCTCATTATCACTCTCCTCAAGCATTAAAGATTTAAAGGTAAATGTCTTCTTCTCTTAAATCTTGTTACTAAATATCATCTTATAAGTCAATAATAAACTAAGTAGCTTATCTAAACCTAATACATTTAGGTCTTTATATTTGACTATAGTGATTTTCTTGGAATTCCAAGGCTTTAGAAATAATTTTAATATCCTTTTCACAAGATCACTTCTCTTAATATCATTTTTGAGGTTATTGAGTGGATTGATAATGTTGGTAGACCTTATATACATCTTTAGGATCATCTTAACACTTTTCATCTAAAAGAGCTTGTACTTAGACATGAGTTAGTTGATCTTTGTATCATTTACTTGTGTTGTACCCTTATAAGTAAGTTTAAGATTGTCTTATAAATAAGTTTAAGATTGTCTCATAGCTTTTTTGTCATCCTATATGAAGAAACCTTATTATATTCACTAAAACTTAAATCACAATAAAACATATAAGTGACTTTAGAGTTAAAAGTTTTTTTATCTTTTGACCTTTGTGATGCACTCACTTTCTTTTTTAATAGTGCTTACTTTTGGGGCTTTTTTAGGGTCATTTCTAACTATTTTCCAAAGCTCATAATCATGGAATTGGATATATATGGTCATCTTATCTTTAATAGTTATAGTTAAAATCATCAAAGATAGGGAGGTCTAAGAAAGTTTTGACCTTCAACATAACACATGGGTACAAGGAATGTCATGAATTAACTCTAGGAAGTTAGACTTATAAAATAAAGATTGAGCTATGATACCACTTGTAAGTTCCTAAAGCAATCAAAAAAGGGGTGAATTGGGTTTATTGTTTTAATTGTTCAACTCTCACTCAATCCCAACTTTAAAGAGAAATAATAAGATAATTAATAACAAAAAACAAAGTAAGTAATATAATTAATTGAAAGTAAATGAGATAAAGGAAAAAGGTATGTGTAAAGTGCTTATAGTGGTTTGGCTCAACTAGGAAACCTATGTTTACTCCTTAAGGTTCATCCTTTAGAAGTTCAACTTCTTTAGCTCTTTCTCCTTTTACAAGGTAAGGGCAATTTGTTACACTAAGTTACATTAACCTTAATCACAATAAAACTTACATGAATTTTTGCAAGAATACATCGATTCTTTAACACTTAAAGACCTACTTTATATCACTTTTCACTAGAACAATCATACTCTTTCACAATTTTAACTTTTCTCTCTTAGAACTCTTTTTCTTGATTTCTCACTTTTAATCACTTTTTTCTTTTTACTAAATGCATATAATGAATATCTCTTCCAAGTTTTTACCAAAAATTCTATAACCCTTTCATAAATAAAGACAAAAAAACTAAACATTAAAGATTTTTTTTTTCATAAAAGTAATTCATTTCAAAAATAAAACATTATCTCTAAGGTAGCCCTTTACACTAGATTGCATTAACCTTGATCACAACAAAACTTCCATAAAATTTTCACAAGAATATATCAATTATTCACAACTTAAGGACTTAGTTTTTATCACTTTTTACTGAAACAATCATACTTTGTTACAATATTAATTTTTCTCTCTTAAAGCTCTTTCTCTTAACTTTTCACTTTCAATCACTTTTTTCTTTGCAATGAATAGCTCTTCCAAATTTCTACAAACTTCTTATAAATAAAGATTAAAAACTAATCATTGAAGATTGATTTTTTTAATATATATATATATATATAAAGAATCAATTCTAAAAATAGAACTTGATCTCTAAGGCAACCCTTTACACTAGGTTACATTAACATTAATCATAATAAAACTTTTATGAAATTTTCACAAGAACACATTGATTGTTTAATACTTAGAGACTTGCTTTCTATCACTTTTCACTAAAATAATCATACTCATTCACAGTCTTAACTTTTCTCATTTAAAGCTCTTTCTCTTGATTTCTCACTTATAATCACTTTTCTCTTATCACTAGCGTCATAGTCATAGAATGAATAGCTCTTCCAAGTTTCTATCAAAGTGTTTTAGAACTCTTTTATAAACAAAGACACAAAGACAAAAAAACTAATTTTTAGAGATTGCTTTTTTTTTCATAAAAAGAATTAATTCTAAAAATATAGCCTTATCTCTATTGTATCGATTAACCATCAAAATTTTTGTAACCTATTCAACTTCTAATTTTTTAATTATTTAGTTTCATTAATTGACCACAACTACTAGTAAGGGCAACTAATTAAATTTTCTATAACTTTTGCAAGGTAAAATCTTTTAACTTTTCAACTTCCTTCAACCAACCATAACTACTAGTTAGGTTGACTAGTTTAAAATCTCTATAACATTTCTCTTTACAACTTAAAACCTTTTTTATGTCTAGTCTACCATAGGCATTAATTTAATTAATTGAAAGAAAATTTCTATTTCTTTTTTGCTTCCTTTCTCTTCTCGAGTTGTTCAACCAATGATATAGGTTAATTCATCCAAACTCTTTAGAACTTTTCAATTTCTATGCTTCTATCACATAAGTCAACTACAACAATTAGTCTGATTAACCAATAAAAAATCTTTACAATTTTTTAATTTTTAGCATAGCTATCATCTAGTCAACCACATCAATTAGTCTAGTCAAATGATTAAGACTTTCTAAAACTTTTCAAAATCTTCAAATCTTTCTTTTTATACTTGATTTCCTTTCTTCTTTTGCACAATGTCTTTTAATTTCATTTAAAAATAATTTTGTAATCTTTCACAACCTTGTCACATTTTATTCCATAATCTTATTGAAATTCTTTTTTTTTTTTTTTGGTTACAATCTCATTCAATTTTTTTCATACTATCTTTAATAAATTGACCATAACTTTCTCTACAAAATCTTAAATCATATATTATCTTTTGCATTAAAAAATAAACTAAAACATCTTTTCAACTATATATGTTCATTGTCTAATTTAGCCCTAACTATCCGTGGCATCTTCTAGAAGTTAGATTGATGCACTTTATCTTGACAAATTTGACACGTCCTAATATATGAGTTATATCTTCCTTCATAAATTTTTAATTAATACATAATAAGTGATATTAAAAATTAAATACATCTAACTTTCTAAACTTACAATTCATCTCAAACAAATTACTAACAACTCATAAAATATAATTAATAATTAACTCACTTCTCTTCTTCTTCTTCTTCTTCTGTTTTTGTTGCTACCTTTCATATGTTTGTGTAATTATCAATAATCAACTTATTAATAATTTGTTGATTCTTGTCCTCGTGCTTAAATTTTCGTATTTATCATTTATTAATTTCTTAAATTAATATGAAATAGAGATGCGTCTATCTTAAAATTGGGTGCATCAATGTGAAAGAAATGAGATTTGATTTTCTGACTCTTCAGCCGAGCATAGGTTAGTGTGGTCGATGCACTTAAGAAACAAGCACGATTCCTCTCTTTCTCTCTCTCGCTCTCGTTTCCTCTCTCTCTTCCACTCTCTCTAGTCTCTATTCTCTATTCTCTCTCTTCCTTTATGTAGTCTCCGTAAAATCAAAACATAGGTTTCTCAACAATGGAAATTATATAGTAGATTATTAAAGTTCTTTTTTTTTTTTTCTATTAATGGAAAGAAAAATTTTCGTGAACTCGGTTACTAACGTCAAATTTCCAATAGCTGCGGCATGTACGTACGCCATCATCGGAATAAGAGGAAGGAAGATGGGAAACTTTGCTTGCTGTTTTGGCTGAGAGAGAAAAGAAAAGGAGGGAACTTCTTAATACATAAACGTACTTCACACAGGGCTTCTTCTTCTTCTTCACATATCCTAGTTGGCAAAGATAACCAGCCAGTGAGTTGTTACCTAACAGTTTTATATCTTTTCATCGTATTCAACACCTTTGGTCAACAAGCTCTACCTAGAGGGCTGCACTCACATACAGAAGACCTTTAAAACTCCAACTGAGAAACTCAAATGATGCTAGAACTATCTGGTCATGTCATTACAAATTTTTAGTGGGAATTTTACGTGCGGGGTCACCTTGGTTATGCTCTCTCTCCACATAGAATGCTTGCATTGTAAAATTAGATCACCGTGTCTGGGGCTTAAAGACACCATATGGTGCACAAAACTGAAAATAGGAAGATGACTGCATATTATGCACGCTATAACAAAAGATATCGGGTATCAGGTTGCCATAGTTGGAGTACCAAGAAAGCCAAGCCGCATATCAAACATGCAAGACCTTAAGTACAATTTCAACGTTGAGGGACATGCAATGTAAAATTGTCAAACACCAAGTCAGGAGCCAACAAGTGTTTATTGAATCCAAACCGCTAAAGATGAAATTACAAAACGAGATAGTTCAAGGCTCCAAATATTGAGCTTCCACCAGACCTCCATCTGCAAGACACGACGTCCACAAGAAATCAATTTGCAAAGACAAGAAGCCTTTCAAAGAGAACTCAGAAAATATTAGGGCCCTCCAGGCATAATTTGCACAAATTCACAGCACTGCCATTTCCTTACCTATCATTATATGTTACTGAAAATCCAAATTCATAAACTTCAATATATTAACAGAATTTCATGGTGAACCATCCATGCTACGACACGGTTGGTTGTGCAATTGAAATCTGCATGGCATCTGAAAGTTACCATGGACTCTAATCGGGGAAAGCAAGCATTTTGTTACTTTTGACTTCAAATTAATGCAAAGGCATCCATGTCACTAAAACTGTACCCTCATCAGTTAAAGTGTAAAACAGTTTAACTTAATAATACTTCTCAGCTCCCCCATATTATACCAAAAGAAAGAAACATTTTACAGATTGAAATATACTCCACTCCCAGCACTAGGAGCATTATTAAATGGCAGAAACAATAAGCATATCCAGCCAAAAACCATGAATCAATAAAAATAGAGATCTGAACTGACAAATAAATAGAGTACAATGAAAATAAAAGGCCCACCAGTGTAGAGACACTGAAATAAAGTTGAATTTAGGGTAAAAAATTGCAGCAAATCTTTAGAGATGGTCCTCATGATTCTATTTATTTTAATGTTATAATGAGAAATAATCTCAACCCTTAATTACATAAAACCTCAACTAATCTTAACCATTCTTCTAATTAAAAGTCACATCCTAGAAAAATGACTGTTAATTAAGAACTAAAACTATGAGAGCATGAAATAATAAGATAAAACAGATGCTCATGCATCAATCTCTCCGCGGGGAGAAGTTCACTTTAGAGAAGAAGATTTTGAAAGCTTCATCATAGACATCAAAATCAAAACTTCAACCATCCAAGTGCTCTTACTTATCATGACTAGAAATCTCTGATATTAATTGCCAGTCCATCTAACACCTCTTCAATAACTTCTGAGCAAACCTTTAGACATTGGTGAGCTTGTTCTTTAATTACAGTCACTTCTTCATCAAGTACCTCATAGAATATAAATTTGAACCACTGAAAATTGAGTTAATTTGTAATTTGGGTGGCAAATCTAGCAAGCATCAGAAACATCTTTCCTTGGCAAGTAACAATGCCCAAATTTTCTGGACCGTAAGTACTTTGAGGGAACTTTTCTCATCTAAAGTAAGCAAGTACTAGGTAATCCTCTTCAAATTTCTTGAATCTTCAATGTTGGATCGCAGCAGAAGAATGAATTTCATTGCTGACTTTTAAGGCTGCTTTTACTTCTTCAAAAACTAGGCATATGTGCTCAACAAATGTCTCCCATCAACACTAACTCTAGCTTCTTATGGTAATGGCAGCAAATAGAGCACATGTTGTAGCTTCAAACCATAAGCAGCTTCAAATGGCATCTTCTAAATAGTTTAATTGATTAAATTTTAAGCAAATTCAGCTAGTGGTATCACAGTTTCCCGAGTCTTCACATTTTTTTCTTACTAAATATCTCAAAATGTTGTCAAAACTCCTATATGTCCACTAGTTTTCATGCAATCTTACTACTTCCTTGAATAAAAACAATTAGAACAAGAAGTATGGTGTCATTTTAGAGAAACAATCTGCCATAACATAACAAAGATAATGCCATATCTTTCGGTTGTCTATGGAAGTTCTAACACAAAATCTATATTCAAATTCCATAAAGCTTTTAGTTCAAGTAAAAGAGTGTGCAAACCTATATTTTGCGAACTCTTCTTGCCAAAACAACATGCAAGACATCTCTTGACCAAACAATCAATCTTTGTACAATTTTGGCTACAAATAATGAACAATCATCATTGCCAAGTATTCTCTCTACCAATTTGTCCTAGTCTATAACCATGAAATTCTCTTATAATTTCCTCGTGCTTGGAGCCCTCAATGACACAGGAGCATCTTTGTTATTATTATTTATTAATCAATCTTTGTACAATTTTGGCTAAAAATAATGAACAATCATCATTGCCAAGTATTGTCTCTACTAATTTGTCCTAGTCTACAACCATGAAATTCTCTTATAATTTCCTCATGCTTGGACCCCTCAATGGCACAGGAGCATCTTTGTTATTATTATTTATTAATTTTAGTTATTAAATTAAGTTAAAAAAATGTGATTAGTACATGACTATATTAATAGATAGATTAGTAAGATTAATTAGGATTTTATCTCATCAAGGGTTGAGATTTAACCTCGTCGTGACCCTAGTATCAATAGGCTTGGTTGCTGAATGATTTTACAAATTTTCTATTTCATCAAAATATTAACATTTCTTGATAGCAGTGGTTTTCTCTAAATGCAACCCTAATCCTATTTTTCCAATATCAATTTTCCACTTGAGTTCACCTCTTATTTTAGTCTCTAAACTAAACTTGGTATCAAATGTCTTAGAGCAAGGAATAAAGTGCATCATTTAAACAAAAAAATGATCTATCACAACAAAATAAAATTGTACCTTTTTGCTGTCCTAGCACAAAATCCATACTCAAGTAAAATCATGGAGCTTCAAGTTCAAGTAAAGAAGTGTATAGACTTATATTTTGTGGATTCCCCTTAGCAAACTGAAGTGTAGGTCATCTCATAACAAAAAAAATCAACATCTTTACACTTCTTTGGCCAAAAATAACACTTAACCACCATTGCCAAGGTTTGGTTCCTACTAAAATGTCCTTCTAGTCCACAAACATGAAACTCTTATAATTTGCTCATGCTATGAGCCCTAAAAAATGCACAAATGATTCCCTTTGAAGAGAGAACAATTATGAAGCCAATAAGAAATTTTTTTTGCAAGATAATTCAATCATCACTTACTTAAAATAGGAGTCATGGACATATCAATTTTTCAGTTCTTCGAAATCAATAACTTGCATGTTCATCACACTAACAGTAAGAAGCATCTACTCAATGCATCAACCATAATATTAGTCTCTCTTGATTTACACTTCACAGAAAAATTAAAGGTATTAGGAAAAGCACTTCACCTTACATGCCAACTATTGAGCTTATTCTTGGAGTTCAAATGTTGCAG